>JAVJGG010000054.1:23721205-23766579 GCA_035590195.1 Aviceda cuculoides | reverse complement strand
GGGGGGCCGGGGGGCGGGGCGTTATTCGCTGCTTGGAGACTAACTGGGTGACTATCGGCGGGTGGTGAGCAATTGCACTGTGCATCATTTGTACATTCTAATCCTTTTATTATTACTGTTGCCATTTTATTAGTGTTATCATTATCATTATTAGCTGCTTCTTTTCTGTTCTATTAAACAGTTCTTACCTCAACCCATGAGTTTTACTTCTTTTCCTGATTTTCTCCCCCATCCCACTGGGTGGGAGGGAAATAAGTGAGCGGCTGCATGGTGCTTAGTTGCTGGCTGGGGTTAAACCATGACAGTGCTAAACCACAGGAGGAAACTGAAATTAAGATTTATTGGCTGAGGAATACAAGGAAAAAAAAAAGTATAGCACTTTGGACACGGTCGAGCCTTTTTGAAATGTTTCTGTCTATGAAAGAGATGGGGAAAAATGGCTGGGCAATCTGGAGGTATTTTTATAAAAATGTGATATGTATCTGCATAAATGCAGCTGTTTACCACGTGTCACAATACTAAGAAAGAATGTTGTTCGGAACTTAACACCTTGACTAACTTTGACAAACATGTGAATTCTAAGGGACTGGTTTCTTCAAAGTATTAATAAAGCAGACTTGAAGAATTCCCAAATCAAAGATGATAGTTAGTCACCCAGTAGGAAAAAAATAGTGCTTGAATAAGAGCAAATTGGGACATAAATTTCCGAGCCACTGAATCCTCAGTGGAAAAGTGTATATGCGAAGTTGTTATGAATGCTATATTATGGCAGCAGGGATTTATCAATGATACTGCTTTTCATTTGGGAATATGAGACTAGATGCTAGCCTTATCTTTACAATCCAGGTATGGATAATTTATCTTTAATTAGCACAACCCACTAACTGAAAGGAATCCTGTATAAAATTCTGAGAATCCTTTTCCATACCCTCCCCTCTGGGTTTATTGTGGGTTTGGTTTTTTTTTTTTGAGGAGGCCCCCTTTGAACTACCAGCAGCCACTACAGCAGCACAGCTCAAAATGAAATCAACAGCCAGAGGACCTCAGCATCAGAGCGACAGATATCACTGAAGTGTAAATGCTTCCAGATATAAAACAACACCCACCCCACCATGTACATTTACAGGTGAAAGTGTTCATATTTTGTTTCATTTTCAAAGCGGGAGCTGCTCAGGCAGGTAGAGGAAGACAGGATCAGACCCCTTCCTCAGCTTTCTTATTCTTCAGAATTTTGTGTAAAATGTGGTATTATCCTTAGTAAAAAGATGCCTTGAAGTTTAATGCTCTCCATTCATTAGACTGAAGTACTGTCTCCTGTACCCTACAGGGAAACCAATTCATTAGTAGAGCTTTAAGAAATGTGCATTCGTAACACAAGTTTGCCCTCTTTAACTGCACCTCCAGGCACCTCGCAAATAATTTATGAGGTAGTGAGATGTTTGACAACCAAAAAGAATGAAAATTCACTAGGCAGACTCCCAGAAAAAGAATTCTTAGTCAATTTATTTTAAATTCTATTAAGCTTTAAAAACAATGTCCAAATTCCTCATTCAAAAATGAAGCAGTGTGTTTTTCAATTATGTCCAGTAGCTTTTTGGTAATACAAACATTGTTGGTTTCATAAGCCAAATTAATCTCCTTCTTACCCCTTGATACCACAGCTAGACAAGTATGATGGTCCATAGATAATTTGGAATTATTAAATTTATTTTTTCTATTCTGTATTAGAACTCCAGAAGCATTTCCTTATGATTTGATAGACAGAAACTTTAAATCCTTTCTATAGATAACCACAATGCTCAATTTCCAAAATTGTGAAATACCAAAAAGCCTGAATGAAGTATATGAAAATCCTAAAAAAATTAAAATAGGATATCTAGTGTGCAAATTGCATCTTTAGTTTTTGGCAAGACCTATGGCATGTTTACACCTCTCAGAGATAAATTCAGCCTTGATAAACAAATTAGAGAACAGGAAATCTTGTAATTGTGGAGCTAAAATTGAACAAATTAACAATGAGTTTATTGCCAGCATTCCACAGTGAGGAATATTTAGTACTGTATGGGGGAAGCTCTGCTCAGTAAATGGACTGGCAAAGTAAGCAAGATAACCGAGCACAAAGATATTTGGACTAATCTTGGACAGAAGCAGTTCTGAATCCAGTTTCGAACTAGATTATTAATTATTCCAATGCACTGCAGAGTGCACACAAAAGATGAAGGGCACACAAAAGATGAAGCAGAAGTCTTTCTTGTTATGCTCTAACCTTTGGGGAAATCACTTTGTGAACACTTGCCTGCTAATGGGAAGTGGTGAATGAATTCTTTGTCTTGCTTTGCTTGTGCATGTGGCTTTTACTTTACCTATTAAACTGTCTTTATCTCAACCCATGACTTTTCTCACTTTTACCCTTCTGATTCTCTCCACCATCCCACCGGAGGGGAGTGAGCGAGCGGCTGCGTGGTGCTTACATGCCAGCTATGGTTAAACCACGATAATGAGGTAGGTCTTCAGTAAATCCCCTCCCACCAATCCAGGCAGAAGAGCTAGATCTTCAGAAAGAGCAATGCATTCCAGCTCAATAGCTGGAGGGTTTGTTTTTTTTTTTCCCCATGTATCTTTCTGTACATAACACCTCCAGAAAGACTATCTCTTTCTAAGGCACAATTGCAATAACCTTACCCTTTGGGAAAAGACACCTGCATACTGCCCTCTTTTAGAGGGCAGCAGGGAAACTGTCAAAGTGTAGCTCCAAGTGAGATAAATCTATTGGTGACAATGGAAGGAAAGGAAATTATTCTTGTTGTTCAGACTTTTCTTCATGTTCTCAGAAATTATTAGGAAATTAAACTTTGGAACAAACATGAACATAGGTTATCAATGAAACAATATTATCTCTTATGAATTTAATAAAGTATCAAAAAGAGATAGGAGAACCTTTACCTTCCAATAATTCTTATCAAATCTTGAAAGAATATTAAATTCTTTTATGAGGTGCTATATATGTGTCATTGCACAAAGCAAAGCATATTTACAATCAGGAAGCTTTTCTGATGTGGCAACAACCACCTTACACTACCAGTTAAAAAACTTAGCCTCGGTGTTTAAAACATACAGCTGCATATATCAGTCAAATCAAAGAACTTACAGATGTTATACATGGATATGAGAATGACAGACTTTTCATTTTGGAGACTCTCAGTTATGCTGGGAGTGAAAAATCTCAAAAAAATTTCTTCAGAGAGCAAGAACTGTAGTCTGCTACTTCTCAGTCACTATTCAAGCTTAGACAGCAAATGAGGAAGAAGCTCTGAGATGGCTACATAGTGGTTCCATGAGTCCACCTGACCACCAAAATGTATAGAAGTAACTGTCACTTGCAGTAAAGGTTTTGGAAGTCTGCTGAAGGAAATGTAGCTGAACCAACCTATTGACTTTCATTCTTCCTTCCTTCCTTCCTGTGTCTCGTTTTCCAATGTTTCCTCTGATTTGATCAAATCAAAAAATCAAATGAAAAGATCAAATATAATAATTTTCCTATTTCAATTCATCATGACAGGAATGTGTTTTCCTTTCCATAAAGTACACCCATAAAGAAAATATCAAATTGTTGTAGTAATGACTGCAGGTTCACTTGACAGATTGAATGGATTCCCTTCCATACTTAATTTGGATGTTTCTGATTGAACAGGAATACCTACACTCTAACCTTCAGTGAGACAAATGTTCTTTATCTTTTTATTTAGTGATTACTCATAAATATAATTAAGCTTTAATTAATGGTAAAACATGTATGTATGTGGTAATCAACTGTGGCTAGAGAAAGATAAGCTTTCTTATTATAGCTCTCTGCTTTGTTCCCTCTTTTTTTTTTTTTTTTTCTGATTAGTTTTTCATATTGTTATACTAAATACTCATTAGCTTTTCAAAATCATCTAGTATTTAGAAGCTGTGAGCCTTAGATCAGCCCAGGGGTTCCTGCAGATATCAGGGGATGGAAAGCAGGACATATTTTTTCTACTTTATATTACCCACTTAAAAAAAGAAAAAAATCCTATTTCTTGAGCATAATAGATGGGCTGCAATGATTTACAAGCAAATAATTTCACTGAGGGACTTTGGGTTGGTGGTATCATATAACATGAGACAAAAAGTTTGATTGGTTTATGATTTCACTGGGAACCTGAGAGGAAATTAATTCTATTTAACTCACTACTTGTCAGCTCCTTTGTTGTTGTTGTTGTTTGTAATATATGGACCTAACACTGGATTTTAAGTCTGGAAATATTTCAAGCTACTAAAACATTTATTAGTTTAATAATAATGTTAGAAATTATTGAAATGCTATAAATGCTTAAATTGAAATATAGAAACTCCTGGATTTGGTGTTCAGACTAAAGCCATTTTGACTACAGTTCCTAGAACAGCCAGGTAACCTTGGTGTTTGAGTGTGATAATCAAGAAAATCTGCCATGCTAAGGTTTTGTCGATAGGTTTGGACTTTGTGAAATCAGAAAGATGGGTTAAAATACAATATTAAACAAAGCTTATCATAAGATTGGTGCACTATCCCTGTCCAGCTACTACACTTCTGCGCATTTGTACAAAACAGAAACCTGGTAACGGGGGAAACATCAGAGAGCTTAGGACGAGAAAACACTGAAAGCTCTGCAGCTACACCAAGTAATTGCCTACTGTATCTATACCTCACATAATCGTGGTGGGTCAAGTATTTCTGATTACTTTCTTAACCTAATGCCCTCAAAATCTGAGAGGGAGTAAGATTTAATGACTTACACAAGCATGCCTTGTTCCCTCATCAGCATCACTGTTCCCAGCTGAGTAGCTACTGTTTCTCTTGCCTGCCCTTACGCTGAAAGCTGACCTCCTTTCCAGGTAGCTCAACCTAGTTAGTACTTGTGCTCCCCATAAAGGCACTTACAATTTCCTTAGAACAAAACGTTAGCTGGTAACCAGATTTTAGTGCCTTTGTTGTCACAAACAGGAAGGAGGAGCAGACTGCTCTAGCCACAGTTGAAACACTTCATTTGAGTAAGGATGTGCATCCCAACAGCTTAACTGGAACCTTTGAGAAGGTATTAACCAAGGTATGTGCAAATAGCTAGCAGCTGATAAGCCTCCAGGTTATAGTAAATTTATGAATGACCACAGCACTTGTGTCATAGTATCACTTTTTATTTTCTCAGAAACCCACCTTCTGACCAAATGTCACCACTGTCTTCCATAATTACTGCTTTTTCACAAGGTTTTTTTTGATTAGTGATCTTGTATTTCTGACTTGTCTCTGACTATTCACCTCCTGATTGTAAGCATGTTAATATAGTAAACGCTCAGACAGCAACTATTTTAACCTTTCTGCTTGTGAGAAGGCACCACTGTTTTGTGTTAAATATGAGTGAGGAGTCATTGCTGTCACTGGTTAAAAGTAACAGTAACATTTTGGTATTTCTTTTTGGCTCCCAAACAGGTCTGCTTAACCACTTATACCTCTTGACTAAAGCTGGAATAATTCTGTTCTCTGTAATTTGATCCCTTGCTGGTGCATGCAGAGGGAAGGTGATTTTGGTGGCTGGAAAGTCAGGCAGGCTGGCAATCACCATGCCCAGCCAGCTACCTTCCTAATTGCATTGTCTCCTCCTCCAGCTCAGACACTCAACAAAGTTGTGGTGAAAAACACAGGGGAGGCAACAGATGGGGAAAGGAAGAGAACTTCCCACTGATAGGACTAGTAATTGCATTTTCAGTGTCGCTGCCTCATTCTGGTGTATGAGAGAAGGGGAAAGGGTTTAGGTATAAGCTGAAGTACATGGGAAAGAGTACTTCCTTCCCATTTGAACTGGGAGAAAAAAAGGAAATCCCAGGTAAAGTTAATTTGAATTTTAAAACAAAACAAAAAAGATTATCTTAAAGGTTTTTAATTCAGTTCACTCCCGTTTGCCCTTTTCATGTTTCTTATTAATTGTTTCTTCATATTAAAAAAAAAATAAGGAACAGAAGAAAAAGTGTAAATAAGACATACTTTTGTCTTCATCAGACAAAAATATTTTCAAAATTCCAAAGGTTTTGAAAATGATACTTCATTCAGTGTTTGTCACCAAATGATGCATCTTTTAAAATTCTCCAGAGCTGAAAGTAAATGATATTTTTACATCCTGATGACATTTTGTAGTGATATTTCAATAACACATGGTGGCAATGAGGCAAACAGACACAATTAATTTCACATGCAGTAAAGTTGCCCCCTCCAAAAAAAGTATAGATTTATTTAAAAGACAGAAGGAATGTTCTCAGAAGCAGAGAAAAAAGCTATTTATTAAGTAAAAAGTAATTCCTTGCTTAGACATCTTTGATTGCCAGTTCTGAGTGATGCAGTTATGCCCAAATGTTTCAGTGGTGAGAATGGTGGACAGTAAAGCATTGTCACTAAATTCTGGCACTGCTGTACCACTGGTTTCATATCTGCGTTCTTTTTCTTTCTCAGAAACTTATCTATCTTTATTTTAAACTTTTCTTGTTATTGATAAGAAATTAATAAAAATACTTCTAGAGTAGTGGTTTTTTGCCTTAAAACACAATGCAGAGAGGAACACTACTATAGATATTCTAAATGTTTTTGTCATGCATATGATGTATGCTAAATATATGTAGTCCAAATGTTTCAGTCTGTTGTGGTTTAATCCCAGCCGGCATCTAAGCACAACCCAGCTGCTCGCTCACTCCCCCCTTGGTGGGATGGGGGAGAGAATCAGAAGGGTAAAAGTGAGAAAAGTCATGGGTTGAGATAAAGACAGTTTAATAGGTAAAGCAAAAGCTGTGCATGCAAGCAAAGCAAACCAAGGAATTCTTTCACTGCTTCCCATCGGCAGGCAGGTGGTCAGCCGTCTCCGGGACAGCCGGGCTCCATCACATGTTACAGTGGCTTAGGAAGACAAATGCCATCACTCCGAATGTCCCCCCCTTCTTCTTCCCCCAGCTTTATGTGCTGAGCATGATGTCGCATGGGCTGGAATATCCCTCTGGTCAGTTGGGGTCAGCTCTCCCAGCTGTGTCCCCTCTCAACTTCTTGTGCCCCCCCAGCCTCCTCGCCAGTGGGGTGGGGTGAGAAGCAGGAAAGGCCTTGGCTCTGTGTAAGCACTGCTCAGCAGTGACGAAAACATCCCTGTGTTATCAACACTGTTTTCAGCACAAATCCAAAACACAGCCCCATACTAGCTACTATGGAGAAAAAGAACTCTATCCCAGCCAAAACCAGCACACAGTCACTAGGACTGACAATATTAGAAGGAATGTTTACTTCTGTAGTGACTATATCCCCATTTCCTTTTCCTGGATTGCCCAGCATTTTTGTGACCATTATGACTATCCCTAAGCAGATCACCATGGAAGGAACTGTAGACTAAGTTAGTAGTGACTTTAAGCTGAAGGGCATTCATCAAGCTCAATAGACCCAATGTTTCATAGTATCATGTTTCATGTTTCAATCTACCCAATGTAGATTTCCAGTCAAAGATCCCAATGTTTCTAGGTAAAGGTGGATAGAAGGAGAATGCTGTGAAAGTGATTTGATGACAGTCAATGATTAGCTGATTAATTAAGCTATCACTGTGTAGTCCAGCTTACAGAAGAATAATGCATGATATGCATCTACAAGTCCAATAAAACTGCCTTGCAAATGACAATAATTCAATATAATTCAAAACAAAGCATTCTGGATTTCAGCTGAAAATTCCCCAAAACATTGTTTGAAAGACATAGAAAAGCACAGTTTCAAATAATTTCTGGGCAGGATCTTTTTCTCCCTCAGGTCTTGGGGCATACCTTTCCAGACACTCTGATAAGCTCTCCGTTTTTGCCCTCTATCAATTATCAAATTCCATCAGTCCATTGTCTTATCTGGGAAAGCTGATTTCAGTAGCAACATCATACTGAAATGGCCCTGCCAATCAAAGGTAGTTGAATCCTTTTGAGATGTTACAAAAAATTGTAATTGGTCCTTTTAAGGTGGCAGCAGCATATTTAATCTGGGCTAATATATGCAAATACAGTAAGTTTGGGACAATTTTATACTTTCATGTCACTCTGGTGTCCCCTCTCTGAAGATTCCTAGTTTGTAAGTGATTCATGTGCCACAGTATTGAAAAATTTTTCCTTAGAATCTACACTTTGCAGAGCTAAAGCTTTTTAAAATCAAACATACACTCCTTTTGTAAATCTTTGCAATTTTAATCCAACTCTAGGCAAGAAAATCTAGATAGGCGTAGGCCAATCAATATTTTTATTAATCAGTATTTATTTTTCATTGAAATTTTGTGAAATAATAATGTCAAAGCATTTTTTTATAACACCTGATAGTTTCAGGTTTGTTTTGACAGTGTAAGTTTGTTCAATCTAAATGTAACTGAAAGGGACTGAAGGACAGTCACTCTAATGAAAGCCATATAGAGCTGCTCCACAAACTCTTCTGGAATGAACTGTTCAGATTTTTCAGTGTTGTATTCTGTAACAGTAAAATAAAATGACCAGAATTGAGAAGTGCAGGATAAGAACAGAGTAAAGTTGATATGGAAAAATGCTCACCTAAAGATAAATAGCAGAACAAATTTTTTTTTCACTGGCTGGCCAAATACCTTAGGGAAGTCGACTTGTTGCATAGAATGAAAAAAAGCAGAGAGGGCAAAACAGAGCTGATAAACTACTGCTTTCAACAAAAGATAAATGACCACAATGGTCTGGCTTCCACATTTATGAGTAGAGAGTCTTTTTTATCTTAATGAGGAATGAAGTTATTACATTTCTGTTTTCAGCTTTTTTTTATAGAATCTGATTTTGCCTTTGAACAATTAAGATAAAAGTAAACATATAAAAAGGATTCATTTCTAGAAGTTTCTATCTTCTTTTTCCAGTAATCCACAGAACATCATATTGCATATTATTTAATTCAAACAGTCATATTCATTGTAATGTTCCAGATTCCATGGGGTACAAGATTTTAATTTATTTTTCACTTGTAGCCTCCTATAATACACCTTTATTTGAAGCACCACTTTCAGAAAAGATGATCCAAAAGTGTGGACCTAAAGTATACAGTGTTTCGCAGCAAGGAATCATAACAAGAGAGAAGATTATAGTGAATGAGAAGAGTTAAACACTAGTTCAGATCTCAAGGCTGGCATTGCATAGTTAACAGCCACTTCCATTACTGTAGTGACTTCCATTTCAGCACAATCCCTCCAGTCATATTTAGGATTCATTACAGAAGAGTTTAAACCTATTCAGAAATTTTCTATGTTAAAATGATCCATTTTGACTTTGTGGCTTCATTCCAGAACTGACTCCAGATTTGTCTGGACAGCCCTGAGGTAGACCCAGAGTGCGTTATAAGAAGGTGAAAGGAAGGATTTGAATTTGCTCTTCATGGTCTTCTCTGACCATGGGTAGACTCCCTCCCCTTTTTCAAACCAGACCTCCTTTACCATATGTCAGAAAAACCCTTCTCAGCTGCTGCCAAACGTATGAGGTACTTCAGTTCTGTTTTTTCCTTGGGTTTTGCTCAGGTAAATCCTGCTCCTCAGTAAGGCAAGCACTGTTGGATGCGAGCTTGAGCTCTGTTCCCCCACTTCGATGGTTTTCTGGCCACAGCTCCTGCCTCCCAGAAGTGCTGTGTCTGAATTACAAGCTTTCCCCCCTGATTTTCTTTTCTTTTCTTCCCTGCACTGCCCCCCTCCTTCTGTCTAGCCTGAACTCACACTGTTGCAGTTCTTTTTCTCTAATCCGATTTACCAGAAGGTCTATGAGCCTGAAATAGATTAGGCTGAAATGCAAGTTTGTCTCAATAAACCAAGATCAGGTTCATGGGTGGGTGGGTTCCTAGTTTAAAAAAAATGCATAAAGGATGATTGTTCTTGTTCAGTTTCCAAAAGAAACCCAGTCTCCTGGATTACCTTCGTGTACTGGCCACTTCCATAATTCTTAATTTGGGAAATTTATTCAATAAGTACCTGAATCCCCACCCCACTGGACTATCATAATAGCTGAATCTGAGTGGTAATAGAAAAGATTATCTTAAAAAAGTCCAGGGTTGCATTGTTGTCGATCACTGTTCTACTATAGCTACAGTTCAGGGAATCATGGTACTGCAGTAAGAATTGAAGTGGATTATAACAGATAATTACAGTTTTTCTTAGTACCATTGTTATAAAATGTTATAATGCTTTCTACCCTTCATACTCTGCACATCCATTGCTTTAGGTAATAGATACCTGCAGAACAAATAATGGAGAAGAGAAAAATGTTGCACATGAAAAACACACACATCTGCATAGAGAGAATTTTTGCTAAGATGGAAGCAGGCGAGAGGATTTTTTTCAGCTTAGCATCCTCTGCCACTACCTTTTCTTCCTCCCTAAACAGAACAAAAAAGAATAGATAACAAAAGTTAGTTTGCTTCTCCCAAAGAGAAAAATAGACTTTGACTTAGAAAGTTTATGTTTGTGTGTGCGAGCAAGGCTGTTTGCAAATTAAACTTTGTTCTTCAGGCTGGATCCAGGACTTCCATGTTTCTCTTACTAGAAGGTATGGAATAAGAGTATATCCAATACTCCTTGTGGGATCTCTAAGCTCAAAAGGCTTCATGTACTTCTCCAGGGTAGAATAGTTGCTCTTTCTTCTCACTTGTAGGTCTTCTGTAATTGAATGCAGATCTCACCAAAACCACTTCTATCTAGTTGGACAGTACAGTGAATTGTTCTCTAGTCCTGTTCCTCTTCAATAAAAATGGCTTGAAATAAGGATGTGATTTATCTGCAGTAGATACCTGTAGGCATCTTCCAAGTACTTGCCTTCACATAGAAGATGTCTTTATATCAATCACGGTGACACTACCATTATGAAGTAACCCCCTTCAGTTAGCATACTGAAGGGGCTACCCATACAACCTGATATTTGCTGATGTACTTCAGGGTACTTTTAGAAAAGATGCCTGTCAAGACAGTAAGCAATACATATACTGTGAGAAGCAGAATGAATAGGGAACAAGTACTTGACTTACCCACAGGCTTCTGTACATTACCTTGTTTGGGAAATCTTTCTTTGTCAGTAGTATGGTGTCCCTAAGCGACTTGCCACAAAAAAAAAAAGAAAAGAAAAAAAAGAAGGAAAACAGATAGGTATGATCCATCTAGCACAGTATGCTTTTAATGAAAGTATTGTGCCTCTAAACAGGTGCTATCCATTATCTACTTTTTTAAACAGATGAAAAATCATGTTGCTCTCACCCAATATGTGCCAAACAAAAGGCACAATAAAAATGGCATTGAAATATATGAGCTCTTTGACAATAGTATTAGTCACATCTTATAACCTGACCTTTCTGCTGACAGGGACATACAATAAGGTGTTATAAGAGGGCAAGCTTTTTCAGTAGTAAGAAAATTCATTATATCAGTCATGCACTAAACAAGCATCATTCTCTCCTGACTGACAATTTTTCTTCTCCTACATTATCTTCAGTGTTCATGTTTGGTCCCAAATGTTAAAGAATATTCCAAAAAGTTTCTACAGTGCTGAAAGAATTGCTGAGATGAATACAAACTGGTAAATACACCACCATGGCCACTGGTGGTCATACCACCATGGGTCTGTACTTACAGACAGTGCTTGTAAGTATAGCCCTAAATGAGTTGAAATTTAAAAGCTCTGTCACTCAGGTCATAGCTTTAGGAGGCCCTGGATTTAAGAAATATACTTCAAGAACACAAACCTCTTTCTCTTGCTGAGATGACTGCAGCAGCTGCAGTTTGTAATTGACCTGTGTTACTTCTAGGTAATATTTCCTAAATTAACTTAATGGGTTTGTTGCTGTAAAAAAATCCAGCCAATCTAGCCAAGCCAAGGTGATCCACAAAAGAGGAGAGAAAAAGTAGTATAGCAGTGTCCATTTCTGCTTGCATCTTTAATAGGGATATATTGGGATAATATTGGGATTTAATAGGGATAATATGGCTTCTGCAAAGTCTCACACCAGGTGCTGGAGTCCACATTGTGTTTGCACATGTGTGCATGTGAATCTGTAAAACAGAAAACTGAAGCGTGGGGGTGTATCCTGCTATATGAAATACAGAAAAGGTATCCTCAATGATCAGAGGTAGAGATTGAAAACTGTGTTCCAGATTGTGTCTTCTGTCATCAGAATCACTATGGTCAGTACAATTTTTTTCCACAACACACAAAAAACTAAATTGCACAGGGGTCAGGTTCTTTCCACCTGGTTCTCAAAACGCATCTTGAAATATCCTTGGTTTTAGAACTCCAGTTTATTTGAGTTGGGAGTCTAGTCAAATCACATTTTGCTATTTAACTTTGGTTCGGTCTACTAACCATGTATCATAATGGTCACTCTTTAAGGAATAAAGTAGAAGAGGGTTTAGATTAGTTCTTGCCCAAGAATCAGAAATTCTCTCCTGGTTGCATTAAGTATGGATAAAGAGAAAAGAGTCCCACACAGTGCTGGTATTTCAAAGAGCTGATTTTTCAAGAACAAGGAAAATCACTAGGGAAATTCATCAGAAGGTAAACGTAAATGTGAATAGGAGTTTTAACATTTTTATTGCAAAGAAAGATGATAATTGTGAGTAAAATCCCAGTCTGAGGAAGAAATTAAATTAAAGCAACAATATCTATTTTTAACAAACAGACAAAAAAGGAACTAGGTATTGCCAAAAAGAAAATAGAAGTTGCTAAGTGTAGGAAATTTATGTGGAAGGAAAAGATAGCTGTGAAAAAAAGAAAATCAGTGGTTGGCAGTATTAGCACTATACAAAGGAGTCTATGTGTGAAAAAAAATTTCTGAAAATAATTCTGGAGAGAAATGGGTATTAAAATTGTTCATAATAATACAGAAAAATGGTTTTCAGTAAATGGTTTTTATTTGTGTCACATGGCTATTACTTTTTCTAAACCATATCCACATAAGACTTCAAACACTATAAAGGGCATCCTGTTTCATATAGCAGCCTTTCACAACTTAAACCTCAGAGTTCCCTTAAACTAATTCATTTGAATACTAAACTCACTGGAGTTAGTTTTTAGTACATTAAAGATGGCAGTGAAATTCCAGAATAATTGAAGATACAGAAGTTGCAGGCACAGATTTATGCAAAGGAAAAGGAGAGGGCAAATGAACAGAAGATAAGGGTGTAGAGGGAATATATCTTCAACTCTGTTCCCAACCATAGCAGCACCTGCAATGGCCCATGCCTTGTATCACGCAAGCCAATCCAGCCACATCATAGCACTATTAAGGATTGAGTTGCTTTTCTTGAATATTGTACTACTATTCAGAAGGAATATAAATAAAGGAAAAACTAAATTAGCCTGACATTAGTTCTGAGTAACACATAGCCACCAATTCAAAGTACTGTTTCCCCGTCAGCTGACAACCAACTACTACACAGAAAATAAGTCTTGTCAAAAAAACCCTAATTTTCTTCTTACAGGATATTAAGAGGGTTTTGGCTGTGCAGTGGGTAATTTCAACATCAGTCATGGTATTCTGTGACAGTATATTCTCTAGGTAGAAAATCTCTGCATAAACTTGAATACTGCTAGTTGTAATTACCATCTGGATGTGCAGGTAGGTAGAATACTTCATAAAGAGAATACTATATAAAACTCAAATAATTTACTACATGAACAACTTGATTAATGAAAATTAGAATGAAAGAGCTCTACCCGGACACAAAAGTCACCAATCAGCAAATTTTCACATTGCTCAAGCCAGACAAGGTCCTTCAGTTCTTCCAGAGGTTCAGTGTTAACACTACTTACATAAGTGGATAAACAATTCATTTAAACACATTCAAAACAACACATTTAAAATCAACTTCCATTAAGCTACAAAGGAGGATGATATAAGTGTACAGTCTAAGATGCAAAGAATTTGTAACATTTCTGTAGCATAGGAGATGGCCTATTAAGGTAGGTAGGCACCAAAGTGTGGTGGTCAGTATGCAAATATTTAAATTTATACAATAAATTTATACAATAAATTTATTTATTAATTAATTATTAATATATTTAAATATATTTTATTTAAATAAAATATTAATTATTTTATTATTAATTATTTATTAATATATTTATTAATAAATTTATTGTGTACTCAAAAATTGGGGTCTTTCTATCCATCTATAAAGCATAGTTCTTTGGCTTGTAGCTGCAGTGCAACCTCCCAAATGAGACATAGGGATGGTCATAATGTCAAGCTGCAAAACCAGGAGAGAAATGAACTTCGAATTTTCTCCTTCCATGAAAGATCCAAGTGAACCAGTTAAGCTTGAGTGTGTCTCCAATGTAATGTAGTTTTCTTTGCTCTGAAGAAGTTTATCAGTGTTCCTAGCAGTTGATTACAACTATTCTATGGGAGGTATCACTATGTGCTATTACAAATCATAACACGATCAAGGTTGTTTATTCCTCTTCACTATGATTTTTTTTCTCTGCATTTGTCTTATTACCTAATTCAGATTTGACTGGCATCATTGTATCTGTAGACATCATTTATACTGTGAGATATACATATTAAAATTATCTCATACACTAATCACAGATGTGGTATTAATCAAGAAACACTGAGTCTTTTGAGAAAGACTGAAAAATTACCTAATAAAGTGACTCGAGTGCAAGCACTGTATGACTTCTTCAAACATGAGTTAAAAATAACATCAAGCACTGTTTTATGCTATTTATTTTAAATTCTTGTAGTTTTGTCTGTTACCTATCTAGCCACCCAATGACAGAAAATACTGACATATTATGTGACATTTTTAAAGTAAAGGTAGATCTCCCAACCATCATAAAATATGAGCTTAAAATCACTGTACCTGTGGCCTAAAGCCTAAGCAATTGATCTCAAAACTATTATCTTCCAGCAGCAGTGGAATTACAGCTGCTCTGAGGTAAGGATAGCATCTAATTCTCCAGCATTAATCCACACATTCTTTATACTACACAGATTACACAGGGCTGTCGGGACTGCAGCAAAACTACAGAAGGCCAGATTTATGCGATGCTAAGTTGTAAACAGAGTGTACGAACTTTCATATATCTCTTTGAATGCCCACCTGTGCACTGTTTTTGGCTGCAAATGAGTCCCTTTATAAAGGAAATAAATGTTCCAGGTGGTATTTCCATCACTTAAATCAACAGTCCTACAATGTAAGTCGGAAAAGTTGCATTAACTTTTGTCAGGTTGTTCAGAAATTCATCATCCTAAACTGAAAATACTTTAACTGCTGAATATACCATGTTTCACATCTGAAAGGCCAGCAAAGGATCAGAAATTCCAGCCAGCCAACTGTGAGTTCCCGAAAGGGTGATTTTGCTTTTACAGTGTATTCTCCCTTCCCATCTGCATTTCAAGCTCTGATGGATGTCTCTGCAAGTTTTGGACCAGGTGGAGCATTAGCTGATATAAACTGATCTGTGTGTTTATAATACTGCTTACAGGTATATGCATATATACACATGTATGAAAATAAACTACTTACAAATTTGCCATCAAAGGAAAAGAGAAAAAACAATTCTCTTTAAAACGTGCAGTGAATTGTGGTCTTTACGATGAGAAATAATTAATAACATTTCTAAGCTGCCTTGAAGAATTTTGTTACCATTAGAACCATAACATGAAAGGAATTAACACAGAAGACAGTGAAACAAAAAATGTGATGCATGCTGCTAGCCCTATTATTTACCAATCAGCTTCTAGATTCCTTTAATGAGATAATTCCACACAGTGCTCTTTAGTTGCTTTGAGAACAAGAGAAATATGAACATAGGACTGCTCTTTTTTTCCCTCACACAGCACATTCTTCCCACAATTATTAATAATTGAAACAACTTTGGACTGTGACACTGTATTGAATAAAATCCATAGAACACACATTGTAGAATATTTCCAGAAATGGCAACAAATCTCTTCAGAATCTTAAATATGTGCTGATGTTTAAAGAGAGGTAGCATTCAATAATTTATTTCCATGTGCAATCACATACATGCAAATATGGCATATGTACATAATTTTCAGAAAACATAGGGAGTATGCAAAAAAAAAAAATAAATCTCAGAAAAGGGATGGCCACTAATGGTCAAAGATATTTCAATGAACATGAGAACAATGCATTACTGAATATATTACTCAGTGCTGTTTTTATCCTCACCTCTCTATACATGAAGCAATAGAGATGTGTTCATGAGACCATATAAATGTGCTAGGAATTGCAGTGGCCTAAAGTAAAAAACATAGGGGTCTTGATTTATTAACAGATTTTTTTTGAAAAGGTGATGAACACTAGGCTGTTGCGGAATAGAATTTTCATATATTCCTCCTTCAGCAGCCATACTGACTGTCATTATCTTAATCAAGATCTGCAATTCTTAAATTCCTGTCTTCTTATATCAGGGGCCTCCACAAAAACCTAAGAGAAAACAAGAAAAGTTCTGAGCCTTCACAGAATGCCATAACATTTAAAACAAGGTCCACGTGACATAACTGCAGAGCTGTTGGTTTAAAATTCTTATGATTTTGAAGTAATATAATGAGCATCCAAGCTCCACAATGTATGAATGTTTATGCCATGGTACTATCTCTGAGATCCTGCAGTCAGCATCAAGGTTCACACATGAGGAGAATCTTCCAACGTTAAAGGTTATAGTAAGAAGAAAGACAGAAAACCTCAATTTATTGGTAGAGAACATAACCAGAAATTGTTCAAGATAGCCAAATAATATCAAGTATTTGATAATTTGAAAAAAAAAATGTCTTTTTTAAAGAGTAAAATTATTTTAATTTCCCTGTAATATAACATTATTTAGGGAAAAAACATCTGTGATTGCCTGAGTTTTATGTGTGAAACAAAAATGAAGGCATAAGGACAATAGAGGTATGAAAGAGAACTCAAAAATATTTCTGCAGGTGTTTTAAGAGAGTATTGGTTGACATGTATTAAATGTTTAAGATGCTTACTAGCAAGCAATGAAAACAATCAGATAAATAATAACCCAACTGTAGGAAAATTCTCAAAAAGCAGTCCTGTTTGAAGACAGTGATTGCCATAATTAATCATCATATAAGATTGGTCATTTCTAATTCAATATTTAACCTAGTGTGGCTTTCTCTGTCAAAGACTACTCAATTTTTATCCAGCTTCTTAGTTATCTCAGTAACTTGACTAAAACACCCCCCTCAAAAAAGAAATCTATCAGTTCTTGAAGACTTCAGGGGAACTGAGAATTCACTAGCTCAGATTATTTCACTGATGAATCATTAGTACATTTTTCACTTCTCAGCTAAAGCAAATATTGGCTACCTGTTGGCTTAAATATAGTATGGCACAGTATGTACTAAGCACATCTATGCAATGAAGCAAAGGCATCTGTTGGAGTCCAGATCAAAAGAAGAAAGTTAAGCCTGTGTGAACAGAACAGATGTTTAAAGCGCAATTTAAAAAAAAAATATTATTTCTATTCGAATATCTAACAAGTTCATTCTTGAACTAAGCTGTACTCCCAACAAGCAAAAGACCACTACTTTATCCAATCACCCATGTATTATCAAATTCAGTCTTTGAAACTTACATAGGTAAAGCAGCTGGGTCACTTTGGTACTGATAACAGAGGAAAAAAAATACTGTTTTTTCATGCTAGCAGCATCTTGATGTCCAAGGGATAAGTACTGTTAGCAAGCTGCCATTAGTAGTCCCTCTGTTAACTCCAAAACATAACTATCAGCCCCAGAACATAACAAAATACACTGCTTATGGTGAGATGTCACAAAAATTTCACACAAAGACTTCTGCATGAAGATTTGTGCTATTCATATTCTATTTTTATTACAGAACACTTTGTCTTGCCATCTTTTGCCTGAAGAAAGTAACAGCATCTCCAGAGATGAATAATCTGGAGGGCCCTATCAATTACAGAAAAGAAAGAGAGGGTAAGAAAAGGGAAAGAAGAGTAGGTTTCCTTAAAAAGTTATTAAAGTATAATTTGTTGCAAATATCCAGATAGGTTTTCTTGGGGTTCCAAGCCCTGAGAAAGTCATATATTCATTGTCTTCTACCTGATATCTAAAGGTAATTTAGACTTGGAAAAGGAAAATCCAATTGATTAAGGACAATGAATTTTAATTAGAGTATTGGCTCTTAGTAAAATCAAGTTCAATTAAAGTTCAAAATATAAATTTAAATGTCAGTTGCAGAAAACTTATATTTACTTATGTAATAGGAGTTTTCAAGAGAGTTGTAATTTGTGATTTGGACATTAGTTTAACTATTCTGATTCTTCTGTTTCCTTTACAACAGGAATAACATCCAGTATATGTATCTCTTCTTTCTGTATTTCCATTTCTCTTCATGTAACTGTTAGATATGTATAGGGGGATCTTCCTGTAAAGGAAAGTTTTCAATAAGAAAATTTCTTCATAGACTTAAAATGAGTGCCAGAAAATAGAACTGGTTTAGAGTCTAGAAAATTCAGTGGGACAATCTCACAGCAGCCTTTCATGTATCTGTTGTGCAGAATATCCTGATACACTTCTTTAATACTTTTATATTGCCCGAAGTTGCACTGGCTTGCTTGTTTATATGTATAGTCTTGCTTGGTTGTAATGCAGGCATCCAACTTGCAAGGGCCAGACATGCCATGAAGATTTTACCTACAGACTGCATGTGTTCCCGAACCATGATTTCTCCATAGTTCTTGGTAAAACATTTGGTTTCACATGGCTTCCTTCTTCCAACACCTATCACCTCACCTGTTATGAGATTCCTGCAGAATTAATCTAGGAAATTCATATTTTTGCCATTTTCCAGCATTTATTGTCATTGTCCAACAATTAGACTCAGTATTCACCTGGTATTTTCTCTAAATTGCTGCTTCAGAGGAGTCTTTCTACTACATTACAGATTTTTGTCACATACTGAGTTAAAAGCCTCTATCAGAGGCTTCTTTACTTCCAGCTTCAGCAGTTCTGTAAAATAATTTAACTTTCTTGTCAATATGCTTATTCCACCAGGGTCATGCTGAATGCCAATCTAGCCCCAGGAAGCCCTCAAATTTATTAGGTTTGAAACTGTGTGGTCATCAGTGTTCTTAATGCACTTTTTAATTTAAGATAGGGTAGGTGAGACTCAGCTAGAACATTTGGTATTGCTTTGTGTTAATTACAATTACAACTTACAACACAAAAAAGGAAGCCATAAAGGCCAGCTGATGTTTAAAAAGGACAATGACAAACACTAGGCACACCTAGTCATATTTATTATGGGCAGCTGAAAGAGCATGATCCTCTGAAAACAAGTGAAAAAAGGGAGATGACAATTTGTGCTCTAACGCTTATACTTCTTGTTTACAAAAATCCATTTGAAAGTGAATAAAATGAAACTTAAAGTGATAGTATAGCAATACTTTTTCCATTAAAAGAAAACACTCTGGGCCTCTTTCCTTATCAGGTAATTTGCCAAGGCCAGTATGTAAGAGTAACACAATTAGTGCTTGAGACTGATATCAGTGAGTCTCACAGAGTTTTAACAATGACAGAAAAAGAAAAACCCAGCTTCCTCAAATATTTCATCTATGTTTCATCTTCACTGTTCTGTAGGGAAAACATTTTGACCTTTCCTTTGCATACTTCATTCTAGAGTTTATACCAGTAATGGTCTGTGCTTCTGCAGCATTGCTGAGAGTTTTATTCTGCCATCACATACACGTTGTTTGCCTCTCACATTTTCTCAAATGAGAAACTTGTGCAAAATCTCTCTGCTGCATTCAAACAAATCTGTGACTGCTTTTTCTTAACACCGGCTGAAGGATAACAGCCATAGCATCAGACACAGCAAAGGTCAGATCCAGATAGCCAGAAGGGCCTCCTTAATCCACATCAGTGACTTTATTCTCCCAGTCAGAATTTCAGGATCACCAAAGGCCATGTCCAAATAATTTCAATGTCCAATTTCACTGAGCTGCATAACTAAATTTGGACAAAGTTCAGCAGATAAGCTTAAGTGTCCCTTATCAGCTTCCACTAATACTAAGGGTTGAACCAATACTACCAGCTTGTTTTGAATATCCCCAGGGAGGGAGGGTGGGATGGAGAGGAAAGTCTCTCTCCCTTTTTTCAGACAATCCTTTGTATTAGGTAGTGGCACCACTCCACCGTCTCTACCTATGTCACACAAACGATTAAATCTAGTAGATATTTTCAGAGCTTACCTAACAATGGAAGTTCTCTACAAAGTGCAGTGACAGACACCATTTTCTGTTTAATCCAGCAAAAAGTGAGTGGTGACAAGACGGTGATGTCAGTCATGCTTCAGACCAGCTAATAGCAAGTTAGTGGTGTTGGCATGAATTATACTCAATATGGGTCTAGTACAAAAACTAATAAATGGGTTTGTAAGTTTCAGTATCAACAAGATAACAGTGAAGCTTTTCCTAGAATTAAGGTTTTTTTCCTTCACAATCTTAAGAAAGGGTAAAACTGTGACACCAAACCCCTCCCCCCCAAAACCCAAACCCAGTATGCTAGACTTTTCGTGTACCATTTCATTTTTATAACAACTTATGTATATGTTACCATTCACAAATGAGAATACTCACACCTTGACTCAAAAGAGATTAGCATATTTGCAGAATTAACGTACAGCACCTAATCTGGCATGTCTGGGCCTTGCAAATGAGATCCTTGCACTACATCCAAGCAAGGTTATACACAGGCAGTGATACAGTGCAGCTTCAGGAATACAAGGCAGTATATGTGTATTAAAGCAATACTATGTCCAATTTGATGAGTATTCTTCCCAGCAGCTATTTTGCACAGTAATATCATCACAGTACCCTTTACAAAAGAGAACATTACTATCCTATGCTCTGTTACGCAGTACAGAAGAACTAAAAAATCTCTTACCCCTGTAACAATGAAGACAATTCTGTAACAAATGTAGATATGCTCAAAACATTTACATGATGTATGAGGTACAGCGAGATAGAACATTTAACAGATTTTCCCTAGCATTGAAAACTATATACAGGGTAAAGTAGAATAAGTAACTATGAGCCATGTGTTTGGCAGATCTCTGTCACACAGGGAAAGACTATGCATTTCAAAATGCTCACTAACTTTAAAGCAGAAGTGATGGTCAAATATAGTTGACACTGACTCTTCCTAAATGATGAGTACGAAACTGAAAAGATTTCTTCACATTTTTAAGTCCTGCAGGAAGAAATGAAGAGTCTGAGAGATTTTGCTGTTCTGTTTGCATAGCTACAAGAAAGAAAGGGCATTACGGTTATGGAAATGCAGTGTCACGATTTGATTGACGGATCCTCAGATTTAGTCATTATTTAATCCCATCTAATATATAAACTCTACACTTACAGTCTAGAGACATAACAAAAAACCCCCGAAGTCTGTTGTAACAAACTGAGTGTAGGTTACCATATTATACACAAAACTTTATTTGCAAAGCTTGCAAAAACTTAACAGCCTTCAAAATAAATTTAATGGCGTAGCTTCAATGCTAAGAGAAAATTAAAATACAGAAATACAGTATACAAGTTTAATTACCTTATATGGATGTATTTTAAGCAATTATACCTGACCAAGCCAAGTAATGAGAGAGTCTCTTATGCTAAACTAGAGACCTATACTGTCATGGTTCTTAATATGACTAATTTGTATTTCTTTGGCTCATATATGTGTTCAGCAGAAAACTTGTCTGAATTGAAAGAAACCCCAAAGTCTAGACATCTTCCAAGTCTTGTTTAGCTATATATATCAATCTTAACAACTATTTTGAAAAAATAGCGTAGCCAACCCTAGCATTAGTTCCTGTTATACATGAGGGTGTTAAGAACAATGAGGTTTTTGTCAGACTACTTTAGTGTAGGAGCCCTGAGAAAACGTAAATGTGAAAGCATTTTTTTTCAGCTTGACAATCTCATTTCTGTCAGTCTAGACAATGGGAACAGAATTTCATGTCAGGCAATAGAAAATAGCTCTGAGATCAGAACATTCAAAAGCCATGCAGAAGATATTTGAGGTCTATTCAGATTCTGGCCTTGATAACACAGTTCTCACCATCTGGGTGTCCTGGACTGACAATTGGCTACTGCAGGTCGGAGTTCTGCCAGACCTTTTAAAATCTAGGTAGTAACTATGCACTGGATAATGGAATTTAACTTGGGTTTCACTAGCTCAGTTGTGTGCCATTACCAAACTATGCAGAGTATTCACTGGGCCAAAAAGACTACATATAGAAAATCTCTCAACGCTACTCTCACACATACCAAAATTTTCCTGCCTGGCTGTGTGTTGTCTCAGGGTTTATGAGACAAAATTCAAGTTTGTATCACACAAAACAGGAATAAGCAATCTGAAATTCTAAGACATCTACATGCCAGAGGAATACCCCAGATCAGAATATTTGCTCTCATAAAGTCTCTCTCCTTTTCCTGAAAATGCCTTCAGCCTACTTCCGTTCAGAAGAAGAGCAGTTTTATAGTCTTTGAACGTTTCTCGATACTTAGGAAAACCCTTCTGCTGCCCTTTTTCTTCTGAAGTAGATTCTACATGAGCAATAAAATACCATCTGGTTCTCCTAGCTACTTCTCGCTACTCATATCAGTCGGCTTGCAATCTATTGATTAGGATATATATTTATTCTTTTTTTTTTCTGAGGGGAGTCCTCTGGAACTCTTCCTACCTAGAATTTTCTGTTATAGAAAACAAAATAACGCTGCACTTTTGATCTATATTCTCTAATTCTGAGACATATGGGAATGCGAAGATGATCAGCAAGAGGATGATTTTGCATTTATTCCTATCTACTGATACACATCTTTATGTTCTCATTTTTGTTTATTGTAAACCTTTCCAGTAGTCCCCTTGAGAGATACTATTGCTGTTTTCTTCAATTTGGACATGTTTACAGTGTTATAACAATTTATTTGAGTAGAATAACTCTTGATTTACACAAGTGTGAGAAGATAATCAAGTCTCTAAAATAAGCATTACCATCAAAAAAGAAATTATCTATCACTTTCTAATGCTAACATGGAAGTGTATTGCAGCACTCTAAAATATGATCAGTTCATCCTGTTATACCTTTATTGCCATAACTTATACCTTGAGTTCTATAAGTTTATTGATTATAGCTAACCAGAGAATTATTTTCTTTAGAATCACTTATTCATTTTTAGTTATTTTAAATTGGTCTTTGTTCCACAACAGAATGATGCCTAAGATTATGAGTACTTTAAAAATAGTCTAAAAATTAGTATTCCCATTTTAAAAGTACTAAAATACAGTTTCTGCATGGCATATACTCTGTCATATGTTTTCATGTATGGTATACTCTTATCGTCAGTGACATTAGATGGTTTCTGCAATTTCCAGAGCTTGAATTAAGTTTCTGTGCAATACATTTTTTTCAACAAAATAGTAGCTGTCAGATTTTTACTTGATATTCATGACAAAACTCAGAAGAGTCTGCTTTACATGCAGCTGAAACTTTCTGAACCTAAATACAGACAATATTATTTAAGCACCCTTAATACTACTTTGTTTTAGTGGAAGACTAACCTTGCAAGCTACAAGTGAAGCAAGTTGGATTTTAATGTCCTGTACAGCATTCCAATCTAGACAGCTAATGCAAAATTCAGGTTAATGTGTGTCGAAAAATGGATCTCTTGCAGGTCTAGTAAAAGCTGATTATGGAGATATAGAAATTACATAATCTGGCAACATAAACATGTGAAACCATGTAAAGAACCAGAGCAATTGTTCATGTTCTTCTCCACAGCAAGCTATAGGTGGTTCTAATAACTTTCAGGCTTTATGTTTGATGTTCAGTCATTTTGTATAATTAAGATGCTTAAACATGACTATTGCAGTATAGATTTCTGTGCATCAACAAAATTAAACCTACAGGACTTTTTTGTTTGGTTGGTTTGGATTTCTTTTTTTTACTTTTAACATTCAAAGGGGAAAAATAGAGACAAACAACAGACTTTGAAGTACTATGCATACACTACATGTTGGTTCCAAATGTCCACATTGTTTTGAACTTAGACTACATATAAATATTTACTTAAACATTTACCTAAGATTTTAAATGTTTACATAATATCTTTACTGATATTGCTTGCTGTGTTCTAATGCAGAATAACCCACATAACAGAACTAGACAGTGTCCAATAATTAACCCAGAGAGTAAAAGTGAAGGGATCTTAAATTTTCTGATCTCTGTCTAACTTGACTAAGTAGTCAACTTCAACCAGGATCAGACACTTACCTGCATTGCACAATGGAACATTATGCAGAAAGCAAAAACTAGTGAAGACCACCAGAATTAAAAAACTTCCATTGACACAGTACTGGACTCAAACAAGCACAAACGATCACAGTCTAACTGTAAATTTGGCTGTGTTGCTTTCAGGACAGCAGCTAGTATCTCTACACAATGCTGCATTTGCAAACCACCATCTTTGCTCAGCATTGTTTCTGATAACTTAATACAGTTCCTATATGCAGTAATATCCCAGCATGCTGTGGATGGGATGTTCATAGGTGAATCATTTATCACAAAGTGGTATTATCTAGTTCTTCTGTAGCATTCCCTCAAACATATTTGGTAGGGCAGAGCTTTCACTACCAATAGCCTGTTGGCTCTTCAGGCAATGAAGTTTCACTACATTGTAATTAAGAAAAAAAAACCCCGCCACCTCTAATACATGGTAAGTGTATTACCAATGTGGGTCCTACCTTCTATGTACCACTTTAATATAAAATTAATAATTTTCTTTTGTGCAAAGGTTCTTCGTCTCAGTTCAGGTGTATTCTTTCCTTTGAATTTTTCCCAAGATCACTGAGGTAGGTAAGAAATTTAATTTTCCCCAATTCCTTCTACTTGCCTTGTTTGTCCAGCTTGCCTTACTGTGTATTTCAACTCTCTCCTTAGAGAAACGGCACACTCTTCATCTGGTATCACCATTTTGCATGCACTGTAGTCTTTTAAAGTACCGGACTTTACAATTTAGGGCTTTGTCACAACTAAGAGACCCTTACTATTTCTCTTTAGGCTGTTAATGTTATTGTGAGGATGTATACAGCCTATCGAATATGCTACTTACCAGAGTAAAATGAGAATGATTTAGACATAATTTCACCTGGTGAAATCATTGTAATTATTGCTAGTGAAAGCCACAAGCAAATGTTTCTGTTTCCACATTTAACAGTCTCTGAAATGTGATTTTATGTCACACAGTCAGTTTTCTGTCAGAAATTAAAAAGGAACATAATGAGTTGTTTTATGCTACCCTGAGTCACTTTGGGATAGTAGTAATGGACTTTAGAGATCTAATTTTTAATATCTGTACCTGGACTGCTCTGAATGGAACCTGGTTTAAACCACAGTTTTAGATTGCACAAATCTGATACGAATAGAGGAGAAAAAGAAAAACAGAATCTCAATGTTTTATTTAAGCTATGTGTACTTTTTTTTTTTTTTTAAATAAAGAACAGTGACACTCTCAACAAAAAATACTTTTAAAATGCCAATGCACTGATAATATTTACATGGAATAATGCTAATTAAAGGAGTTAAAGATGTTTTCAATGTCTCCAGTGGAAGTTTTTTGAGTTTTATTTCTCTTTAGTTACTGTTATGACTATCTTTACATGAAAATATCATATACTTACAAAAGCCTTTCCAGTGACAGGTTTCTGAAATGGTAAGGTTACAAATTACTCTCCCATTTGACCTTTTGACTGACACAATGCCAAAAAGTACCTTATAATATCCAGTCATTAAACGGGACATCAAGGTAATAGCACAGCATTGCGGGAACTGATTGGTTATTGTGTTGCGGGGCCAGTTTCAGGAGCAATCTGTGACCAATTTCTGTAGAGGACGAGGTTTCAAATTTTGAACTCTGCTGGTTAAACAGAGTTGCTGCTGTGAGTCTTTATGAAGGCTGAGCAAGTAGAATCTGCTGATCTGCCAGTCCTTCCAAAAGACTGCGCCCCTGTTGCGAGAATACCTCTCCTCTTTATGCATGACTGACCTTCTAGTGGGATCCTGCCGTGAGGTGTGAATGTGGCCATTGTGAATAGATTGCCAGCCTAACTCTAAGCAACGGATATAGTAGCCAAGATTGCGCAATTACGGGCAGCTATGTTGAATTGTGTAGTATGTTTTAAAATTACCCACACTGTTTAAAAAAAAAACCCACATGACTGATTACCTGGTTTCCTAACTAACTTCTGTTACTGTAGATATCAAATAGCCCTCATTAGCCAAACCTGTTTATGGAAAGGGGTTTTATACATTTCTGACAAAATGCATATCTAGCCATTGCTCTAACAATTTTCTTCTAGATTTTTTTTTCTCTGAAACATGTAGGTGAGAATGAGAATGCTGTATTATACAGCTGTATTGCTGTATATGATTTCCTTGGAGTATATCATATGAAATATGTACACCTGGCCAGTTCTTTCTCTTTGAGATAGTGATAAAAATCTTCTGTTTGACAATTTTTATTGCAGCTAACCCTCAAAAACCAACCACACAATCTAAGTAAGAATTAGTACTTGTTAATGCATGCCTCCTGTGACACCTCCTTTGTTGTAGTTCCTAGATATCATGGGTTTGTTTCTGGAAGACCTGAATGTCGCTAGTTGTACAGAATGTAGGAATACCCTCCAGCTCCTTCCTTGCCAGAGTGAATGATGGTCATGGTTTACACTTGTGGAGTGTTCTTGCATGGAAAATTATATTCTCAGTTATATATATCTGAAATTTTCATTCCTGTTGCAAAATGCAGGTAGCTTCAGGAGAATTACTGAATTTGGCAAATTACGCATGTTTTGCAAAATTATAAAGTACAATTATGTTTGTGACAAGAACTTTTATTTGCTTGGGGGTTTTTTATTCACATATCTTTCTTCTTCTGTTTACAGCATAAAAACACACGTTAAAGATGTATAATTCCTTAGCTAAAATGACAAATATAACCCTGCTGTAGAAATAAGAAGACTGAAAAACAAGTTTGCAAAGGATAAGAAATACCAGCATAACTTTATGAAGTAATGAGCACATCTCTGCTTGTGTCATTAGTATATATCCCTCATGAATGCAAAGCATTAACTGATTTCCAGGGAAAGAAGGCACATGATGAGAAACTTAATTGCTTAAGGCATGAATCCACAGATCTATATCTGCTTTTAACACTTCTAAGAGACATAAAATCAGATTAATCAGGCTCAGGGTTTGTTGGACATAGAAACTCTGAAACGAATAACAAAACTTCCTGTGAATGCAGGAGGTGTGGTAGGAGTCAGACTGAAATGAGAACTGTAGTAACAGTCTTTCACATCAAACTCCAGTGCTGAAGAACAGAGTCAGAGAGCCTAGGTGAATTATAATAGAAGAATGAGATGATATATTGGAGAAGCTATGTAAAAAATCAGAAACATACATTTTGTCCCAGCCTGTGACACCATCCCATACTATTTAACACACATAGATAGTGTGAGAGAGCTTTTTCTTTAAAGACAGTGTAAAAACTGTTATTACTGTATTTGTATCATCATTTTTTAGTATAGGACTTTCTGCAGCCCCCAAAGATATAATTTTACAGGGTGGTACCTTTGCATACTTACTACAGGGAACTGTTGGATGTAGTATTACTGGCCTGCTGGGAGAGGGATATAACCAATACAGTACAACATCCATTCCTTTATCTTCTACTTAAAATACAAGAATCACAGTTTTTTGGTCTTATGATCAGCCTTAACTGCTCCCTTCTGTAAGGAGATCAGAAGTACTGTGGTCAGTTTTATTTCACATCTGCACACTGTAAAGCTCGTGTATCCAGCAACCTTTAGAAGGAAAAATTTGAACATATTTGTGTCACTCAGCAGATCGATATCTATATGAAATTTATTTGTTCCAAGGAAGCCAGCAAGTATGATGGTTTACCTGGAGATTTTGACTTGGCCTTTTGGACCTGTCTTCCGCATGTCCGCAAGTTTTTCCAGAAGAGCACCAGAGAATTTTCCTTCTTTGTTGTCACTGAACTTCTCTAAGAAGAAAAATTAGGGACTTTTGTACCTGCTTTGCTCCAAAAATAAACTTTATTTTCAAAATCACTGAAATAGTCAGAAAATCATAACTGATTGTACTGGGAACTTTGATTAAATAAACTATGTTCCTGTAACAAATACCTGAAACCTCTCCATTTGTGGGAAGTAGTTTTGCCATACAGAATGGAGATTTAAATGTAAATCACGACATCACTATTTAGCTGACCTCTCTCATCTCATTTCATTATGGATCTTTATTTCATGTCCTTTCCAGTTTTAAAGCATATGTATATTCTCTTCACTTTTTTATTTTTCTCTGGTTTTCAAAATACGTTCAATTTCAGGTTGGTCTTTATCTGAGTTATCTTATGGTTTATCATTAAGTCACGACTAAAAACTTAATGCAACTATTTTTCTCTTTGTTTCAGGTTCTTTTTACATAAAAACCTTTCTTTATGCTGCATGACTGTGCTAATTTCTCATGCTTGTGATATCTATGTCCCTGAGAAGAATTAAAGGGCCTGCTTGCCTCTCAGTTTGGCTATGAGCTGTAGAATAGAATCGAAATGGCTCTCAGGTGTTGGAAATTTTGCTGTAACTGCATGGAGCTTAAGGTCAGAATTAAAAAGGAATTGTAGAATAACTGGAGGGAAGTTCTAACCTTCTTTATCATTTTGTCAGGTATAATGAAATTTTATTCATTTAATCAATTTTAACTATCTCACATAGTTTTATGCACTTATCACCTTCTGTACTCAGCTGCCAAGCTCTGTTCACGTTCTGTTTACCAGAGCTGCACTTTCTAGGAACATTGTGGTGAGTTTGGCCACCTGATTTCTGAAATAAGCTGATTTAAATAGCATCTACGATCAAAAGTATATAAAAATTTGGCAATTTTATTTATATGAATAGGTTTTGTGGATATTTTTCATGGCTTAATTGTTGCTTTATTCTTTCTGATGCAGAGTTGCATTTCATGCTCTTACCAGGTGTCAGGATTGATTCTGAAGACAGCAGTTGGTGGTAGCAAATTTTATATGTGTAGCATAATTTGATTGTTAATAGACTGTGAGATCATTAGCTAAGTTATTTGCAGGATTATTGATAAAAATGTGTTTGTGTTTCCCTGTCTTCTGGCCTACTAAAATTAGGAAAATAACCATAATTTTCAGAAAGGAGTGTCTGAGAGTACAAGGGACTAATGAGTGTCTTTGATACATTTTGATAGCTTGCCTTAGATTTCCAAATGTTGTATATTCTCTTTATTGTTGCCTTGTGAATCCTGAACAACAAAACTTCAAATTTTGTCATTAATTCTCCTGAATCAGGTTAAACTATTTCTTATTGTAAATCATCAGCATGGTACTGACACCTTTGATTTTCAGCATCCATTTACTCCAGTTAAATTAATAGAACAGGTATGGTCCTTCCAGCTCCCATGGTAGAGTTCTGAGCTTTGATAATGAGAACCAGTATAACGACATCTTTTAAAGAGCAAAATTACAGCAAAGTAATTTTCTCTTTCAGGCATATTATTGAAATCTCTTGAGTTTGGGCAACACTGTCATTAAATATGCAGATATGTTACTATGGTGCCACCTTTTCCTTCAAATTGAGTTTCAGGGGTAACTGAAAAACTTTTAAAGCTTCACTACTGTCATTCAATTTCAAAAGAGAAAATTTCAAAAGAGTTAAAAAATGAATGTGAAAATCTTCTGAACCTAAACAGAAGAGTTTTAATTTTATCAAATTACATTGATTTCAGGAATCTTTTTTTTTTAAATAAAGTCTATTTTCTTCCTTTAATTCATAGTTTATCACTGTCATTCCTTACATGTATATCTCTGTGCTGGGAGTTCCTTCCTTTAATTAATTCAATGCATCTATCTTTAGTTATTTCTCTTATGAAGCCAAGGACTGTGTTAATGACTCTTCGAGAGCAATGTGTCAGTTTTTAAAGTCCATTAACTTTCTATGACTTTCTGCATACTAACACGCATTATTACATTATTTCCCCTGATCTTGAAATCTAATTTAAATTCCAACCATGAAATTCAGGGATGGAACATGTTTTTTAATTGCTCTATCTTTTTACACTCAGTACAGAACTGAGATAAGAAGTTGCAAGTTTTATTTTTAAGATCTCTTTAACACATTTTCAATGACAAATGATCAACATGAGACAAATTTGGTAGTTATGAGACTCAAAGCTTTCAGCAAATAAAAGTTCTTATAGAATTTGTTATTATTTCAGATATATTGCTACTGACATCTTCTTAAAATTATTTTTTTTACATCTTCCCAGTTCCAAAGGCTATGGGTTGGAAGCCCAACAGATCTTCCAAAATTATTCCCTTATGTCATATTTTGTCTCTGGTCCACAGAGAATAAATGTCATCTTCCTTCGCAAGCTTTCTTGAAGAATGCCACTTCTATTCTTGTCACGTTAGGACTGCATGTGCATATCATGAGATTTATCATGCAAAGGGCAAGAAGGAAAAGCTAAATTAGCTTTAGGTCCTTATTTCAAGGTCTAGCTGATGATGGCTTTAACAAGCTTCAGCCTCCACATGAGGACCTGATCTGGCCACAAAACAACTCTCTTCTAGGTTTTGACCAGAAAGAAAACCAAATACAGTGATCCAGGTGAGAGGTGAAGTGTGACAGTATGTCCTCCAGTCTATTTTAACTGATAACCAGAATGACAGGATACACACAACAGGTACTTGCAGATGCGTTTAGATGCAACTGATGAAGTGCATTAATTGGCACTTAAATTCCACACAAACTCTTCTAGTCTTCAACAGAAACAGTTTACACAACTATAAAAATTCTACAGAAAATTTAAGTAAAGCACTGAACAAAACCCACATAAAATAGCCTGCAGAAAATACCCAGGCCATGTGGAAATCTTAGTCCCAGTGGTTTTAATTATAGCAGGACTGAGTGAGGTATTTTCAGAGTTTTGAGCTACAAATTTGCTATTTATCTTCATTTCCTGATGAACAGTCACTGCAATCTAACAAGATTTTAAAGCTTAGCAGCAATCACTTTATTTTAAGCCTAGTAATTGTGGAACTGAAACCATTTCCACAGTGAAATCATATTCTAATATGAAAAAGTAGTTTGAGGAAATCTACATTTTTCTGTTTGTTTTTAGTAAAAAGTAATACATTTTCAGTTACTTTAAAAATAAAGTTTAATTAAAGTGGATGTGGATCTAGTTGTAGGTACATACTTCTACTCTGTTGGTTTCACTATGTTCAGGAACTTTATTTTATTTTTTTAAAAAGTGAACCTTAGCCAATGATAGATACAACTTTGACATTAATTGAAAAGGCCAAAGCTCACCCTTTAAATTACACTACCTCAAGTTTTTCCTTTGGGTCACATAATGGTAGCAGATCATGCCTTTCTGCTATGCTTTAAGTCATGTGATCATCACTACAAAAGGTTTTCATATACCTCAGTGTACCAGTAAGAAGTGCTACAGCTTTTCCTGGCACAGAAGGAATTAGGTAGAATCTGCACCAATGCACCACAACAAGGAAAATGCTACTGGCACAGAAAGAGAGTTAAAATCATAAGGTAATGAAAATGGGTAAGTTCCAAATATTTCCCTAGTAAAACTGTTTTTGTTACGTTCACTTTCAAACCATCTCTAAATCAAGTGCAGAGCTGCTGCCCAAGTTATCTCGAGTTTCATTAAGATCTAGTTTTATTACACTGATGTGCCAGGAGCAATACTATCAGCCAAAATAGTGCTCTTAGTTAAATCTACGTTTGAACTACAATTGCCCTGAAATTAAAACTGGAAAACAAAAACAACCCTGTAATTAATATGTCAGATCTTATTAGATCTTGAAAACTGGCTGTATTTCATTTCAAGGCTGGCAAAAATGACGAGTGTTATCTGTATGCAGTTAAATACCCATGATGCTTTTGTTTCTCATATGGTTTCAGTATAATGATACATTTCACTTTTTGCCAGGGATATAAGCAGGGCAACTAACCAGATTTGGCATTAGTATTTAACTGACCTTGTATGCACTTTTTTTTTTTTTTTTTTTTTTTAAATAAAACCCTCCCTTCCCTTTAAATCTTTGCGGCTTATACTGTTTTTCTCTATTTAGAAGGTATAAATTTAGATTTTCCTTTGGTTGTACTCTAAATCTACAGCTTCTATAATAAAAGTAAAAGCAGTGGTGCAAACTGCTTCATCCAAGTAGTAGTACTAACCTTTGACTGACTGTTATTTGAATGGTCAGAAATTACCTGCTGCCTTCACTTGCTGTCCAATGGACTATTGGATTATATTCTGGGTACCAGTTTAGTGTATTGATTCTACTTCCTCCTTAAAAACATGCCATCACTTTTTTTTACATTGCAATAGGTTCACCTTTCATGGTGCATTAATTATAAAAACATCCTCATCAGAGTCTGAAGAGGGTCTCTGCACTCATGTTGCTGCTCCTTGTTGGGTCTGAGAGGAAAACTACCAGAGCATCTCAGTGCATCCTTTCAGTATCTCTGAATAAAACTGTTTATTCGGTTTTCAGCTCAGGGATTCCTTAGTTATAATCAGTTTCAGGTTTTCTTTTTTAAGTCATTCTATACTAATTCAAGTAAACTTTTGCAATTTAATGGACTTTTGAGGAAATTCTGAAAACTGTGGAGTTAGTACAGAAGAAATATATCTTCTACTTGCTCTTAGAAGAGGAAAAGTTATTCTATCAAGACATACAAAAATGCTTTGAATATATGGCAAAAATTCTGCTAAACTTTGCATAAAACTCCAGTCTCATGCAAGGAATCCTTTACAAAGAGGAGTAACCTACATGATGGTATGGCACTTATATACTATACCTTAAACCAGATAATGTTAACTTGGTTCAAGTGCTTTGCTAACTTGGTATGCGTTAACCTGTTGTAGGAGTTGAGTTAGTTTATTTATTATTATCTTGAGCATTTTCTGAAAATGAAGCAATACCTTACACTAATAAAATTGTTTTTTTCTTGTTCACTTTTCAAAGTTCATGTGACTTCACAAATTAGTGAACAACTGGTCTAGAATATGATTGCTAAAGTTACTCTGATTTATATATCTTGTTTAGTACGACTGATTGGGTTAAACTTACTCAGTTGTAGAACTTCTTCTGCCTGAACTCAATAAAATATTTGACTTAAAATTTCTACACTTTCACTCAGTTTCATGATATATATGAGATCTATAAGGAAATATGTAGTGTGTATATCGAAACAACATATTTTACAGACATCTTAGAACAACAGAATAATGCTAATCAAAGTTTTACTGGGACAAAAGAAGTTCTATTGATGTATTAAGAGCTTTTACTTCACTTAAAATTAAATATTTCCTTAATAAGGTAAACCCCCAGCATTCATAACTGTAGGTGTCAAAACCTGGGGATTTAGAAGAATCTCGAGAAAAGTAATTCGTTTTACAAACTTAAAAATGGTACACATAAACTTACATAAAAGTTTATTAAAATTTTAAAAACTGAAAGAATAAATGTTTTCTGATCTTGTATTTAATTTGATCCAATCTGATATTAAAAGTGATACTTATGAAACATTTATTACTGCCATTTAACTAGAAATGGGCATTACCTTTCTACCTTAAAAGAATTATTTATGCTTGTTGAATAATGATGTGGTGGTTGACCCTGGCTGGATGCCAGGTGCCCACCAAAGCCATTCTACCACTCCCCCCTCCTCAGCTGGACAGGGGAAAGAAAATATAACAAAGGGCTCGTGGGTTGAGATAAGGACAGGAGAGATCACTCACCAATTACTGTCACAGGCAAAACAGACTCAACTTGGGGAAAATTAACTTTATTTATTACCAATCAACCAGAGCAGGGTAATGAGAAATAAATGCAGATCTCAGAACACCTTCCCTCCACTCCTCCCTTCTTCCCAGGCACAACTTCACTCCTGGATTCTCTACCTACCCTCCCCAGCGGTGCAGGGGGATGGGGAATGGTGTTTATGGTCAGTTCATCACATGTTATCTCTGCTGCTTCATCCTCCTCAGGGGCAGGACTCATCACACTCTTTCCCTGCTCCAGCATGGGGTCCCTCCCACAGGAGAGTCCTCCACGAACCTCTCCAATGTGGGTCCTTCCCATGGGCTGCAGTCCTTCAGGTACAGACTGCTCCAGCATGGGTTCCCTAGGGGGTCACAAGTCCTGCCAGAAAACCTGCTCCAGCCTGGGCTCCTCTCTTCATGGGTCCACAAGTCCTGGCAGGAGCCTGCTCCAGCACGGGCTTCCCATGGGGTCATAGCCTCCTTCGGGCATCCCCCTGCTCTGGTGTGGGGTCCTCCCCAGGCTGCAGGTGGAGATCTGCTCCACCGTGGACCTCCCTGGGCCGCAGGGGGACAGCCTGCCTCACCATGGTCTTCACCACGGGCTGCAGGGGAATCTCTGCTCCAGCGCCTGGAGCACCTCCTCCCCCTCCTTCTTCTTCCCTGACCTTGGTGTCTACAGGGTTGTTTCTCTCACATGCTCTCACTCCTCTCTCCGGCTGCCATTACTGTGCCCACCGCAACTTTTTTCCCTTCTTATATCTGTTATGCCAGAGGCGTTACCACTATCACTGATGGGCTCGGCCTTGGCCAGTGGCAGGTCCATCTCGGAGCCAGCTGGCATTGGCTCTATTGGACACAAGGGAAGCTTCCAGCAGCTTCTCACAGAAGCCACCCCTGTAACCCCCCCCACTACCAAAACCTTGCCACAGAAACCCAAGAAAAATGAAAACCAAAAGTGTTAATAGAATTGTGAGTATGTTTAAAGATCAAACAAAATTTCCACTAACCTATCAACTATGCTTGGCCTTTATGTAAGCATAAGACCACATTTAAATTAAATTCAAACAAGAAACAAACACCACTCCCCCCTCCAAAACTAACAGAAGTATAAAGACCACTTCTTCTATACCATAGAGAAGAGAAGAAATAACTCTCTTCTGAAAAAGCTTCCATCCACACCAAATCCTGCATTTACTAGTCGAGACATCAAAGCTAAAAAGATGTTTCTAACTGTAGTCTGATATTCAAGACACATTTTTATTTCTACAGGATAATAGCAAGACAGTGTGTTGCTAGTTTTTCAGATTATCTTTTCAGTGACTGTCACGATTCCCTGGCTTATGAGAGACATGCATGGAAACTTTTTCTTTCTCTTTGCCCATAGCATAATTTATCAAAAACATACTGATAATGCTAATAGAATTTAAGTAACCTTTAAGCCACTTGCTTTTCTATTTTGAGGGCATTTGCTTGAGGAATCTTCCAAGAATCACCCCACTGTACATGATACCACCATGTCTGAGAGACTAGCCGTGCTTTCAGGACACTCAGCTATTTCTCAGTAGATGCAGCTCAGGACTTTAGCAAGAGAGTTGATGTTTTAGGGATGCGCTCAGAAGACCTATCAACTACTACTTTATTTTATTCTAATGAAGCATTCTGGTCCCACAGTATTAACGCAATCCATTGCTGTAATTATACCTAGCCACCTCTCTGCTAGACAGATAAAACCATCACAAAAACATTTCTTCATCTATGGCTAATTGGGAGACTGTTCCCTGTTCTACTAAATCTGGGCAATCAACACCACAAGGGCGTCCAAGCAAAACTATTCCAATTGGCTGCAATCACGTAAGAAGAATGCCACACCAATAACACTCCCCTTCATCCAGAACTCAGCATCCTGCTTCCTTAACTAGAGCACAACTCTTTAAATCAATTGTAAATGTCTCAAATCTGCCAAAGTTTTTGTCTTATCTTTTTAGTGCTGTTCTGTATGATCCCCTAGGACTGCCTAGTCCCTAACTAGCCAGTGCCCTAGATATTTCATGTGATAAAATAGAAAACCTAGATGATGTTTGAAATTCACTAGCTAGCATCTTTCACAAGCTTACAAATAATCCAACTGTTTATTTTATTTTATGAGAATGAACATTTACTTTCTGATATGAGTCACAAACAGCATACAGATGATTTCTTCTCACTTACTTTGGGAAACCCATCTAATCTATGGAAGGTCAGACAAGAACCAAGCCTATTTTTTCCGATAATAGTAAACATCTATTTTAGTGTACCACACTTAGCTATTTGAAAACACCCTTCTAAATGAAAGCTCTTGTCACATAATATCAGCTGGACCATTATGAAATTACTTTCATCTTGAACAATTTCTATCAGGAAGTTCTATATCTTGTTAAGATAGGGTCTCATAAATCAAAGGCTAGACTTTCTGTCAAGTCATGCTTTCCCTTAACAGGAGGATAGTTTCCAAAAACAGCTGTGTTACTTGAGATGTGTAACTTGCAGATCAGTGAAGTGAAAGGCTCACCTCAGCTGGAAATGATATTTCACTCCCAAAAAGTCATTATGGGATACGATGTGACAAGGAATGCCCTTCACTTCACTGACATGCATACCATATGGCACAAAATGCCACAACCTGTTCAAGTTTAGGATATACAACTCATGCTGCCACATAGCCGTTTTGGGGGGTTTGGTTTGTTTTTTTTTTTTCACATAAGCATTAACGTGAATATGTTAAGCAGGAGGGAACTAATAGGAAAGTGTTTTGATGGCATTTGCATTCTCTCATGACTGATTCCTACTTATAAACATGATTAAATTACCCAAACCAAAATACTTATACCTCTCCCTCCCCAAGAGCCTGCAATGATGTGAATGGAAAGATGAACTGTGCAAAAGAGGAAAATAGGTATATATGTACATTTCTTGGGGTAGAAATGAATTTGAATTAGTCAAAAACTATTTCAGGCATCTTACTGCTGTCTGCAAGTCAGAGATGGTGTACATTATTATGTATTCTGTCTTCTACTGGGTAAACAATTTCTACTGGGCAGTCTGTACTTCACATCGTAGCACCAAGATATGGTAGTTGGGAGTGATAGGCAGAGAGTATACACTGTACTTATTTATTGAATTTAAAGACAGCTCTATGGGAGAGAGGGGTTGCATTTACTAAATCAACCTAAAAATTAGTTTCAGTTAAAGTGAACTAGGCGCAGTCAAGAATTTATATTTAGATAAATAAAATGATCACCTGAATATATTTCAAACTGTTATAAATTTTCACATTTATAAGCAATGTAATTTTTCAATGATTTAAAAATAATAAGAATTGACATTATCTGTGCCATTTTACTGATTAAGTGTGGTGGTTCTGAAGGATTTCATTAAGTTCTCTCATTAATTTACATAAGTACCCTTTTACAGTTTTCTAAGTTAATACATATAAAAATGAAACAAACAAACAAAAACCCCAGAAGTGAAGTATACAATGCATAATTTCCATGGCTGAATTTTGAGGGAACAAATGGAACAGCTGTAAATCAATTGAATAATGGAGGCTGAGTTTACTAATTAGGCTTTAAATTAACTAGATTTCAACCCTTTTGGCCTGTAAAAGTTACCAAGAAATTTCAGAAAAAATGGTTTTCTTAAAGGATTGCTTATCCTTATCATTCCTCATTCCTGATTGCCAAAAGTATTATGATATTAATTCTGAAAATCCTAATGTCTACAAAACTTTTATTAGCTTCAATGGAAACCATGCAGGTTTGAGTGTGGGACTCACATCCCATAAGAGCATCTATCAAAGCACTGTTTGATATCTGTGATGATAGCTGAAATGCTAGCCACTGTAAGGAAGGAAAAGAAAACTGATCCATAGAGGTTTTAAAACCTTCTACATTCAATTCAGGTTGAGAACAAAAGCTCTAAGACTCATTTTCTTGTTTTTAATCAAACCTTTACACATATCCCTAATAAAAAATGTTAGGCATTTTCTGAGTGTGAAAGGAAAGTCATCAGAATTTTCCTCTAGTTCTTCATTTATTTGGACATTCTTAAGAGCAGAATTATTTTCTCTGAGCATAGGCAAAAATATTCACCTATAATCCTGTGAAAGTGGACCACAGCTGTACTATAATATGGAAGCTCTGCTAGGGTCAAAGTTGCAATGTCTCTGGATTTTTCAGAGATCGTAACTCTGAGATCTCCCCCATCCCCAGTGAAGATTTATCAGAACAATTGGCCTTAGAATAAACATATAAAACACTAATTGCACTTCTGTTTTTCACTTGGACATCAGCTTTCTTGTACCAAATCTTTTCAGAAGAAAGGGAATATTTTTTAAACAAGTTCACAATTCTTTACAGCAGTCTCATTATAAAAGAAGAAAAGAGAGGTGGTTTCAGTAATGGTACTTAAGTCTGGGGTAAAACTATCAATTATTGAAATTCATTAATTAAGCAAAATATTTGCTGAAAGTTGCTGCACAACTCTCAGTTTGAAGATTTTTCTATCAAAACACAGTCTCATTAAAATTTTACATGCTAATCAGTATGTTTACAATTTGATATTATGAGACTATAATTTTGCACTGAGGTTTTGAATTCTTTTCATTATAATTTTATGCCAATTAACTCAGAGGGGAAAAATGTAATTCACGGGTTTGCATAATTGCCCAGATGTTAAGATGTAGCACAAGTTTAGAACAGAAACAAAGACTTTTTAAGCTTATGATTTTAAAAAGAAAATAGCTCACTTTAGTTTCTTCTTGGCTGCTAATTTTGCAATTCTATTTTTGGAAGTAACATACAGTATTCTGTCTTTGATTAAAATCTGGAAATTGTTTTAGTGTTCTAGTTTTCAGTACAACAGCTTTAAAAGGAAGACTTGATACAAGGACAGAAATCTGATGTTTTAAAAATGTACATAGAATATTGACCTTTCTACCAAAGATAGGTAAACACGATTATGTTCAGTGGGGAATCTTGAAGGATAAGAAATTTATCCATTCACAAAATTTTGGTTACTGCTGTATCCTATATCATTAACTGTGCCTGTTAAAATGCCTTTTTGGATCTATTTATCATGTAATTTTTCATCCGCTTTTCTAACAACTTCTCTTTTCTGACAAAAAAAAATCTAGAAAAATTCTGGTTCACTATATTCACAATGCATTGTATGTCCTTTCTGGGTTTCATGGAAAAGACCGGTGGTGAAGAAAGATGGTTCATATTGGGCACAAGGGTGCCTCATGAATACCTGTGAATATTTTACCTTAAAGCAATGGATATATGCAATCTGAAGTAGCACAGAACTACATCTAGTTGGCACAGAAGCTGATCCATACTGCTAAAGGCATCTGTTTAGAACACTCCTCATTTAAGAAATTTCCAAACATAGTATCAGTTTCGTATACTATTTCTCCATCTGCCTTATAAAAAATAAATACGGTAGAAATTTAAAGTAGAATTATATGGAATTTTTTCTCTCAACTGGACAGTACAAGTTATTATTGCTATGTGTTATTCAGGTAAAGTATTTTGTGCTGTAGGTTATTTATATAATCAGTACAAAAATGAGTTAGAGAACGGTTAAAAATCTCATGTTACAGGCTTCAGAAAAAAATTTTGAGGAATTTGTGAGGAACTAGGACTTCTTCTAGGGCATGTTTTGGGGAAGAGGCAGCAGATCACTTAAAATCTTGTATGTTTTTATTAAACACCAAATGTTTACCATTCTTGAAGACAATATATTGGAATTCATGGACCACCATCATGGAGGATATCTGGTAAGTGGCAGGAGACTGAGACAAATTACTTTAGAGTACAGGTAAGATTAGAAGGAATAGAATGACAAAAATATTTTCCAAAAAGAAGACAACAGCACGTTACATGCAACTGGTATAAAAAGGAAGCTGTGACTTGTACCAGAAGCAACATAGATTTAGAAGGAAAGAGTCTTTAAAAATCTATCCCCAAATAAGTGCATTTTCTTCTAAAAGATACGTTTTTTCTCTTACCTGATAATATAGGGTACCAAAACCTTTGTATGGGGAGGTAGGTAATTTTCCATTTTTTTTTATTTCCTCTGCATCACTCACAGAAAAAAAATAATAATTACCATGGTGGGTTTATCTATTTTCCCTTACTTCAGCTTTTATATAAAAGCTAAACTACATGTATGGATTGTCATGCTTTTCCTCTAGATTATTAGATCTGCTGTTATATCTCCTGCTGATGCACTCCCAGTTTTGGGCAGTCTGCAGTCATAATTGAAAGCATCACTACTGTTTCTGTATCTCTAAAGTACCAGCATTATTCATGGAACTTTTAAAAATCCTTGTGCGTTCAATGAAAATTTTATCTATGTAATAAAGAGGTTAAGCTGCCTCTCTGATGAAGCTCATAAAATACAGTAGAAACATGAAAACATACTAGGGGATTTAGCTGGATTTCCCCCCATGTTCTTTCTCTTTTAATAGTTTTCATTCTGATCCTTCTTGCTATTCTCAAATAGGATGCTTATATCTTCATAATGAGACTATAACAAACTTTGCCCTGTGCAATGGGTAGATTATTCTCAGCTGCAGATATGTTGGGGCTTAAAATTTGACTATGTGTTTGAATACTTTAAGGGAAAAAATATAATGAAGATATAGAAGTGTGCATTTTAAATATCCTGAGATACTATATAGTGTAATTATAGTCTAATTCTTAATTATTGATATCAGTATGTGTGAGGAAAGGTGATAGTGAAAGGGTTTTCTAATATGAAAATTTACATTTGCATATCACCTTTGAGAAGGCCCTTTTGAATGTTTGAAAACAAAAACCACAAGGTCGTCATCCTGGAAAATTTTTATCAGCTTCTCTAATATACCCTGTAATGTTATCCTGTTAAAGCCAGCATATATAGAGTGCTTCTTTTAAAGAGCAAGATAGACACACTCATTAGAGGCTAGTTCTTCATAGCAGCAGCTAAAAGTCTCCTAAAGTACTTCAGGGAGACAAGCAGAAGATTTTGGCTTATATCTGGATTTTTGTCTGCAAGTTCCAGACTGAACAAAAAAGTGAGCATTGTAAGCACCAATTGTTCATGTGAAGGTAAATATGTGGTAAAAATAAGGGCACGTATTTCAATAATAATGCTTAATTTAAATGAAAATAGTAATTAAAAATATTACTTAGAAGCATGGACTCCTAGACTTCAGCATGCAATTGATTTTTTTATATCATGTCTACCCACTGTTGAAGTCATACAGTTTACACCAAAAAGAATACCATCTGCTTGCAAATCACATTTGTTTGCATTTTTTACCTAACATTCTCATATACAAAAACATAGATTACTACAAATAAGAAAAAAAAAAATCTGTGTTTTTTAGCTTTTTATTTTCATTCATCTGGCAGCACCCTGCTGGAGTTGTTTCTTCAGTTTCTGTCATGCAGTCAAATCTCCTCTCCCCCACTGTTTACGTAATTCTTTCACAAACAGAAAGGAAAAACTGAAGATGGAATGTCTTAAGCTAAATAGTAGTCCACACTTTTTATAATTCCAGAGGAAAGCATTCAAGTTGATTGATTCACCAGGATACATATATAATCATATACGCTATTGTCCTTGGATCCCTCTGTATGCAGTAAAAGACAGCTGGGGAAGTGATAGATTTGCAGTGGGAGGATGAAGTGAGGCAATGTCTCAGAGTCTCCAGAGAGGCTAGATTTGAACAGAAGTAATAAAATGATGCAAAGGACCAGCAAGAATAAGAAGAGGAGAACAGGAAAATAATGAAGAATGTAGCAATGAGGCAGAAACAATGGAAGCACTGAGCTGGGGCAAGAGAAGAAAGATCCGGTGGGTAAAGAGTGAAAAAGAAAATATGAGTCAGAGATGGCAGAAAAAAGAACCCAGCTGAACTTAGTTGAGTTGGAATTGTAGATTCAGCCAGCAAGGCAGCAGGGAAAAGGAGGGTTTGTGAAAAATGGTGGTGAATGCAGACTATTCACCCATACCAGAAATGTAGGAACTAAATAAGCCTAATAGAACAAGTGATGGGCAGAGTGTCTCAGGCAATTACATGATGTGAAAAGGAAATAGCTCTACACATGCTTAAGTCTATCTACTTTCATGGCAGCCCTTAAACATATGGGTGATTCTCTGAAGGGGGCTCATGACTCCTGTAAACACTGAACAGACAGAGAATACATTTGGGTAGTATATGCCCAAACTAATGCTTCACATGTATATGAGTTAAGAGGAGAGGATGCATTTTTCCTAGGCGGAGAGGGGGAAACCTCTCCAGGAAAGTCATAACTATAATGTAGTGCACTATTCCCTTTTGAGAGAGGAATAAGGTGGGAAAGATTTTGTGAACAGAGTTGAGAAGGGGAAAAAAAGTAGATTAATTAGACTGGCTGCCATTCTTCCAAATTAAAGAAGTTGAAAAACCAGCCACAAACATCTTTAACCTGGGGTCTCCCAGCATCAGCCCTGACTTTTTCCAGTCATTCTCATCACTGAATGGATATTTGGTCCATGGTGACTATGTCTACAATCTGCAATGCAAGCAAACGCCAGCTGTTACAGATTTGATTCCCTCTACACAATTTTGGGGGGTTTTTTCTTCACAAAATGGTAGATTATGAAAACTTTTTCTTTCCCTCAAGAAACTTTTAAGGTGATTGTCACCATGTTTTTTATTCTCAGTGGTTCATAAGCCAAAATGGACTATCTCTACAAATATACCTAAGGTTGGATATGTCATAAACATATGGGTAAAATTCCTGCTTCTCAGTCTTACTGCTATCTCACAGATAAAGCTCACTGAGGAATTCTTTAGATTTGTGATATCAACCTGAAAAGAGTAAATGAGATGGAAAACATTAAAAAAATAATAGCTCTAGAAGACTGATCCAATGATGAACTGTCAACACAGACAGCTCCCACTCTTGAAGTCTATATGATCGTTTTAGTATAATGAAACATGTTAAAGAAGCAAATCAACCAAACAGGGTAATTTGATTTTAAAATACTACTTGAAATTAATCCTCCCGATAAGTCATCCAAATATAAACAATATAGGGTTTTTATTGTCCTTCATAGTAGCAACACAGGTAACCAATTTAACTCAGTTTCCCCATCTTTCAGAAAACCTGTCTTTCCATTCTTTCAGGGGCCTTAACTGCCTTTTTCCTCCTTCCACGTTAGTATTTTTTCCTAATGTCTTAGAGAAAAGTTACATTTGGGACCTTATCATAGATTCTGAGAAAATTCTGGCTATTCTAGATTGAAAACTTAATCAGGTAAAAGTAATCTGCCAGGGATTTTCAGGATGTGTACAGGTAAGTTAAAAAACTCTTCAGACCTGTAATTCTACTCGTTCTACCTGATCTCTAGGTTACTCTCCTCCTGTAACACAGGAGTACATTTTGAGAGCCTTCTTGCAGAAGTGTTAAAGTGACTAAGCTTTTGCTGTTCAAAACAGCATATCTGAAGTTAGACACTAATTTTTTACTTTTTCATACAAGTTTTTTAAAAATTAAAAAAAAGGTTAAAACCCTACTCTGAAAGATTTTTTGGTTCCACTAAAACTAATTGCAGCTTATTGCAAATATTTTTAAAAAGACTTTGTTTCTTAATATCAGGTCAATTTCTAAAAGTCATTCCCCAAAACCATGTAACTTTAGATGGATATCTGCAAATAGATGTGTAGAAACCACATATTTTTCCCTCCCTCAGAGAAAAGATGAGATATAGACTGCATACAATAGTAGCTAGACAAATAAAATGCAATTTAGGCCATCAGCTTTGTAGCTAGATTCTTATATTTTCTTAGATTTTTGCTAAGATTTTATTCCATTGACTTCAGTGACCACTGAATAACATGTTTTCCTACAGACAAAATGAACAAAATCTTCATAAAATAATTGTTTCAGGAATTGTTCCATTTTCAATAGGAGGATACTACTTTACAAAAACAAATTTAGTTATAAAAATAGAAATATACTGAACATAGCTAATGTATCTGTTTCTGCATGAATAATATTCAGATATCACTCATTTTCTAATTTAAATGTTTGCACTTTGGTAATTAAAATCTGTTTGTAATTTTTACTTCTGAAGTTATGATGTCTATAAACATGCTGCAGTAAACAATAGATGTTCCCACTGTTGCTGAAGTGACAGGGGTTTTTTTCTTTTTTTTTTGCCTCAGAAGGTAACCAAGTGGAGTGGCACAAAATAAGTCAGAACACATCAATTGAATTGACATCAGCTGCAAGGTATAAACAAATTGATTGAATCTCTGATATTTTAGTTTTCAAATTCCATTGAAGAAGATTAAATTAGACTATTATTCAGATAAATCTCCTGTTTGACCTCTGATTTAGAATCAAGCACAATCATTAAATAGCTCTGCAGTGGACGAAAACCATGGAGTTTTATTAGCAAAATTTGTACTTCCAGGTCATTTTTACTTCACATTTATTCCAAAACAACAGACAAATATCATTTCTGTCTAACACTCTTGTCTGATGAAAACTTTTATTTTATTGGGATTTTTTTGGACTTATAGGACACAAACTGAACTTTACTGTGCATAAGTCATTGCATAAACAACTTTTAAGTGTACCAAAATATATAGGGAATATTCGTTCTTCTGTTATTAAATGAAGTGTCAAATTTATTAGCAACTGCAGAATTATAATAATCACAGAACTAAATAGATACAGTGAGATCCACCTAATTTGATTTTATGATAAACATTTCCTTAATGAAGATTTCAGTAAACTTTTTTATGGAAGTATTGAACTGTAACCTCCAATCCTTTATTTATGAGTTATGTTACTACTGTATAACTAAAAAAACAGAAGTGTTCTTCTGAAGTATGAATATTTTTGTTAGACCTATCCAAATATTTGAAAAAGTTTACATTAACAAAAAAGCAGATGTGTCTGAAGACAGGTGGGTCAGACAAACACATCTAAATTACAGTCTGAATCCATTTTAACAGTCAGAACTCAACAACAACTAAAGAACATTGCTTGATGTCTTGTTTGAGAAAGAGTTGGTGATTTCAGCTTAATTTTAGTAAATGACAGACTGCATCATAAGATTACTAACAAAACAAGGACTCTCAGTTAAAGCTATGAAACAACAGGAGAAGAAACAGGTGTCCGTTTCAGCCCTGGAAATGATGCTTCGAATTGATACAGAGTGGTTGTGCTCTTATTACCTCTTTGAACCTAATTTGTCACCAAGAATGCATCAGCAGAAAAAGACCTGGGGGTGCTGGTTGACAGCCGGCAGAATATGAGCCAGCAGTGTGCCCAGGTGGCCAAGAAGGCCAATGGCATC
>JAVJGG010000054.1:23710339-23720818 GCA_035590195.1 Aviceda cuculoides | reverse complement strand
TTCTTTACTGAGAGGGTTGTAAGACATTGGAATAGGCTGCCCAGGGAAGTAGTTGAGTCACCATCCCTGGAGGTATTAAAAAAATGCGTAGACAAGGCACTTCAGAACATGCTTTAGTGGACATGGTTGATGGTTGAACTCAATGATCTTAAAGGTCTTTTCCAACCTAAATGACGCTATGATTCTATGATTTTTTCTTAAGCCTCTCAGTATTGACTGTTAGACACCATATAACAATCTTAACCTTTTTTCCAATTTATCTTCCTGAAGATTTTGACTCCCTTTTAATCTTGTTTTACCTTTGTACTTTTATGTCTCTTCATATTAACAGAAGATACCAGTTCTTGGTCTGAAGTAGAGAACTAAGATGAGTTTATAAGCTCCTTTATCTAGAAAATGTGCCCTAGTTTATCCCAACTCTGTATCAGAATAAGAACAGGGCACAGGACACCCACCAAACTCTATCCTCTTTGGAAAGAAAACTTGACTGCACAATGTAGACAGGAATCAGGGCATGCTCTATCAAAGCTCTTAACTTCTTGATTGCAAATATATGATATCATTGTACTTTGCAGTATGGACCTGCTATTTACAGAGCTGATATTGTTCTCAACTGTAATTATCTAACTGTGAAGCTGGCTAATGAGAATATTTATCTCAATAATAACATTCTATTTAAACATTTTAAAAATCATGAAAAGAGTATACTATATGGTGTTTTAGGTATTTTTCCTTCAAAAAGCTATTACATACAATATTTTCCCATACAGTGGGTCATTTTAAATACAAATATATTTGCTGTATTTCAACTAGTTATACAAGAATACCATGGTCTCGCAATAAAGAAGTTGACCTAATCCTAATGTATTCAATGGCACTGACAATTTAATTCCAGATCCTTATCAATTAGTTCGTTTCTTTTACCTGTTTGAATGTGCACCTATAATAAATGCCTGACATCAGCCAGCCAGCAAAAGTTTTCCTTTTGAGGCGTATCTTCTGATACCTATTTTCCAGCTGCGATCTTATAGATTTTATTTTGTTCCAAGAAATTGAGCAGTAATACCATATATAAATGATTTGAAGATTATAAGTATACCAGGTGATTTTAAATCATTCTAATAAAAGATGTAAGATAGACCATTGTATATGAAACATATCAAATTAATGAAAGACTTCTCTTCAATAAACTGTGTGATATTCTACTGACATGCAATTGGAAAAAAATAATGATTTAAATTGCTTACAAGTCCTTAAGCCTTGCACTAAGGCAAGGATCCATGGAATTACAGCCTTAACCACCTCTCTTAAATTTTTAGCAGAACAATGGAAAAATGAGCAAACTTGTAAGCTCATTTATGATAATAAACTGCACGGTTATCAGCACCTGAAAAGCCTCAAAGTGTCAAACTAACCTCATTTGTAACAGCAGAACAACAGACCTAGGACTGAAAGAAGTAGTTGAAATGTAGACCTTGAATAAGGGATGATAAAAATTAGCTTCTTATGAGGTTGTCATGTGATGCACAAAAACATGGTCATGATATTGTGAGACAATATAAGACTAATTGACAAGTCATGTGCAAAGAACCATTATCATTTAATACATTGTCAGCCAGGAAAAATGCATCAAATGAGTTTCGGAAGATTCTCATTAATATGTTCAGCAATGAAATTCTTACTGAAAAATTGCTGAAAAAGGAATTATTTCCTATGTCCAAGCAAGTTAGACCAAAAGGGAAAGACTAAATAAGAGGAAGAAACATTATGACTAGATAATGGGAAAAAAAGAATTGCAGCTGTAAAGATGATTAATCATGAGACTAAATTGGAAGAGAATGTAGTACATGTAGCATCAAAGAAACAACTGCCAGTAGTGAGGAAAGTATATTTTCTTGTATTAGGCAGAGAAAATAAACTAGATGACCTGCTGAGGATTCTTTTAGTCTATTATTCTATTAAAGGATTCCAGACTAAATCTGGGAAAATAATTAGTAATGTTCATATTTTTATACACAATGGTAGTGTTACTAAATTTAGTTAGAATGATGTCCTGGTTTTAACTGGGATAGAGTTAATTGTCTTACCAGTAGCTGGTACAGTGCTATGTTTTGAGTTCAGCATGAGAAGAATGTTGATAACACTGATGTTTTCAGTTGTTGCTAAATAATGTTTAGTCTAAAGTCAAGGATTTTTCAGCTACTCATGCCCAGCTAACAGGAAAGCTGGAGGGGCACAAGAAGTTGGGAGGGGACATAGCCAGGGCAGCTGACCCAAAGTGGACAATGGGGTATTCCATACCATGGGACGTCACATCTAGTATATACACTGGGGGGACTGGGGGTGAAGGGATCACCATGTGGGGACTAACTGGGCGTCTATCAGCTGGTGGTGAGCAAATGCACTGTGCATCATTTGTATATTCCAATCCTTTTATCATTACTGATGTCACTTCATTAGTGTTATCATTATCATTATTAGTTTCTTCTTTTTATATTCTATTAAACCATTCTTATCTCAACCCACGAGTTTTACTTTTTTTCCCAATTTTCTCCCCCATCCCACTGGGTGGGAGGGGAGTGAGTGAGTGGCTGCATGGTGCTTAGTTGCTGGCTTGGGTTAAACCACAACAAATGACTTTTGTGCCTCCAATCAATGCATATTCTTGCTTTTGCAGGGCTTATATCTCACTGGATAAATCAACTGCTCATTTTCTAAAATCATGTTCCTCTTGGTTAGACTAATAGCCTGACCGACCTACCTCCAATAACAGCAGGAAGAGATGCTATTTGAAGGAAGTCTGCAAACCAACCACTTTCTCCAATCTGTTCCCCTCTTCTTTCCCCAGAAACCAAAGTTAGTGTACATGAGGGTACATCCCCAACAGTCCTTTTAGTTCCCATGTGTGAACCTTTTGTCCAGGAATGTGTCTAATCTCCTATTGAGCCTGCTAATATTTTCTGTCTTCACAGCCTCCTGTGGCAGCATGTTTCAGAAGATCACTACCTGCTGTGTAAAGAAGTGCCTGTTTTGAACTAATCTGTGAGTTTCATTGAATGCCCCTGCTTCTGGTATTGTAGTATTTAGTGAACCTTTATTGATCCTTCCTTTAGTGAAGGATCTGTCTTCAGCTGATTATCTACCTGCATGATTTTGCAAACCCCAGCCATACCCTGTCAGCCTTTTCCTTACCAAACAGAAGAGTCACAGTCTCCTTAACCTCACTTCATCAGGCAGCCGCTCCATCTCATCAACCATTTGAGCTGCCCATCTCTGCAGCTTTTTTCATGCCCCTACACACTTCTGAGATGTGGAGACCATGACTGCAGACATTGCTCAGGAGGTGGTGCACCATGGTTACACACAGTCACAGAATGATGCCCTTTGTCTTGCTCTCAATATCTTTTTTGGTGATGTCCAGGATTTTGTTGGCTTTCTGGGCTGCTCTGATATATCCAGCCAGTGATTTCAGAGAGCTGTGAATGACAATTTCAAGATCTCCTTCCTGATTGTACCTGCCAGTTCCAAGTTCATCATGGTTGAGGCTGAGGTTGTTTTCCCCAAGAAATTCCCTTATATTTGCTTTTATGAAGCTCATCTGCCACCTTTCTACCTGCTTTCAGTTTTGTGGGGTTCTTCTGCAGTTCTTTGACATTGACACAACATTTGACAACTTAAAAGAGCCTTGTGGCATCTGTGACTATTCTCCAGGTTACTGGTGAAATCACTGAACAAAGCTTGTACTCAGTCATCCTTAAGGAACCATCCTGGAGAGAGACTGTTATATCCTAACCCTTTGAGTCCCATCCTTTAACCAGCTTGAATCCATTGAAGGATCTTTCTTCAATCCTCTGGCAGATTTGTCCCTTTCATAGCTTTTACTATGGAATCTTCTCACATGCTTCTGAAAATCCAAATACTTTATGCCCACTGAATCCCCTTCATAAACTTTTCACTGACACCTCCTGTTGACAGCTCACACCCTAGCAGAACCCATACTGATCCTAAAGTTTTTGTTTATTATAGATTCTTCTGTCATACCAGTGACAAAAATCAGTTACCAGTCTCTAGTTTCCAGAATCCCATCCTTGGCAGTTTTTGTAGACATCTCAAAGTCCTCTGGTGGTGGCTGTTTGTAATGCTAGGTCATGCACTTTGGCTAGCAGAGCAGCAGCTTCATATTTGAGACATTTCAGGACTCTACTGAATGCCATCTGGTTGTAATGATTTCTTGACATCTGACTCACCTAGGTGATGTAATAGTTCTTGTGTATTTACTTCAATCTGATTCAGCTTCTCTGACCTCTCTGCTACAGAGAAAGAATGGGTCAGTTGTTGGTCCCTGGCCCATGCCTTCAGCCAGGATCAAGTCTGAAACAAAGAATTCATTGGTATTTTTTAGATATGGCCTGATCACCCGGCATAAGCTTTTAACACCAAGCATTCCCACCAATACCCTAGCTGGTTTTCTGCTTTTGATGTGTTTAAAGTACTGTTTTGCTGTCACTTTGAGCATGCTTTGCAAGGTTTTAGGTATGACCTTTCTGGTTTAGGTCTCCAAATTTCCTCTTTACATTTGACCTGCAGTTTTTATCTGTATTCATTTTCTTCCTAATTGAGCAAGCTTTCTATTTTTTAGAGGTCAAACTATTAGCTGCAACAGTTTCCTTAACTTTCCCAGGAAGACATGCAAGGGACTTTTGGACCACTTCGGTTTCTTTTTGTGTTATGGTACACATTCTAACTGGGCTTCTAATACAGCATTTATAGCAGCTTTCGTGCTGCATGCAGGCTTTTTGAGAGACTCCATTTTGTCTTCAAAAATTTCTCTTTTGTTACAGTTCCCTTTCTTGAAATCAAGTATCAATTTGCTTGATTTATTTGTCTCTTACTTGCGGTTTCTATTACAGAGCTGCTCTCCCACTGATCCTTCTTGGCCCAGGTCCTTTGCATCCCTCAGGCCGAAAATTCCAAACAGTCTCTTTTCTATGAGCTCTAAGACAAGCTGCTGCAGTAAACAGTCATTTACTAAGCCTGAATTTTTTCTGTCTACATCACACCCTCATAAGGCATTGATTTAGTCTACTGAAATAGCTGAAATCTCCCACTATCACTCTTTCTCTGATACTTGTAGCTTGTCCAATCTCATTTCACATTTTCTGATCATTATTTTCGTGCTGATAGGAAGTAGACAGTGCAACCCTCGGATAGCTTTTACTATTAGGAACTGGGGCATCTACCCAAAAGGTCACCTGAGTGCTTCTCCTTTCCTCCAACACCACGCCAACAGCTAATATAATCCTTGGCTGACAGTTGCACTCTTGCACCAGTATGTCTCACTTGAGCCTTAAAAAGTTGGTATTCTGGTACCACTGTACCTGATTGACTGTCCTTCCACCAGGTCTCTCAGTTGTCTGTTATTATCAGGTTGTCTTTTGGTGCCTGTATCGGGTGTAGGAGGCAAGGTGTTTGCAGTGGGGGGCTGCAAGGGTGACCTCTGTGAGGAGAGGCGGGAGCTGCCCCGTGCCGGACACAGCCGGTTCCAGCCTGTTCCGACTGACCCACCAGGACACGGCTGAGCCCCGCAGCAAAAATGTTGGTGCCTCAAGGAAACATAGTTAAGAAAGGGCAAAACCGTGCACAACAGAGAGAAGTGAAGAAAAAAAAAGTGTGCAAGACAGCCCTACGAACACCAAGGCGAGAGAAGAAGGAGAGGAGGAGGTGCTCCAGGCACTGGAGCAGAGACTCCCCTGAAACCCTGCTGTAGGGCAGGTGTCCACACTGCAGCTTTTAGATGAAAAGTCTGCACAGCTGCCTTTGTTTATTTTCAACTTCTACCTAAGTTCTGACAAAGTAAGAAAATAAACAATTAGTATCTGGCAGAATATGCCAGATTTGGAGTACTTTTCTGTGAGTTTGGAGTACTTTTCTGAATTTAGGAGACCCAAGTGGTCTTGAAGAGAGAGTGCAATCTGGATTTTTCACATTACATGTGAATACTCTAATCATCCTTTTCAAGACAGAATCTTCCTTTTTTCTTATGGTCAGGAAGGAAAGCAAGAGGAAGAGTTTTAAAGGTCCAATCTGCACAAAGCAATAAACAATCAACAAGCCCTAGAGTTTGGAAAATATTCACATACAGCTCTACTAGTCAACCAGCAGCCAAAGCAGCAACATATATAACAGTCAAGAAAAGACTAAAGTCAACAAATTAGCATTATCATTATTCACGAGCCACAGACATATTGAGAGAGGCAAGAACACAAAACCAGAATCTACAAGTTTTACTATCGTTAGACAGACCTTTGTGGTGCTTGACCCACCGAAGGGTTGCTACTCAAACTTTTAACTTGCACATGTTATACCTGACAGAGTACTAGTTATTAGTATGGAAGAAGAGAGATTTTGCAAAGAAACAAATAAAAATTTGAGCAATATTTGGAAGAGGCTGTTTGAAGTAGAATGGATGTTGTCTGACCAGATTAGAAGTCACTTCCAGTCAGTTTCAATGTAAATTCAGGGGGGGGTTGGTAGAACTTAAATACCACTAGGGTGTGTGAGCAAAACAAAAGCAAATATAACTATAAAGAATTTTTTGATCAATGTAAAGTAAAAGTAGAAGATCAACAGCATATGTTATGGGGATGGAAGGAACATGCAGGAATTTGTGAGTGATACTGCACACTCCAAAACTGTGCTGGAAGGATAAACTCTCCAATGAGAAAATTCACTTTGTTAAATTTTCTCAGAAAATGGCAGTAATTTCTTTAAAAGACTATCTTTAGCACTGACCTGGTATTACAACGGAGGGAAATACCCAAAATTTTCATTGCCAAGTGAGAAAAGCTTTACCAGTAGCTATAAATTAGGTAAAATCTTCAATGTAACCTGGTATATGCTTAAGAAAATGTATATGCAGACCAATCCAGAACCGGATTACACCCAGAATTGTAACATAATATGTTATGCTTTAAAAATAGATAGGTAGAGTAAGAATAGTGTTCAAAGATATATGCAGCTTGAGCATTTTCGAGTCTTCCTTTTCTAAGTGAGAGTTGAAGACACATTTAATTATAAAAAGTAATGATTTTAAGAAAGTAAAAAAAAAGAAGATAATTTTTCAAGGTGTCTGAAAAAGAAGTTGGTTTTTTTTAAAGTCTAGATCAATACTGCCCTTCTCTTGATGCCAACTTTATTACTCTTTTTCACTTTATAACTTCTATTTATACTGAGTCCTTTGAGTCCTAAACTGCTTTTTCTGCATGTCTAGCTGCTTGTTATAAAACCTTTCTCTCTCAGTACTTTGACAGCACATCAACCAACAAATCTCACTTGTGACAAACTCTAATGATTGAAGCACATATCTTGATTCCTCTCAGTACCTCAATGCATTTCTGATTCAATACAGACTTTACTGTTATTAGCTCATCTTGCCTTTTACTGTCTCTTTTCATCCATCAAGCATAAAATACATGTCACTCCTACAATCATCAGATTTGAAAAGCTGGGGAGGGGGGCAAGAACAGCAGTATTATCTTTAGTTTCTAGACTACCTTTTCAATATGCTGGCTCAGAAAATACTACTTTGTTTCAAATTGGTCAGTCTTCCACCAGAAAATCTTTATGCTAGTTTTAATATCACTTGAGAAACCCATGAGATGACAATTTGCTTATAAAATGACCCATCATTAGAGCTTTCCCTTATCCAAATATTGGAACAACTAAGATAACAATTCTGTATTTACAATGTACTTATATACCTATTTTAGGTAGATTTTACAGCTTATTGGGGCCAACATTTCTTTGACAGTACAGTTGCATCAAACATGACAGTCATCACAACCTCAACTTAAAGAAGGTCATATGCAGAACATTTTCAGTGCAAGTAATTACATTGGACATTTAGCAATTGTATTCTTGGGGTTTTTTTCTGGTTTAATATTATATTGACACTGAACTATACGTAACCATGTTAGCTCTGTTCTGTACTGCCATATAAGCACTGAACTAACATTGAACAGGTTTTGGATGGACTGAATATTTCCACATGAATGTTTGATTTTTCAAGGAAGGAATAGATGCTGAAGGATGGTTGACAGTTTAAGCTTTTAATAGCTATTCTCAACGTCTAGTTGATTTGAATAGTTGAGCTGGACAGAAGTCAGTGGTAGTGACTCTACCATGACAAACCTGGTAAACTATAAATATTTTTGTCAGAAACTGAACCTAAGAGAATGGACAAAAGGTGAGGGACACATCATTCAGAGTTTTTGGCTTATGGACCAAGTAAGAACTGGACAGGTGGATGGAAACCATGATCCAAGTCACCATATTTTTTGAAGAAATTAATGAACTTTGTACACTCATTCTCTGTAGATTAATTATTTACAGTAAATCCAAACTGAGAAATATTAGTTTTATGTTTAGAGACAATTTAATTAAATTAATAAAAATTAACTTTGTCTTGTTCTGGTTTGTTTCAAGCAACAGTTAAAAAAGAAATAGAGTCTTCATTCACAGTTGTAGATTTTGTTAACTATAGTTATGTTTTGCTAGCAATGTGCCCTTGTGGCAAAGAAGGCCAACAGCCTCCTAGGCTGCATTAGGAAAAGCATTCCCAGCAGCTCAAGGGAGGTGTTCCTTCCCTCTACTCAATACTGGTAAGACATGTCTGGAGGTCTGCATCCAGGTCTGGGCTGCCCAGTACGAGAGACATGGACATATTGAGTCAGTCCAGTGAAGGGCCACTGAAATGACTAATGGACTAGAGCATCTTCCTTACAAGAAGAAGCTGAGAGAGCTGGAACTGTTTCATCTGGAGAAGAGAATGTTCAAGAGGATCTTCTCAGTGTGCATACATAACTGAGCAACCTGACCTACTTGATCTCTCTGCAAGCAGGGAAGTCGGACTGGGTGATCTCCAGGGGTCCCTCCCATACCCAGCCATTCTGTGATTCTGTATAGACACCATCTTCCAAATACAGATGTGAACTAAAAATATATTTGTATTCGTATTATAATGTGGACTTGAAACAAGTTTTTCTGTATACAGTGAGATGATAGTGGACATGAGAATGTTTAGGTCTACTACAAAATTCTTTGAATATAATTACCTCCAAAAAGACACAAAAGATATTAATTGTGTATATGTATATGTATGAAATTATATATATATTAATTGGATGAGTAGAAAACAAAAAATTAGAAGTGTTAATCTACTTTTGTCACCAGACCTACTGTGTAGAACACAAATGGGCAGTGCCAATCAGCTTCACATTCAAAGGAAAAGCAAACTGAATAACACACTTTGTATGGGGGAGCAGGTCACTAAAACACCACAGATTAATTTTATCTTTTGCTTGCAAAGTTCAACATCAACACCATCATTTATTTGTCTGACATCCTAATAGAGCTTTTTTGGGGGGAATTCTACAAGATAATGCATCATGTGCACTCCAAAGCAGTAAGTCTGCAATGCAGTTTTCTAAGACAGAACTCTGTATCCTGCAAAATAGTAGTGATCCATTAACATCAGTTATAGGCTGCACACGTGCAGGGCTCTACACTGAAGAATGCAATACTGCACTAGTGCCATGAGATTTTTTATTCTGCAGTTTTTAGAGGAGGTATTGTTCGTGTATTTTAAATGTGGCCTATATCTAATCTGCTGTTCTGGAAAAGTAAAATATTTAGAATTTTTTAGCATAACAAATGATCCAAATCTTACATGAAGACAAAAAGATATACAGGAAATTTCTTGAAGGAAATACCACTCAACTTCTCTGCAGAAAAATATAAGGAACTCCCAATACAGAAGAACTTCAGACATCCTAAACATGGTAATTCTGTTGTTAAAAAGGGACTAAACTTGTTATTTAGTTTAGTCTAAACTCATCAAAACTCCCCATTTATAAGCTAGTAGCAGATTAATCCTGTCTTGTGCATATGCATACTAAGTTTGCTTTTTTCCTTTTATGTTCTTTTATCATTGTGCCCCACACTGGCCCATTGAAACCTGCAAGCTGGGACTGGAACATGGTGGTGATGTGAAATCGTGCACAGATTCTTCCTGAGGTTTGGGTACACACTGCAAAGACCAAGTAGCTTATACTGGAAGACAGTGACATTTTATATATTAAAAAACCCCAAAGCTTATGTATAATTAGTGTATGGTTTGTATCCATACCATCACAGCTACTAAGTTGCTCATAAATTAATGACCCTTAGATTTACCTGGATAAAATAAAGGTTGCAAACATGACTACGCAGGAACAATATTCCTAATTCATGTTTTAGGCATTTAGATTAGATGAATTTCAAAACAAATATGTGCACAATTTCTAGTTAGTAAAAGCCCGTCAGCCAGATTTCTAATACAGTTAATACTGCTGGCCTGAAGTTCACCCTTGTCTTGGTTTGAAAGACAGGTGCCTGCCAAGGAAGGCAGGAGCCCCCCCGGGCCTGGGCGATGCAACCCGC
>JAVJGG010000054.1:23699229-23710239 GCA_035590195.1 Aviceda cuculoides | reverse complement strand
TGTCCCCCTAGCAACCCGTATGGGGAAAAATTCCTTTAACAGAGAAAAAACAGAAGAGTTTCTGAAACTCCAACAACCCTGTTGTCTCCACCTCTTAGTTGTTGTGACTCTAATTCTGCTTTCATGGGGGTCTAACTGCAAAGAGAGCTGCATTTCAAAGCTAGCTTACACACTGGTATAGATAATTTGAAAAAAAGCTTTTTGGTTCCTTCAGGGTGAAAGCTGCAACATAATAAGTTGGTTTTGGTTTTTGATATTTATAACACCACCACTGTGGGCTTTGTAATTTAATACTCATTTTAACAAAGTATGTTGAAACATATTTCCCAGAGAGACTTGAATAACATTAAAGAAGTTGTTCCATCATCTCAGGTATATTGTATGCATCTTACGGCATTTTATTGAAGATTTACAAATTGCCCGTGAAAAGAGATTTGGAAGAATTATATTTAGGTGCAACTTCCATCTTTCACTGGAAACTTCCATTTTACACTGGAAAAATTAAGGATTGAGCTATGCTGCATATTTAACTTACGTTGTAGTATAGTGTTTTTGTTCTTTTTTAAATTATTTAAAACACGGATCAAGTCTGTGACATTTTAAATGGTTTTTACTTGTTCATACTCAAACCCTTAAAGCTGTTTGTATATTTATAATACGTATGCAGAAGATCAATAAGAGTTTAGTTTCATAGGTTTTGTAGTATTAAAGAAGGGAAACATTCTATCTGTAGTGATATGACATTCTACAGCAGCATAATTTTTCCATTCTGCTTCAGTGAACCAAAAGGTATTGATCTACCCGGAAACAAACCACTGCCTTTCCAGCAGTTTCCCTCTCCCAGAACTGTCCAGCATGCAAACTGTCATTTATTTATTTTTTTATCTATTTATCAGGACGAGGCTGAAAATGCATATAAGAAAGCATCCTCTCATATATACTCTGGTTTGTATCTACACCACTGAATGATCTCTGGAATATACTTTGCAGTTAATGTTGCCTCAACATGTAGGGTACAGGCTGTCAAGACCAAGCTCACAGCCCAGCACATTGTAGAAGAGGATGGAAACATGGCTACAGTGAAGTGGTTTAGGATTTCGACCAACATCAGAAAAGTTTCAGGCTTATGACATGAAAGCAGTATTCCCCAAGAGACAGTAATGGACAAATGCAAAAGAGAGATGAAGCTTACTCAGGAGGAAGCATACTGAGAAAGAAAGGCATGCTTCACCATTTTCACCGAGTCATTGCAAGACCAAAAGCCATGCACCAGAGTGCATAGCCAAACATCATCTAGGCAGCAGCAGGCCAGGAAGAAGAATCTGTTATTAGTTCCCAAACACAGCACAGATGAAAATTAAGCACTTCTGAAATCAACTAACTGTTCTAGACCATTGCAAAAGGACTTCCAATGAGGATCTCTAAAAAAAAAGTGCAGACAGGTATAAAAGTAAGATTCTGACCTCCAGTAGTAGCTTGTATCATGAAGGTTATCTCAAACTGTAACAGAAAGTGGGACTCTGTTCTTTTTATCTGTTGTCCTGGATGCGTTTGTCCCTGAGGTGAAACAGGAAGGCATTCATGCCAAATGTTAAAGCAAAGCACGCTTGTGCATAAAACATGAGCCAAAGAATTCAATCAGAGGACAGACTTTTTGCCAGGTTTTTCAAGTCATGTTGGCAGGGTCAAGATCTGCAGAATGTAAGTTACTGCTTTTATTTTACTTTGAGTTATTAACCTGTGGGTGGATTTAAAATATGTTGAATACCTTCACAAATATTCCATAGCAACATCTTTATATTAAAAAAAAGCAAGAGAGACTATTTGATTTGTCATATCAGCACTGTCATCTTTACCTTATTTTCTTCCTGATACAAATATAAGCTATAAAAAGAAGTAGTTTTATTTTTTTATGTATCTACTGATTCCATTCTAATGTGCTTATCTAAGCCTTTGGTCCAAAAGTTCTCAAATCATCACAGAAAGCAGATAGATGTATCATTTAAATAAAGTTACTCAAAAAGTAATTGCAGTAAGGTGTTGGGGACCAAGAGAGGAGAGTAATAATTTGATTTATTTTTATGCTATGAGATAATTCACTTTTTTCCTGCCACAGAAATATGTTGGTTCTCTCCCATTTCATATAAATACTAACATTTCAAATAGCATCTACACATCCAGAAACACCTTTTGTTAGACATAGAAAATCAGATGTTTGTGTGTGTATTTATATATGGGTACATGGGAGAAAGACACCTCAAACTTTTCCTACTAAATTATATGGAAATCAGTGTGATCAGCATGTCCCATATTCACACAGGAAGTTTAATGATCTTGAAGTGTGCACCTTTACTAGATAAGAGAGGAAAGAAGGATCAGATTGCTGCTGTTGTTATTATGGTTGTTTCAATGGATGGCCTGGAGCTCATTTGTTAATGACCATACAAATATTCAGCACATTTGTAAAGATTTAAATTATTTTCCATCATGCATATTTATATATGTATGTGTATTTTGGAACTCATTAAACAGTTCACAAAAGATTCTGTAACAAGCATCCAACTTCAAGCATTGTCCTGGAAATATATTTAGTAAGGGCAAAATTCAGGAAGATACTTATACATCCCTAACTTTAAACATATAAACAATCACTTTTACTTCCCACCAAACCTGGACTAACACCCTCAGAATCAGACTTGGAGTTGTGTGCATTTCTGGATTCTTGCACAGTGAGGACAAAGTTCTGCCACTTCATAAAACTGCAGCTTCAGTTTAATAAGTGAAGGAAAGAGAAAAAAACCAAGTGATGCGAAGGCAATCAATCACTCACCACCTCCCACAAGAAGACTGATACCCAGGCAGTCTCTGAACAAGGGCCACCTTGGAAGTCAGAACCTCTCACCTCTTCTTCCTCTACCCATTTTTATTGATGACCATGACATGATATGATGTGGAATATCATCCAGTTTGGGTCAGCTGTTCCAGCTGTGTGTGCTCCCAGCTTCTTGCCCACCCCCAGCCTACTCAAACTGGGGGAAGGGGTGTGCAGAGTGGGAAGAAGACACATTGGTGCGTTATCCACAGTGTTTTAGCCACAGATCCAAAGCACAGCACCATATAGGCTCCTATGAAGAAAGTTAACTCCATTCCAGCCAGAACCAGTACATACAGTAGCAGGTTTTATCTTATTTTTCTGGAAAGGTTTTCCTGCAAAAAACAATTGTTGAGTGAATTTCTGTGTAAGAATTTCTCATAAATGCCTTGACGACAAACTTCTGTGGCAAAGTGTTTTTTTAGTTACTTCCTCTGAAACCAAGATTTTCTGAAAATTCACTAACATGATCTGCTTACAGGAAAAACACAATTTTCTTGACTTATTTTGCTCAGAAAGAGGATGAAGTGGGTTTTACATTTTTTAATGTAAAACTTAGTCTGTAGTGACGCTAAGCAGTGGCTGAAAAAAGTGTTGTCAACTGGGAAACAAGAATGTAGAAGAAATTATATTAAGAAACACTCATGATATCTGAACTAAATATGTAGTTCTTCCATGTCAGTTATGTTTGGAAAGAATCATATATAAGACAGCACTGCCTCTTTCAATGGCATCACAGAGTCTATGTTCCTGCAAAGTCCAGTAGGTTAAGCATATACTGTTAGGCACTGGAGAGCTTTTCAGTTCATGTGTATGCATGTGAGCACATCTATGTGGCAACCCCATTTTAGGTTGACATAGGAGCTGGTTTCCATGGACAATCAGGAGACAAAAAATCCATTGTTCCCCCCAGCATGCTCCATCAGATAAATATAAACCCATGCAGAGAGGAAGTTTTTACATATTCCATTTTCCAAAAAAAAGATAGAAGCTATCCCATTATAAGTGAGCACAGGAGAAACTGAACCCATCCATTAGGACATAACTGTACTGTTTCTATTGTGGGCATGGATGATGGTTGGACTCGATGATTTTGAAGGTTTTTTCAAACCTAAATGATTCTATGATTCTATTCACAGGAATTTTATAAAGAAGTCAACCATCTCATACAAAAGTGACAAGGAGTTTAAGGACAAGACAGTAAACAAGTTGTGGGGAAGAGAAAGGATACTGACCCAGGAGAAAACTGGATGAAAGGTGGAGGATAAAGCTACAAAGATACCATCTGGTAGTTTTTTTAGCATAAGAAGCACTTCAGGGTGCTCTCAACAGTTCTAACTCCTTCCCTGAGCACATTCACATTGCCTACACTTGGGAGGACATCACAGTGAAAGTATATTTGATGCATCCATGCAACATATCTTCCAGTTTAATTTCCTCCAAAAGGAGGATTGTTTGCATACACCAAATATTTGCAGTGGCCAAACCAGTGTATGGTAAATTGGAATGATCTGAGAGTCCACTCCAAGAGTGTGCTATTCTGTACAAACAAAACAAATTTAGACACAACACAGACTCTGTCCATGACTTTTGAAATACTGTCTTAGATGGATAGTACTTAAATGTTGAGCAGAAGATCAAAAAAAGGGGAGAAACAGGCCACTCAGCTACTCAGATTGAATCAGTAAATGATGCACATGTACATCATTATTTTAGATTTGCATGGCTTAATCATCAATTAATCAGATCAATGGATGAAAAACAGGGTTTTTTTTGTCACCATTCTGCTTCTTAATCCTTCATAAAAGTAGGTGAAAAAAGATTCATGGGGGAGGAGTACTCTGAAAACCTCGCTTTCATCACTGCATTTTTTAAAGCTTTGTGTTAATTTTTTAAATCGGACAGGATAAATTTCTTTATCCATTACACCAGTTCTACAAATATATATTTAAGGCCTATTTCTAGAAGGTGTAGAATTTCTGAATAGCGGTCTGTGTCTTTATAATAATACAATATAAAATGAAGCAAAAACTGTAACATCCCTTCAGATTTAGAAAAGAAATATTAAAATTAATGTCACTTCTATTCATTTTTGTAATTGTAACCTTTTATAGTTATTAAAGGTAACATTAGTCAGGGTAGCTTAATCAAAACACATCAAGGAAATTCTGAAATGCAAGAAGGAGTTAAGATGAAAAATATTTTGATATTTAGGCCTATACTTATGTATGTGAATACAGAAGGTTTTTCTGGTCATAGGTGAAAATACCTCATTTAAGAATATAAAATACCTATCTTATTTTGGTATAAAAAAAAAAAAAGAAGAAGATGAAAAAAATGAGAGTCTTCAGAAAAGCTGAAGAGAAAAGAAAGGGAAGAGAAATTATATAAAGGAATTGTTGGGAGGACTAAGATACACATTAGAATTCACTCTGTAAGAAACAAGCCACTTAAAAGCAGAGGATGCCAATGCAAACTAAGGAATGAAATGAGGTACTAAATTTGCACTGGATAATGTCTCAGACACTGAATAGTCCTATTGAAGACCACATGACTAACTCAGAAATAAAGTACTATGCAACATGATCACAAGCTGGTGATAAATTACAAGTAAAAGACAGTACTGAAAAATTTAGTGCATTTCAAAGCTCAGCTTTCAGCACTATTCACTACAAAACCCCTGCTAAATTATAGAAGTGTTTGCAGAGAAAGTTGTGTGATCCCAGCAGCCCTAGGAAGGAATGCACCTAAATGTACATTTTCTTCACAAAATATTTAGGCACCAGGGAATCTCTACTAAACATAGGTGTCTAACATGGTGTCTCAGCTACTCCACAGTAATATAATACTGCAGTTGAATCTCAACTCCTTTTTCAAAGCATTTTATTAAAATCATAAACTCTTAAGTTTAATCATCTTATGAGACTTTGAATAAATTATATGTAGTTCCTTGGTAGATTTATCAAGTCTCATCTTAAAAAAGAAAAAAAAAAAAAAAAGTGCAATCTTACCAGCAATTTTTGCAAAGATATTAACTGAAATCATCTTTCACAAATTATGAATTAGAATTCCATTACCTTCTTCAGTGATGAGTTATAATGGTCTCTCAGTCACCTGGTGATCAAAATATTTTCTTCTGTTCTTTCCAAAGGAGCACCTGATTTAGAGCAGACATTTATATGATTTTTCTTCTAAATGTAATACTTTATTTCTTATATTAATACCATTTTCTTTCACTTCTTCCAATATAATATTCTAACAGTCCTTTGTTGCTAAAATGACACACAGTTTTGCATCAACAGATTTCATCATCACATTCCTACTTTTAATACTAATGTGACAATACTAGAAAGATTCACATTGATTTTAACATACTTTGTCTCATTTTCCAAGGATACAATAATTATACTGTGAATGTGACACAGTACTTTTTACTAGTATTTTTTTCTCATTACCACTGTTTATTTGCCATCAACTTTGGCTTCTCTTGCTCAAAGAAGACATACAAAATCTTATCATAATTCAGTAACGTACATGTAGTTATGCCATGTTTAGTTAAAAGATGCTTTGTTGTTACCAGTTTAAATGATTTTTTAAAAATTATTTTTGTTACTTTTTTTGTGGACCATCATGTAACACTTGCAAACTCATTCTGAAGGTTCAAGTAATACTTTGCATCACTGTAAAAATTGAATGAGTGATTAAATGCTTCATATTAATCTTTAAATATTCTAAAAAGTTATTTTTATAATAAATTAATGTTAAAATATAAAATGAAGAAAAAGTGTTAATGGAAATAGCTAGGGTCTCTTAAGTTCCTGATAAATTCAGAGAAAAAATACTTCTAATTAATATTCAACTACTATTTAAGCAGAAAGCTGAATTATGGTACAGCTAGTCTCAAAGGAGCAGCCTAGTTTACTCACACTATTGCAACTCTTTCAAAAAAACAAATGAAGCATAGCAGCCTTTGTTGTTAACTTAGACAACTTCTTCCTCCAACCTATTTAAATACAAATAATATGCACAAAGAGAAAGATAACTAAGATAAAACACCCTGAAGATAACAACGCCATCCGGCTGTTTAAAACTTTGGATTACCTTTGAAACAAACAATGTAATTGATCAGATCCTTTAGAACCTCTCTAATTAAAAGGCTCTTACCAAATATACTGTATTTCCAATAATATACTTGTAATAGCAAAGGGACCTGATAAATATGATGCACAGTTAATCTTTCAGATTGTCCTTTTTTTGTAACACCTTGTTATAACATATTTTTTTTTCTTACTTTTCAACTCAGTTGGAAACATGATCCAAAAACTACTGCAAAATTGAACTACCAAATTTTTAATAACAACAGATATAAGTGCCAAAATCAGAAATACATTGAATTTTTCAGAAGTCCAACATTCAGTGGCAGTGGGATTGTCAGTGTTTTGTCTGGCTGAAAGAAAGGCAGCTCAGATCTCAGATAAGTTTCATACTCCAAATATCCCATGCCGAGCATCAGTTCATTCTGTGCAAGCACTGTTTCCTTAGATGAATACTGCTCCTCTTCACTACTTATTGTTTCTGCTTATGCTTGTTGCTTCTCACCTTGCCACCATACACCTTTATGAAGAGCCTTGCTCTATCTTCTTGATGACCATCTCTGGGTTCTGGGGGGCTGCTGTTAGGTTCCCCTGAAGCCATCTCTTCTCCAGACTGAACAAGGCCAGCTCCCTCAGCCTTTCTTCACAAGGCATGTACTCCAGTCCTCACCATCCTGGGGACCCTCCCCTGAACTTGCTGCAGTTTATAAGCATCTTTCCTATGTCAGGGGGCCCAAAGATGGATGCAGGACTCTAGACAGAATTTCACAATTGCTGAGGACAGGTGGACAATCATTCCCCTGTATCTCCTACATGTGCTCCTGTTGTTTCATGTTGGGAGGTTTTTGGCCTGCTTTGCTGTCAGGACACAGTGCTGGCTTATGCCTAGCTTGCCAGCTACCAGCACCCATAGGTCCTTCTCAGCAGAGATGCTCCCCTGCCAGTCAGGTCCCAGCCTCTGTCATTATTCCAGAGATGATTCAATGCTGTGACCACATGCAAAGCTCTTGTTCCTCCTGTTTGTTCCCAGGCTGCATGCATTTTTGAGCATACACTTGGGGTGGGTGTCCTTTCACCCTGTTTTATCATTCCTATGTTATTCCTACCAAAGTGCTTCTTTGGCTGACCACCCCTGCCTACCACTTCCTCACTTAACTGTGGGTTGCAGTATCTGTCCCTTGATGTTTTTGGTTTAGAGCTCTGCTCAACAGCTTGGACATCCTGCTGCTGGCAAAGATGCTTTTGTTCACTTTGTCAGTCGGATCTCATTGTTCTACAGCAACCTTTGGAGATCTTCTGGTCACAGAAAGCAAATCCCTGCCAATGACATCAGTTGTGCAACCAAGTATTTACCTCCAGGATATACCCAGCCTTTCTCTTTCAGCAGCAGGATGAAGGACACACCAGATAGGTTGTATGCCCCTCGCCCTTATCCCCAAAGATAAGTAGTCAGTCTTGATATGGTCAACATTTTGCCTGGCAGTGCCATGTGGATGGATAGCAGAGGGTAACAGTCCAAAGACAAGCCTTGGCAGTGTCTCTACAACTTCTTGGATCTGAGTACCTGGCAAGCAGCAAACTTCCCTAGACAGCAAGTCGGCTGATGGGCCATCCAACTGCCTGAGAAGGGAACCTCTCTCTGCCATCACTTGCCACCTCTTCTTGGAGCTGATACAGCTGAGGCTCAGCTGTGATGTCTCTCCGGACAGAATTTTCTCCCCATCATCTGCTACTAGGGCGCTGAACCTGTTCTGCAGTGGCAGATCTGCAGGGGAGGAGGAACCTGCCTCGTGTTGCAAGAAGTCACAAGACTCCAACCTTCCCCAGCATGGGACTCTCCATTTGCCATTGCATCAAGGACAGGCTCTGGCTGTTCCTCTGTCTTCTTTTCAGGCTTTTGCCTCTGCAGGGTCTCTGTGAACATCCTGTCAAACCCATGAACATTTTTTTGTCATTTGTCCTGATGCTGTGCACTCTGTTGACCTCCCCCTCAGCTCCTATAAATCTGCCACCAGTGCACACCTCCTGCAGGCAAGGAGCTCATCTCCCCTGACCGCAGCCCCAGCAAGAGGCACCTGGGTGGTCTCGGCAGCCCCAGACCTGGAAAGCTGCCTCTTCCCTCCTCAGCTCTGTCTGAAACAAGGCTTCTGCTGTACCCGGAACAGCTGCTCTGGTGAGTGCCAGAAACTCCGCCCTGCGCCATGTCACCACCATGGTTGAGCACTTGCACACTGTCTTCGTCGGGGTTTCCAGCCCCCTCGCATGCACCCCTACTCCAGGCCTGCACTTCTGTTACTTGCTCTCTATCACCAGTTGCATGAATGCTTGGCACTGCCTTATCAGGCGTCAGCTCAAGGCAAAAGGTCAAAGCACCTTCTTTTTTTCAGGAGTAGCTGAAAGAGGTCATTCAAAACCGCTAGAATTTTTGAGAAGTAAAAGACTCTGCTAGTTCGCCTTCTGCAGCAGCAGCAGGTACCCCCCTCCGAGCTTTCTAGAAGAGCAATTCCCTATCTGCCTTACCATTGTACACGTTATCTTGCTCTGTGATTCTTTTTTTTAGGTGAAATTTTTCTTTTGCCTAGGTTTTAAGGTCTAAATACAGATTCTCTGATCTTTGTTTCTTTCTACTTGAAAGGAAACCTACTGGGTGACAAAAACATCCACTACAAAATTTAGAGTACAGTCCATTTGTGGTCAACGTAGGCCCAGCAGGATTTTCACCACGAGCTATTTATCCCACCGCATATTCTTTTGATGTGACTTTCACTGCAAACTGATATTTCCTGGAGGGAGAAATACCTTTTTTAAATTGAATTAAAAGGTATTATAAGTATACATTTAAAAAGACAGTTATGCCAATTCTGTAGAAAACTAACAGTTAAAAGACAGGGAAAAATTAAACTTAGTTTTTTTAAGTTACACACCTGTATTACTGAAGGAAAAGCAAAGTGACAGAGGTTCTCAGTAAAGCATAGCAGCAGTACAGCACTTGGAGACTTTCACCAGAGAACCCCTAAACCTGGCTATTTTCATCTTTGTTTCAGTGTTTCACTATCATAGAAAAACTCTGAAACAGACGGAAAGGATGTGGGGGAAGTAGGAAGGAGGCCTCAGAAATTTAGCTTAAATTGCAAATTCCTTTCTAATTATGAAGAGCTAATTCCACAAAATAAGCACATGTTTTTATGTATCATGAATGACATTAAATGAGAAGTAATAGTTCATTTCAGGAAACACACTTCACAGAAATGAGTGTAATTACAGGTAAGCACAACAGCATCAACAACCAGGCAAACAGGCAAAACTAAGGGTCTCACTGGAAAAACCAAACACTCCACCAGAATGGACTTAAACCAGTATGAAAGCACTGAAACCCACATATTCAGAGTCTGGAAAACAAATGTAAATAAACGAAGATACAATTTACTATGATCTCATTAGGAAAAAAATGTAAAAATAAATTAGCTATTGTTAGCTGAAGTAATGCCTGAAATATTAGAACAGGGACGAAAACATTAATTAATGTACATCCACAGAAAAGTGACTGTAGAGAGATTTAATCCAAGATTAAATAGCTGAGTTAAGTATCTAGCACCCAATGCATCTTCAGAGATATTAAAAGTACTTTGATAAAGTCATGCATATTGTTTAAGATGGATGAATTTGAGACTTTGGTCTGAAAACCATGTTAGATGCATTAGGAAACTTGGTTTCCAATGAATTCTACCCAGATCCTGAGTGTCGTGGTTTAACCCCAGCCAGCAACTAAGCACCACGCAGCTGCTCACTCACTCCCCTCCCCACCCAGTGGGATGGGGAAGAAAATCGGGAAAAGAACTAAAACTCTGGGGTTGAGATAAGAACAGTTTAATAGAACAGAAAAGAAGAAACTAATAATGATAATGACAACATTAATAAAATGAAAACAGTAATAATAAAGGGATTGGAATGTACATATGATGTGCAGTGCAATTGCTCACCACCCGCCAATCGACACCCCGTTCGTCCCTGAGCAGCGATCCCCCCCCCCCCCGCCCCCCCGGG
>JAVJGG010000054.1:23678236-23698463 GCA_035590195.1 Aviceda cuculoides | reverse complement strand
CATACTGAACTCAAAACACAGCACTGTACCAGCTACTAGGAAGACAATTAACTCTATCCCAGGTGAAACCAGGACACTCATGAAATAATATTAGGGGATCATGTTGATAAGCCACTTTTCGGAGCAAACATTTACTTAAAATACAGTGGAAAAAAAATACCCTTTATACTCAGATGTCAGAAAATTTTGCAGTTGTTGAATACATTCATGAAACATTTGAAAAATAATAATCTTGATAAATACTTTTCTTACAAAACCTCAATGGAACTCATTTTCAGTAGTAAATTTGCTAAAATTGCCCTTTTCTTAAGTATTAAAACAAATACTTATTTTCACCCATTCTATGACATTTTAGTGGACAAAATCAGAAGTGCTTAGTCGTGAGTATCTAGGATGTTTTTTACATATATTCCCTTTTTAAATTATGGCCATTTAATAATGACTTATGTAGAAAAGTACATGGTCCATTTATTGTATGAAGTACTTCATTGTAGAGGAAGAAGCAATGTCATAGAAAGAAATTAACAGATACAATAAGACCAGCAAGTCAGAGAGGCTGGAACTGCAGTTTTAATTTTCAGTGTTCTCAATACAAGTAAACAGGTTTTCAAAGCAGTAGCTAGATCATTTTAAATGGCTTGATTTTTCCAATGTCTTCAAGCAAGATTTTATGAGAAATCAAGCTTTCTAAACAACATATAACATTGAGAATATACTTATTTAAGAAGGTTATGGAATCTCATAATATCAATTACCTCTTAAGAAGACTTTTATTTTCTTAATTCAAACCACTATTAGGTAATAACAGTCTTTTCAAAATCATACTGAAATGTGTTTGCAGCTGAGTTGAACTCAAAAAGGTTAACAGAGATTCATAAGTATAAATCAAAATGTGTGAGATGCTTAAGTGGACTTGATTTTAGTTTATTTCAGTGTGTCAGAATAGAGTGTTTAGAAACAACAAGAAAAGAAAAGCATAAATGTGAGGTTTATATTATTGCTTCATCGTTACTAAAGAAAAATTTTTTTGTAAACCCCCATGTTGGTAACAACTGGGAAATTGTCTTTGGACTGCTTCATATATAAGTATGTAGTACATGGAATTACAATATTTTCCAGCCAGGGTGTTCCAGAATTTATATTCTATGCTGGAATTTGCTGACTCAGGCATGGTTTAACATTCTACTTAATATTTATAGATTAGTACACATAAAATCTACTCTGTATTGCTACTCAGGTATTTCCATTATTGATATCTGATGGAAAGTGAGGCATAGTCATTTATCAACTGTATGATTTACTCTAAAACATAAAATGACAGTGTTGTCTATGTGTTTTCTAAATAATAGCATGCATCAAGAGCCACCACTGGATCAATTTCTAAATCATGGAGTGCTGCAATAGCCACAATCTTCTTAAACCTGGGGCTTTTAAGCTGCTTAATGAATTGAGAACATAATGAGATAAGGGTTCAGAAGGCACTCTCACTGGGTCACTTCAAAAAAACCACACCTTGTGTCACCCTCTTACCTAGACCCACTGTATCAGCTGATGATGTGGGTACATGAAACGGAGACTCCTCATTAGGTACTGCTAGGTAGAAACCGTCTCCTGTCATACATTGTGGTGTAAAGTGTTCAGTTACTGATACTTTCATCATCTCCTCTCTTGCATGTTCTCATATGACAGTTGCTGTCTAGGAATAGAGGCTATATATATATCAGGCTGCACAGTGTATTTCCTAATGACTGGTTAGTAAGACCAAATATATTTATACTCTGGACTTTATCAATCCTATCTGCAATCTATCTGGATTCTATCAATCTTTCTCAATACTTCATAGTCACAGTTTTTTTAATAGGGTTACCCAAGCAGGTCATCGTTAATACTTGTGGAGTATCTGGCCTTTAAAAGCTCACTTGTTGCTAAATACATGAGACATTTATAAATATAGGAAGTTGTGAGGGACCAAGAGACTGTGAGAGACAGGCAACAATTTTGTCTCAAACAACCAAGCAGGTAGCTGCAAGCAGCTGAAACAGGACATGCCCTGCGGAGTGGGGGTAGTGAACTGTTTCTGGGAGGCTTTCTAGTGGTTGCGCCTCGAAGAGGCTTTCTGGTAATCGTCTTTCTGGGAAGTTTTCTAGCAGTTGTGCTTCAGACATTTTGTCACAGGTTCGGAGTTTTGCCATGGACCCTTACCATGGTAGTTGTGTAAACAAGTTAAATGGCATAATGGGACATCAGCAACCCCTCCCCACTCCCTCCTCAAGAACTTTCTAGAAAACCCCATAAGGCATGCACGAAGGGCTCTCAGATGAGGGTATGAAAGGCGGGGAGACCAACCCCCAGGCACGTCCCTGCCACCTGAGGAATCTAGACAGCTACTACCAAGACTCTTTCTTCGCTGGATCCAAGGGTGGTGATACTTACCTCTCCTTTTTTATCTTTCTTCTCTCTCCCTTATCTCTTCTTTTCCTCCTACCTGGTTGTTAGGAATATTTTGCTATGGCTATTAAGTGTCAAGTTTTTTACTTGAAATATCTGCTATGCCAAATTTGGCACACTTGTGTTATAAGTCAGTGTTAAATAAAACATATTTTGAGCATTTAGGAGCCATTGTCATGATTCCTGCCCTGGGATTCGCCAAGCAAAACGGAGTGTTGAAATTTTCCCCGTCCCTCCTGAGTCATTGTTGTGACTCCTGTGTGCAGCAATGGACTATCTAAAAGATCACCTCCCCTGAGCCCACCGAATGGGACAGGACAGAAGTGAATTATAAATTATATAATATGCATAAACCCCTAATGTTTTCATATGGTGGTTTTTACTGTTCGTATTTTCCAATAAGTTTCAAGAATTTAGTTTTATGTGAAAGCATCTTCATCCCTCTCACAGATATTGGCACATAATACCTTTGCTCAGCATATTTGGCAACTACTGCAAGCATCCTTGTGCTGAAAAGTCATTTGATATCCATCAGTATAGAATGTGTAGATAACAGTTCCTTGTCTGGCACATAAACAGCAAAAGTTTCTTACTTGTTTAGGTGCCTCTAGTGCAGTACTCACCTAATTAATAGACATGAACAGCTGGATATACCCACATTTAAGCAGGGAAAGCAGTTGATCTGTTATACATATCAAAGTATAAGATGCTTTCCTGTTTTCTTGAAACACAAAAGTGGAAAGATATAAAAAAAAAGAATCACACATTTAGTGAGTTTATAAAATTGATGTGACTACATATAATATTTTAGTTACAGCACATAATACATTTACGCTGTCTGTACATATAATCAATCAGAAAAATAATTCAAATTATTGCAATGTATGCACTATGTTTCTGTGTCATAACTATCTAGTTATCTTCTTTTTAAAAAATCTGTAATTGTAACTTAATATTATGCTGAAAAATTCTTAGTATCTTAAGATACATTTAGATATTTTAAAATGCCTAGAAAGAGGTATTTTTAAACTGTTCTGATACCTGCATAAAATTCAAAATAGGAATTTTCCACCTACTTCTGCCCTCAAAGTTATAACTTCCAGTTGAGTTTAAATGTATCTTTCACAAAAACATCAAAAGGGATGTTTTGCATTCTTACTGTCTAAAGTTAATGGAAGCTTTGGAAGCTGCCTCTAAGGAAAAAAAATATCCTTCCTTCTTTTTGGTACAGTTTAACCCTATTAAATAAATCTTCTGATGCTGATTCGTGCACTTTTATTCGTGCTAGAATAAATATAGTGTCACTCCAATTAAGTTCATCTAAATTGAACTATGTTTGTGAAGGGATGAAAAATAGTCTCTCACATTTAACATATCTTAAATAACTGTAGAAGGTCTTTGTCTCCTGTCTTTTGAAGGTTTTCTATAATATTTGGTTTAAAATAGGTCTATCTCCATCAGCTTTATTGCAGTTGTCTGCAGAGAAGTTAACCTAACTGAATTCAGTGTAGGATTAAACACCAAGTGAAGATTAAGAATGTGAATATATGCTTTGTAGGATGAAATTCAAATAGGGAACGATTAAGGTCCCACATGGTTGAGTATTTATTTCTTAAAAATGAGTAGGAAGAGGAAGTGCCAGTAACCCCATCCATGCAGAATTATCTAACCAAATGTGAAACTTTCAATTCTGACCTTACGGTAAGGTCACTCTTCATTTGACAAAGATACAGCTGCACAGGGCCAAGGCCATTTTTTTCATCTTTATACTTTAACATATATATGACCTTTTCACAAGACTGTACAGAGGCATCACTATAATCTCAAAGATTAATTTACCCAACAGTTTTTATGACTGCTCAGGGCACAAGGAAACTGGTAGGTCCTAAAATCTGAAATATTATAATTAAAAATATATTTAAACCCCCCTAATGATTAAAAAGCCAAATTTATTTTTGTGGAAGAAATGCATTACATGAATAATGCCATCATTTTTCACACAGCAGATAGATAGCTAAGAAAGAATGTTCAACAGTGGACAGCAGATATACTGTACATTGCTCCTTTGCAGTAAGACAGAAGAACCTCACAAATAAGACTCCTGAAATATAACACAGAGCTTTGTCTTTTTATCCATCAGAGGAGAATTAATTCCCCAGAGGAGTTTGCCAAGTTTCTTACCAAAAATGACAATAGAATTTATGCTTTCATGGCCAAATTCTTTCAACCATATGAGGACTAACTGGAACCTCAGCAACCTCTCCAGTGGACTATTCCAATTTCATGCTTTTTATGCCAGCAGACAACAGGTTGTTGTTGAAACTGATCTCTTTTATGAGGTTCATAACATACTCTTCAAATTACTGTGCAACTTCAGATTTCTTGTTTTCTCAAAAGGTTTTAAGAAAGGTTAATAACATCAACAGTATAGTCTTGGTTAAAGTACTACTACTTAAATGAATAGCTTTCACTAAAATACGTTTGGGTCTCAAATTAGCAATTGGCAAGGCCAGATTCTGTAAGGCTTACTTTTCTGGTTATTTTCTTACATGGCCAGTGATTCCAATGATTTTTTAGAAACATCTCAAGAAACAAGATGCTTCTCCACTGTAAATAAGCCCAGCAGAATTTGACCTCCAAAACTCTAAACAACTGCATTTCTAAATGATCAGAACCTCTTAATATCTACCCATAAAAAAAAGAAAGAGTATATTCTGTCCTACTGGCCCAATAAAATGGTCTGAAGAGATCAGTTCAGATTCAGTTTTTCAGTGAATTTTTTTATGCTTACCCAGGAGGTTACTCTTTCTTTCATGTACATATTTTGAATAAAGACTTTACGCTAGTGTTATTTTCATAAGAGGATTCTCTTGTCATCATCTGTAGTCATTTATTTTGTAAATTATCTGGTGTTATCACTTGGACTGCTGCTGATCCTTCAGCTAAAGTACTTTAAATCTAGTTTGGCTTTTTCTACACTATAGCTGCAATCACTACAGATGTACTTCAGGCACTTTAACATTCTGTTAAAATATATAGACATATACCTATGCTCACACTTCCAAATAAAATTTGTTGGTTTATAAAACTTTGTTTAATACTTTCACAGGTAGAATGAATGTAATTTTTTTAACAGCAATAAAGTTTCTGAAAAGCAGAATCTTCACCAATACTAATTGGAAGCAAGCTAGTAGTCAAATCTGTTTAGAACTCTCTTTTAAGCTGCTTCAAACATTGCCAACCCTTAGCACTTGTGCTGGATTTTTTTCATGACTGGTGTTGGCCTAGAGTGTGTGTTTTGGGAAAGGTTCAGTGAAAATTTTTCGACTATCTATCTTTGACATGTGAGTCAAGGAAAAATGCATCGTTTGGCCAATGTAATAAAGATGGCAATCTTTTCTTTGGATAACTGCAATGCTTCTAAGTTTTGGAGCAGGAAGTTGACATTTGTCATGGTAGCTTCTATATTATATAACTTCCTTCTTTCATCTTCATGAACTTGACCAAAACATGGCCAAATTATAAGAACTCAAAAAATTGAAGATTGTACAGTCATGAGTTATGTCATTGATTTTATCTACTGATGTGCCTACAAAATCACTTAGTATGTCCAAGCTTCTCACAGATCATGGCACTTACTCAAATGTCATTTACTAAACTGTGCTTCCATTTTCTTCAAAATGCAATTGAGTATGCTCCAGCTCTAAGCTGGAAGTGCTAAGAATCTGATTTGTGTTTAAGAGGCATTTAAATGCCCTGGGTTGGAAAAGGGCACAAGAACTGAGTCTGTGACACCTAATTAGCCTCTCTTCTTAATGATGCAAAGGAAAATTCATAGTGATACAGAGGAGACAAACAGACAAGTAGAAGACAGAATTTTGGACATGAATCAGCTAAGAGAGAATGTGAGAATGAGAAACAAGATCTGTTAAAGCAAAAAGGTAGGATTAGGAAAAAAGGAGGGACATGCTGGACAAGAAAACTGAAACATGAGCTTCTGGGAGAAAGAGCACAAACTGGAAAAAGCACAAAGTCCAGACATAGAGGAGCATAGGGCATATTCTAAGAATGCCTGTATGAAGGGAAAGGAACTATGAAAACAGGAATGCACTCGTGGTAGTGCCTAAACCAGCAGGACAAGGAAAGTGATCATCCCCCTGTACTTGGCACTACTGAGGCTGCACCTCAAATATACTGTGTTCAGTTTTGGGCCCATCTCTACAAGAAAGACATTGAGGTGCTGGAGCGTGTCCAAAGAAGGGCAACGAAGCTGGTGAAGGGTCTAGAGAACAAGTCTTACAAGGAGCGGCTGAGGGAACTGGGGTGGTTTAGTCTGGAGAAAAGGAGGCTCAAGGGAAACTTTATTGCTCTCTACAACTACCTGAAAGGAGGTTGTGGGGAGTTGGGCATCAAACTCTTCTCCCAAGTAACAAGTAATAGAACAACAGGAAATGGCCTCAAGTTGCACCAGGGGGGGGTTAGACTGGATAGTAGGAGAAATCTCTTCACCAAAAAGGTTGTCAAGCATTGGAACAGGCTGCCTAGGTATGTGGTGGAGTCACCATCCCTGAGGGTATTTAAAAGAGTTGCAGATGTGGCACTTAAGGACATGGTTTAGTGCTTGACTTGGCAGTGTTAGGTTAACAGTTGAACTTGGTGGTCTTAAAGGTCTTTTCCAACCTAAACATTTCTATGACTCTATGATTCTAAACTTTCAACTAAGATGTAGAAAGTGACCTTGTGTTAGTTCATAGAAACCATAGGGATCTGGACACCTGCCTTTAAAGTCACAAATTGCTATTTATCATTCTATTTCCTCTTTAAGGATTTTTTTTCATTCTGTGAAAAATGGAAGTGGAACTTTACCAGCAGGTTATCAGATACATCAATGGTTTCAAATCATCCCATCTGGGAAGGTGCTAATACAGAATGGCTTCTCTCATGGTTGGATTGTCTATTTTCCAGATCATGATGATATGCTTTAGCTAATTACAGAATCTCTTGGATGCTTTGCACTTTCCTATATTTCTTACCCAACAGATGTCCAGTTCATTGTAATCCTGCTTGAGCAATTATCTTGTTGTCCTGAGATCTTTAATATTTGGCCCAGTATTTTTTTGGATTTCTTTTCCTTTTGCTCTCTTCAGTCCTCAGGGTCTGTAGCAGATGTTTATTATAGTTTCTCTTTTGTTTTCACTACTATTCTGTCTGTACATGGAATATTTTGCTGACATTTCATACTTCTGGAACTTTTGAAGAATGGTGGCTGAAAAACATTAGGAAGAGAGATCTGGGAAGAAGTAGTCATTAGCATCTGCACGGTTAGTGGAGAATAAAAAAGATACACAAACTGCCCCAAAGAGAAAGAAAATACTATTATTTCCTTCAGCTTAGAAATACTATTTCTTTCAGCTTAGAAGTCATCACTGGTATACTTTTGTCACAAGCCATTTTCTCTTTACTGCTCAAAAATAGCCTATTTTTGAAGTTTATTTTAAACCTGATCTTCTATATTTATTCTTATCAACTACTAAGCAATAGTAAAATGCCCATAACAACTATTAAGCTATGGGAATGGTATCTGTGAAACTGCATACCTGCTGCTCAATAAATGAAAAGGTCTCACAGGTAATTCTCTTGGATATACCAAAACTCACTTGCAGTTTGAATAACTGTAACAAGACCTTCCTTCCTGGGTCATCTTCAGTCCTTAGAAACCAGCTTTCCTTAATCTAGGCCCCTAAAAAAATCTAATTGTATTATAACAATTTTATTGACAAACTTAACCAAGTCATGCGATGCTTCATTCTCTTGTTGCTGACAGATCTTCTAGGAGACACCTCAGTCTGCAATTAATCTTGTAACAAAAAAGGAACCAGGCACAGCAGTATCCTCCATCGAAACACTTGTTCCAGCAATAAGAATGCCCTTCCTCCCCTTTTCTCTGGGCACCCACTACCCGAAGCTCAGTCTTACTGCAGTCTCTGAGGTTTTGACTGAGAAAGCACAGTTCGACCTTCAGGTGGTCCCCAGAATAGAGACTATGAATACAACTTTCTTGTGTGGGTCTCCTGGCACACTTCAAACCAAAACTCAACAGGGATTTTCAAAAGAACGTAATGATGTTGAGCACATATGTTGAACTAACTACTTCTGTTCTTTCCTCAGTCCATAGATCCCTTTCATCAAAGGTACGAAGACAATATGCTTAATTGTGCAATTAAATGAGAATACCAGATTGACAACCTTTTAATTTAACTTCTTTCATTTCTCGTTCCTAAACCAAGCAACCTTAGTCATCGTGCAAAAGTTTTCTTGTATTACAAATGCAAAATTTGCTGCACCCAGTCCATCAGTGTGGATATATTGTATAAAATGATCCAAATTCAAAATGTGATCCTCATTTCAGAATTGTACTTCTAGACTTCAGAATGCCTTAGACATTTCATAATATCTGAAGAAGACTGCAATATATTCTTTACGCACCCAGATAGCTATGCTGGTCAGAAAACATGTGGTCATGTTCTTGGTTAATCTCTATTTTTAATTAACCTCTTAGAACTGCTGTACTTCTTTAAAGGAGAAAGACGAGCATGCCTGTTAAAATCATTGTTTATTATTCTGCTTTATCTTTAGAGAGGTCATAGGTACAGTAGTGAAAATATAGTCCTTAGTCCATCATGTTGATATACCATTAAGAAACTGACAGGCTATTTTCACCATGACTAGCTCTTCAGTATTTTGTCTGGTTTTTTTGTAATTTTTTAAAAGGAAACCTAAATTGCACCTTCAAGAATGATGTAAGTATTTTGGCCATACCTCCACAGCACAACAGAACAAGGTCCAGAGGTTCCCAAAAAAAGCTTACACCTGGATTGGGAAGATCGCCCAGCGGTGTATGACCTTATTACCTGGACAGTATAACCAAGTTTGTGCAACCTTCTCTGTGTGATAATAAACCTTACTAGCTCATACAGAGAAATTCTAGTTGTTCCTGCACCCACAGTTTATGTATGCTTTTAAAAACCACAGGACATTCAGTGACATTCAGGCTCTTTAGTACACAGTGTAGCTATGAGAAAACAGGTTTGGTTTCTGCATCACTAATGGGTGATTTATGTCATGTAACTGTAGCTATTTAAAAGTTAGGCCTTTCACTTAGAGGTACTTAAAATCAGCAGAAGAAGGGAGATAGGCACGTCACAAGGGAAATTAATCCCATTTATCAATCTTTTTCAAGATGGGTGATTATGTAGCTGCCTGTTTCTCTTGACTTGTCACTAGATGACAATTTATTCTAGTCACCTACCTTCTAAATGGCTGGTTAGGTTAAATGCATCATCCCACCCTACTGAAAACCTGAAATGTAACAGGCTGACTCTGTACATACTGAGAAATGGTTAAGCGTGGCGATTTCTATACTTATTATTTTTTCTAAACTAGTCTTTTTAAATGGTATCTCTCCTTACTCTCCCAGGAAAATCTATGCAAAGAAACTACAGTAAATACTGGTTTTGATGAACAAGCTTTTCCACTGCAAAGACAAAAATAAGTAGGAGCATATTTCACTCCTTGAAAAGGTTAGCAAACTATTTTGTAAAGTGGTTTCCTTGGGGCTCTCCAAAACAACTGGGCCAGTTCTATGCAGAAACAATGCACAGAAGATATAAGGGGACCAGAGTCTTTTGAACCAGCAGCTGTGCTACCTGCGGCTCTCCATAACAAGCAGACCAATTCCATGTGGAAACAGAATGAGCACAAGATATAAAAAGATCAAAATTGTTTGAACCAGCAGCTGTGCTACCTGCAGCAGTTAATCTTTCCTGGCAATCTGTTAGAGACACACATTCCTCAGGCTAAGAGGACTAAGAGGCTTTTGCTGACTGCTGTTCCTCTGAGAGAAGCCAAGTCCAGTTCTCCCTTCATATTACTGGAAAACTTAAATTGTGGACTCATATATATTGGGGGAAAAAAGTCACTTTCGTTTGCTTTGTTGGAAAGGACATTTCTGATCAATTGCTTTGAATAAGAGCATATTGGCAGCTCATTTCTTAACCCAAATTTAGTTTAACTAGATGCTAAAATCTTCTACTATAAAGAAGCTGACATCACACAAGTTAAAATGTATTTAGTAATAATAATGTCAGGCATGGGCATAAAAGTAAATTCTCATATGGACCCAAAGTCTGCAGTGAAGACAAAATACATTTTTATACTATTATCTATTAAAACTGAAGTTTATTTTCCCTTTAAAATATTGCTATTTTTTCTCTTTGAAGAACTGTTCCTCTGTTACTCTCAAATTGGACAAATAATTTTAATAAAACAGTACTTTGGCCCTTCAATACCTGCCCTCTTCCCTTCTAAGACTTGTATTCCTAAGTATATTCTCTCTCAGAGCGTAAGGGGCATCTTTTACATTACGGATAATGATCTACTATCTCAGAATAGTTTCCATTTATAGCTTTGCTTTTTCACAGTTGCACTATTTTATCAAGTATTTTGTTAGTTAGGAAGGGAGTTTTTTGCATTTGATTTACATTCCAGAAGTTATTTGTTCAGTGGAAGTATGAAGTAGCTGTTTGGCCATACTTCTTTCAACAACTTTTGGGAAATTGAATAGGGGAAAAGACCATTTTCCCCCAAGTTAAAAAGGTAAGATAATTTTGCATATGTAATTATCCAAACACACAAAAAAAACCCAACCTCTAGGGCTTTGGGAGCAAACACGGAGTTACTTAATCTTCTGATATATAGCCAGGCTTTCAATCTTCAGTCAGCCCTCAAATGTACTGGGAAGCTCTGCTGCTGCTTGCCTTTTATGTTCCTCCTGAGAGAGGTGGGGTAAATTAGTCAGTAAATGCCATAACAGTGAGCAACACACTTTTGTGTGCCAATGAAACATCCTGCCTGTGTTCTGTACCTACCTTTATGCCTGACTCTGAACAAGTGTAAGAAAGTACGGATGTCTACAGGCATCAAGGAGGCCATGTATATTGTAAGATATATGTCAGACTGCCTGAGCAGGTTTCCTGTAGTATGTGCAGGCAGGAAGGTAAAAAGAAAGGTAATTTGGGGTTTCCATAATAAAATATGTGAAAGCTGTTCTGGAAAAGTAATGTTTGGAAAGACTGAAAAGGAAGAGCACGTTCTATTCTAATGTTGGCATATTAATTTGCTTTCAAGTTCAAAAACAGTTTCTTAAGAAGAACCACCCTGAACTTTACACAAGGGTGCTGCCAACTAAACTTTGAAGACATAATGGTTCCTTCTGTAGTTCCTAAACAATAATTTTGAGTAGCATATCAAGTTAAATGGAAGTCTACTAAAAACAAATTCTTTATTTCCGGTTACCTCTGTATTTCTGTTTCTTCACATTATCAATCTCAAAGGCCTTCCCAGTGCTACAAAACCAAACAACTTTACTGATGTAACACCAAAAAAACCCCCCTGTCCTAGATCTTTTTTCATAACTTTGTAAATGGACTTCTTCCATAATTTTTCAATCTTCAAAGAATACACAGTTGTAGTAGCCAGTATCTCTGTACAAGAGCTGTTAGAAAATTAATTTAAGATCTATATGTATATAATAAGGACTGTTAGCAAATATATCTGTCTTTTTCTAGTTACAGGTGAAAAAAACTCAGAAGTTACAAACCAAAAGCCTGTCTAAACTTTGTTTGAGGAAGGAACTTGATTAATGAAGAGAAGGCTTTCAACCCTTTCACCCTGATGAAATTTGTGTTCATTTTGGTCTTAACAGTGTTCTAAATTATTCTAGTCTAAATTAAAACTATTACACAGCCTGTATTTGCTGGAGCATGAGGTTCAGACATGCTCTATATACCGAAAAAAGCTAGAAAAAATGCTAAAGGTCTGTGCCATATGGAAGTATACCAAAGGCTGTTTCGGGTCATTTTTATCTCTTGTGATGAAAATAGAGATCTATGTTTGGTGTTTAGAAGTTAAGTTCTATACGGATAACTACTTTATTATCAAAGGGCTTTGGGGATATTTTCACTGAGGTGGATTAAGGATAAAAATGGAAGCAAGTTATTCATGGGATTTCAAGAAAAAACATAAATTTTCAGAACACCATCCAGTTCTCAAGAATTCAAATGAATTCTCATATCTTGTGAGAGCTCTTCTTATGATTCATGCTACTGAGTATCTCAGATTCTTCATCTTCTTTCAGAAAATTGTGTCTCCCATTTCTCAGGGTACTTTAACATTCCTTGCAAATACACTAAATCCACAGTAATGACCATTTAGGGAAACTGAATCCTTCTCAAAACTAACAAACCAACACGTACTAAAAATATACTGTATAATTCATGTCTCAAATCAGTTTCAAAAAGGGTCACTAGTGAACATACTTGTTCTTCATTGTCAGAAGAAACTGACATTTTTATACCCAAGAACTTGGTTTGAAATTCCAAATTATCACTGTCTTAGTCTCTTGAAGAAGTCAACTGCAAATGAAGTTTTACTAAATGCTTTACATATGTATTTCTTCTGGATATTGCATACTGTATTGGAGAGTCCATACAGGGAAAGGCTGAGTAATGTAGGATGCTTCAGTCTAAAGAAGAGATGACTGGGGCTTTAGGAGAGAGTGGAATGTGACAAACATCTGTAAAATATGAACTGTTAAAACCTTACTCATTCAGTGTCTCATCAGTACAAGACGAGATCTTGAATGAAACATGGCAGATTCAAAACAACAACAAATTTAAAAAGTGTGTGACTCTCATACAGCTTCTAGCTATGCTGTGGAATTCCACTTCAGAGCATATTGTGGATGATAAAACTTCAAATGTATTCAAAGGAAGATTAAAGGAAGGGAAGTTCATTGAGAGTTACTAAACACACAGAAAACACTAGGTCAGGAAGTCTCTGGCTAAGAAATGGTTACAGACTGGAACAATATCTTTCTCAAAAAGCATAATTTCCTAATGAGAATAGCATCCTCACACCAGTGGATTGTTAGTTCAACATAGAAGTGGTTTGTTAGAAAGTCCAAGTTTCATCATTCAGTCACTAGGGGAGAGTTCTAAATTCTTCTCACAAAAGTATCAGAACACATAATAGTAAAGACTACAAATGTGACAAAAATATTTAGTAGCACTGGCATTCAGTAAGTGTTCCCAACATAAGTAGAATGAGAAGGCCCTGGGTGTCCCAGTGAACAACAGGCTGAACATGAGCCAGTTGTGTGGCTTGGCAAAGGGGGACAAAAGTGTCTTGGGCTGCATTAGGTAGAGCATTGCCAGCTGCTCAAGGGAGATGACCCTTCACCTCTGCTGAGCCCTGGTGAGACACATCTGGAGTACTGGGTCCAGATCTGGGCTCCCCAGTAAAAGAGACATGGATTTACTGCTGTAAGCTCAGCGAAGGGCCATGATTAAGGAACTGGAGAATCTGTCATATGAGGAGAGGCTGAGAGAGCTGGGACTGTTTAGTCTGGAGAAGAGAAGGCTCAGAGCAATCTTACTAATGTATATAAACACCCGATGGGAGGGTGCAAAGCAGATGGACCTAGACTCTTCTCAGTGGTGCCTGCTAACAGAACAGGAGGAAATGGGCAAAAATCGAAACAAAGGAAATTGCATCTGAACATAGGAGAGCACTGTTTTTACTCTGAGCGTGGTCAGACTTTGGAACAGGTTGTTCAGAGAGGTTGTGGAGTCTCGATTCCTGTACATATTCAAAACCCAATCCAACACAGTCCTGAGCAGCCTGTTCTAGCTGGCTTTTATTTGAGCAGGGGGGTTGGACTAAACGATCTCCAGAGGTACCTTTTAACCTCAAAAATTCCATGAATCTGAGGGTACAATCTATGAAAGCAAATCAGTGCTTAAGAAATTTCATTAAAACACACAGAGAGGATCCAAAGATCAAGAACAAAAGTATTAACAAACTCTTGATCAGCAGATTTCTTTCGGCATTAGTGGTAGGACAGGTACCACTAGTTAGAAACTATTTTGGTTCCTATAGAACAGAAATCATAAATAAGGGCATCTGATTCCAGATATTAAATCAGGGAAGAAAGTAAATAACAGCTGGGATCAGCTGAGACAATTATGCTGAACTAATTTTTTTTTTTTTTTTCCTTAGGGAAAGAAAATTACACAAAACTTACAAATGCAGATGAAAGAACGGAGAGAAATGAGAAAAATATACAGCTTTATTTTTAAGAAAATAATTTATCTACAGCTTGTTAGTGTGTAAACCTGTTATATCTTGTACTTCATATAAATCCATAATATTCTGGTGAAATATATCTTAATGCTTGCAGTCTTTTATGTAAGTCTGATTGTAATGATAATTAAAGATTAACAGATCTAATCAAGTCCCTCATTTCTGATGCAGGATCAAGCCTTAGTTCTGTCCACAGGCAGCAAAAGGACTGTACTCGCTCTGACAGCTTTTTCCAGTCATAAATTTTTCTGTTCCCCAAATGCCAAGAATGCTCAATATGCTCAGTACATGGTATTTTGCAAATTTACAAAGCTCTAATCTTTATGTTGTTGGATCAGACTTCAAACTAGCATTTAGATGAAACACTGAACAAACATTTTCTTAAGAAAGTATAAGCATTTGTTGTGTGTACTTTCTGTCCTGGGAATGCAGAGTGGTCTGTTTTGGAGTCAATTTGTGTTTTACATCTTCAATAAATAAATGTTATCAATGTAGCTTTGCAAGCTTAGCATGCTAAAAGAAAAGTTATGATTTCTTTACAACAAAGTAAGCACCAATACTCAAGAGGAAGACCAAACTGAGAGTGTTTACTGAGCTCAGTATTTTATTTTATTTAATCACAGAATTGTTGAGGTAGGAACCTCTGTAGGTCATCTTGTCCAACTGCCCTGCGCAAGCAGGGCCACCTAGAGCTGGTTGCCCAAGACCACATCCAGATGTCTTTTAAATATCTTCAAAGACAGAAACTCCACAACCTCCCTGGGCAATCTGTTCTGGTGCTTGACCACCCTTGCAGTAATGTTTAATTGGAGTTTCCTGTAATTTACTGGAATTTCTTTACTACCTCCCATCAGGTATTTATACACATTGATAAGATTCCTCTGAGCCTTCTCTTCTCCAAGCTAAACAAGCCCAGCTCTCTCAGTCTGTTCCCATATGTCAAATGCTTCAAGCTCTTAACCATCTTCAAATCTGGACGTATTATAGATTTGGTCTACATTTACACCTACTGAACTGAAGACAAAACAATTTTGCTCATGTTTCCCACATACTAAATAAAGCTATTAATGTAGTAATTAAGTAATATAGCAGTGCTACCACTACCATCACTGTCACTGGACACATTACAAAGGCAGAGGGAACTTTCTCATTTCTTTGAAATAAGAGATAGAGCCATCTACTCTGAGAAGATCATTTCAGATCATTTATCTCAGGCTCACCAACCAGCTAATTTCATCTAGACAAGAATTAGGTGTCTAAACTGTAATGGGGCTTGACATTTCAGACAGACTTCTTTTTCAAGGTTCATAGTATTTAGTTCTATGCAGTTCTCTGCTCTGCTTGCTAGAAGAGCTAAGCACCATTGTTCTTGATCCTGTACTAACTCTCCTCACACACTGTGTATGGAATCCAATTTCTGACATAAGCACCTGAATACTACTGTAGGGATGAGACATCCAGAAGCTAAATGCTACATTGGCCAACTAATAAATAATTAACTCATTTTGGTTGAGACTACTAACACCACTGGAGTCTAAACTGCCTGAAGAAAAAAGTGAAGTGACCATTTTACTAAAAAGATTAACAGTTCACCAACAGGTAATTCGTGGACAACGAACAAATATATTTACAATAGTGCATGCTAGGAAAAAAAAAAAAAACAACCACCATGAAATAGTTAAATGATATGTTACCTCCTAGAAGTATTGACTAAGAAAATAAATTTCATTTTTACTTGGGATGAACAAGAATGAATTCTATTTACAGTTCATATTCCATATTTTCAGTGAAAAAATGCATTTTTTATACAAGTTGTTTATCAATCAATTTTTCTATATATTAGGAATGTATTTTATTAATCTGTTTGCAAAAGGCAGTCATTTCAATAGGCAAAATATATTAAGCTCAAAAGAATAAGCTTTCTTCAGTATGAGAACAAAGCCTTCATCCTGACAGACTTAGAGATACTCACTAGAGATACATGTATTTGCCTCAGCATTTTGTTTGACAAAAGCATGCTTCCTCCTATGCTGTAGATTCACTTAAAATTTCAACACACAAAGTCCTTTATCTTTCACCTACTTTTATGTTTTCATTAGCTTTATACGTTCTTTATTTGGGGTGGAGAATGGGAAGCGAAACACAGTTATGGAATGAGACCCAACAATCAGCTAAGCTGGGTCTTACATTCTTTCAGATAATCTCTTTATCTCTCGCATACAGCAGCTACACTAGTCTCTGCTGCAGCTTTTACCTTGTACTGAACTAGACACTTAAAAGTTTTCAGACTCAATGGAACTTGCTGTGCAAGGAGGAGTGTCAGATTTTTTACAGAAACTTTTCAAGGTATAAAATGAATAACTACTCTGAGGCATAACTGAACCACTTGCATTTAGGAAAAGCTATTCAAAATCTCTGTTTCAAAAAGTGAATTCTAACTTTATTTTTCCCTTATTTCTTACTTCTGCCTGGGATTAGAGGTGAGAAAGCAGAATTACAAACAATGGGCAGGCAATATGATTTTTCCAATTTGTATAAAATAATAATGGACTAAAAATATTGTGATATTAGACTTAGCTTTGTAAATATTTAAGAGTGAATTCTGGAGCAATGATATCTAAATATATTTTTTCAAACTCTGAAAGACAGTGTATCCAATAATGGCTAGATCTATACTTTATATCTGCTTTGAAGATTATCATTGCTGTGACTATGAATGGGCAAAAGGCACAAAAATTCCATACAGGAGAATATATGCTTGGTTCTTCAACAGGATTAACTTGCCAAAAATTACAACCTGACTGGGAGTGAAAAAAAAGTGCTAGGAAAGTCACAATGGGTATTAGGATCTTTTTTATCCACAGGATCATTGGTTGCTGGAATAAACTATAAAGTCAGATGAACAGTGCAGGTCTTTGCAGAAGATTTGTCTCAGCCAAAGTATAAGTTACTGAGTTCAGTATAGGGAAATGCAAACAAAATGCAATGATGTGATAAGTAAGGAAATAAAAAGGGAGAATTTTTAGGGTATTTCTGTATTCCTGGCCTTTTAAGTTATAAATTTATTTTACTGTAGGGTTGGAGAACAACATTTTAAAAAAAAGGAACACATCTAATGGAAAGATTTCCAAAGGTTTTCAAAGCCTAATTTCTACTGATTTCAATAGTGGGATAAATAAAATTGTAAGCGATAGATACTCCAAGGAAAAGATTTTTGGATGTCTAGAAGATTAATTTAGTCAAAATCTTATTTTAATGGTGTATGATTGAGGGACAAAGTTATTTATCACTAAGAAATAATAATTATGTGTTTAGTTTGAATAAACCTATGTGGTATTTTCTTAGTTATAAAAACCTAAAGACCACCAGCACAATGGTTAATATCAGTTAATATTCATATCTGTAGCTATAGAATATTCATATCCATGGTAATAAGGTATTTTCTGTTCATGGGAGTACACCTTAGTATGGACTCTCAGAAACAGTGTATGCAAAAGGCCTGGCAACGTTTGAGTGGGACCTGAACAGAAAGACTCAGATGTCTATGATAACAGAAGTCTCAGTCAGGAGGACTCAGTTAGGAGGCCTGTTAGTTCTATGCTCTTACAAGGAATAAAATTAAGATCTACTTAGTCTAGTCTACAAATAATAATAATAAAAAAACAAACCCAAAAAGAAAAAAAAAAGAAAAAAATTTATGACAAACCGTTATGTTCATAGGAAGAAGTCATTATGACAATATGAAATACAACAATATATTGGCATATTCTCTTCTAGACAGTCCAAATCCACCAAAGCAAATAATATTCTATGATTCTATGATTCTATACGAGTAATTAAAGCTCTTCAGTACCTGAGTTTATTTTCATCTTGCTCCCCCACCTCCAGTAGCAGATACTTTCTTGTATATGATGCAGTAGTATAACCTTTTTGGAAAAATTTTGACAATTTAGTAGAAGAGAGGAATCAGACTGAATTTAAATTAAACTCAGACTCCATGGAGAAGAAAAAGCCTGAGTGCAACAGATAGTAAAAAGCTGGGTTATTACTTTGAGTAATTTAATTTCTGAAGGGTACTGCTGTGTTTTAAGAATCCTTTAAAATCCTTTTAAAAGGGATTTAAGAATTCCTCCATCATTTACTTGATTAAAACTCATTACTTCTTTAATTACTACCATTGAATTGCTACCCTTACTATTGAACTAAAGCCAGTATTACCATACTGTACATTATTATAATAAAATCATAATATACACTATTTCAAGAAATTGAGGTATTTTAATTCAGTCTTTTTAACAATACTTACGTGATTATGCTTATGCTGATTAAAAAAATTGATGTGTTTAATTTACAAATAATTTCACACACACAAAAAAAGGAAAACAGATTTACTTCTAAAGATGTTTTACCGAAAATCTTTACTATTCCACAGTTCTACAAGATGAAGCTGCACAATATGTCAGGCCCTTTCACATTTTTAGGTGTATATATATATCTTATTTAAATCAGTGAAGTCAGACATTTAAGTCTTTTTTAGTTTTGGAATTCATAATGCCTCATAATCTATTCTTCAGGTTTTATGTCATTCTTACCATAAGCAAATACCCCACAGAAGTGGGCAGTTTTCATCATGCAAGCTCTCAAGCTTTGTCTACACTAGAAACTCAAGAACCTTGTGTATTGCCTGCAATTATAGCCTGCAGTTGCTGAGTTAGACAAAGCAGAGGTATTTACTGGGGGAAGGAGCTATTTTAACACAATAATTCAGAGTCACTTCTGAACAAAATATGCCCTACCATTATTTTATCAGTAAAACCATGTGGATTTTCCAAGTTTTTTTACACAATATTCTATTTTAATTATAACTAACTTTTAACTTTGCAGAGTTTTGAAATTATATCCGTGCCTGTTATTATGTGCTACAAAAAGTGTTGTTAAATATTGTCATAATAATAATGCAAGTGACAACTTAAATAATAGATTTTCAGTGTTCTCTGTGTGCTAATTAACTTGAAAATAAGGCATTAACCATGCTTTACTTGGCATTAACCAAGTTTTGACTGAAACACGGAAAATCTAATGAAATAGAAACTCTAGGTAAAAGTCTAAAATACATGTATAGTAGATTAAGCAAATAATTAAAAATATGCAAATAAAACATGACATGATTCTTGTAGATGTTGGATATAAGGTATTACTCCTCTGCTTTGAGATATAGCTACCCATACACAGATTTTAAGAAAAAAAAGCACTTGGGCCATAACTTTAGTTACCTCTCTTCTAGGTGTAAAATGTATATTCATTCATTTGCTCCTGTTTCACCTTTCTTTTGCAGACAACATGTATCAATGGGACACATCTTCAGTGATAAAAGCCCATCAGCCACAAGAAGAGACAGATGGGAGAGATACAATTATAGTTAATAATGAAATAAATGCCACCTAGCTTTTCTAAACACTGTTCACATTTTTTAATGAAAGTTTTGAATTGATCTCCAGCTTATAAAAATATTGAATTTTACTCTGAGCTGCCAATACATCCCTGACATTTTCAATTCATCATCCTAACATGTGGTCTT
>JAVJGG010000054.1:23663575-23673666 GCA_035590195.1 Aviceda cuculoides | reverse complement strand
AAAATTGTTTGTCTTTTTTTTTTTTTTTTTTTTTTTCATGTGGATGGTCCTGGCTGGTTTGGGACAGTTGGAAGCTCTTAAATAACAAAGCAAACAAGGAGTAATATCAAAATGGAGCTGGGAACGTAAAAAGGAACAGAAATAAATTGCCTTGAATGCATTGAGCCAAAACAAAAAGAACTTGATGAGACACAATTCCATGTCTATTCTGGAAACAATTAACTACGTCCTTAACTTGAATTACATGTCTAAATCCCATTGTGTACAACTGGAATTCTCTTGGAGTTACGGATATGCTCAAGTGTTTTACTGAACTGAGGCCTAAAGAAGCAGAAAACTTAATTTTCCATGTAACTCCATATAGCTAAAGGGAGGTGACACCTCCTGGGTGGAATTAATAACATTAAATCCAATCCCATTTTTCCTTTGATGTCCTTCGATGTCCTTGTGTCCACAATTTATTGTTCTGGACACAGATGTCCTCTCAATAATACTATTATATGTTTTAACAAACTCATCTTACAGTATTACAATCCTGTCTGTTCCACTTTCTGTCCCCAGTCACTCCTTCCAGACAGTCATTCTTTCATGCTGCCAATAGCTCGGATCTGCTCAAGTCTACTACTGTCCCAGTAAATCAATATCTTAGCCAATTTCTCAAGACTGTGTGGTAATGAGAAGTAGCTTTTTGTTCTCATTCAACAACTGTTCTTCCTCCAGTCATCCTTCCTACCTACCACTGAATGGAGAGATTCTGGAGCCAGCGTGTGTCAAGACTTAGCAGGGCTGTGCCAAAAAAAGCATCATGCAGGAGACACAGGCTAGTTCTTCAATTCAATGGCCATGTCAGAAAGAGTATAATGAAAGCAACATCCTGGAATCAGTAAAGAAGAACTGAAGTAACAGATGTATGATGAGTTGTTAGCCGAGCCAAGAAGCAGCCTGGGATTAGCAGGAGAAAGAAACTGCCATAGAGAGCATTAAAATGACTTTTCCAGCCACCTGAGGTTGAAGGACACAACAAATGGAGAGAGCAATCATGGTTAAAAGAGAAGGAGTTTGAGAGGAAAAGCAAATTAAGACAGGAATCCAGGAAGGAAACTGCATTTTCAAAAGGTGTTATGTTTGTTGGGATTTTTTTTTCCTGTGAAGGATCATTGAAATATTTTATACGTGTATAGGTGAATTTTAAATTATTTTTCTATGACCTTTACTCTGATCCTGCTCAGAAATCATAACAAAATATATAACCTAAAATCCAGCAGGCTGTGTATGTGAACCCTTTGTAGCATGAAGCAGAGGAAAAGGTAACGTCCTTTGAACAGGCAGTGGCATACAAGCCTTGTTAACATGTTCAAACTTGTACCTCAACCACAACCCCAAGGAGCCTCTTCTCCTGAACGAGAAGGTTCCCTATTCTTTAGGGAAATTTAACTGCCCTCTCAGCAAAGATTAACATTTCCCAGGTCCAGTCAGTTGCTACTGTGTGGAATGTTTTACCTTCTGTAACATGTGCAGTTGTTGGTCTGAAATATCTTTTCAAAGCAAGGAAAGCAGTATGTTGGCATTGAGGAGGTGATTTTCTTGTAAATCCAGATGAAAAAAGATAGTAAAACATTCTTAATCTAAACCTATAAAGTTAAATTCCAATTCCTTCCTTTTTGCCACTTCTACATGTAACAAATTTGGAAATCAACTTTGATGCAAATTCAGCGTAATTGCAAGACTGTGTTGTCAGCATACATCATATCTATCTGATGTTCATAGTGCAACTAAATGCTAGCAGACTACATACTTCTGCAGAGTTGCTGCAAATCCTAATCATATGTTGGCCTTTTTTTGAAAAAAATTTAAAAATCATATGGTTTGAAGAGTTTCAAAAGATAGTTCAACCATGAAAGTTATATTCTTCAATTAAAAATATTTTAGGACCTGGTATTTTAAACTTTTAAAAAACAAACTCTTAGGTAGAACTTGAGTCAGAGAACAAATAGCATTACTCAGATTTACTGTGGATGGTAATTAATAGTGGCTACACTGCATAATACCCAGTAAATAAATTCTATGCTCTATACACAGCTTAGCGATTTAATTTATCATGTTCCAAAGTTAAAAAAAGGCAGAGAGAAACATACAAACCTAGAATAACTTACACAGCATTTGTCCGAAGTATCATAGACCTGACTTCTATGTTTTCATTCAAACACATTAATTGTATGCAATTTGCATTTTTACTCTTGCATGAATGTTGGAGAACAAGCACATATATATAACAAAAACCTCAGATTTTTCTGAAGCATTGTTGGAAAAACCTTAGCAATGGACCGTTACCAAAGCCTACAAGTAATTCAGGGGTGCTATCTGCTGGATCCTACCAGTGCTTTTGAGGACAGTCATTGCAATGAATAATCATGGAAGAGCCCAGCTACTAGAATAGTTAGCTGCTTCTTAGGTTCAGCCAGTGTATGTTGACACTGTCATGTGAGCATTAGAAAGGAGAAAAAATTACCAAGGAAGCACAAATTCTTGTTTTTCATTACCACACCATTACTAACTGTGCTGAACCTACTCTGACACATAGAATATTGAAGACCTGTAATTACTAATAATAGCGTCATGCCTTCCATGATGAGTTCATTCAAGATTCTGAAGGTTTTGTGGTTCAGTTGTCATATATTGAAGATAGAAAGATATGGGTCTTTAATTACTGCATTTCTTGTGGAAAGCCCAAATAATGGGATCCAAAATAGTTGAAAAACTTCTTATGCATGTTTTCTTAAAATTTGATAAAATTGTTAAGGGTTTCTTAGCTTATGAAATGTCTTCTAGCATTTTTTTTCTGCTACAGTCTAATAAGAATACTATAAACAGCACCAGGGTTCTATTTGCTAGATCAGCTTAAACCACCTGAAGGTAAACAATTACATTCAGTTAAAACTCACATTATTTTAAGAATTCAGAATAAATTAACATGGAATAAGGCATTTCAGATATTAAATGACAATTTTGATCAATCTTGATGGCAGATTACTCTTAGTACCTTCCTGTTTGGACTCGGATCTATTGCTTTTTAATTCACAGGCTTCTGAGAGGAAGCCAGCAACTTTATATAGTAAATCCATTGCAGTCTTGGACCTGCCAATATTGTAAGTAGTCAAAGATTAATTAAGGTATGGTAGTGATTAGAAGCCTACGTTGGAGATAAACACACTTTGCTAGAGATAAAACTATAAAAGAAGGAGTTCCCACTCCCCTACAGATTTCTAATCTTGTATTATGAGAGACCACAGATCAACATTTAGAAAAATAAAGTGGCTTTATATGGGAAAACTGCAGTAATGTATACCTTACTGAAAATATCTCACAATGAAAAATCCACTCGGGTAGGTTGGTTTGTTTATCTCCCCCTCACCCCACCCCACCCCTTTTTTTTTTTTAAGGGATGTGGCACACATCTGATTGTTTCTATTACAAATGGACAGATAAGGGAAATGTTAGTAGTTGTTGTTACATAGAAGAACAAATGGCTTTTAAAGCTCAAGTTAATGAGGGTTCTTCACGACTCAAAACAGACATGGAAAAGGCAGATCTCTTAGCCTTGGAAAGTAGTCCCACTTCTCCTAGCCATTAATGCCATAGTTACCCTTACTGATCCCAGGTTCAGACCTGGCCCCTGCTGAAATCTGCCAGTGAGGTACCCTCCCTCTTGCCTAACCTTTTCTTTGTCTGAAAAACAATATTAAAAATACTGCCTTGTGACCAAAAGGAACTTAATCTAACTTGTATTTCGTGAAGTAAGTCCAAGAAACAGCTTGGCTGTGATAACACACTTTGACACTTTCTTCTTATTATGGAGTATGTGTGTGACATTTAGACCCCTTTGCTTTAGTAATACATTCTGAAGACTGTTAATTAGTCAAGCTAAATTAATTATCCAAATACATAATATTTGCTACATCCACTAATTTTATGCCAATCAGAGTCTTCCAAAACCAGCTAACAGTAACAAAAAAATCTGAAATACTTTCTTAATGGTGTACAATATCCTTTAAGGGGAGCCCACAATCTTTAAGTACTAGAGTCAGAGGACCAAATCCAGCCTTTGGGTAACATTTGCAGCAGACTCAGTAGTAATAAAGAAGACTTTGCCATTTGTGTTCAATGCTATGAAAGCCAACATCTTTCCGGACTCAGCATCTCATTATTATTGGATAAGCATTGAGGAACAATAAAACAATTTACTTTATCTGTTTTTACCTGAGCTAACATTAAGGTTGTCGAAAGGGAGAAACTCCCTAAAATGGAGGGATCCTGAAAAAATAAACTTGCAGAAGCCAAACTAGTGGGTAATATTTTCTCTAATAGTCAGAAAAATAATAGCAATTATGACCCTGACAAAAGATTTTGGATCAGAATCATGATCCATTTCTCACTGACTAATATCTAACTGAACTGCAGCTTAACAGTGCATACTACTCAACTTTTTTCTTGAAGCTGTTCTGCGGCCTGAAACTCTGCCTCTGTGCACAGATATGTAGAACTATTTCACTATTGATAGAACAAAACACTGGCATCCTGAAATCAAACAGTCCTCCAGGTGAATCCTAAGGAAAGTAGCCTAGCAAAGACTCTCAAAGCATGCCTACCGGTTCAGAAAACCTTGAAAAGAAATTCCTAAACAGTGATAGAAACTGTTATTTTCTCTGAAAGCAACCTGGCAGTACGGTCTAAGACCTTTCTTTCATAGTCCTATGCTTTGTAGAATCATATATGTTGTGGGAGACCAGATCAAATTGCTTTCACAAAGATCAAATCCTAAACCCCACTTATATGCCTTAGCAACAAAGCAATAGGCGGTTTCTGGAAAGGAAGAAAAAAATAATCTCAATCCCTTCTACTACACATAAAAGATTTCAGAATTCATTGACAAGTGAAGAGACTGAGAAGAAGTGTAACTGAATGACTAGAGCAATTTCTTGGAAGAGAAAGTCAACCAAACTACAAAGGACTTCTTTTGAAATGCACAAACAAACAGATTCTAGAAACCCAGTCCTGTTTCCTCCCAGATAAGTTAGCCAAGCATTAGTAATAAACCCAGAAGAATTATTTGCTGCCTGTATTTTGGAATTTTGTTTGTTTGCTTGGTGAGGAAAGGCCATGGAGTCAATCCTGACTCTACCGAATGTCTGACCTTTGGAGAACACGGATCTAACTAACTGTATTCTCAGGTAATTGAGATGCACAGTGAGATATCACAAGCTACATAGAAAGTCAGTGTAAAAAGACTTTACTAAGAGTTCATTGCTTGTATTTAGGCCTGTGTACACACTTGCAACCTGTAAGTCAAAAAATACATAACCCATTTATTCTATCTTTCCTGATCAGATTTAGCAGTATTTTGCTCTGCACAATAGTCCATGTAGCCCATCAACATTCAGAATGACCCAATTCAGACTATCACTAGTCATAATGAGGAGCAATGCCTCTGCTGTACTTCAGCTGCAGACAGCAACCAAACAACTCCACAAATGCAATTGTAAAAATATCTGACAAAAACAGTTTCATTTTTGTATTAGTGCTTTAAAATGTCACAGCCAATAGAACAGGAACACAAACAAATGGTGGCTAAATTCCTACTCTGCCTTAAGAAGGAGAAAGTAGTAATGAAAGTTCACTTAGTAATCTTATAGTCAGCAGCTTTACAACGTGATCATGACAACAGAGGCATGAGAAAAGTCATGACATCCCTCCTTCACTTTCCTCAAATCTAGTCTCCTAATGCATTCTGTAGAGATAAAGGGTACTTGTCAGAATTCTTCTTTAGTGTCAAAGAGACTGCTGATTCCACAAGACAAGCCTCTGCACAGCAAAAGAAATATTCTTAGTTCACTTTTATAAATCCAATATAACAGTGATTTTAGACATAAACAATGCTTAACGAGCCTGTACTCTGCCTAAGTCAAGCTCATTCCTGGTATTATACCATGACCTATTACCACCCTATGTGTAATATGCTGACCTTCCTTCAATGTATTAAAGGAAACTGCCTGTCTCCTAACCACGTTTCTCTACATTTCCCTAATACGTACATTTCCTAAACTTCTACTTCCTCTGTTTTACTTCATTTTTTGTAAGGCTTTTTGTCCTTTTGTAAGCCAGCTTCCATCCTATAGTGTTTTAAACAATCTCTAAACCTAAAATACATGCAAAGTTCCAAGAATTCTTGCCTGGTATTTTGACACTGGGGACCTGGCCACTGTTGACTGTAAGTGATTTAGTTTCTGTATGGCTACTCTCTAGATGTATCATCCAGCTATTGCAAATCTTTGCAGGCATGAAATCTAAATATGCCTGAAAGTGTCTGTCAAACTATCCCTCTACCCTTCATCCACTTGTTCTAATGCTCAATAAATGTCTTCCCTTATCACAGAAAAGAAATTCAATGCCATTGCATGACCTTGCCACAGGCAGAATATCCTCGACTGCTTTCACGTTAAAAACAGCCTTGTAAGACCAGCTCTCCGCATACATACAGCAGCCTTCTTCCTAGCTAGTTGGGCACCTGTTTATAGTTGCTATCCAGTGCGAGCTGAATCACCCCCAAAATCACTGCTAGCAAAAGTGCATTGTAAAGGCATGGTACAAATCAAGCATCTTTTTTTGATCATGTCACAAATTGCTTGGAAGGGGAAAGGAAACAATTTTAAGAGTATGTATTTCCTATAAGCAAGCCAGCAAATTCTGTAACAAAACCAGCAAAAAGCAAAACCTGCAAAAGTTACGCCTTCTTTTTTAAGCTGTAAACCAGAAAAAGCTTGTCGGTTTACAATTAAAATTCCTTCACCCTGGTGAACCCACACTTCATCTTGAATATTCATATGGGACATAAAGAGCCTAACCCTGCCCCTGCACAACCACTTTTTTATCCTTTAATTCTGTTTATCCCAGGTAAGCAGTCTTTCTTGTGTTGCTTTCACCAATAATGGCAGCACTAGTTCCTACCAAATAGTTTCTAATGGAGTTGCAATAGCCAGGAGTCTTAGTCACGGATTCCTCAAGTCTCAAAAGATCCCTGTTAGATTACATAATTTCATATGATTATGTAGTGAAATCTTCACTCTGGGACTGCTTTCACCAGTGAGGTTACACCACCAAGCCGGTACCAGCAGTGTGTAATACAGACACCCTCACTGCAATCCAGTGCTGTAACTACAACCCACCACCTGTGCAGGCACCCTGCCTGTGGCCTTCTTTCTTGGCAGATACTGAAGTCCTCTGCAGCTGAAGAATGCACTTCACTGACAAATGTAAGCTTCCAGCACTGCATATAGCTGAGCATCTTGATCAGTTGCTGTCCTCAGTTCTGGCAAGTTTTTGTCTGAGACCAGTAAACCAAATGTAAATCAAGTTATTTGTGACTCAAGTGGAAACTCACTTGGTTATTTCTTGGGGAAAAAAAACCACTTTGCTTAATGCATTAGAGCTGCCACATCCTTCTCTAGCCGGACTTTTAATTTAATGTTGTATTAAATAAACCATATGATTTTGTACCTTTGGTGTTGCTGCCGTAAGAGTTTTATGATTACCTCCAAATGAGTCTGTCTGACTCCACTTAAACTTTTCTCCCATATACATATCACTCACGTCTCTATATGTTACCCACATATTGTACTAATTTCTGTACAGCCAATGCGTAGTTTATTACCAGAGATGACTCAAGCGCATCAACTACTCTCTGGATTTTTACAGTAACATGATCTTACATCCTGTCTCTCTCTCTCTCTCTCTACGACTACGTGCTGTCACATTTTAGTGAAGTTACCAATTTCATTTAGATGAAGGAAGAAATTTTTTTGGCATCCCATTTAAATAGTGAAATCGCAGTTCAGAAGAGGTGCAAAATACAGCAAATGTTGCAGTAACCCTCATGGCTAAATCTGCATGTAAATGAGGCATTTTCAGAAATTGAAGTCCAATTCAAGGGAGTGCTATTTGTTCTAACTTCCATGCTTAGGAACTGGCAAAAGATATAAGAGGTTACTGCTTTTAAGCCAGACCATTAAAGAGAGCCTAAGAGGCTCTTGCATCATTTCTGCATTTGACCTCAGTCTCCTGTTTCATAAGATCACTGCCAAAATTCAAGCAATATGAGCAGAAACATTTGTTCACAGCAGGAAGATGAATTTAGGTTTCTCTAGCTAAACAAAACATGACGAAAGAGCAAGGACTGAAAACTCATTGCTGTGTGACCCATTCACCATCCATCAGTGATATTTCTTTAAAACATTTACATTTTGGGGGGAAAAAACCCAACAAATATAAAAATGCCTGGAAATAAACAAACTATTGGGAAGGAACTAAACAGTACTGCCTCTGGGTATTTAAATGAGAGGTGATAAGGACATCAGCTGTTCTTGTTCTAAGTTTCCCAAACATGGTTATGTTTATTTTTTTTTAGTATTCCTAAAGCCTTTCAAGCACATAACACAGTGAGCGCCAATGAGTTGGAACCTACTGTTTCACTATGTTGTAATTCTTTTTTTCTTGTCTCCTACCACAGGGCCAGTATTTTCTGGCTTTGACAAAATATACAGTGTCCACTCATTTTCTATGACAAAGGTAACATTTCCTTTGCTTTGCTATTATGCCAAAAAGCTGCTGGTGAAAAAAAAAGTACTGTATGTACAGGTGCAGCATTAGAGAAAAAAAAAAAAACTCAAGCAGTGTGCAGGTGTATTCTGAATGTTAATGAATGGAATTTTTTTTGTATATCAAGACTTCCATACAACCACTGCTGTTATGCAAATTGGCAACTACAGAATAGAGAAAAGCCATTCCTGGCTTTGATTATGTCAGTCTACATGTGGGTCCACGCGGAAGAAAAAGGTTGTTTTGCCTCCACACATGTAGTTTCAAAGCCTGAAAGAAGGTACCAGTTTAAAAAATTACTCAGGTTCACCGATTCCCAGGTCAGGATTAAGATGAAATTACATCAGAAAACTTTTAACTCACAAAACTCTATTTTTATTTGCTCACAACAAGAATTGGCATGAAACTACGTCTGTAAACTGTGTAACGTGCTAACCATATACCGCCAAACATATACTACAAGCCTTGCTTACTTAGGGATCAGCTCAGGAAAGAAAATAAGGAGATTCCTCCCATTGAGTCACGAGGTTCAGAGCAGACCCCCTTGCTTTCTAGACTCCTTCTCAGAGAGGAGCCCAGGGGCGGCTGGATCCACTCCTATTCCCAGACTCAGGCAATGGCTTATTTCTAAAGGGATGAGGTGTAGGGGTTATGGAAGACACAGTGAGAGAGAGAAGAGAAAGATTTCACCAGTCCTGGGTCCAGCGTTGGTCCAGCCAGCCAAAGGGTCCAGTTCCAGCGGTGCGGGCACGAGGGGCTTCAGTTTGTGTCCTTTTATCATCTCCTTGCCCCTCCTTCAGGCAGGCACTCAAACTCTTTAGGCTAATTAGGTGTCATGTGTGGTTTGTGCTTCCAGAACCTTCGGGAAATGGGTCGGTGGGCTTGAGGGTCGTTTGGGGAGTAACTTCTCCCGCATGCCCTCCGCACCCTGTTGCTGACCGTCTTCTCCAGGGTTTGTTGTTACACAGAGTTCACCATTATGCAAAACTAGCCCCACACAATGTTTGAGACATTAATTCTTTCAGTCTCCCACAGGTAGGAAATGATGTGTTACCACTTCCTATAAGGATGCTTTGGTATAAGAAGGAACATGGTCCTTATAAAGCATGACTGAGATGGGACTGAGCAAAGAAATACTAAGCACAATATGCACTGTTACAAAGGAGCAGCCTTAGGAGGTACTGAGAGTTTGGCTTCCTATATAAACTATCATCAAAGTTTAAATACAGTATTTATTACAAGAATGTTTGAGGATCTAATCTTTAAGTGTATAAACCTTAAGATTATAAACCTTAAGTGTATAAACCTCAAGTTGAGGCAAGGGAGACTTAGGTTAGATGTTAGGAAAAATTTCTTTACTGAGAGGGTTGTCAGACATTGGACTAGGCTGCGCAGGGAGGTGGTTGAGTCACCATCGCTGGAGGTGTTCAAAAAGCTCATAG
>JAVJGG010000054.1:23649903-23663475 GCA_035590195.1 Aviceda cuculoides | reverse complement strand
GTTGTCAGACATTGGAATAGGCTGCCCAGGGAGGTGGTTGAGTCACCATCCCTGGAGGTGTTCAAAAAGCTCATAGATGAGGTACTCTGTGCCATGGTCTAGTGGGCATGGATGATGGTTGGACTCAATGATCTTGTAGGTTCTTTCCAACCTAAATGATTCTATGATTCTAAACAGTACCATTCAGAGACTTTAAAAAAATTACCCAAGCCCAGCTTAATTTTATATTATAGTGATGGGATTTATCTCACCTAATATCAGATACCTGTATTCTAAGCTTATTGTGTTAGCCCTCCTTTAGTCAACGATGAGAAGAGGCACATTTAAGGCATAAAGTATCTGGTCCGAATTAGTCAAATGAACTGTGCTTTAGAGTGTCTATAGAAGTCTCCAGCACAAACAGAAACTCAAACAGTAAATCAGGTATAAACAACCTACATTTCATCAGATGAAACCATCAAATGATATTAAGCTAAACACAGTACCAGAGGAAGCAGATGTCAAAAAACAAGTGTCTGGAAAGGATCCTATGCAGCCTCAGATTCCCTGGTTTGCTAGTCTCAGTTATCAGTATTCCAGCCTTACTCCTACCATGTAGTTCCAGCTACCTCCACTTATGGTGTGGAGCCATTTCTAGGGGAAGGGGTGGGGGGATAGGGGGTGGTGAGAGGAAAGGTGAGACAGGAGAGGGAAGAGGGGAAGGCGAAGGGGAAGGGAAGTTCCATGAATAATCTGAAAGTTGCTTTTCTAAATGTCAGGGTCAGTCCTCTGCTACTTGTTTTCTTCATTGACCTCAGGATCTTTAACTCCACAATTTCATGGTCACTATAGCCAATGCTACCATTATTTATTCTATCCCTGATCACTTCTCCCGTGCCTGTGAATAGTAGATCTATCTGTGCATTACCCCTTATCCTATCCAGTGCCGGTGTTGAGAAGTTATCCCTGACATCCTCCAGAAATCTTCTGGGTTCCTTATGTCTTGCTGTGTTGCCCTTCCTGTTTGTTTGAATACAATATTGGAGCAGCAGTCTTATTGAAAATTTAAAGGAGCTGTGTTCAATGAACATTTTAAAAGCTTTATTTGCTAAAGTACATTTTGTTCCTTCTAAGCTTAAGTGAGTACAAAATGCTTGCGAATTTGTGTTCCCGAAGTCTCTCTAGTAAATATGCTTGCATCTTTTCAAACCATAAAACTCTTTCTGGCTGCTACATTAGCAGGATCCTAGAACAGTACAAGAAAAATATTTGCTTTTAAAGACTTTCCTGGAGACAATCAAATATAGGTTTTATTCCGCTGTAGGTGGCAAATGTAATAACACATGTCAGTTTATTAAAGGCTGTAATACTACTTATGGTAAGCAGATGTTTCTTTGTGCTATTTTCTCATTAAAATCTGCATTAGAAAATGAATACAGGTATATTCTATATATCATCTTGTATATACATATAGACATTTGGATCTTCATTATGAGTCCATGTAAACAACAAAGGCTATGCGATGCATTAGTGAAAGAAGCTGCAGTCTCAGTTCAACAGTGTAGCAATAAGCAACAGCAAAAATTCTACTTAGTACATGAAGAAAGGTGAAAATTAATGATTAGCCACTTTATGGCAAATAGTTACAAGAAATTAAAATTACTAAAATACAAAGGAAAATAATAAACTATTCTACATGCCATATTATTGAAAAACAGTATTTGAAATAGTTCTTGATAACCAAATGCCAGTATATCAAGAAACTGTCACTTCATTTTGCTTTATAGCTCCTGTGTACTTTGCACTTTTGCATATCCACTAGGTTTTTCCTGCTTCTAATGGATTTAAAGTGGATGCCTGATTAGAAACCAAATATTAACATCTTTGAATATTACTTTTCTTTCTCAGTCCAAAATTCTGTCTGGATGGCTGAACTTAGTCCAATAACTCTTGAACCTGGCATCACATTTACTTCATGTATAGAACATTTGGGAGAGGTCTATAAAAGTTAGATGTTTAAGCAGCATGTTATTTGCAGAAGACTGTGAAAGTATTTTGAAGGATCTCTCTTTCACTTATCCAATAGTTACAATCACTGTCATGGAGACATTATTAGTTTACTCTCAAAGAAAGCCTCTCCTGAAACACTTTTTTTTTACTGTGAGGGTGGTCAAACACTGGGACAGGTTGCCCAGAGAAGTTGTGAAGTCTCCATCTGTGAAGATATTCAAAAGCCATCTGGACATGTTTCTGGGCAAACTGCTCTAGCTTGAGTAGGGGGTTTAGACTAAATGATCTCAAGAGGCCCCTTCCAGCCTTAACCCTTCAGTGATTTTGTGAATAGCCCTTTTACAGGGCAACATTTTTAAGGCAGTAGGTGTTATACCTGAGCCATTTGTAGTGTAAACACAATAAATAACACATATCACACCTTTGTGTGTTACTGCATGCTTTTGTGCTCTTTTGTGCCTCTCCCATGAACACTTTGAAATCGTATTTAAATACCAAAGCTCCTGTTAAATGCGTCAGTCATATGGCAGCAGAAATACACAATATTACATTTTCAGACTCGCCAAATCAAAATAATTGCTATTACTGATGTGTATTTTGAAGTAGGACCAAGCTGCCAAAATAAGGATCCATAAGGACAAACTCATTCTGGAGTTTATCTTCACAAAAAAATAGTGGTTTTAGAGGCCAGTTTATTCTATTCAGCATAAACAAGATCCCTATATACATCCTTCCATTAGACTACTCACATAGTCTGATGAGTCCTGAGTATAAGACGGCTGTCATTCCCTAAAACATTCTAAAGCAGTGGCAGAATTAACATGATAAATGACGAGTTATATATTCTTCTCCTTTTACAGATATACTGTACAGCTATTGAGCTATACTTATAAAGAGTAGTGTTTCAGAGGTAGCATGTTTAACCTTCATCTCATTCATACAATATTGGCCATTGTCAAAGATGCAATTTTCAAACTAGCTACCCCATTGGTCTTTTCTGCTCTGGTTACAGTGCCTTTATGTTGATACATATGAGAAAAAAGAAAAATGGTAATAACATGGCAGCACTGCTAAACTCTTCCCCAGTTCTATAGTGATATAATTCTACATAGAAAGTTGTATTCATCTGGATAAATTATACAAAAATGCAACTTTAGCTTACTAGGATATTGAGAATTTGTATTTTCAGATTCCTTAACAGCATTATATTTTAGTTTCTTGATGATCTGAATGTTATTAACCAGTTGGGGTTTTTTTTAATGCCATATGAGTTGTTGACTCTTGGTTTGTACTCAGCCATATCCCTTAGTTAATTAAGTCTGTTTGTTCATGCTACATTGCATTGTTCTGAAGCAAAAATAGGTAAAATCAGGGGACACTCGCTCAGCTGGTAAGCTGTCAGTCCATCATAACTTGAATATTGATTTTGGTTGGGGGGTTGGTGTCATTCCCTAGATGTATGTGTCAAGTTTGTTGACAGAGAGCTCTATACTTAATTGAATGGGATGTCTGTATGTGAAGTGATGAAGTATGTCAGTGATGTATATGCTCTTCCCTCCCTCCCCTTCAGCCCTTTCCAATATATTCAATGGAGTGTTATGAAATTCCACACTGTTCTGACAAAGCTTTCTTTTACTTCATAAATTGAAAAGCTGGGTCTGCTCTCACGTAATTTCCTCACAGGTCCGTCTTCACTGGATTGTGAGACGACAAACAAGTTCTGCCCTTTTAAACACTCATTCATTTTTCCTGAATGTTTATGTGAAGGATAAAGGTGAACTAATTGGTAGCAATTCACATCACAGCTTCAGACAGTCTTAATAAGAGTTTTCCATGTTCTGCAGACCACTAAAATTCACTCTCAGGCAAATTAATAGTCTTATGCCATTCTTACTGCACTCATCAATATTACTCTAACTAAACAAAATGTATTGTTTGAATCTCAGGTGGCATAAAGCTTTTAAGAATTATATATTTTCCTCAGTGTTCCTAAATCACAGATAATCATCTTACTATCCATGCCACACCTTGCCTATTTAGAGTATGAGAAAGAAATGAGAAGTCAAGGGATTTCCTATCTTCAGTTATCATCATATTTAACCCTGCAGAGGAACTCATAGGGGTCTTTCTACAGTACTTTTTTCTGTCAATTATCTTGACCCCAGTTCATCTAAGTGGACTGTTGTTCTCAGCCATGAAAAGCAAAAAGAAAACAGTATCTCATAAAGCTGCTGGGATATTCCTGCCTTGTAACTAGTCCTCCTTGCCTGAAATAACAAATAAATGCATACATTTATAAAACCTGGTTGTCAGCTTTCACTTTGTCTTCCTGTTTATCACAGCTGCTTCTCACAGATTTCAGAGATAAGATATTTTGCAAAAGGAGCCCTTGATGTTAAATTTTTAAAAAGCACAAATGTACATTTGCAGACACATACAAGGCAAAAATAGTGATGCTGTATTATCCCATTAAATAAGAGATTATATGTATCTGGAAAATACATATCTATATGGAAATTCAGAGTAGGCTCAGCAGGCAGGTGTAAGGCATTGGTTAGGACAGTGATCCACAGCCTTTCAGAAGCCAGGAAAATACATTCTTGTTCCAACAGAGAGGTGGCAGTACCAAGCACGAAGGCAACTGACTGACTAACAGAGCAATGAAGGTAAGGAAAGGAAAAATCTTCCCACAAGACAGAGCAAGGCAGTGATTGCAGTCTGCTTCCAACAGAGCAGGTATCACCACAAGCCAGAAGCACTGATGAACAGCTCAGTGAGTGGGGTTAGGAGACAGAAGAGAGTAAGATAACATCTCTAAATTAACAATGAAACTGTACTAGGTAATGGAGGCACCAGCCTAGCAATATGAATTTCCGTTTTAAAAGTTCATGCAGCTGTAACCACAAATCAACATGTCCATCAGAGTCTTTTTTATTTTTTTGATATCTCCAAATGGAGATGGCATTTTCCTCAAAACAGGAAGAAGTCGCAATGTGGCTGTACCTAGCCAAAATACAGTAAAAAAAAAAAAAAAAAAAAAAAAAAACCAAAAACCAATAGTTCTTTAATTCTTTAATATGACTTTGATTTCTGAAACTACAAGTTTGAACCACTTCAAATGTAAATATCATCCTCTTGCTCAAAATCTCCATTAGAATTTAACTTTTTCAGCAAAATGTGTTTTCCTTTCTCTGTCTCTGTCTACACTAAAATATCATTATCTAGACTAACATGAGAATTTTTAACCAAGCTTTTCATAAAAATGTGAATTTAACTTTCTATTAAAAAAAAGTTAAATATTTAACATAGTAAAAACAAAAAAGCATCAAGAATTCTTCATCTGATGGGAGCTTGGAAACCAAAACTTACCTTATTATACCCTTGCTGGCTGAAATTCTGTGGGATTACATCTGACAGGCAATAACATTGGCTCAAAACTTCTGTGATGGAGGCTGCATCAACTCTCTGAAGAAAAAAAACTGTTTAAAAAAAATAGATAGTGATTGTGCTAAGTTTTGTATTAGGAATCCAAACAGGCGTTCAAAAATCTTTCTACTTTAAAGACAGTTTGACATTTAAAAATTGAAGTCTTTTACAAAGTCACATATTTTCTGATGCGTTTAAGTACTTTATGTGTTTGGTAAATGTCATAATGCCATTAATTCTCTTTGCAGAGACATGCAATTTTATCCTGTTACCAAGGGGGATTGCGCTGTAGTGCAACCAGTGGAATGTTCTTCTGAACACAGTGAGTCTGGAGTGGATTTGTCTGTAAAAAATTCAAAACTAATTGCTTGGAATTTGGGGTTCATTGAGTGTTTGCACCTCAAGTATCTGAGCAAAGTTAAAACAAATTTTCAGGTTATTCTAATCTAGTTTTCTTTTTACCTAGTTGGTAATTTTAAAAAGTATACTCTGTAAGTGAAAAGTACACCCATACACACACACACCCTTTTTAAAAATCATTTTAATGTGAACTTTTTTTGGCATCCTCGCACTTTTATCACATGACTAAACCAAGGAGGTTGCTAAGCAACCTTCTTCAGCCGGGGAAAGCACAGAGAGTCTTAACAGAAGATTTATGTTGGTGAGTGTAATGCTAAGAAAAAATTAACAGAATATCTAAAATCCTCCATTGTGTTTTAAAACCCTTTTAGTCAAACATCATTAATGTACCCTTACTAAATCAAGAGTCATTTGAGAAACTGCTACAGCCACACAACTTTTTCACATAAACCTTCTGGGAAAATAAATGGGTAAATAATACTTTTGTATTGCACTACTGCAGCCTTGAAGTATTTCTGTTCTGGATTGTTATGGTATTTACAGAAGGTTTTGAACACGATGGTCCTCCTCAGTTAAATAGGGGAGCAGTTAGATGCTCCTTCTTGCAGTGATAACTGAAAAAATGCGACCATGCCAGGGGTCAGCCAGCACTGAACTGGAGACAGGCGGCACCACCCACACAGCCCTGCTGCAGTACCCACGGCCTCAGCCCCACGCAGCGTTGGCAGAGCTGCCTGGACAAGGAGGGGGTGTCTGCAGGCAGCACAGCTCTGACCACCTCACACAGAACAAAGTAACCTGGCACAGGTCCTCTTCTGCTGACAGCCTCCCCGCACACACACAATTTTTTTGCTACAGCACTAGCATCCAAGCAACAGCATTTGTGACAGGACAAGGTTAGTCTAAATCCCCATTTAAACAGCTGTCTAGGTCCCTTCTCAAGTCCAAATTCACCCATCATAAACGCTGTTAATGCACCACCACACACTGATGTGTGTGTTACCCGTGTCCTGGAGCATGCTGGAGCAGGATTGCTGGCTCATGGAGGCTGAATGCATTAAACAAGTACATGTGCCAGTATCCCATCCACCCCTGACCTGGAGGCAGGCTTTACCCAGGTACTGCCCTGTGCTTTGAATTAGAACGACCTACAAGCAATACATAATGAAAACACAGCTCATGAGATCCAGATCCTTTCACATGCTCTTCATATTGTAGCATGCGCTAGCAGGCCACTGTGGGGACAACCAGCCTAGAGCCTGTGTAGACTTGGGTGGTGGGCTTCCTAGCACTCTAATGATGCCTTAATAGTTAGATACTAATAATAAGACCTTAGGTGGGTAATTAACTGGATTGCAATTTTACAGTAATGTGAAAGGCTAAAAACAGCAGAAACACAAAGAAACTTACATTCAGTGAATGACAGAGACAGACAAACCAAGCTTGTGAAACAGCAGCCTGACTAGATAAAAGACATTTGAAATTTTAAACAAAAACTTTTCTGCTGCTGTTTGATTCCTACTGTGTACAGAAAACCACAAATGTGTATGCTTTCATTGTATATGTACAGGTTTGCATCATGAATTTATCCTCTTAAATGAAACAACTAACACACCATAAATTTTGGCAATTGGCTCAAAAATATAATTACATCATGTAAAAATTAGCTCCCTAGCTAATCTTTGAGATCCATTATTTATACATTTCCATTATTTCCATTAATTTTCATTAGTTCTTCTTTTGCTGATCATTTACTTTCCATTGGAAATATGCTTTTTTGTTCCATTGCAATTTTTTAAATATCAGAATAGCTGCAGATTTCTGATGTAAACCAAATCTTTATGTAACTCATGACTATTTTAAAAACAAAGCACAGTTTCTCAAAAAAGCTTGGATACATGTTCTTCTACCCTAGATAGTAACTTCATATTTACTGGGGCAGTTCATTTCCAGCTATAATTTCTGAAGGAACTTTAGTATATTGTGGACCACTCTGTCCACTCTGTAAGAGAGCGATGATGACAAGAGACCCCTTGCCCTGCTTCTCACTTGTTACTGCACCTTACTTCATAGGCCAGATTCTCCCATGAAGTAACTCTGCTTTGTGAAAGCAAAAGAGAAATCTCCTACTTTCAATCTCTGCAGCAGATGAACACCTCACAAAAGTTAATTAATTTGTCCTCAGAACACCATTGTTTAATAGAGGAATGCTCCTGGAAACTAAAACACAAAGAGAATGTATGACTTTCACAAGGTTATCTGCAGAGTCAGTGACAAGGACAAGAACTGCTACCTCTATGTCTCCTCTGTTACCACTGTCTCCAAGAACTGTCAGTTCTCCACCTATATACTTCAGTGTTTCAGCCAGAACATGTTCTGTCACAGCTCTGCTTGAGGTAACCTAAGAACCAGCAGTTCTTTTTATAAAGAAGCATTATTCCCTTTCTACACATTGGGGAAATTATTGAGGTGAACTAATTTGCCCAAGTTCACAAAGGAGCTCTGTGGCAAAAGAGGAAAAATAACATTTTTCTCCCCTTCTGGGTCCAAATCCAATACCCTACTCTCTCAGCCACAAAGCATAACTTGTTATAATGGTATCAGCTCTGTTCAAGGAAAAAAATCACCTGGAGGCATAGACAGAGGCTTGTTTATAATCATCAGGGACTAGGAGGCAGACCACTAAACCAGCTCTGTACACAGAAACCCAAAAGATAAGAGGGAACACAGACAAACTTCATATCTGTTCTCAAGGCCACTTGGCTCTTTAGAGGTTTAATTTTGCAGATTACCAAGAGGGCGTCTTGCAAGCTGGGGTCACTTCAACTTAGCTCCCAGCAGTGTAGTAAATCAGATCCTGTCCATGTAACTGAAGTATAAGCTCTCGTTTGGAAGAAAAATCTACACTTGGGAATCTATCATGGTGAACAAAACACTGCAAAAGGAAATGCACACCGTGGTGCCTGTGAGAGCTGATAGTTCAGCTGGTAACAAAAGTAGATCTAGGAGTGAAGTATGCAAGTCCTCCATTCATCTCCCTGAGTGATAATTTTATTTTGCTACCAGTGAGTGTTATTTCACTACTGAGCAGAGAACGAAAGAAAAAAGGATAACGCTACAATAATCAGCAACTTGTTTCTCCCCATAAAAGGCAGAGACTGAACTTCAAGCAGAGTTTTGAAAAATACTTCCACCCTGACTTCACTGAAATCAAGAGTACTTTTGCTGCTAAATTCAGTGGGGCCAAGATTTCATTCATGATTTACCCTGTTTAATCTGTATAACAAGCACTAGTATTTATGTTTTCAAGACCTCAGTTCTCAGTGCTGGTTCTCCTTAAAATAGGGCACTTCATTGCAATGCTTAAGAAGATATTAAGCCCTTTAGAAAAACCTAGCTAAAATAGTCCACATAGTTCAATTTGATGACAGTCTTTTGGCATTTGGATTTGTAATATGTGAGATTAGATTGCAGTCTACTGGGATATGACGCTAAAAATGTCACGGTAAATTCAGTGACAAGTATCTTGTATCCAGGCTTTTGATACCTAAATATCTGTAAACAGTAATTAAGTATTAGAGTTTCTTACTTAACAGAGTTGTACATCTACAGGCCAGTGTCAGGATGCTGAATTCCCTGCTGGTCTGTGGAATTATCTGAAGGGAACCTGATCTTTGCTGATCATCAAGTGAAGTGAATAAGCATTAGGATTTCTGGCATGCAAGGCAGGGGCTACAAATAAAAAAAGCAGCAGCATCAACACATAATCATAAGTAATGTTCAGAAACCTTTTAGAAAAGTTCTTCTATGCAAAGAATAACTGGTATTAGAAACAGACCCCTTATCTCTGGAAAACACATTTGTTAGGCTTATAAACAAGATATAAATTATGTATACCCTTGCTGCTGTGACAAAACACAACAAATACATTAAAAAAACATTTCATTAAATTTTAAATAAATTGCAGTTTTAACTCACGAGGAGATTGTTTATTTCAAGAGTTTATTTTTTCTAACTTCGTTTTATCCTTATATGGCAAAAGTTATTGCCAACTCCTTCAGAAAAAAAAATATTACCAATAATGTTGTGAAAAAGAAAAAATAATGACTCACATACCCATCAGAAAAAAATATTTTTTTTTTTCAGTGCACAAGATTAATGGCCCTGTCCCCTGGACATTCTATGGTGTTAGCACAGCAAATTACAATGGCAGTCACCAAAATCTTGCCCGCAAATTTGGAAAGAAAAAAGTACTTCTCAACAGACCTCAAAGTCATTTCAGTCTTCATGAGTTCCCCAAATGGTCGAAAGTTTTTTTCCCCAAAACATTTGAGCTTTCCTCATTGCTGCTGTGGCCTCTGCTAGCATAAACAACTGTCTCTGTATTATATCAAGCTTCTGTGACTGATATTCAGGTAGCGTAATGCTTTATGCTTGTTTTTTCTTTTGGTTGATCTTTCTGCACTTTCCTTTTTCTCCTCATGTTCATCACTTCTTTTCATCCTCCATGTTCTGTACCACTCCCCCCCAAATCAGACAAAATTCTCCTCCTCGCCCATACCCCACAGCCTCTGTTTTTAGGCAAACAATGACTTAAGAGGAGCATTACAAAAAGTGATAGTGGCAGAACGTGTTCTGTAATGACACAGTTTTTGCAAAGAAACCTCATATAGCATAGCTACCGATCAACAATATTACTATTAATATATCCTACCTACAAAATCTGTTTAATTTAGGAGGAAAGTAGGCAATAACCGGGTTTTGCACGATGCATCAGTTAACAAATCATTCTACCAATCAAGTAGGTGCATTTGTGAAAGGTCAGGGTTTGCTGGGGTAGCAGCTGAGTGGATTATCAGTTTGTAGAAAAGTATGGTTGGCAGTATCAGCAAACTGAAGCCCTTTGAATCTTTTGTTCTGACAGATACTCAGAAAGAAATTTTATAGCAGCTGAAGCAAAGTATGGTAACTGGTTTTGTTAGAAAAAGCATACCTGATATAAACTATGCTTTCAAATATACAGGAGCTTTATATAGTTAATCTTATTCACTCCAAAACAGAACCTTTTAAAGAAAGAAAAAAAACCCAAACAGGATCATTCAGTGGAGTCAAATGCTTTCTCTACATCAAAGTATAATTAATTGTTTCAGTAGTCATTGTACAACTGAAGAGAGCTAAATACAGCATTTGAAGCTGGTTCTTTGTCATAAAGCTGGATCGATCAGGTGGAATGAAATTCCCTTCAATAGGGATTTTCAAAACCACCAAGCATTGGCCTAACACTGCTTTAACTGAAGTTAATAGGCACTGCAGACAGAGCAAAGGAGTATGGTCTCTCAGATAGTTTAGGCTGATAGGCTGAAGAGAATGCCATGAAGCACTTAGATTTCAGAAAAGTGGGGGTTTAGTCTCAAGAGAAATATTGAAATAAGGTCCCAGTGATTAAATTATAAATACTTACCTGACAAAAGCATATCTAAGCATTGCTGATATAGTTCAAAAGGAAAATGTCTTGGCCAGGTCAGTGGAGGTTACTACATGTGAATAAATGAGTTATGGGTAAAATAAGGTGTTCCCACGTTATTTGCAGAAATCTCTGGTGATTACTACTGGATAGTAACTGAGAAACATTTTCTAAGGTGAAAGCATTGCCATGTTTCAGAATTCAGGAAAAAAGTGGCTCATTTTTATTTCCCCAGTTAAACTTTAATTTGGGGTTGAGGTAATTTGATACTTTATGCATTTGCTTGGATATGCTAAGAAAGATGGACTGCAATAGCTGAGTTTTGGACAGTTCAGTTCAATAGGTATTTTATACTAATATTCTGAATAGCTGCTTTGAAATTTTCACTGCGTAAGGTAAGGGAAGATTTTTCTGACAGTTTTCTTGAAAGTAGAACTAGATTTTAGACTGAAGGAAATTATAAGTTTGGAGATTTTGAAGAAGGGGAGATTTCAGCACAACCTATCTTGTGGAATAATATTTCTAACTTTCAGTTTGACCAGTGGTCTGAGAACCCTCATGCTTTGAGCCTTCATTCATTTTGCCTAGAGTTAAAGAAGAAACTTAGAGATGAATGAGAGAGAATCTGGAATTAGTACCAATGTTGACTCCCTAATAAAGTGAAATCTTATAGAAGATTGGATGTTCCTTTTAACGTGGCACAAACAATAAAAAGGTAATTCTGCACAGAAAGAAATCTTATAGAGCGATTCTAAATTTACAGAGCAGTTGACATTTCTACCTTTGACAGTATCCAGACTGACTTCCCATCCCTTCTACATCCTTCAAGCATTACCTCTTACAGGTCTAACTAGCAAATCTGTTTTGAAATGACATTGTGCAATTCTCCTACGCTTAAATGCAATACACTGGTTTTCATTGGAGCAACTTGACTTAGGGTCACAACATGGAACAATGAATATTGCTTAAATTATTTATTTAGGACAAAAGCATAAGGAGAAAATAGACTGTATACCAATGGAACAGAAAGAAGCAGTTGACCAAGTACACAACCAAATTCACAAAACAAACATAATATGTCTAAAGTGGACGGATGGATCTCCTGCAAGATCTCATGTAATTTTCCTTGATTTAGAAACTATTCCAGCATCAATGAGAGAGAGATCTTCAGAAACTGCCTTTTTGCTCCTCCAACTTCTTCAAGGATCACAGCACTTTGTAAACTTTTCCTGACATATCAATACTAATTTTTAGCAAACATTTTAATATCATTGGAGACAGCAAAACAATCACAAATCAATGAGACTTTCCATTGCAGGTCTATGGGTCCTCATCTGCAACCACCATTATCTCTGTACCACTGAAATTCAGTGGCGTAGGTTTTTAATCAACATCTGGATTTATAAACTTAGATCAATATACTAGCAATGCACTAATTGTGTTTTTAGAAATGTGGAATTTGCAAAATTTTAAGGCTACAACACAGTTAGATAGCAATTTTATATACTTCACAAGGGCTGATAATATATTCATTCAAATTCTAGGTTCTTGTATATCAGTTGTATTGCTAATACTGGCATGTTTTATGAAGACACATGCAGAAAAATTGTTGAGGTGTTTTATTACTAAAATCAAAGTATTTTTGTACTTTTATTTGGGGTGGATTTTAGAGAGAATATAAAGAGAGCAACAGTGCTGCAATTGTCCAGCTATTTGTTCCATGTGCACCTCTTCTTCCCAATCAGAAAATCCATACCTGTGCATAAAAAAACAACAAAAACACAGAGAAAAGCGCAGAGTCTTATCAAACTTATTTTCAACCCAGAGAAAGAGAATATTGAAAATTTTCTAGCCTAGTTAGTAATTTGACAATTGTTACATTTTTAACTTGCAGAAATACAGTAATTTTTCTTCTATTAACAATAAGAAAAATATATTTCCAGTGCGTGTTTCCATGTGAGTTATTTTTTCACATTCTATAAAATCTCCTTTCCTTCACATCGTGTTAGGTATAGATCATATTTTTCATTAACAGATAGCTTCTGGGACTGCTCAGATTGAAACTGTAGCATTTACTTATCCCAAAGCCTTCCCCCTCCCTGATATTGATCTAGTTGCAGTGGTAAAATACTAAAATCTTGCATCATTTAAAATCTAATTTCTTCCACCATCCAAATAATCTGTAGGTATTCAGACAGAACATATTTCCAGTTACCAATCCCTAGGGTTTGAAAGGTTTTTGTTTTGTTTTGTTTTTTCCCTGCTTAATATATTTTCCTGTATTTTAGACCTTATCCTGTAATGCAATTAGAGAGGGAACTGGTAGACAAATA
>JAVJGG010000054.1:23629737-23649825 GCA_035590195.1 Aviceda cuculoides | reverse complement strand
ATTCTGCTAAATTTTTAGCATTAAGATATTGTTTCCTATTCCAAGAGCCTACTCAATTTAACATCTTGCCTAAGACCTTGTGTGTGTGCGCATGAACCAAAAACCAAGAAACCATAAAGTAATTAAAATCTTAAAATCTCATTGCCAAATTCCAATTCATATAGTCGAAACCCCAGTAAATTAAGTTCATATGAAATAGGAATCAAGTTTCTAGCTATCTGCTGTTGTCTCCCTGATATTTGAAGTTTCCAAGGAGAATAAAACAACTTTTTGCTCATTTTACAGGCTGTTACATTTCTTAGACATAAGATAAGGAACACAGAATCATAGAATGGTTTGGGTTGGAAGGGACCTTAAACTGGACTGGTTGTCCAGTTCCAACAGCCCTGCCATGGGCAGGGGCACCTTCCACTAGACCAGGTTGCTCAAAGCCCCATCCAGCCTGGCCTTGAACACTTCCAGGGCAGGGGCATCCACAACTTTTCTGGGCAACCTGCTCCAGTGTCTCACCACCCTCACAGTGAAGAAGTTCTTCCTAATATCTAATCTGAATCTACCCCCTTTTAGTTTAAAACCATTACCCCTTGTCCTATCACTACACTCCCTGAAAAAGAGTCCCTCCCCATCTTTCCTGTGGGCCCCCTTTAAGTACTGGAAGGCTGCTATAAGGTCTCCCTGGCACCTTCTCTCCTCTGGGCTAAACAACCTCAACTCTCTCAGCCTGTCCTCATAGGGAAGGTGCTCCAGCCCTTGATCTTCTTTGTGGCCCTCCTCTGAACCAGCTCAAGCAGGCCTATGTCTGTCTTATGCTGGGGCTGCAGAGCTGAACACAGTACTCAAGGTGAGGTCTCACAAGAGACGAATAGCAGGCAAGAATCACCTCCGTCGACCTGCTGGTCACACTTCTTTTGATGTAGCCCAGGACATGACTGGCTTTCTGGTCTGTGAGCACATATTACGAGCTCATATTCAGTTTTTCACCAACCAATACCTCCAAGTCCTTCTCCTCAGGGCTGCTCTCAATCCGCTCATCGCACAGTCTGTATGCATGTTTGGGATTGCCCCAACCCAGGTGCATGACCTTGCATGAGTTGAAATTCATGAGGTTTGCACAGGCCCACTTCTCAAGCATGTCAAGGTCCCTCTGGATGGCATCTCTTCCCTCTAGAGTATCAGCCACACCACTCAGCTTGGTGTCATCAGCAAACTGGTTAAGGGTGCACTCAATTCCACTGTCCATGTCACCAACAAAAATGTTAAATAATACTGGTCCCAAAACCAACCTCTGAGGAACGCCACTCATCATTGGTCTGCACTTGGACATTGAGCTGTTGACCGCAACTCTTTTGAGTGCAACCACCCAGCCAATTCATTATCCACTGAATGAGCCACCCATTAAATCCAAGTCTTTCCATTTTAGAGACAATGGTGTCATGTAGGACAGTATCAAATGCCTCGCAGAAGTCCATTATCCACCAGTGCTGTAACCCGATCGTAGAAGGCCTCAAAATTTGTCAGGCACAATTTGCCCTTAGTGAAGCCATGTTGGCTGTCACCAGTCACCTCTCATTTTTCCATGTGCCTTAGCATAGTTTCCAGGAGGATCTGCTCCATGATCTTGACAGGCACAGCAGTGAGACTGACCGGCCTGTACTTCCCCAGCTGTTTCTTTTTTCCCTTTTCAAAAATGGGCGTTATGTTTCCCCCTTTTCCAGTCAGTGGGAACTTTCCCAGACTGCCACAGCTTTTCAAATATGATGGATAGTGGCTTAGCCACTTCATCAGCCATAAAAACAATGACAAGTTGCCATTTGGAATTCATGGCCTGGATGAATCAATCCACTCCTTTGGTTTCTGTCCTGTGACTACACAGGAAGTACCATTGAAGACCTTATTAAGTTGTTGTCCTGGCAGATGTCAAGACAAGTTCTTTAGAAAATAATAGTAAAAACTATGATACACATTCTACTATACAATCATATCATGCAAGGAGATTTCTCTATGATCTTATATTTTAAGATAAAGGATTATTATTTTGTACTTGATACTAAATCTTATGTATCATCTTCTGTAATTTTAATAACCAGCGACAATGTTTCTGTTATCCTCACACTTATAAATGTATATGAATTACCACAAGCTAAGAGCAAGCCAATGATGCTCAATAATTTTCTCTATAAAAGAATTTGATATTAAAGTTCAGATTTGATTTTTTTTTTTAATAACTTTCAGAAATTCAGTTAACCTCTCACTGCTAATTATTCCCAAATCTATAGTGGGTTAAATCTACTTCTTGTCTTCAGCCAAAGAATATTGCTTAACTGAGTACAAATGATGAATTACTATATTCTGCAGGAAATCATCTTATGTGTTATATTTTCTGCTTTGTTGATATTGTACAACATATAACTGAAAGATAAAACCGCATCTTAATAGCTGTATGTTATCCATTACTCCACAAAGTCTCTTCTTATCTGAAAAGACACACCAGTGTGTACATTACCCTCATTACTGAAGTACCTTGTTAATTTTGCAGCTGAAACATACCAAAGATGGGAACTATTTCAGTTCTCTCAAGAAAGTTGTGGCAGAGTACTTGGAATTCTCCAAATGGTAACTTCATTGTATAATAACTTTTCCTTCTTTAGATATTCTTTCACATTTCCATTTGGTCTCTCTTTTCCAAAACAAAACAATAAATCAAATTTAGAAATTGAGGCAGTGATAAGCAAAATAGTGACACCATATTGTTTTCTAAGATCTGTAACTTCAGAAACATTTATCTCATATTGCTTCAGGTTTCAGCAGCAGCATTATACTTCTGTTAAATCATAACAAACTCAGAAATCATTGCTTTTTCCAGAATATGTAAGCTCCCATTTTTTTGGAGCATTGCATTATCATAAATATGTTTAAGTCTTTTTCAGCTATCATTAGTTACCAAATTATCCAGCTTAATATTTCATTCTAATATTTCCCAGAAATCTCCTTAGTCACAGACAACTTGTATAAATGACAATTTCAGTAAAAGTTATCCATTCCTATCCGCCTCTTTTTTAGTCCATTGGTACTGATTTCTAACCACTGTATTATTTCAGGCTTTTTCTGTGATGAAAATTCATTCATATCTTCCCAGTTTAGCTTTGGGGTTTTTTATTTTTCATATTCTTACTTCTTTGAACTCTCTCACCAGTAAATTAGTCTTCTTTTGAAAAACTGCTAAACAATTATGCTTCTTGAATAATATTTTTTTATTTACTACTTCTGTTGTTTACTGGTAGCCTTGGTATTAAACAGTGCATTTTCAAAGTGTGGATATTTAATTTGTCTAAAGAGAAGAAACTATGCCATATACATAAAAATAAGTACATGGTCGTTTTTTTGACACTTCGCAAATACCTCTACATTTTTCGAAATTTTTTAAAGACACAAAAAAGATCAATGAAAGCAAAACTAATGATGGATCTCCAACAAAACACTGAAGGCAATTTTCGAATTGAAAGAACAATTTGACTACACCCTAGTTACAGCTTAGAAATTCCACTTGGAGATACTCTACCCACAGCCTTCATTCAGGTAACATTACTGAAACTGACAAACCTTCAGAGCGAAAGCACTGGGAAAATGTGACATTTGCATGAGTATGTTGCTTTGTATGAATATTTCTCAGAAAAATAGCTCACAAAACAATGCACCATATAAAAAACATAGAATCACAGAATGGTTTAGGTTGGAAGGGACCTTAAACATCGTCCAGTTCCAACAACCCTGCCATGGGCAGGGGCACCTTCCACTAGACCAGGTTGCTCAAAGTATTTAGACACTCCATCCACCAGTTCCCTCAGGACCCATGGATGCATTTCATCAAGTTCTATGGATGAGATGAAATGGTCAGTCTTATCTTCATAACAGCTCATAATCTTTTGTAAAGTTCTACCTATTATTATTCATGTTAAGAAGGTGGATTAGTATTTGTAGAGATTATACAGTGCTCCAATGCTCTGGTGCTTAAAAAATCAATGAAGAAAAAGAGAGAAAGAGAGAGAAAGGAAAATATGGAAAGAAAGAGAAAGAAAAGAAGAAAGAAATGTTTTTGGTTTTAAAATCACATTTAGAATTCTATTGTTTAGGCTTCCATATCTTTAAAATAATTAAGCAGAATGTAAAGCAATAAATGATGTACAAACCTGGGATGCAGGTGGGGGACAGGAAAAGGAGACAGAAAAAGACTTCTATTAGACTGGAAAAATGTTAGTTGTATTATTTTTTCTTAGCAGGAAGTACTAAAAAAGGAATGTAAGAGTTCATAAACTAATAAACTAGTCCCAATGTGTTGTCCTGTTCAGTGCACATTATAGTGCTGAAAGGAACAGGACATGTATAAACAAATTGCCTGTTCAAAGAGTTGATGTGTACAGGTTTCTGAGATATGTCCTGTAGCATTCTTAAAGTATTTAACAGTTATTTCATAAAAATCAATCCTTTCTTCACATATGGTTTTAGTGCCTTTTTGATCTGATCAAGCTAGCAGATAACTATGTGCAAAATAGGTAAGGATATCATCTGCTTGACTTGTTCCTAGTTGTCAAAGTTGTTGAATATTTATAGCACTGGTTTATTGACCTTCTGAACATGCATCTTTTTTCCGCTTGCCACGAATTCCAGGCCTATCTGGAAAAGATTGTGTTATGCCTTGGTGAGGATTTTAAATGCAAAGCCCTAAATAAAATGAATGCCACTGAATATTCAGTTTGCTGTGTGTTCTTTTATGAATTTATGACAGTTGAATTCTGTAACAGAACCCTGAAAATCAACCTTCCAATTCACAGGAATATAAAAATCATTAACATTTGGAGTTATCCTGAGGACACAAATAGAAAACTTTAACTTGGAAATATGATACTTGAACCAGGAAAACTTCCCAGAAGTCTGATTAAGGAGAAAATGTCAAAGTCATTGAGAAAGGTCAAAATAGGAAGTATATTTGACATCTTCCACTGAAGTAACTTCACAGTATTCATTCTGCTTTTTCTTGTTTTCAGTCTTGCAAGGGAACAATAAATAATTACTCATTGTGTTAAAAAATCCAGGGGAAAAGGAAGAGTATGTTTCTTCATTTTTACATAGTACTTCACATATTCAGTGTTATTTCATATATGGGCAATTTCACTGTTCTCAGTTTCCTCTGCTGTTTGTGTACACCACACTCCAAACAGCAGCAGAAAGAAGTCTGGTAAAATTAGGTCATATGTTTGCAGTACCACAGAACTTAGCAAACACTGTTATCATAGTGTATAATATATAAAAAACTCTTTCCTTTTTAGCTTTGACTCTACTAGATTTGAAATTCAGCAGATCACCATCCCTGCAACCTCTACACGAAACACCTAGTAACCCCAGGTTTAAACTCAGTTCCAGTTTTCCATTTTTGTATATGTCTTCTGTGAGGTTAACTAACAGCGAAGGTGGGGAAGAGAGAGAGTGTTCACCAGAGGAAGATGAAAGAAAGAAAGAAAGAAAGAAAGAAAGAAAGAAAGAAAGAAAGAAAGAAAGAAAGAAAGAAAGAAAGAAGTCTTTTTCCATAATCAGACGCTCTTCTTCTCTGTAGGGGTGTTCAAACAGTTTAAGAGAGCACCTGCTGTTCATCAGGCGAAAAACATTCGTACTGCCAAAGAAAGTCGTTTGTATCAAACCGTATGGATCAACAGTGACACCCAGTGGCCAATGCTTTTGCCACAGCGCTGCGTTTACTAAAGCCGTATTTCCCCGCTCTTTTGTCTAGTGTGCTTTCTACATGTAAGGAATTAATAACTCTTAAGCAATTCTGGTTTAATAGGATTAAACCAAATATTTTTTGGTGGATTTTGTTCTTTTACTAATGTCTTTTAATATTATGAACAGTATGCAGTGCATGATGTTTGCAAATATCAGTTTTATATAGGTTTAAGACAGACTTTAAATAGTTAATGCTAAAAGTAACATACGCAGCCAAAGTAAAAGAAAAATTAAGGCAATTGATAAAGACAAAATGGCATCTTGGCCTAATACTGTGAAAGCCTTTAAATTTAAGGAGTGCTTACGTGTAACAAAATTATACGGACTTTAATTAATATTATATTCATATTATAATATTAATACTTTAGGAAGATTCCATTCTCTAAAAATAAGCACACACATTACCTCTAGTAAGCAATTATCTATATGGTTGCACTCACATTGCTTCTTCTTAAGCCCTGATCTTGCCAGTGAATCAAAAGAAAAGGACTGCAAATTCTTTCAGGCACAAGCTGTGTCTTAACGTTTGTAGGCAGGATTAACTGAAATAGAAGGAAAAGAAAAAGCATCTACATTTAAATTTTATACTTTTCTTTCGAAGTGCTAGGGTATGGCTAACTAAAGTGTGTGCCCATATGGTATAAAAGGGAAGGAATGATTTCTAAATTACTCTACCTGTAGTTTTCAGGCTAATCATTACTAGGATTTTTTCATGCCTGATGTTGTGGATAGGACTTTTACTTGCTATATGGCAACACAGTCTATTTATTTCATTGAAGATGAAGTTAATCACTTCTTTACCACAGGACTAGCAATATATATATACACAAATCACTATATAAGTATATGTATAAACATGTTTTACTCTCCTTGGATCATTTATTATCCAAAGAATGTAAACACTATCCTGCTCAGACTGATGAACAGTATTGTTGAATCACTGCCCTCATATGCAATTATTTAGTGTAGCATTGATGGTAAAGCATAAAAATCATAACTGAAAATCCAGAGTGCTGAAAACCAGGAGTCAAATTTTGAACTGAAGGTGAAAAAACACATAGGTCTACTACTGGAAGGATTAAAACTGCAGAGCAGGTGGCCTAATCCACAGATAAATTAGGTTTTCTAAAAAATACAGATGCATTTGAAAATGGAAAAAAAAAAATCATCTTGTTTTCTTCTAACTGTAGCTTTTTTAATACGCTGATGCTAAGGAAAGCTTTCCAATAGGTTTTTCTAACATTTTCCTACAAATATTCTCTTCTTCCAGTGGGATTTTCAAGTTTAGTCACACAGTCTTTAGTTTTTAGAAAACAGTATAGTACCCTTGTCTAAATGAAGTACTAACTACTTAAAACAGACGGGTTTGAAATTTGAAAAAAAAAAAAAAAAAAAAAAAAAATGCTGTCTGCCTTTTTCTCTCTACATCAGTCAGTTTTGGAGGTACCACTGCTTTCTATGAAGCAAATTCTAGTGTTCTAGCTGAGATTCCCAAAAAGTAGGGTTGCCTGCATATTTTGTATTCCTTTTTTTTTTCAGAAGTGGGCACATCAATACAGCAAGGGAGGCTAAGAAAATATCCAGATTCTTTCGACCAAAAAATGACTTGCAAGAGCTCAGAATCTATTACTGCTTGACAGATGGTAAGAACAGAATTCTATGGCATGGATATAAGATTACATTCTGTACAGTTTCTTAATAAAAACATCTAACAGTCTACAAATCTCTACTAAAAGGCATACATTCTGAAGTACTTTCTACAAAAAGGCTAGTTGCTTTCATACTTAAAGCTTTGAAAACAGAAGGTTTTATGATGTTACCATTCCAAGGAGACATTCTCCTCCAAGCATTCTCTCCACTGCCCTTCTACCTGCCAAGGATAGTCTGATTAACACTTCCCTCTGGGAAGCATTTCTGCCAGACCAACACTCTGCTTTATCAGCTCCTTTGTAGCTCAGTGAAACAGCATCCATGACCTTTTGAAACCTCCTTGACTTTATATTATGGTTTTCCATGGTGAGAAATGTGATCACTTCTTCCGAAAGAATATTCAACAGCTGTAGTTGTTTACCCCAGAAACACTGTTGTCCCAGTTATTACTGGCGAATAAAAATCTAGCAGCTAGCTGGTATTTGCTATAAACAAAGCACTTACCCATGGTACATTTCCTCTGCAAACTAGAAAGAAGTTTAAATTTCAGTTCATAACCAATTACACTAGAAAAATTACACTTTATACAAGTGAGTAACAATGAATAGGGCTCATTATTAGCTCTCATGAGAAAGAAAGATGTAAAAGTAATAAAACAACCACAGTGGGATAGTTCAGTATGAGTGGACCTTAACTTGCTCGCCATGTCTCAGTAAATGAAGGCCATCAGAGATTGGTTTGAGGATCAGTTCAGGAATTTTTGCATAAATTTAGTAAGAAAACATTCATTAAAAAAATGCAAAAGCAGAGTCAGATCCTCAAAACAATGAACGATTAATTACAGTACAATATTTTAATTACAATAAATTTAAATGTAAAATGGAGATTAAATAAAATATTAAAAAAAGGAACAGGAGAAATTCTCTTTTGTAGAGAGATTGATTTATAACAAGAACGTGAGTATTTTCATATACACTGTTATTCGTGCTATAGGTATTAAATAGATAAAATTAGGAGGAGTTCATTTGTACATGTTATTCCTGTGCTTCACACAAGTTTTTGATTATCCAACAAACTTATTGCAATTAATACTGTTCTATAACAGCTATATGGGAGGAACATACTGCCTTATTTGCTGGATCAAAGAACTGCAATTCTGTCTTATTTTACAACAAATACCACTTAATGCAATCCTCAGGGAGGAATTCTTATATACTCAGCTATCTTGTTTTTGTCATCACCCACTTGACAAGTCTTTTTACCCACAACAGAAGACATTTTACCCCTGATATTTAGTATCATTTAACTATGCCATTTTGGTACAATAGAGCAACTTCTATATAAGAGTTTGTCTCAGTGCCATGCATTAAGTAAAAACATGAAGGTTTTAATTGAAAACAGTATTTCATCTTCAGTAACTCAATACAACTTATTGACATGATCTATAGTGAAGTCTTAGTTTCTGGGCATAAACACACAACCAACCGAAATCTGTGTTATATAATAGTCCAATAAAACATACTCTTTACTCTTTTAACCTACTTACTCATTTACTTATACCAGTGGGAAGAAAACAGATGGTCTTTTTGCTCAGGATAAATTTCTTCTTCCTCAGACACTGCAGAAGATGTTTAGTTTGAGGAGGGAGTATCTATGAGTGGAGAATATGAAGTGTCTGCTCTCATTTCATAGCCCTGCAGTGCTATCTCCTCCATTGTCTTGTGTAGGGAAAAATTTAGAAAATGCTATTGTAGTAATCACTGTCTTCATACTTCTTTCTAAGAGATTCCAAATTCTGTTCCCAGCTGATTTTTTACCAGATGACCGAGTCTTTTATAAAACACTATATGTTGTCTCTCATTTCAGGTGGTATCTCCGGGAGCAGACACATTCGCGTCACCCACTGGGGCATACCCTTCACTGTGACCATTTCTCCCTTTGCCTGTCAGCCACGTAGTGGAACCTACAGTTCTGGTACTTCCATCACTATGAAACACAGTGTTGTACACTAAACCCTCCTTCTGGAACAAGGGATGCAAGTGTCAAAAAGGTGGCTACAGAGAATACTTCACAACTTCAGTAACAGCTGTGTATTCACTGGAGAAAGTACTTTCTCTCCTGTCCTCTTTGTAAGTCATACTCTTTCTCCAGCCCTCCAGCCCAGTTAATCCATGTACTGTAGATTAATCTATTTTAAAAAGTGGTTTTATGCCTGGAAATAGAGACTTAAATGTCGTTATGACACACATGTTTTTAAGGAAGTGTTGTTCAACGCTTGGAAAGCGCTGTAATCATCACTAAATGATAGGCAAGATAGAAAAATAAACACACACAATAGTGAATTGCTTCTCAAATATAATGGTCCTCACACCCTGATCATAAGGCACACACTCAAGAGACTGAGTGACCTCCTGGCAAATCTTTGGTAGTGCAAAGGAAGAACCCCAGGAGTTCACAACTGCATTCTTTTAGTCTTATCCCAGAAAAACAGTAGGCTCAAAGTTATTTGGCTTTCATTAAATTTCAGAATAAATTGGAAGAGGGAAATATGATATTCTTCATGCAACAATAACTTATTCAGGCATTCCAGCATTCTGTTTCTACATAGGGCAAACTTTCCACAATGGCTTCAGCTCTGAATTTTTTATTTATATTTTTAATTTAGTTTTCTCTAGGCTGCTTTGCATTGTCACATTGTGATTCAGCTGAGCTCAAGTTCACAGTGTTGAATAAGCCTCCCAAGCAAGCTAAAGAATTTTTATGTCTTAGATACAGTTGAAAAGGTTGCTGCATTAAAACCATTGATGTGTGTGAACTAAACCTTCCTTCAGTGTTGGTGTTGGAATAAAATATTCAAGACCATAAAAGCTGGCCTCAAAAACTCTGGAACCTGCTTTAGCATTAAAAGTAGTATCAGTACAATACCATAAGGTCAATGACACTTTTCTAGTTTTGTTATTACTATATGTAAGTATAAAAATTTCATATAAATTCCCCACAAAAAAAAATTAATCTGAAATTCTCTATCAGCAACATATAGGCAAAAGTTTCTTGAAAGCTGTTGTTACATATTAAAAAAACCTATATTATGGAAGGACAAGAAATTTAAATAAACAAAATGAAGGGTCATTTGAGAGTACAGAAATAAAGAACTAAGATACCTCTTTATTTTAATATCACACCAGATGAATATTTTACCTGGTATACTGGTATTAAAAAAAAGTGCTTATAGAATAATTAGAATATATATGAAATATCTAGAGCTTATCACAGCCACTACATTGTCATACTGTTGTTTACTTACTCTCCAGAAGAAAAAATAATAACATATAGGAATTACCTTGCTTTACTAGTAGCAAAGAATTTGCTGCCATTAAAGGCCAGTATTCAGAAGACAACAAAATAGAAATATCTGAGCTCCCATAACAACACCTCCAAAAATTCCCTAAAGGTTATTTTGTGTGCTCTGTATTGTCACTTACAGATTCCAGTTTTGGGTTTTTTCTGAAAATAATGATCCCATCCAAACTTATACTAAACAAGGTAAATGCCCTGGAACCCCAAAATCAAAGCAGAGAGGATTTTTGTACGTAACTTTCTTAATTTTTGGAGTCTTGTGAAGTCAAAGAAAGCAACTTCTGTTTTCATTGACAAGTATGAAATCTGACCCAGACTACTCTCAGAAGCAGAACAATTGTTGATTTCAGCAGAGACAGAATTTCATTCATCCCTTAGTATTCCAAGTTACAAGGAGCTTTTTTCTGCATATTTACACGAAATATAAACGAGCATTGTATTTTAGACTTTCAAAGCAAGCCATGACTTACAGAGAACATCCTTGCACCCACAGGAAATTTGAAAAGTTAAAATCAAGAAGGCTGAGAGAGATGAATATTTTTAGTAACACCATAGTCCTTGTTAGGCTATGTTACCACAAAGGTTGGAGAACACTGATTTAAGGAAGTTCAATATGTTACTGATAGCACCTGCTCTTTCCACATAAACATGCAGTTTAATCAGCCCAGGTTCATATTTAAATCTTCAGTTACATCATGTTCATTCAGTCTAGTGGTATAATTTGTAACAGCTGAAATAATAACACCACACTTTAAAAAAAGAGTAAAAAAAAAAAAAAAAAAAAGACAGAATTATTTGCATGATTACTTTGCTTGTTATAACCATTAGGCTTTTGCCCTCTGGAATTGTAAGGGAAGTGTTAGATTCTTTTCTTCCAGACTTGATGAGTTTAAGATGCAAAACAAATTTTAATCTTGATTCTCAGGTATTCTGAACCCTATTCAGCACTGGTCCTAGAGGGATGGAAAGGTGTACATTAGAAGTGTATGCTTCCCAATTCCCTTCTGAGCTTCATCAGCTTCATCCCTCTTCTATTACATATCAGAGATCTTCACCTGTATTTTAATGTCAATCAAGATAGTTGTGACCCCAAGGGTCATTTTAGAAGGTGACTAGAATGGCCAGACTGGCAATGGATGTTCCAGCTCATCCTTTTTCAGACAGCCAAGGGGCAAACTTTGGGAGAGACAGCTGGCTTTGCCTTTTCAAGTATTCCTTTTAAAAGGTTTTGGATTGCTGGGCCTGCCTCTTTTGCAGGCTGTTTTACAGCACCACAGCCACTGAAAGGAACAGAAAATTGTTGCTATAGTGTTTTTCCACCAAGGTGTAAACAGCTGAGGCAAACTGAAATTCTATTATTTGCAGATAAAGTGAAATCTCTGACTTGACCAGGCATATGCACCTTTAATATGCCTGGGTTTTTTATTTTCAAATATACTTTGAGTTAAATATTAATTTGGGGGAAAAGGTAGCATGCACCATAAAATAGAGCTTAAAGAAAAAAAAAAAAAAAAGAAAAAAAAAGCTATCATCAACTGTGACTGAGTAAAACTAAAGATTGTGCCAGAGAGCTTAATAGCAGTGCAGTGGTCACAGAAGCCTGGTGTTTAAAAATTAATTTCTAGTTTGAAGCTGTTACTGGCAGTGCCAAGAGCATACAAAGTACATTTGTTCATCAGCAGAGCTAGTTTCAGAGAAGAAAATTCAAGAGGAAGACAATGAGGTCTGTCCAGTTTCTAAAATAGATCTGGGAAATATTTAAAATCTCCAGGCAGTGAAAAATAGATTTCCACAAAAGAAGAGCTAAAGGGCAAATTAGAGAAATCTCATCCCCACATTTTACAAGGCTATAAACTTCTCTACTTCACAAAGGATGGCCTCCTATTAATTTGATAAAAAGCTAATCAGATGCAGTTTAGGTTTCTCTAAAATAGATATTTAGGGAATATCTTCTGCTCTCTTTGTTCCCACTTGAAAGGAAAAAGATGTTTATCAGACCATTGACTTCTTAAAACAGAAACAAATATTACACCACTTTTCATGCTGTAAATGGAAAGAGAAACAGATTTGCACATTCAGGCACTGAGCTGCAAATATATTCCTGCAGCTACTCACAAGCATAGCAGAAAGACTTTATTGTACCCATCAAAGATGTCACCATGTGCACCAATATCAAATAGTCTGTACTTTCATCTGTGAACTGAAAATTCCTGAACAAGTCTGAGCACTCCTGACCAGCAGTCCTAATATTTAACAGAGGTACTGACAATGTGTTTTATCTATCCAAGCACTATTACGTGTTCTACTTCCAGCACCTCAGTGAATGAAAACGATGACCTAAAGAGATAAGATTGTACACTGCTGGAGCACAGCAAGCAAGCAAGCACCAAAATTTGAAAGACAAGACTGTTCTAAAGACCAGCTTTTGATGGTTAATAGCATTCTTCCAGTATCAGAAGTGGATTAAAATAATTTTGTCTTTTGGAAGAACTGAGGAAATTATTCAAACAAGTCCTGTAGTGAGTTCTCTTCAGTAAACAAAGATTTATTTCTGTGAAAATGCTTATTATTTAGACCTACTTGACAGATAGCCAGAAAATTCTGAAATGTTTTGTGGCTTCAGTTGTTTGCCACTCTCTATTCAGGGCATGTCAATAGTTAAGAGTTCATTTCTGTTCCCTGATTAGTTGGTTGAAGTGCTTTAAAATGGAAAAATACAAAACTGAAAAATCTTTTCATTGCAGAAATACTTATCTGCATGCAAATACTTGTCTATATGTAGAGTAGCTATTCCCCAAACATCCTTGGGAACAATAATATGTTCACATGAATATTTGTAAATAGCAAATAAAAAGGGGGTAGGAATATGGTCAAAGACGACAGCCATTCAGAATTTAAATTCATGCTTTCCAGCATCTAGACAAAAAAAAATTCCAGTGGGTCTGATTTTCCACTGCATGTACTCCACTTAGTCATTTACACTTGTGCAAAGCATGAACGATGTAGGAGTTACTCACTAGCAGACCATTCTCCTTCGAGTTGCACTTTTTGCACATCCAGTTTTCCAAGTAAATGTTGGGGGAGAGTCATGCCCCAAATGACTGGCTGCAGTGAGTAATGTTTCACATGACTTTACAGCATAGTTGGAAATGCCAGTTAAGAGCTTAATCGTGAAGCAGCAGCAAAAGATCAATTAAATTGGTAATAGTATTGATAATGAGCTTTCAGCCTAGCAGCAACAAGACCCTATGGCTGGCAGCTGATGTCAGACAAACTCAGCCTTTTAATCAGGTACACATCTTTAACTGTGAGGGGAAGTAATTAGAAGAGGTTACATAGGTTTCTGTTGGCAATTTAAAAATCATGACTAACTATTTTCTAAAATGTATGTTTCACTGCAAGTGGAAAGTTGAGGATGACCTATGTACTCGGAAAAGGAGAACCCAAATGATCACAGTGTGAATGTATCTGATCACTTATTCAGAAACTCCTTCAAATGAACGGCTACTGGGTTTGCCATCTAACTACCATAGCTATTGAGGTTGTAATGCTGCTTGAGTTGTGACAGCCTAAGACCCAAGAGAAAGCAAGGCTTAAAAGATGAGATTTTTCTGAGAAGGTTAAATGAAAAGGGGAAACAGGAACAAGGAGACAAGATTAGGGCCAGATAAGTGATTTGACAAGTTGAAACAGAAGCAACAAATTCTGAGGCTGAAGTTAGGAATAGTCATTCCGAGTTTAACTTATTATGTTATTCATTTATAAAGTTTGAAAGGAAAAAGGAGGTCAACACCTATAGAACAGGCAGGATTTTACCAAGTGTCAGAAGAACAGAAAAGAAACATTAAGCCCAAGGTTGTATTTCCCGTACTGTGCAGGACTATTAGATGAGCACTCTACAAAAACCAAAATCTGTTCCTGATGGATCTCGTGTTAAGTATGCAGTAATGCCACAAATAAATAAAATAAGCATATTTTCTATTCATTAGTTAGAAAATAGCATCTTTATCTCAGCTTTAGCTTTACAACTTTAACAGGAAGGACAAAGCAGGACAAAGAAGTGCCAATTTTATTCTACGCTGACTGCATCAAGGTTTAGTACACATGCTGAGGAGAGTGCAGATACTTATTAAAGATGCTGACACTGGCATAAAAAGTAATTACAGTATTGTGCCTCCCTTTATAACAAACAACTCTACTTCCCTCTCTTAGAGGTGACTCAAAGCCTTAAATTAGAATTCTTAGGGTTTCCCACATAGGCAAACACTGCAGGATTTGAGCAAGTGGATATGCTTCCTGCTCATATCGCTTACTGCTAACTATAATTATAGTATTTATGAATTTAAACCTTAATGACAACAAACACAGCAGCTCCACTGCTCATGTACTAGAGATGTCACTTTTAGTTTTTCCATAAGCACTGTATTAAAAATGGGGGGACATTCAGACAGTATTAGGGAGATTCCCCCACTCCCCCGCCCCTTTCCCCATCTCTTCGTTTCCCCTTCTCACCTCAGATGTAGGGGTGCTTGGAGAGACTTCTATGCAATACATGGAAACACTGAAGAAAACCCTTAAATATTGTTAAATCTTTCCTGAAAAATAAAAAGATAAATGAAAAGGAATGGTTTGCAGCAATTTTTCCTGTCTCAAGATCTGGATGGGGTTTCTGGAAACTATAAACTGGTGACTCTGACTGCCATCTCTGGTAAAAGGGAAGAATCTATAATGAAGAAAAGCTCTAGAGACAGTATGGATTTTGTAAAGGACAACACTGTATCACTAACCTCCCAGCATTTTATGAATATGCATAAATTTATGCATGGATAAAGAGGATTCAGTGGACAAAGTATTTGGATTTTTCAGAAGCATTTGAGAAGATTCCACACTAAAAGGTTTGACAGGAACAAAGCTGCCATGCTCATAGCCTTTGAATGTAGGAAGGGTCATTTTATGAGTTGAAAGCTGGCTAAAAAATAGGAAGCAAAAGGTTAAGACTTAATATTCTGTGTGGGATAGAGAAAAGCCAGAAGGATGTCCCCTGGGGATGACTGTGGGTACTGTCTTTGTTCTCTAAATAACATCACTTTTTTTGCCACTGCAAGAGGCAGGCTAGACAGACCATTGGTCTTAGTAGGCTGGTGTCCTGTACAGCTATCTTCTCATATTTTTATCCTTTTCCAATCCTTCAGTTTTATGCGTATCTTGAAGAACAAAAAAATACCTGGGCTAAAAATAAGAAAGAAATTGTATGAAATGTTGTAACAAATTAAGGACAGATCTGAATCAGCAAACAAAGCCCTGTCTAAGTGTGGGTATATGCAAGGTATGTGGCCTAACAGAGAGTATCCCATGCTTGGGATAGCTCATCCTGCCTTACTTAGGATATCTCTGAACAGCTTACAGCATTGTTCATAACCTCTGCTATTTTAAGATGGTTTGGCTTTTGCCTTTACTCCTAACATTGTGTCTGTGAGAAAGGAATATCCATTTTCTGTTTGGTTTATTTTGTTCTGGTTTTTAAGCATCATCTCTTATCCACCAGTAGCAGTTTAGTAAGGCCTATTACATTTTGACAGTTTGAAACATGAAGCTGTGAAGATAAGGTGCTGCTACAGTGAAAAGGGCCATTTCTAGCAATGGAACAGCAATATATTTGAATAGTGAAAGGGGAAATATAGTACAATCCATTTTCTCCCCCTAGCTTTTGTTTCTGTGATTGTTATCTCCTTTCTAATGAATTTATCTCTTCTTTCTCTTTTCATATTTTCATACTGCTGTAGGTCTCATTGAGCAAAGTAACTTAGGCATACGCATTAACCCTGAGAACAGCCCCACACAGTGCTAAAGTCAATGTGGGATGATACGATGTGATGCGGCACTACCTGAGGCAGTCCTCATACAGGCAGTCCCAGTACTGGGAAGTACAGATTCAGTATGCTTTAGTTAGCTTTATACTTTATTGAAAGCATCACTTGACCAAATAAATTTCCAATTTGTCTGAGATTATTACTCCAAGGACAGTACAAGTTCACACATTTAACAGTATTCATAAAATATCTCAGGTCTCTATCTTGTAAACGTCCCTTATCTCTCATGCTGCAGTGTTCTTTAGTTAGTTTTGGGGGGAGAGAGAGAGGTTGTTTTGTTTTTCCTTTTCTTTTATTGCCAAGTAAGTACACAATGATATTACCCCGAATTGAAATTTCTAAAAGTTCTGCAAACATTTTCATGGCTCCTTCTGGAGAATTTCTTTGCCATTTCTTTTCTCCTTTCCTTGCTCCATGTTTAGCTAGGTGTCATAGTTGGCCACCTACAGTAGAGGGGACATACAATGAGATCCCCTCCCTGCAGGGCCCTGTAATCAGATCCCCTCAGAGATCTTTTGCTATCAAGATCAGTGAATCCAGGACTGCAGCCACAGCCTGAAGCCTACAATAGGTGTGAAGCACCTCCATATTGTGAAGGTTGTCTGCTCAGCGATGGTATCACTCTTACATGAAACATCCATTCTCTAGCACTAAATAGGAGGATCTTCTATTCCTAAAAGCTCACAGTTAGAAAAGTTACACACAGCACATGAAAAATAAATAGAAAAACAGATTATTTAGAATGTTTTAGTTATATCATTTGTATATACAATAGAGTTTGAAAGCAAAAATAAACTATATGATTTATAAAGATAATTTTCCTGTAATTCCTTAGGAGTTTTATAATTCCTTGTCTTTATTTTGCACTTCAGTGGATTACTTTGCTTTGCCATGACTATCAATGCATCAAAACTTTCTCACCCAACTTTTGCTAAAGTATTTTAATTAAAATGGGGGTATTTACAGTTGTTATATCATATTAATATTCCAGTAGGCATAAAAATTTCACTAAATAATATTGAATAATTAAGAAGGAATACATTATTGATCAGATAGGAACAGTTTCATACAATATAAAATGCTATTGTGTTTGTGGTTTTAATATCTATTATTGAAACCTCAAGTTGATACTGGTAAATGACTTTCTACTGTATAGACTAAGCAAATTTTAAATGAGCATGACCTAGTGTTGTGGAGATAGAAAGGACATTCTCTAGTGTTGTAAATATGAACATTAGGGTCTTGTTTATTTCTCCCCTAAAATAGTTTTAAAATACCTGGCAATAGTAAAAGTTAAATTTTCTTATTACTGTCCTGTTTACTAAGTTTGCTAATTACAGTATCATCTCATAATTCCCTTTCAGTCACTATCCCAAAGGGATACCTTATCAGGTAATTTATTATGTATAAATGTTATTCTTGGTTATGTGCCTTGTGGTATTCTTCAGAAAAAGCCTGAAATAGACATTATGGGGAAACCTGATAGTGATTATGAAAAGGAGATCATATTCTGAATTGAGAGTACACTGAGACATTTCTCTTCTTCTGAAAATAGTCTGTTGATGTAGAATTTCACAGTTTGAATTTTCTGTGCCGTCTCTTGGCTTCTCTTCATGAATGTTTAAGAGATACATCTTTGAAGGTGCTCTCACATAGAAACTTCTTAGCCCTACTTTTCATTTTTGACCAGTTTCTCAAAAAGAAATCTTACAGAACATCAAGTAAATCTAATACAAAGGTGATGCATGGTCTATGTTTTAACATTGTCTCCTCGGGAGATTAAGTTCTTGTGATATCACTTTCTTTTCTTTCCCTCTCCTCTTCACACATTTTTGATCTTGTTTTCCAGGTCTGACTCTGTTTGACAAAGGAGTCTCAAAGACTTTATCCAAACTAGAGGATCTACAAACCTGAGCATGGCCCAGCTGCTCACTCACATGGCCACATGACATCCAGCTGCACATCATCCTCTTCCCCAGTGGTGAAGGAAAGCTCCTGTTCTCTGCCCTGTAAGGAGCAGCAAGTGACTAGTGATTCAATGAGGTGGGCCAAAGAACATGAGCAGGATCCAGAAACGTTACCAGAGGGAATCAACAAGGAAGATTAAATATATTGTGGACCTCAAGAGAGCTGGCTATATCATGTTAGGAGTGGGGGAAGTACGGAAGATACAAATTGCTAAGAAGCTGGGGTTTGCTAGTTAGGAATTGTTGAATTCATGGAATTGTTATTTTTTACTCAATTGTTGTTGCTGACTTGGGTTATTATTGACCCAAGGAATTTTTATTTAATGTCTACTAAGTTATTTGTTTAAGGGTTCCACTTTGATGCATGGTTTATATGTTAGGACTCACACCTGATCACTGGAGCAGAGGCTCCTATGTGAATGGCTGTGTAGATGTATATACAGAATATAAATATCGGCTATGAGAAGCTGTGACATTTAGACCTAAATAAAAACAGGCATCTTACTTCTATCCTTCCACAGGACCAGGGGATACTTTAAGGAACCATCTTACAGTCCCCAATTAAGCATTACAAAACCTAGAAAAATAATGACGTACATTAAAAAAAGAAGCTTTTTCTGAAGCATATTAGCTGCTCCACTTCCACAGGCTTACTGAAGGACTACAAGAACTGGGAATGGCAATTACGTCTGACGGTATTTATGTTCCTACTGACAGACCCATGCTTTATTACCCAATTACTCTATGCCATAGGCCATGCTCTGGAATGTGATCCTCTCCTAAATTGCCCTTTCCAAGCACAACTAACACCAAAAACTCTGCAGTTACTAATGCAAATCTGTTAGGATTGAGTGTGTAGAAGAAAAGAAGGATGATAGTTGGGATGTGCTGAATCAATTCATCAAGCAGAGGCACCCAGAGAACAACCACTCCAGCAATACAAAATATTCTCAAAGAGCAAAAAGAAGTCCTTAGCTTGTAAGGCTTGTAGAAATCCTTTATGTTTCTATACTTTCCCTTTACTATTTAGAGTGTTCACCAACCTTGCTGTATTCACAGCTTATCCTACAATGAACAATTTGTATTTTATATTTATTCACCTTAGAACTTAGATCTCCAAGTCCTTGACATGCATGCACACCACTTCTAAAATGCAACTCCCTCTAGTGTATTTGCAAACTATTCATATAAATTCTTTATATTAATCAGAGTAGGAAAGATTGGAGGATTTTTTTTTTCATTTGACAGAGAAACAAGAGCAAAAATGAAGCTGTATGTTTCTATCTCTAAGACCTAATGGTTCACATCACTTTATCCTACTAGCTCTCATAGATAAAAAAGTGCTTTTACCTTCTCTTCCTCCTGTGCCACTTAAAACAAAAACATGTTAGTCCAGTGTCCTGGTTTCAGCTGGGATAGAGTTAATTGTCTTCCTAGTAGCTGGTACAGTGCTGTGTTTTGAGTTCAGT
>JAVJGG010000054.1:23590659-23629637 GCA_035590195.1 Aviceda cuculoides | reverse complement strand
TTATTAGTTTCTTCTTTTCTGTTCTATTAAACTGTTCTTATCTCAACCCACGAGTTCTACTTCTTTTCCTGATTTCCCCCCGCATCCCACTGGGGGGGGTGCATGTGAGTGAGTGGCTATGTGGTGCTTAGTCTCTGGCTGGGGTTAAACCACGACATCCAGTCAGAGTTAAGGTATTGTAGAAAACAAACACAACTAACTGACAGATACTCAGTGTCATTACTGCAGAAGCTGAAGAGCTGAGCTGAAAATATTAATGTTTTGCTATCTCTTCTCCTGTCACCTAGTCAAAAAGAGCAGTTCAGCTTTGAAAGCTTTGTCAGGTGCTGTGCACTCAGCTGAGTAACAGATCAGATCAATATTTAAATCATCTGACTATACTCAGTAATGATCTTCTCAAACCTGCAGAAACTATGTTACGAGTCTATTTAAAGTGTAAAATGTACACAACAGGATGACTAGGCTGTTTTTCACAGCTTATTATATAACTTATTATTTCAGTTTAATTAAAATTGATAGGACTCGTCACCTTGGAAATAATTTGACTATTTCTATACCTCTGTAACTTTTTCTTCAGCACATAAACTTGCCAATTATTAGTATTTTTTTCCCTACTGGCTATCTAATTTTTCAGTCTGTAAGACAAAATACCATGTATGAACAGTAACTTGATTTTAGAACTGGTGGGTAATAATTTCCTCAAAATGTTGTTATTTTTCCTGCAAAGATTCTCCTCTACCAGTGCTGAGCTCTCCCTCACCTTGACTAAAAAAGCAACTATTAAGAAGTGGCTACTTTACTTAACAGTAAACTCAAATCTACCAAGCATCAGGCTCAGAGATTTGTCATTCAGTTTTGGATGAACAAGGCTATCTGTAGAAGTATAGGCAATGGGAGGATTTTTGGATTGGTTTGGGGGTTTGGTTTTTTTTGTTGTTGTTTTGTTTTATTTTAAAGGCAACCCCTCGATACATGCACAAATAACACATACAAAAATAGATATTTGTAGTTTAGAGTTCTTATTCTTAAAAATTCAGGTAGGAATCCTAACTCTGCTGTAATCTGTGATATGGTCAAGTGACAGAGAAATAGATGCATGAAACAACATAAATGCCAAGAAATGAGCCAGCACAGTATACTACCAGCAGTCCAGCTCTAGGAGGACTGTAGGATTAAAATCCTGAGATGCATAAGGGCAATCTGCAGTGCCCAGGGAGAGTTAGGCTGCATCTGTCTTGTCTTCCAATGAGCACTTCAACACGGCAGTTTACAGATCATGCAGACTACCACTTCTATACAGCACATGACAGCTCCTGTTCTTAGAAGGCTTTTTGTACAGAAGTAGAGAAGCAAGTGGCATAACAATTTCCGGGTCTTCTTCTGACAAGGGAATGTAATGAAGCTACAGGCAGTGGCTGCACCTGGGCTTCAGAGATGGGTGACAGACACACTCAACCCCGCCTTAACCAAACCAGCAGTAGTTTGGTACAGGCTCCAAAGGAGGCAAAGGTCTGAGCCATAGCTGGGCCAAGAACTCCTCTAGGAAATCCACAAAGGAGCACATCAAAACAATGAGAACAAAGAAAGTTGTGGGTACAAGGAGTCTCCTGCTTACCCCTCCCATTGTATGCAATTTGACTACGAGCCAACCCCTTTATCCAATAAATATGACAGCCTAAGTGAGCCTTCTAGTGCTAGGCAGCGTGGCTGTATGGCAGTGATCTCCCCTTGAGGTGGGATGCCTCTCAAGGTTGCTTCTCAAAGCAGCGAGATCTTTTACCAACAACAGATTGTTGGATGAGCCCAATTTGAGTTCTCCCTGGACAGCAACTGGACTGCACACCAGGGAACTCTCCCTTGAGCAGGGATGCCTCTCAATGTTAAGAGATACTAGTCATTTATCTTAAATAAGTATCACTTAGAGTTATAACGTGTGATTTAGTACACTGCTTGCTTAGCTTTACTTAGCATGAGTAGCTAGATTTGCTGAACTTGTACTGAACATGTACTTACTTAGTCAAAACAGAGGCCTCCAGAATCAGTGTAAATCAGAAAATAGGGAGTTTTCAAGGCTACAACCATCAACAGCAGCTGGAACTTGACAAGACAATGGCCTGTCTGGAGACAGTGAAGGAATCCAATAAAGGGTCAGAAGATCTCAAACCAGAATCACTATTAGACCAAAGGGCTCGTTGAAGGCACATGAAGAGAGCACGAAGAGTGCATGAGGGGCGGGTGAATAGTTTGTAAGGGTATAATTGCCCGGGGGTTTCTTTGTTTGTGTCGGTCCCTCCCCAGAGGCACCCAGCTCAAGCCAATCCTGCTGCTGTACCAATCTATTAAATTATTTACTTTTGTAAGATTCGATGCCTGAGACTGTTTTGGGAAACCTAGGGCTCAAACTTCAGAGCAAACTAACACCGGACACCTGGACAGAAGGTAATTAATAGCATGCTAAACTTTGAAATCCTAAGTGATATAAAGGATTGATTGTGCACAGATAATCTTTTAGACATAAACCGTTGACCAAGTCTGAAACTATGTCTCGATCCCGCTGCACCTAGTTCCCTCTCTGAAAAGTTTAGAAAGCAAGGGGGTCCATTCTGAGCCTCATGGCTCAACAGGAGGGTCTCCCTTAACATTTTGCATCTCTGATCCCTGTGCAAATCATGGAAAATCAATTCTAACTCAATTTTCCTTTGTATGTTTCTCCCATGTAGTCAGTAATAGAGTGAACCTCGCCATCGAACTCTGTTAAGTCACACTTTTACAAATTCTTTAAGTGATCTAAAACACTCATCCATGACAATGAGGAATGATCCTTGCTATAGCAATATTCAGCATAACCTTGGACACCACAAATATAATCTGAAGTGACCTATACACTGATAAAAGTACTTCTTGCTAGCCAAACCGGAAATGTTAGAAACAGCTGTTCATCCGAAACCCTAATGCTGTGTGTAGCTTCAGCACCATGTGAAAGCAGCATAAAGGTACCTCAATTCAGGTCTGGAAAAGTGGTGATACAAATAATTTTATTTGCCACTAATTTTTGCCTGAAAAGAGGATAATCTGAATTGCTCTTCACCCTACAGGGAGTCAAACTTTCTACCTTAAAATAAATGACATCAACAACAAGTGTACAGAGGTAATTATAATTCAATACAGAAATATCAATATATTAGAAGAAATCTTTTAAAAGAAGGAAAGTGGACTTCCTGGGTTTTGAATCACACAAGTACTTACATACCTACTCTTATTGCACTAAAAAAACCCCAAATAATTTCCATTAAGTAAGATGGCAGATATCTTATTTCAGGGCTACTAGGTTTCTCTGCTTTGTTAATGACAGAATGCCATTTAAAATTCAAATACCTTCAGTAAAGTATTTGATTTGGCAGGTACAGAGAAAATGTTTTTGTACTACCTAAACTACACACAACAAAACATTTTTTATCTGTACCTCACACAATATTTTTTGTCTTTTTTTCCAAGTCAGTTAACCAGTCCATGAAATTCTATTTTGAGACAGTTATTTTGTTTACACAATGAAACTTGTTTTAGCAGGAATTACATACCTACACTAGGATTTGTATTACAGAATTTTAGCGCCTAGATTGATGGTGTATGTCTGTAGGGGAAAAGAATGACACTTATGAATATGGTTTTGGGTTTTTTTTTTTCATTTCTGTTTGTCGCCTTACCCGGCGGAAGACAATAGGCTTTGGTTTTCTTGCATTTAATGAAATACATGAGACAAATTTCTCAAGATGGCATCAAATGTATGAAAAATATATCAAGAATCATGCAAATACTTGGTCTATGAAGGAAATAGGTCTGATATAAACTAATAAAAAGTTAAACTTGATTTATAGTATCAATTAAATCTATAGAAATAATAGTCATGTCTCTCTTCCTATTCATCTGAATTCTTACATTGCCATAATACCATTAAATAAAATATGAATGACCTTTTCAAAAGCACAAAAGTAGGTGCAAATATAGCACCAATCAAAATAAATACGTTTACTCCTCTTGAAAGAAATAGTGCTGTTTGTTAAATACACTTGGGAATATTATTTCCTGCTGTACAAATAATATAATTTTATTTTGATCCCTATAGATATTTTAAACTTACAGAAAATCCAGGGCTATATTGTTATAGAAATGGGAATATTCTAGATAGATTGGATTACATAGTGTAAAATTGACTGCAGAGAAAATCCTGAAGATTTTTGCAGCAAGTGAGTCTTGGTGCAAGGGTGTGGGGGAATCATGAAAGTGTTTCTAATAAGGCATTTGCAGGTGCTGAAACGTTATTACTAAGCTAGCGACTGCTTTGAGGAGTCAGATGTGAAAAATTCATTTCTGGTATCAGAGGAGCCACCACTGAAACAAGGTAAGAAAGGATTTATACGTGAAGGGCTTCAGTTTCTGCAGAAATCTTTTGCACATCACAAAACCTGAAAGGCTCCTCATTAGGATTCTTTTGTAGATAAAATGAACATGCTTTGCATGAAATCCAAACAGAAACTCAGTGAAAAACCTGCTTTTAAAGTCTGAAAGTGATTTCACAGACATTGCAATGCAGCACCTTCCAAATAATTTATTCAAATCTCTTACTGTAGTTCACATTCTCCTCTAATTATGAATTGGAAACACTAGTTTTCAGCATGTCCTGGTAATACTGTGCTGAACCTGTAAACTATTCAGTATAAAATTATAATGAAACAATAGAATACTAAGTATAATCCTAATTCAATGGGAACAGAAAAACCTCAGGTGTTGGAAGACGACTCCACATCCTCTCATTTCTAAAGAGGCAGTCTACACTTAGCCAGGGTGGTAGCAAGATGTTTTAGCACCTAGCTAAGATTTGACCAGGGAACAAACTAGCAGTCTGCAAGTGCTGAAGAAATCACATTGGTGAGGAAGCATGGCAGCCCTCTCACCTCTCCAAGGCATTATACAGTCTTGAGTAACAGATGAAAAAATGAAGGGCCCACCGTGAAATAATAAACATATTTTAACACTAAATATTTAAGCAACCCCAATGAAAATGGAGTTACACAAGAATAAACTGTACGAATAAACATACCTGTATGTTTATCTGTCCAACATATGGTCATCAAAAGCAACTGGGGATTTGTCATTTCAGAGCTTAAGGTTAGTGAGACACACACTCATTCCTTCCTAGGAAGGATATTCTTGTAGGCGGTGGCACTTTAGCCTAGCCTACAGACGTTAGCCTTTGTGAATTCAGGTGTACTTACCAGGCGCGGGTGCCCAGGCGGTGGCAGCGGGGGCTGTGGGGGAGGCTTCTGTGAGGAGAGGCTGGAGCTGCCCCGCGCCAGACACAGCCGGTTCCAGCTGGCTCCAACCGACCCACCACAGGGCATGGCTGAGCCCCTCAAACTAGTTGGTGGTGCCCCTGTGAAAACATATTTAAGAAAGGGCAAGAACCACTGCATGGCAGCTGTAAGAGAGAGAAGCAAGAAAATTGAGAAACAGCCCTGCAGACCCTCAGGTCAGTGAAGAAGGAGGGGGAGGAGGTGGTCCAGGCACCGGAGCAGAGATTCCCCTGCAGCCCGTGGTGAAGACCACGGTGAGGCAGGCCGTGCCCCTGCAGCCCAGGGAGGTCCACGGTGGAGCAGATATCCACCTGCAGCCCAGGGAGACCCCACGCTGGAGCAGGTGGACTGTACCCTGTAGAAAGGACCCACGCTGGAGCAGTTGATGAGGGACTGTCTCCCGTGGGTGGGACCCCAGATGGAGCAAGGGAACAGTGGGAGGAGGAAAAAGCAGCAGTTTGCTTTATTTTAGTTTCTCAGTATAAACCTATGCTTACTTTGCCATTTTCTCTTCTGTTTTGCCATTTTGCAGGAAAACATGACATGAAAATAAACCTCTCCTTGCTGGTAATAATAAAACTTCTAAAAGCAGGTTAGCCCATACTGAAATGCTGACTTAATTTTGTTTCAAATCATCATGTTTTCTAGCAGTTTTGAAGTAATATCTGAGAAGATCATGACCAGAAATTAATATTTGTTCAAGAGGATCATCTGTGTAAATGGGTTAATAGTTTTACACCTCTAATGGGAGAAAAAGAAATTAGTTATACTCTATCCATTCCTCTGGTTGTTATATGATCCTTACTACTGCTATGCCTTGTGGGTTTTGGGTTTTTTGTTTTGTTTTTGTTTTTTTTTAATTTAATCAGTAGCATCACTGAACTCACGTCTGTTGGCTAGATCTTAAAAGGTGTCTCATCTATCATTTCTGATGGTTGGTGCTTGGCAGATCTATTTGCAAGCACTCAGTGAATGAGATGATAAAGATGGTACAAATATTTAGAAAAGCAGATGTAAATATAGCTCTGTTTAAATTAATTACTTTCAAAAGAGTACTAATCCTTACATAATCATGTGGACAGTGTTTTATAAATACTATTAACACAAGTTTTATTGTACAAGCCAAAAACCCAAATTAAAATGAGAACTCTCTCAAAGCAATAAAGTAATTTTTTTCTAACTGAAAGCTAAGTTCAATTGTTTCAAGTGCAGCAAAGTTTAGCAAAAAAAAAATAATAATAAAAAATCTTATGGTCTTTTTTAAGCACCTAAAGACATAAGAGAAAATTTTCCTAAGAACTTTTACTGAAACAAAAATGAAATTTCCTCTATTGTTAACCTTTGACCATATGCTCAAGTTCACGGCAGTAGTAGTAAAGGACAGGTAATTTTACACATAAATGAAAAAATCATTGACAAGAATAAATCTTGGCTTTGGAATGAAGATTATGCTAAAAATTGCATGACAGATGCCATGAATGGCATGAAAATTTTGCTCATTCTTAGAGTTAAGCTAATTCAAAACAAAAGAAAATACATGACCTATGTACCCCACCCAAGTTTTGAATACTAGAAAAATGCTCAAAAACAAATTTTACCTCATGAATTGTGTAACAATTATTAAAGGAATAATTTTAAATACAGGAGAAAACAATACACTGTTTATTGTCAAAACATTGTTTTTATCAATGTATTTTATTATGCATCTATTTTTGCTGGTATTCTATATCTAAAGCTAAATGTTTCCGTTGGCAATTCTCTTTCTCTACCTCATTCTGTGGTGTTAAACTTAATACGAAACGAGCCAAAAGTACAAGTAAATAGGCATTTTGTCATTTGCTGCACACTATAGGTATGCTTCATTTTGGATTTGAGCACCACTGAAGCACTCTGTTCATCTTTAGACCGTGGCATATAATAGCAACATTAGGCCCATACATAGCACCAGAATGGAACTGGAAAGATAATGTAGTGCCTCCCCAATGCAGGATCACCCTCAGCTATTTCATTCCTGACAGACCATGTTAAATGTGTAGTCAGAGACTCCATAAACTCGTCAGGCAACATGTTGTGGTGCCTCACGAGTGTCTGTTAAATTTTCTGACCTCTAAACTGAATCGTAGGTGCTTCAGTTTAGCTCAATATTTCTTGTTCTGTCATAAATGGAAATAACGGATTTTTCTTTATTACTTTGCAGTAGCTGTGTTGGTATTTTGAGACAGTTAATGTCCTGCTCAGTCCTTTCTTGAAGATAAACAGTGCCTGTATTTTTAAAACTTTCACACCAAAGTGGGAAATGACAAGCCAAAAAAACATCCTGTAGAAAAGGACGGAGAAATTGCATTGGATCACAAGCTTAATATAAGTCAGCATCATATTTTGACAATGTAATGGCCTGTAAAAGGGGGAAACACCACACTGAAATGTACTGTCCCTGTAATATTCATATCACTCACTTGAAAGAATAATAGTAAATTTCTTTCCTCTTACCTTCTTCAATGACTCAATCTGCATTTTCATCTCTTAAAACAAATATGTATGCTTGAAACAATTGTCTTGCTTTCAAAAAGCCGAAGATTAAAGAAAATCATGTTTCCTTCAGATTAAGGCCACCCTGCTTAAACAAATGTGAGATTAAGAATGAACAAGTAAGCAATTTAACTTTCAGTTCTTCCTTGAGGGGTTTTACCATGCCAACAAAACTTAACCACATGCTTTGGTGTACAGAGGTGGCTTTGGCACTGTAAGGGGTTTTTGAATTTTTTTTTTTTTTTTTTTGAGGGGTATGTGTGTGTGTATATATGTACGTATATGTATACATGTGTATATATGTGTGTATATATATAAAATAGACAAGTAATTGCAAATGTTCTACTGTGTTTAACAAACTAAGTTTGATTCAATTTTCTCATTATCAACATTGAATACTGCTGGCCAACTCGTTTGCCATACATTTCATGTGAATACTGAAGAGGCTTCAGTAAAGCCCTGCAAAGACATTTTCTCTATTCTTAGGTATTTCCTTATGAAACAGCTGAAGGAGCAATTGAAAAGAGCTCTCTGTGGCCTTTGTTCATCTCATACATTCATGTAAATTATATCATAATATTGGGCTGCTATGACACATGTCAAATTCATTAACTTATCCTACTGATTAGTCCTTTCACACTTTTTAGTTGCGGTTTATTCCAGCTGCAGAAAATACGGTAGACTTCCTGATGGGACACATTAGACTGAAACTACTGTTTTACTCTTCACCTTGCTCTTCCTGGACACATATAAAGTAGAAGTCAAAATCAGGTCCCTGGTTAGGTCAATTCATAAACTTCAACCACCTTCAGTGGAACCAGGGTTTCATCCCAAAGGACCACATTCAGACTTCAGTTGCTTTTCATCTCTGAAAACTGGCAGGTACAGACGAACTAAACTATACTTTTATTTAACCGTTTCTTGAGAGGAACATGGACAACACCTATGTTTCTCATTATGGTGTTCTGCCTATATGACTGCTACAATGTTGGTTACTATACACATGCAAAGTGGCATGGTGTTACATCTCACAGGAAAGGAAAAAATACTCCTAGTTTGCATCACATCACTGGTACTTAACCTTTCTTCCCTCCCACAAACACCAAAGCACTTGCATGCCAGAACAGGTATCAATTCCTTTAAAGTTTAAGTTTGAAGTATCAGTTCCCACTGCACACTGACAGCAGCAAGACTCAGTGTTGGGAAAGAGCAAGACAGGGCTCAACAGCTATGATTTTGGAAACCTAAGGAAATACATCCAAATAAGGCTTATGATTTAACTCACTGGACAGTATAAAGAAACTAAACCAGCCAGCAAAGAGCAAGACATACAAAGGATGGGACTATGTGTGAATACATAGGACACCCCCACTGTTCTTCACACAGGAGCAAACAGATCTCAGGCTTTGCTTTTAAGACAATGACAGTAGAGACTGAAGTTTAGGTGTATATTCAAAATGAGTCAGAAAGGAAGCAAAAAAAATAGAGGAGGAAATTTTAATAAAAAGTATATAAATAAGCATGGAAATATTTAATAATAGAGATAAAAATGGTATCATTCAATAATAAAAAAAAATGAAGGAAAGGAAATAAGAAACTCAGAAGAAAAACACTGTCAGAGAAAAATAACCTTTAAGGAAAAGTAATAGGTTCAGAACTCTTTAAATATCTCAGGAGCCCTCTGGAGGTACTTACTGCATGCTGTGCTTTTAAGGCTGTCAGTCAGCACCACAACACATACACAACCACGGCTGTGATGCTTGCATATTTTTACCAAGCACAATAATTTGGGGAGCCAGCTGTGCAATTATTGCATATTGTTGAAAGACCAACTGCACTGTAGTAAGAGATAAAAATGCTTCTATTTGACAAAAAACATACCATAGATAAAAGTGCAAACATGTCAGAGAACTTGAAACAGGAGTCAGTTATATTTATATTGCTGCAGCTAATTAACCTTTGGGGGTTTGTTTGTTGTTTTGGGGTTTTTTTTAAAAAAAAAACACTAAAAGTATCATTTCTTGAAGCTCTGAACTTTTTTTAATATAGCATGCCATTTTGAGACTGGTATGCTGTCTTAATGTCTGACAAGTGTGTGGGTTTCTGCAGGTAGAATTTGACTCAGAAAGTAAAGCCAGGAGGTGAAAATTTCTGATTCTCATTTAATTGTTCTGTCACATCTGACCATCTTTGGAAAGCACAAAGAGATATTTCATAGTTATTAGTACATTCGGAAACTGCCAGTTTTATTTCCACTAGCTTTTGTCATCATTTTTTTTCAGTGATGACTTTATGCTTCTGAAATACTTTCCTCCTTTCTTCTCTTCAGATCCTGTGTTCTAGAACTCACTTTTTGGTTGTTATGTTGATCTTTTCGTGTTTTCTGTGTGTTTAGGAAATGATCTACCAGACATTCAGGTTACCACTAGGCTTGTGTACCAGTTAATTTTGCATAAGTATGATACTACATAAAATCCAGATTATAAACTAGTCAATACATATTACCTCAAAAGCAACAGTTAAGAAAACAAGTGAATCAGTTTGCCACTGTTTAGTGTACTTTGTAAAAAGCTCGAATTATATCCCTCTATATCATCCTAAAAACATGAAAACTTGAGGAATCTTACACTGATAGCAACATCAACCCTTTCCACCACTAAACGTGCCAAAGCACATCAGAGCTAAAAAACGGTGAAGGTACTGTGCTCAACAGCATAGTAGAGTTCCTGTGCTCCAGCAACATAATAAGGCCATACATCTTACAAACCCTGTTTTCTCCTGTGAGTTTCATTAATAACAGAAGGAACTTTCTTTGGGTTTACCTGCCAGATACATGATACATATTTCAGTGAGTGGAATTTTTCTACAATGGTGGCTTTAGAAGGAATTACTATTTCTAATTCATCAGTCTTGTGCAAACAAGTTAAAAGAAGCAAAATGTAAATCTCTTTATAACTAAATTAATCCAATCCTTTTTCATTTGTCATCACAGTGACAAAGCTCTATTGTCAGCTGAACAGATGTACTAACCACTTGTCACTTGTGTGTGCTAAAAAAGCAACAGCTAAAAAGAGATAATTTCTCCTGACTAATACATATCAAAGTAGAAGAATTCTTTTTTTGTTGTTATTTAGTAATTTGCTTGGATGTTTTGTTTGCTTTACACCAGGTATTAACTTCTGGTACCACTGATATATGGAGAAAGAATCACAGATGTATTACACCTTTTCAAATTCCAGGAACCCATAGCTCATTTTATGCCTTCATTCTATCTTTATATCAAAATGCACAGAGTTTATGATCTCATAATGACAGAATTCTTGCTAAAATATTCCTGTTAAAATGCAAATGTTGACCTTCCACCAAGCCTCAAGTTAGAACATCTTTCCCTTTAATTTTTCTGCAATAGACATACTTTGCAACAGGAGAACGATTTTCTTGATAGACCATGGTTCTTTTATTTTCCTAATGATTTAACATTCTTTAGAGGTTTTGTTGTTGCTGCTTTTTTTTTATAAAAGTGGAATATAAAACTTTATTTGAAATTGAAAATAAAGCATTACATTTTATTATTGGAAAATCAAAGATGAATAGATTAAGTCACTGTTATCATAAGAGAATCAAATATACTTTTCTCCTGTGGAGAAATAACATAAATGACAAAAATAATGTGACAACATAAAAGCGATGAAGATATTCAAGTATCATCCTTGATTTCCTAGCTATAAATTATGATTTTTGTATTCTATTCTTCTACCTTAAATTATTTGCACGTTATTCTTATTATGGGAGATGCACCATGACGTGCTGATTGCTGGCTGACTTAGCTTTGTTCCCATTGAAATACAGTAAGAATGAAAATTACATCATCCAAACTAAACACCTAAAATAAGTGAAGATACTTTAGTCTTGAAAATAACAACAATACTTGAGCAATAGAACAATATCGTACATTTTGCAAACACTCTTCAACATTCTGGTAAAAAGAAAGGGAGCTTATCTGCCCAGAGCTGTTACACCCCAGTTGCGGCTTAGGTTAAGAGGTCCTTCAAGAAGAGTTCCTAAGATGGCATTTCCTAGTGAAGCGTTCACTACGTCAAGAAGAAGCAGCACGCATTAGGTCTAAATAACCGATGTTTTCAAACACGCTCTCTGAGGGTCTAAAGCCAATCTCATGTCCTGTTACCTTCAAGAAAAAACTGAGCACTAATAATGTATTTCCAGAATCTTACACAGGCTGTCTTCCTTACCTGTTGCAGGCTGGTAATACCTACTCTCTTCTGTAAAAATAATGAATAAAGGTACTTGTGTATTCACCAAGATCTGTCTCAAACAACAAAGCAAATACTAATAATGTTGACAAAAAATTAGCTTTTGGGGCTCCAAATGAAACTGTAGACTCTTCATTCCCAGCATAGGCAACCAGGCCTTCTGTCTGCTTAAAGCAAGGGAAAAAAAAAAAAAAAAAAAAAACAAAAAAAAAAAAGAAAGATGGCAAACCTAGTTGCCACCTAAAAAAAGATGCATAAGACATTGAACAAGACATTAAGGCAAATCTCTGGCTAAATACTGTTCTGCATTTTTTTTTTCTATTCCACAAATGAAATACAGTTTCTATAATTTGTATAATGATTTCTATCAGATGTAGGAAAACAAAACCAAAGCTGTGCAAACAGGTTGACCACAAACCTCTGTTTCCACACCCATCTGCCCACAGATGTAAATCCCCATACACGTGTATTTCAAAGGATGGGGGAAGGCTGAAATCAGCTGAGGAAAGTTGTGCTGTCTCATTTGTTTTTGCAGGATGAGGATGAATCTCTTTTCTGTGTAATGCCAGAAGATAACTGTTTCCATTGCAGGAAGGATTCCCCCCCTCTTCTTGCTCTCCTCCAAGAGAAAAACTTCTCATGAAGCACTGGAGATTACCTATAGCTAAAGGCAGGTCAAGATGCATGGTACTACTGGTGGTTTTAAGATCTCTAGGTCATTACTGAAATTTCTTGGTCATTTAAAATTTTAGTCTGGAAAATTTTTTCCTCTGTCTCAGAAAAAAAGGAGTTTTAAATCTCTCTTGGCCAGACATGCTACATTATACTTCCCACAGTCAGCTCAGCATGCGTTCAATTGGTAACACATTTCATTTTCTTTCTCTTCCCTGATACCATTAAATTGCTACTTTTGGTTAAGCAGCACTAGTCTTTGGTTTACCACAGTGTGGCCAGTTTGTGACCTCTAGCGTGAGCGCAGGAGGAGAAGGTGTTTTGGTTTGGATTTGGGGGGGGGGGGGGTGTCTTGTGGGTTTTGTGTTTGTTTATTTTCAAGATTAATTTTAGGAGGCTGGACACTGATGCAGGAGGCCCCTTGCAGTTCTACAGTCCCATGTTAGAGGTATTTAAAAATCAACAGGAGTTAACTGTCTTAACAGCAGTAAAGTGACTGCATTTGACTTGACTAGTTTTCCCTCTATTAGAGAGCAACTTTAGCATTTCTGTAATGCCAAATTCACCTTTCAATGTACATTACTGCTGATTTTTCCACCACTACCACCATCATCACCCCCCACCCCATATACTTGCACATATTCTAGAACACTAAGACTGACATTTCTGGGTAAAGCCACAATGTAACTAATAATAAAAATAAATTCTACTCCTAAGTAGAATGACTACCCATAGATAAAACAACAAAATAAAACACTGGCTGTCAGAGGCAAACAAATGAACACTTTCAATCTTATATGGTCACTTTGGATAGACAGAAATAAGATAAATCAATTGTATTTGTAATCAGTCAACAATACATTGAAACATCTAACGCTTACATGTTCTTTTTACCACCTCTTCAAAGTGAAAGCATACAACTTAGATACAGTTTTAAACTTATTTTCATTGGGCTTAACAGAAGGAAAAGAAAAGGAACAAAATTAAATGTTACTGGCAGACCATCCATAAAGTACACTAAGCTCATCAATTCTTTGAAAAAAAAAAATGTTGGGAAATGGCCAGTTATTTAACTTGGCAAAACAGCTGCTTAGCATTGACAATACCCAGTATTACTAATGCTATGAAAGTCTCACAGAAGCTCAGAATACTTTTATTAGGGTTAAAAGAATGTCATTTGCAAAAGCTGTTCAGAAAAGAATGCTGTCAGAAAGCCTCTGAGAAGCCTTAAACCCAGCTCTGACAAATGTACCTTAATTTCAGTTTTAATCTAATCCTAACTATGAAAAATATACCTTCTAACTAGCAATTATTTCAATTCAATTTCATGAAGTTAGTGTAATGCTGGGGGTATGCTCCCTCATTAATATCACCACCTCTGCTATCCCAGATTCATGGAAACAGAGCACAAAGGGAAAACTATAATCCCAATACCAGTTTTCTACTATGGGTTTTGTTTTGTTTTGGATTTGTTGGGGTTTTTTTTCTTCATTCTGTTGTTATTAAACAAGGTTCCAAGAAAACTCAGCAGCATAATAAAAGCTTGGGCTTTCAGCAGAGGTATAGGCTAAAATACCTACCGGCTCAGTTGGCGTAAGGAATAGGGGACTGTCTGTTGCAGGGTGCAGACAACCTAGCTCTTATAAACAGCAAAAGAGACTCCTTGGTTCCAGGTGGTTTCTGAGAAGCACAACTGGAGTTATTCTGCTTGCAATTATATCAATTGGATCAAGACTAGCAGAAGATGTGGGTAGAGCAGTGCAAAATTAACCATTCACATGTGGCAGGAGCAGGGAGGAAATATTAACAGCAGATGATCTTGAATCTTCTTGAGCTATTTAGGAGGAAGGAATGGATGTAGTGTGGTGTAAGGTGATGGTAACCAGTGGTAAGAAGGGCATTTAGCTGAAAATCTAAGCCTGGGAAACTTGCCTGATCTCACACTTGCGGCTGTGATTTTCATCACTAGCCATGCAACTTTGTAACATTTCTTAATCTTGTCACTAGAATCTACGATTTCCAGTAAAACCACACAAGAGTATCTATATTGTTCTCCAAAGTAACTCCATTCTTTCTCTCTCTTGAAAAAAACCCAGATGGTTCCATAGTTCATAAAACCATCTATTCCTTTTAAAATCTTCATCTGAGCCACTCCTTTTGGCAGAGTTCTCATGTTGTTAAGAAATACATACAACTTTTGTTTTTCTAAATAATTTTGAAATTTACTGTGTTATATTTCTGTTGAAAGATCTACTTTTCATTCCATGGGACTGAAGCTTACCTTTCTTCTCCTGGGCTAACAGACCTGCAAAGCCAGAACAAAGGCAAAAAAGCAGAGGCTGCCACAAGAACTGGCTATCATTTGGTTAGGAAACTTTCTCTAACACCTGGAGTTGTCAGTCTGCCTTGAAAACATGACTAATTTCTCATCACTAAAACTATAAAATATAAATCTTCATATATCAAGTATATGGAAATTCTGTTGTTCCTTTACAAAAGCTTTCCTTTTCTTCCTTTTTAACTAGATAGCCCAAAACTTCTCAATGTCTGTTTCATGCTTGTTAAATGCCTGTACTCTTCCCTTAGCCCTGTTAATTATGCTTTTTTCCTCAGTATTAGTTAAGCAAGCACTAGATCCATGGAAAAGCTGTCAACTTCATTTTGTAGCTACTTATTTTTTCATTTTATTTACATACTAACATTTTTGTCTTTTTGAGCGAGGGCGTATATTAAATGGAAGCTTACTATTATTATTACACCACCAAATCTGTTTCCCGAGTGGCCTAGAAGGTGGCTTGCTGCAATACATATGAATCATTCAAACTGTTCCTTTCAGTATGACTCACCTCACATTTATCCAAAACTGTGCACCTGAACTTACACTCAGCTTTTTCTAGCTTTGATTAACCTAAGTGATTCTGTCATCTGCAGATTTCCTTCCCTTTTCCCATTGTCTCTGCCAGTAAATTCATAACTAAACGTGTATTTCAGAGTGATCAGTGAACAAAAACAGTCAGAACAAGTTTCACAGATTTCTTTCGTGGCTGCTGGTCCTAAAGAGTTCTGTGGTGATTAGTTTTTATAGACAAAATCAAGACAATACAGATACGGATTTTTTATTTACTCCGTAACACTAGGCAGACTAAACATGGGCTGCATTCATATGGATGGACTATACACTGCATGGAAAAACTAGACTTCAATCTGAAATAACAACATAATATCTCTAAATATCATTAAGTAGAAGGAAGTTGCTATAGGCAAACTGCTTTCTGCATCCAGGAAATATATCTGGTTTTCTGCTTAGTAAACCTTTTCCTAAAAAAAGTCTTTTAATTGCCAGGAAACTTTAAAAAAAAAAAAAAAGTAGAAAACCACCAGGTATTGCAGGCTGCCCTGAAAAAAAAATAAGTGAACATGATGTTGGATTCTCGTGCTAGTCTCAAGGAAGAACCAGAGAAGAAGAGCCAGTCAATATGACTAAAATGTGCATTTACAAAACAACTACAAAAAGACTTCCATGTCAGTGACAGGAGGTGATTCAACTAGCTGGCTGGCAGTAAAGGTTGTTTACCAGGTTCTGGATTCCTAATTGGGTGCCTAGCTTGCTAAGTAGCAGCTGGTCTTTAATTAGTTGAAAAATTATTATCACTAAAAGTTGCCATAAAAAGAAAGAGAACAATATAATTAAAGCGTTAGAATCCATATGGTGGCATACGTATCTTCACTTGTCAATAGCTGTTTTTCCTCTCTTTTCCACTCAGCATTAATAAGGCAAAACTGTTCATTTGCCAAAAAAAGTCTCCTTTTTAAATTTGTATTGAAAGTAATATTAAAATGGAAATGTGCTGAAAGACTCTACATAGTGTAATGTTTCTCTTTGACTGTGAAATTATCCAAGATGCTATTTTCACCAGGGCTGAGTTAGGATTGATGAGTCACCCTTGCCAGTACACTTAATCACGGTAGGACATCATTATCTCACCTTCGTTCATTACTTATAAAGTAAAACTAGATGAAAACCTCTTTGTATATAAGGCTTAGCAAAATACAAATTTTATGCCTGTGATGTATTAAATATGACCATAGCCTGAATGTACATTGCAATCTGTAACTGGAAATATGCAAGCAGTTGCACTATAATTATCTGAAAATATTTTATGCACCGCTGTTTCGAGAGGTTTACAGACCTTCTCTGCACTTAAGGAATATTTGCCAATGCATGTGGAATGAAGAGATTACATGTGAAGCAATACGGTGTTAATATAAAAGAATAAGTTTAGGCATATTTTTTCTAAAATATTTTAAACACTTGTGCTATCAATTTTAATATAGAGTATTAAACTATTTTTGTACTTACTGATTTGGTCAAGGGGGGAGTGAGGAGGATAATATTACTTAGTTTTGTAACAGCTGAATCCCCTCCAGTTCAAAACCTGACAGAATCATCTCATCCATTAAACCTTTTTGTGACAAAGAACTTCAGTAGTTGAGAAAGGTATTTACCTACAATAGTGGTGCAGTATTAAAGAAAAAACAGAGAAAGAAAATAACTCTGTTTAGCATCCAGATCAGCTGTGGAAAATGGATAAACTCTACATTGCTCATACTAGCTGCAAGAGACCTCGACTTATGTGTGTTATTGTTTATATTACAGCAGAGAAATCTAGGAAATAAAATTATCTTCTGCTCTACAGGAGTAGATTGCCCATATTCCAAGTCTAGAAAACATTTCTTAGCTGGAGTTAAAACCAGGACATTCAGTATAAAAGAAAGGAACTGTTTGAAAGCCTAAATTTCCAAGTGTCTCAATTATCCTCAACTCCACCTCTGCAGCACAAAGTTGAGAAAATTTAAAATAACCCATCACCATAAAATCAATTGATTCTTGGCAGTAACTACACATAGAAAGGCAATAGCCTTTCATAATTTTACATAAGCCTTCCTTTAAGGTTAAGAAGTTGCAGACAAAGAAGAAAATACTCATCAGATAAGCAGCATATAGCAATATGCATGAGCTTCAGTCTGTCACTATAATGCCTTCCAAAGGCTAAGTAATTTTTTTTTCCCTGCTGAAGTGTTGTTTCCCATCTAGATTTTTCTACATTCAGACCTCACTCATATTAGGCCGCTGTAAGGCAACAGAAGAGATGAATGTGCCCTAGGGCAACTAATAATACAATTAAAAAAAAAAGTATCAACTTTCCACCTTAAAATACATTACTACCAGGTCTTCGAATTACATTGCTGGGATGAAGCATAAAAGGTTTATCTAGGAATTCCATTTTCATAGTTTAACCCCAGCCAGCAACTAAACACCACGCAGCCGCTCACTCACTTCCCCCCCACCCCGTAGTGGGATGGGCAAGAAAATCAGGAAAGAAGTAAAACTCAGGAGTTGAGATAAGAACAGTTTAATAGAACAGAAAAGAAGAAACTAATAATGATAATGATAACATTAATGCAATGACAATAGTAATAATAAAAGGATTGGAATGTACAAATGATGCACAATGCAATTGCTCACCACCTGCCGACTGACACCCAGTTAGTCCCAGAGCAGCAATCCCCCACCCCCACTCACCCCAGTTTCTATACTAGAAGTAACGTCACATGGTATGGAATACTCCGTTGGCCACTTTGGGTCAGCTGCCCTGGCTGTGTCCTGTGCCAGCTTCTTGTGCCCCTCCAGTCTTCTCGCTGGCTGGGCTTGAGAAGCTGAAAAATCCTGTAACTCATCCCTGCATTACCGTTTTAAAAATATCACTGCTAATGTTTGTCTGCCATAATGTTCCCACCAACATTTTGTTAACTCAGCTGTGTGACCACTGCCCAGTCTGAGTACAATAGAGAGCTCGTAATTTACTCTGACAGTAGAAATGGGTCAGTGGGACTGGAGGGACCTCTCTCCCTGTAGTCCTATGAAGCACAGGAAGGTAGAGCCTGGAGAAAGGGGAAAATGGAGCCACTACTGAAGATCGGGTTGGCATGCCATGGGAACACCATCCACTTGGCTTGGACAGCAAACCTGCCATCAGGTTAAACACAAGGTTATGACAGCAGCTTTGAAATATATTTAGTACACACATGCATACCAACTAACAGCAACAGAAGAGATGCTAGCATTAGAGAGATATTTGATGAACTGCAAAGGGAAGTGTGATTAAATATTTTCACTCACAAGTATGCATGTGCAAGCACAAAAGTGTGTGTCACCAGTCTGGTAGACAAACATTTTCTTCAATCTTATAATGTACATATAACAGTAGACTGCCATTTATTTACACTTACAGATGGCTTTGTTTTAAGTCAGGACTCCATAAGTTTTCTTTCAATTAAGCTGAATCCATATCTATTTATTTGAGTTTTTCTCTTTTTTAAAAACCATTTTTATTTGAATCAGTGTGGAAAAATGTATCAAAATAAGGCATCCTACCTGCCAGATTGTTGCATAGACCTGGATTCAACCTTTATGTAATTTCTAGTGGCAGGTGATAAATGAAGAGATGGAAAAAGAGAACTGTTACAGAATTCTGATGAGCGAGCCCTTTCTAACTTCAACGAGAAAAAAAAATGAAGTCTCTATCTGATTTCCATGAAACAGACTGTATATTACAAGCAGCATCTGGAAAAGAGCTTATTAAAAACTAACTGTTAAAAGACAACACTCTTATGGTATCTATTTTCTGTGAGGGCTGACCCTCCCTGACCTGTCTCATTGAAAGTTCTTTAAACTCACTAAAGCTCACAAGGAGAGCAGGATTAAATACAAAATAATAGCAGCAAAATAAAAAGGTAATAAAATCTTTATTTCTTTAATCACTGTTATCAAATACAATAGTTTCACGCCAGCATTCTGCACTCTAGAGTAAAGACTGGTAGAAAAGATGAAAAAAGAAATTTTTGATTCACTAATGTACAACAAATTTCTCGTTAGTGACCTAATATCTCATCTTCTGGAAACGCAGCCCATACTTAAAACAAAAGTGTTTGCTCTTGGTAGAGTCCCTCAACATAATTTCAACAAGCTAGAAAAGTTTTCATCATTTTTAATCTTATATGCTATACTTCATAATTCCTTTAGGTATTACTTACAAGTGTGGACAAGTTTTGCCTTGACAAGTAGCCATGAAGGCCATCTGCACGGCATATGGATGTTAAAAAACATAATCAGTTTAGAGAGGTATATTTGTAAAACAGGCTAACAGATCAGTTGAAAATTCTGCAATCTGTTATTTACTAGACTGCTTTCGTATGGGACAAACAAATGAAAAGAACATAGTTGATCTTTCTGCTCTTTAGAATTTTTTCATTGTTTCTGGGTTACATGCTTCAGCGAGGTGAGCTGCCTGGTACATTTCTCCCTCACAGCTCCATTTTAATGCAAAGTTCTGAGATCAAGAAAACTACAAGGGGCAAACATAAGCAACTTATAATAGCTTGCTTACATTATTCAGCATGTGGTATATAAGCACAAAATATTTACAAGGTTCATTTTACATGCACATTAATTATGTAAAATTAGAGACACCAAGTGAGAGCCATTAAGTGTCGATTAGACAATAAGATCAAGAATGCTGGCAGTGCTGGTAATAAGAAACCTAGAGTTTACTTCCAAAGGGAAGACAGTTCATTAACATTTTAATTTGTTTCTCAACAGTTCAATTATAACATGCCTAATGTACTGGACATTAACCTTTGGGGGCCTGAACCAAATTGTAGATCAGAGTAAAATGACCTTACTCCTTCCATGAAGATGCCGATGTGACTTTTTGGGGAACTTTTGTTGCTGTCGAACGAGGTGATCACCTTATTCTGAAACCTCTTTTAAGAGTCATGTCTCCTTTACCTGTAAATGTTTAGGGCAACGCCCAATAAATTGATAAAAAATTTTTCTTTTCCACTGGAATCTCGAGTTCTGCAACTGAAAATAAAGTGCACACTAATGTCAGGGAACACAAGAGCAAATGTTTGGTCTGAAAAAGAAACGTAAAAAGTGGCCACATGACACTTTTTTCAATAGCATAAAATGTATGGCACATAATGTGCTATGTATCTAAGACTGCATGGTAAAGCTTTCTCATGGTTCAGTCAATTGTCAATTAACTTGAGTTAATTGGTTGCAAAAGAACTTAAAATTATTTGTTAAAATATAAATCCAGATACTAAAGTTTGTTCCAAGAAATCTATAGCAAAGAGTTCTGATTCTGGAAAAGAAAACAGTTTCTGGTGTACCTAGTAGTTCAGAAGCTGTTATTAAAAGCAGATAGTGACATAGACTCTAGCCTCTTAATAAAACTAAAGTTATTGTCTGAAAATGGAGTATATAAATAGGAATGTTAATGAGATTTTTTTCTCAGAGTAAAGCCTATATAATTTTGCTTGCATTCAGAATTTTTCCTCCTGTTGATCTAGTAGACATTTTATCTTGATAATAATAAAAAAAAAAAAAGTAGGAGAAAGTGATTTCTGCAATCCAAGCAGCATATAAACCAGCCCTCCATTTAAGATCTAATCATAAATACAGCTGCATAGATAAGTATCCTTTTACTGTGCAATTTCTTTTCACAGTTCATTAATTGTGAAGTGATAACTTCAAAGGAAAAAAAAAAGTTTGTCATTTTATGATAGTGTCCTGCACAGCCATGAAGATGGGATACACTTTTATGTGTTCTTCTCACTAATCATACATCAGGGGATATAAAGGTGGACGTCAATAGCTAAGAAGCTAAAAACATTTATAAGAATGGGCCAGGTACTGTACGTTTGGAGGCAACAAGGTGCCTGGCCTGTCTTTAATTTTTCTCCTCATTTTTCAGCTCTGAACAGCTGACAACAGGCAAGACTAAAGAAGATTCTCACCATAGGTGTTAAGTAAAAACAAGGGAGTGCGAGCACAACAGAACACAATTTGACCACTCTTTATTTAATAAATAACAAAAATATACCTTCAAACCTAGTGAGGAAGCAGATGCCGGATAGGGTAGAGTAAGGTATATACAACAATGCTAGTTCATGTCTATTCATTGCTTTTGCTTAGGACAACCAGGAAAAAAAACCTGAGTGCTGTAACTGTCTATTAAAATATCCGCTTAAAAAGCCAAAACAAAAGCTTGAAAGAAAAACTTGAATGAAATAATGTTACTTTATTTGTAAAACATCTTTTAATTAGTTTATTTGTCATGAAAGATTTACTATGAAAACCAAAGCAATGTAAGTACATTATCAAAAAAGGTTACTGATCAGTGACAAATGCATGATGCTACTGACTGCATGCTTTAGCAACTTTTTTTGTTTTGTTACATACCTTCAATCATTCCAGGTTATGTTCTACCAGAGATCCAACACTTGGTTCCATGTCTTCCACTGTTTGATTAGTCAAAAAAACCAAATCACATGAAACCTCCAGTACCTGTGAAGAGGAAGATTCTGTTTAATGTAAACATCCAAAAAGAGTATTCACCCTAATAATCTATTACAGTTAACTAAATTCTGACCGTACACTGTCCATTTAAAGTGTGACCTCTCATTTCAGAATATATCAAGGAAAGAAATCAGGTTCGTTCCACAAAAATGTTATTTAGCTATAGATTTCATTAGTCTTCCCTAAAAAGTCCAGTGTGACAAGAAAAAAGAGCATTTACAAATAAGATATTGTCCTGGTTTCAGCTGGGATAGAGTTAATTTTCTCCCTAGTAGCTGGGATAGGGTTATGTTTTGGGTTCAGTATGAGAAGAATGTTGATAACACACTGATGTTTTCAGTTGTTGCTCAGTAGTGTTTAGAGTAAGTCAAGGATTTTTCAGCTTCTTGTGCCCAGCCACCACGAAGGCTGGAGAGGCACAAGAAGTTGGGAGGGGACGCAGCCAGGGCAGCTGACCCAAACTGGCAAAGGGGCATTCCATACCATGTGACGTCATTCCCAGTATATAAACTGGGGGGAGTTAGCCTTGGGGGGAGATTGCTGCTTGGGAACTAAATGGGCATCTGTCGGTGAGTGGTGAGCAATTGCATTGTGTATCACTTGTTTTGTATATTCCAATTCTTTTACTAGTACTGTCATTTTAGTGTTGTTACTATTATCATTATTAGTTTCTTCCTTTCTGTTCTATTAAACTGTTTTTACCTCAACTCTTGAGTTTTACTTTCTTTTTCTTTCTGATTCTCTCCCCCATCCCACTGGGTTGGGGGGAAGTGAGCAAGCAACTGCGTGGTGCTTGGTTGCTGGCTGGGGTTAAAGCACGACAGACAGGTAGAGCGACTGGGCTGATTTTAAGATTGGTTTGAGCCTAGGTTGAATCTTCTACACAAATATCTTTTATTCTTAGAACAGCAGACTAATGTACACTCTTCTATTTTCATTTGCTACTTAATATTTCCTACCTGGCAAATACAGAAAAGATCCTTGTTGATACACAACAGCTTGCAAACAAGCCATACTTAAAGCAAAACTATTCATAGTTGTTTACTCGGATCATAGATACACATAAGAAAGCTATTAACTGTGGTAAAGTGGTAGTAATAAAGCTACCCCTTTTATTTAAGTAAGGCAAATACCTACTTTTATAGATAGAATTGATTCAGATTGCTATTGTGATTCTGGAATAAATAACTGAAGTCATTAGGATTAATTTAAATCTATGTGAATGTCTTATGATAAGGAGTCTTTCACACGCTGTGTATACAGTTCTTTGGGACGATTACTTTCCTTTTCAAAGAAAATCAGGACTTATAAATATAGGATAATGTTGACAATATTAATATAGATTTCAACACCATACAGCAAAAGTCAATTTTGGAGGAGGAACTTTGTCTCTAAAACACAAAGTCTGATACTAACTAAAGTTTGGCTTTAATCACTCCAATGCAAATAATAAATGAGAGGCAAGAGAGAACCTGCTGATCTCTATATAGTGACAATCCATTGACATTGTGTAGTGTTATTCATTATGCCAACCTCTTCAGATATAAATGTATCAATAGCTATTGAAAAATCACTGAAACATCACGTTCTTTGTGTATTTGTGAGCATGTGTGTGCATCTTTTTGTGTCTCAGTGCAGGCAGACAGCAAATATCTATCTTGTAACGTTAACTCTAAGGGGCTGAATTAATCTCTGGCATCATGACTATATTGCAGATCCTGGCATTACATCAATAATAAATATAGCATATTATTTAAATGTATATTTTCTTCAAATACCTCAGTAAGTTAATAGACGACTACAAAGCAAGAATGGAAAACTTTTCCCAATTATTTTAACATGAATTTCAAAGGGCAAAGTAAACAATCTAACAAGTAAACTAAAATGCTGATTTTACAGTTTCAAAACTGACAAAGCAAGTTTTGTTCCTATTTTTGTATCAGGGAAGTGCTCATTTCTAATTTAACTAATTTCAGCAGAAATAATATTTTTGAGGTTGGTAAAAGCAAACAAAAGAAGTCTGAAAAAAATTTAAAGAAATTTACAGACAGGTGACAATATCTTTTTAAAAAGAAAGAGCTGTCTCAGTCACTAAAGAATTGCCATTGCTTTAATATAATAAGTTAGTACTTCTGCCATTATATGCAAGAAAAAACAGATAGTTTGTGCAAGGTCATTGCAAATACAAGATGCATCAACCTGGTGAAGTTCCTGCAGCAACATAAATGTGTTTATGAGCAGCAGGTGAATTCCTGCAAAAGACTCTAAAGCTATTAACAGCTCGGTAAGGAGTACATAATAATAGGTTGTTAACTCAGCCTCCCTGACAAGAACATCAAGGACGGGCACTTTGAAACTATTATTACTAATACATTAAAAAAAAAAAAAAGGAAAAGAAAAAGAGAGAATTTTTACATTACATTTCTTTAAATCAACAAAATAAACATTCATGATTTTACTAGGGTACAAAACTAACAAAACTACATGGGAGTTACTGAATAACATACCCTTTCTGTGAATTCAAGTTGGCTAATGAAACGCATTTACATGAAAAGCTCCTCTAATGTTCATTTTTCATTCCAACAACCACTCCCCACCCCCCACCCCCCCCCCAACCCACAGCTTTTATTTAATATGTGGTAAAATGCTTATACTAATATAAAACATGGAAATAGCATGTCTTATTGCATGACAATGGAATGGTTCTCCTGAAAAGACCTTCCTCTTTCCCTTTGGATTTTTCTCCCTTCTCCCAGAATGACTGTTTTGGGGACATCACTATTTAATAAAAAAGAGGTTGCTTAAATTATGCAGTCAGTGACTTTGTTTCCATTTCAGTGTGAAAAAAATGTTAAAAGTGGAAAACTAATAACAATCTGTCCTTCTGCATGGTTAGTGTGCAGTTGCAATGCAGCTTCAGAAGAAGAGAGAAAAAAAAGGGAACTTTCTCTCTTTGTCCGTTTTTCCCCCCCCAAAGCATACATGTCGTTTTACCTCTATCTCCTGAATGATCAAGGATTGCAGGAAAAAACTGTAAGTAAAATGATACCTCACATGGAACATTTCTTAATCTAGACAAAGGTACAACCTAGCTTATGTCTCAAAGTACACATCTTCTTGATTTAATCTGTGAATCCACCTTTACGGTTGCGAAAGAACAATTTACAAACAGCAAGTAGTTTGTGTATTATGAAAACACTGTCCTAGCTTCATTTTTTAAAACAGTTTGGGCTCATAGATGAAGACTTTTGGGAACTTTCTAGCTAGTTCTTATTTTAAGAAGGTCTAAAGGAAACATTCTGAGAGGTTTCAGAGAAATGGAGACCTGGACATTGTATTTAACTTATAAATAAGGAAATTATTTTTGCTTAGATGGCCATCTTTTGGCAGCTATGCTAGTTGTATTTAGGTCATTGCTCATGAAGTTCACCATTTTTTTGTAAAAATATGTCAAACTTTCAAACCCAAAGTTTGACTCCTGCATGTGTGTTAAGGTACCTGAGGGAACTACAACTCTTAACTTCAGATACTACTAAAACTTACTGCATGTAAACTCAAAAGTGAACACACTGAAACTGGTTAATAGTACCAGCAACAGCAACAACAACAACAACAACAATAATAATATGTTTTAAGCTGAGAGTACATTCTCTATTTTGTTAATTCCGGATTAAACATTTTAAACTTCTTACCACTTCCTTTTGTGTAATTGATATATTCTCTCTCAAGAGACGTTTCTTTTTTACAATATGTTCATAAAAATCATCTAAAGTTTGTCCTCATGAGGGAGCTGAAACTTACTGCACTATAAAATAGCTGCTCCCGATTTTTTACCCTACCTAATCACATGCTTTACCATACCTAATCACAACTTAAGCTGATTCTTGTGGCTAACTATTATTCTTGCTGTGTCAGTAAATTATTTTTAAAATTTTTTTTCTGAAGTTCAAATGCTAAATGGCTAGAAAAAATGTTTTAATAATTCTTTTTATTAGGAATCAACCTCTGCTATCAGTGCATTTGGCTTTCTTAGCTTTCTTTGAGGTATGGAACTAGCTGTGTTTGTTGACTTTTAATAGTTTCCATACCTATTATGCCTATGTCTTTGAAAGAGTTTGAAAATAATTTATTCAAAACCATTAATGCACTTTTACTACATTTCTGCAGCTCTTCTAGTAGTTACTGGAATAAGCATTGTACATGTAATTTTCCTTGGGGAAAATGGTATTGGCTACAGACAAGAACACGAGATCAGCAGAGATTGAACTATGTTTTTTTTTTTAAATCAAATCCACCAGGCTTGCTTAAACAGCATTATATTTCTTGTTGAGATTTTTTGGTTCAGCAGGAATGACAATAGTAATAGCTCTGTAGGCTACTTTATTATTAAATACAAAGGTTTAGAAGCTATCTCTAAATAATTGATGATGACGATTAGGAGACTAGGCAAACCAGGCACCTAATGGAGAAGGCCTAGCTCAGAACCTCTTTGATAAACCCTCTGCTGCATGTAATTGATATTTAGAGGCCAGATTTCTTTTTCTCCTAATAGTAATTATATCAGTGTCATTAATAATGGCTGCTGCAAGGTCCTTAGGTTCTTTCCTGCAGGCAAAAATTGTATCTGGTCAGAGAGTCTCATAATTATTCACTCTCATTTTCAACGGTTCTGAGACCTATTTTTTTTCATGTTAGAATCTAAGGCTTTTACAGTTCTTCCCTTGGGAAACTAGGTTAATAACAGCAGAATAAGAAAACTGAGAAGCTTGTTTAACATCACTTACTATGCTAAAATAAGCTAGAAGATTTCATTTTAATGATTATCTCCCAAAGCGCATTTGTAGTGATTATTTTTTAAAAACATTCACCAGACATGGTTCATTTCCCAGGAGCTCTGAATGGCCAAGAATGCCAGAGGCACTCATTGGAGCCCCAGCACCTCACTGTGACATGTTGATCTGTTCCTGCAGCTATGGTCAAATAGTAAGGTCTGCTTAACACTATTGTCCAAGAGCTCTTATACATTCAAATTACTCAATGCTCTTGTTTTTATGAGAACATGCTGAAAATGTAACGGAAATGTATTATTGCATGAGCCCTACATTTCTTGCTTCTAGTCACATCAGAAACATTTTACTTGTAGGCAGCAGATTGCTACTTACACCTCAAATAATTTGAGTAATTGAAAAATATTACCGGAGCAAAGTGTTTCTTTCAAATGAGAATGATTAGCACGAGGCTAAAAATTGCCCAGCTGATCATTCAATGCTAACAGCATAGTGCTTGCTATTTTACACTGAGTATACTCACTGACTGGCCAAGCACCTGAAGTGCTCATATGCTCATCCGTATTGTTATAAGCCTTTTCCTGTTCCCTAATCTTGTCACTGATGTTGACTTTAAAATTTAGTCAGGAAGTTTGCAAAGTTATCAAGCATGCTATGGTAGGTATAGCAACAATAAAAGAACATGCTCAGAGAAAGAACAAGTACATGCTAACAATCTAGCCACAACAGTACCAAGTGAACTATGCCTGCTCATGAATAACATCACACAGTCTGTAGGCTCCCTTCAGCCTCACGTGGATTGCAGCTCGTGCATATACTACTCTTCATGATTTAAAAATCTAACATAAAAGCAAAATCTGAACCAAGAAAGTAATAGCTGGTACTTAAGGGAAATAGAGAAGTTGTAACATAGTTACAATGTCTGAAAAAATGTGATCCTTCTAATTCAGTTACACATTATGCAAAATTGTTTTTAAAGAGGTGGAAAGACAGGAGCAGTTTAGCTGTTCAAGTAGTAAGGAGGCTGAGGATCAATGAGCCTCACACGTGTCAGATAGACCTCACAGAATAGATAGCACAGGGCTATAGAAGAGAAATGACTAATTTTACTTCACCTTTCCAAGATGTCACCTGGACTGTCTGATCTACATGATGTGGCTTCTTATAAGAAATGTCCATATCTTGTCTAATGAGAACATGTATGGTTCCTGTTCATTGAGGTTAGATTCCAGCCAGTACTCAAGTAGGGTCAGGTTCTGCCTGAACAGAACTGAATTAATCTGAGAAGATCATAATGAAATATCTCCTTAGCTGGAGAAGACACAGAGGAACACCTGTTGTCCTGAAGCGGGATGAGTCACACACACCTTACACTGGCAGCTCACATGGGGAAAAAAAGCTGGAATGAAAAAGCTGCATGAAAGTGAGCTTGGCTTGTTGCCAGGGCTCTCAGGACTGTGATAGTCTTCAGTGTGGTACTGGGCAAAGCGTAAGATTATCTGTTCCTCAAAAAGTGTGGAAAAAACCAGCAAGGATATCAGTTCATACCTCTGTACATGCACTGAGTGCCACATCTTTTTGCCGTCAAAGCACAGAGCGTGTCATCTATCATACATATACACTTCTACAGCTTTGAAATAATATGGTGCACATATTTCTAGACAGATTTGCTTTAAACTACAGAATACTATTGTAGGCAAACAATTCTGAAAGACAAAATTACATTCAAAACATTATGCATTGATAGTTTTAAATTTTCACATTATTCCTATCAAGTTGTTTACCTCAACGTCTCTTACATATTTTACTACTCAAATTCAGGATCACTCATTTTAACTCCTATTAATGAATATTCAGAGAAATAGTAGTGTTTGGTTTAATATTAGATTTTAAGAAGGATCATAATTTCTCATATAAGTTGAATAAATACAGCTGTAGGCTGATAGAAAAATTAACAACGTCATACTGCTTTCTAATTCTTTAAATCTGGTACTTTCCTCTATCTCTCTGCCTCATCAGCTCTTCATCTCTTTTTAAAATCTCATTGGAAAACTAATTCCCCCTTGCCTCTACTGATCGGTTATTTTGTCTCTTTTATTTATTAATTCTACTCGAAATAATACTGGGATGGAGGAGGAGTCATATCTAATATCCTACATATCCTGTCCACTCACTGCCATATGGAGGTGGGTTAAAATTTTTATGTGAAAACTGCCTATGAGTTGCAAATTGAGTGCCAACAAAATGAAGTATTTTGTCAAAGGGATTTGGCTTTAGTGTAAATTTTATCAAAAGACAAGAAAGAGAAGAAACATCAGCCAGCCCGTCCATCCGACATCCTGCTCCAAAAGATATTCTCTATTTGGAGATGTCATTGCAATGCCTTGGAATACTGCTTGGGTACATCCCATTAAAATCTCTTCTCTGTAGACAGACTTCCTCAGCTAATTATATATTGTCTTGTGTGTAACAGAAAATTTAATCCAGCTGGCATATTTGGGCTTTATGGGAGAACAAACTTAAGACAGTTGCTGATATGTATACAGCTTGGTATGCTTAATACAGCTGTCAGGGAGCATTAATTTTTTATGATTAACTTTAACAGTTTGGGTGGAAAAGGGCAGGAATAAGCATCTTCCAGTTCAGCTGCACAACCTGAAATGCAGCTGGTATGGTTTATATCCACTGCATACTGTGTTTCCTTTCCCGTGAGGGAATTCCCGCAGAAGGACCCGGCGTCACTACAAGGCTGTAACAAGGCCGTATCTTACCCTACTCCTCCAACTGACTCGAACACGTGACCTTTTTGGTGAGAGGTAGACTACGATGCCCTGGAATCTTTCAAAAAGTTCAAGATTTGGTCAGTGTCTGAGTGGTAGTTTTAAAGTATAAAAGAAAAGTTGATTACTATTAGCAAGGAAACTGATATTATATTGATAACCAGAGCTTGATTTTTAAAGGGAAAGACAATACTGCCTATGAGAGATTTTTTTCTTTTAAAAGTACTGAGCTGTTTGTGGAAGATATTAAAGGATTATAAAATAGAATGGATAGATAACGGATTGCAGAATAGAGCAGACATCCTGTATCAACAGAGATAATTTGCAAATATTTAGTATCTATGAAGACTCCAAAGAAGGTCTATGAAGAAGGGCTTTTCAGAGTACATCTTAGATCTCTAAGGTCAAACATTTAAAAGTTTCTTTGTGTGTTGCTGTAAAAACTCACTTATCATCTAAGGTGGCAAGTGCTGTTAACTGTATAGTTTTCAGAATGATTCATAACCTACCAGAAGTAAGATATTTCAGCTACCAGCCCTCAATATACAGTATTATTTCAGGATCATGATATTCTCTCTCTGGTTACATCACATAACTTTTCAAGCAATGGAAAACTTTTTCTCTTTACTGTGACAAAACCTCAGCATCTTGGACTGAACGTCTAGTAATTTTTGTTCTCCTTACAGGCCAAGTCAGCTCTCTATGTCCAAGGTCAGCTTATGTTCTCTGCATTTTTAGCTGAAAAGCTGAAGAACAAAGTGACCTCTTATCAGCCAACCACATAAATACATACCAGTGTATTCCTAAACCAGGAACTAAAAATCTGTACAATCCATATCGAATTGGCTCACAATGAATTTCTTTTATTTTCTGAATATTTTCATTTTTAGACACAGATAGAAAGCCAAACAATATTCTTTTAAGTTATGGTTCTGAGTATTTTGCAGCAATTCACTGAAGAAATGAAGGTCATAGGGAAGAAGGTGCTTTAAAGCAGACAAATTACTGAGCTGCTTTATTATATTTTTACATTAATTTATGTGTTCCCTACTTGTAGCTTATTGATAGCCTTATATAACTTTCCTTCTCTACTATATTTCTTTATTATTTGCTAAAGTCTTTCTCAGAAGATGTGAATATTTTTCATAGAGGACTTGATCTTTTGATACTTCTCTATATGCAATTTGCATTGCACAAGAGTGTAAATATTAGTTCCTTGCATATTTAGCACAGTCTAGCCTCCTTCCCACATTCAACTTGTTCTGGATATGCATGGAAAGATGCATCTCTATGTTCTGGGTTTACCATCACTAATTCGTCTTACTTATGAAATTGTTGGAAACCTCCCCATTTTGTGGAGTGCTCACAGTAGTTTAATAGACGGCTACTTGATTTCTGTAAGTTTACATATCTTTCACGAAACCTTGGGAGCACATGACAAGATACGACTTCCATTTGTGAGCTACAGAATTCCTACTGGTTATAATTAAAGGAAAGCACGCTCCCCTAATGGGGTCTCCAATGTCATCTTGACAATTTTGCAAATGTCAACAAGGAATCTTATAAGAAATAGCAGTTCATACTTGTAACTTTTAAATCTTGCAGAGTTCTTCAGAGTTTCACGAAGTTAAGAAACTGATACAATTGGTTGAATTTGGGAGACTGAGCATTTGTATTTGAGGGAGACATTCAATTTCTTGTATATCAGAATAAAACCTCTTTTCTTTTTTAAACACAAATGACAGGTAAAAAGGGATAAGGACAGGACTGCAAAAGGTGTTCCATTTTACTAATTAGTGTGTTTATTAGTTCCTAAGACTACTGTTTTCTGCATTCTTCTTGACTCCTTAAGACATTAATAAAATTTCTGAGCTTTTCATACTTAACATGTTCTTGAACTTTACCTGCATTTTTTACACTCCAGTAGAGGGATGTCTTTGTGGTAAATTCATATTAAATCCAGTAGACAATTACTTCATTTTTATCACATTTCTTGTGGGTATGCAACACATTCCCTATTTTGTCACTGCTGCTGAGAACATGAATACTGGTATTTCCCTCTTTGAGGGTTACTGGGAAGGCTGAAATGTTATAGTTTCATTTGCTACATCTACTCCTGACGTTACATGAACTATGCTATTTAATACGCAGACGTGAAGAAGAATGAATTAATTGAAACTGTTAATAATTGAATTAATTGTGCATGTTAATATTTTCTGGCTTTGAGGTAGGAGCTGTCCCTCTTTGTTTTCAATATACAAATCCCATTTGCATTTGGCCACTATACTTACCCAGTGTTACAGTTATAATGTAGGTTTCTTCAGCACTATTTAAATAAAGTGGTATAAAATCACATTTTCTAATTTAATACTGTAAACCAACAGACTGACTTGCAGTACTAGATTATTCATCTCTCTGCTCTAGAATCTAGTCTCCAAGGGAGTTCTTGAAAATCTGTCACATACCTATTCCTTTGCTCAAATAAGTGATCTTACCGCTGTTGTAGGCGTGTTTGTCTCTCATTCTTCCTATTACCTAGCATAGCCAGGGATCATGCCTGTTCTAACTTACTAACAAAAGCTGTATTCAAGAGTTAAGCATTTAGTTCAGTTAGTGACTTTGGAAGAAAATAACACCTGTGCAACAGTACTGGAAGATGCCAGCAGTGCATTTATCTCTCCATACCTAAGAGGGAAGAGAAGTTTATAGTAAGAAGATACACCTTATGCATTATAAAAGGTGAAAACAGAAAATGGTTCTTTTTTGGTAGAAGCAGATAGGAGTGATTTAAACTGTATATACTGAAAAGCCATGAAGCCTGTGTATGTAGTCCCGCTGCACAATGGACAGGACTAAGTAATATGTAAACCTCTAAGGAGAGCTATTTGCCATGTTGCTCTGTATTGACAGATATTGGCAGATAATCTATGGATAAAGGGTTTTTATAAATCTAAGCTTTATAATTTAACATCCATATGAATGGTTTTGGATCTTGGAAATTGTTCCTATTCGACTGAAAAGAATCTCACTATTTCTCTTGTTTATTTCACCTGGTTATTATTTTAATATCAACAGACAAAACAAGGGCAGTGCAAGTCGTAATGTGGCTTACTGTGGTAATGGATCAAAACCTGAAGGACTCCCATTAGTGCAGGGAAGTAAGGTTTCCCTGCTTTGGCTACCAAATATTCTAAGCAATCTGTCTTCTCCCTCTAGCTGTGCTATTTAAATTGTTTTGATTTTCCCCCCCCCACCGCCGCCCCCCCCAGTTTACCTTTTCTTTTCTGCATTATTAAAGCTGCATAATCTCAATAGAGATGTGCAGCCAAGGAAGAAAATTCTCAGGTATTTACAGAGCCTAACATCCTTAAATCTTTCTTTCATGGCTTGGTTTATATTTCTGTTCTTTGTGGTCTTCTCACATATCCCTTAGTTCCATTGAAACTTTCAGATGGGGACAGAGAAACAGCAAGAACTGACTTAGCGGGCAACTGTTTAAGGTATGGACACCAAAAATTTACTGTCTATGTCTTTAGTAATGAAGGCACTGGTTAGCACTAAATTTTACACTAGTACAAGGCTCCGTAGCCAACTGGAAATGACAAAATGTGCTTTGGGGGAAGCAGGCTTCAAATTATGCTTTCACAAGACATGCTGAGTATGTACCTGGTACCTTTACTTGGAATGCATGTTGCTCTCTTTTGTGTGAAATCACGTAAATTTAACAGAATGCCAGAAATTTGACATGAATATCACGCAGTTTCTCTCACTTGTAACCATCTGTAACCCTCTAAACAAGGCTGGTGCACTCTATCATTTAAGCACAGATTATTGCTAAATAATGCTGCAAAATGAAATTGCATTGATATTCACCTTAATTGTATTGTTTCAGCATCACTGTAATGTACAGTTCTTACAGTTCATAAATCAAAATATGTTCAAGCATATGATCCATTTATCCACGTTCGTAAATATAGTTACTATGAGACAGGTATCTTTACTGCCTGCTTGCTGCTCTACTTGATTCTGATGTGAAACAAGACAGTCATTAACAAATTAGAAGTAAACCAACAAAAAATCAGTACAAAATAAAATGTCTACTTATATAGCATTGTATGTGGGATCAAGTGAAAAGTTTAAAGTATTTTTTTTAAATATTAAAAATATGAAACATATTGCTCTTTAGGATCTGAGTTTGGGTGATGCTGTGAGACCTACTTTCTCATAGTACTTGATCTCGTAGTCCAGAATTGCTCCATGGGGAAAGTCCGGCTCTTGCCAAGAGAGGGCAATGCTGTTTTGGGAAGCCCAGTCCTTCCTTACCATACCTATCAAGGAGGGTGCTGAAAGGGAAAAGGATAACTAAGGGTTAAAGACGAAGCACATGTTTTATCCTTTTAACCTACCGTCTTAGGATACCAACCCGAGGTAACTTTGAGTGACCTCCAAACAGAAAAGCATGACAGATGGCAATTCTCAGGGAAACCATATAACCTGGAATTAATGGCTCAAGTACATACTAGTAACCCCTTTGTTAAAGTGCAGACCAGCTTCTGAAAAATGGCTATATACAAAAATATAGGAAGAAGCGCCTGTGCCAGTCCCCACCGCCAGCTGCATGCAACCAGGTTGCACTGCTGACTTTGAGGACATCGTGTCCAGAGCAGAACCACATTTCAGAGACAGTATTCAGTATAATCTTCATTAAATGTTATAATTCAACTGTGTAAAATGTACATTCAGTTTACTCTTTGGGGTAAAATAAAGTGACACAGCTTAAAACAGATGCAATGAATCTTATTTCTGCTAGCTGGGCTGGCAGCAGCAAGGGCATTTTAGCCCGTCAGTAAGGTAGCTGCGTGCATGGAAGAGCCAGCTTGTTAGAGGAGGCCAGTGGCAGGGATTGGGTTACAGGCAAACTGGGGGGGGCAAAGGTGCCCCCAAACCTACCTGCTGTAATTGACACTGCAGGACTGCAGCAGAGCAGCAAGTAGGAACCACTTCTAGCAGCTTTTGGAAGGGGCCCAACATGGGTGGATGCACCCAAGAGCCAAATTGTCTCAGCATAGGGTTATCTAATTCTAAGAAATGGATTTTCTGCCCTTTTGGAAAAGAAGCTGGACTGTTATCTATGCAATAATTTCAAATGGTGCAAAAATTGCATTCTAGGAAATGATCTTTGCTTATTTCGTTAATCTGGTCAAGCATGTCAACGGAGGTCTCATACTCTTCAGACACTAATGCCGTTTTAATAGTATTGATGTGCAGCTTTCCCAAATGTTATAACAAAACCAGTCATGTTGTTCAACAGCCTTGAAGACAACTGAGTAAGCTGAACAAACCAGCTACCATTAAAAAAAAAAAGTTCTCCCAGTGGTTCTCAGCTTTTGATACTTGTCTTTCCACTAACAAATATCAGTTTATTACACAACCTCCCACATTCCTCTCTATTATGAATCCTTCTTAACCTCTTCTAAGCTTCCAAGGAGCTGTCTCCTAAAAATAACGCATTTTTATGACTTCTGTTTTTATCTTTTGAATGAAAGAGTCTCCCTAGGAAAATGAAATAAGAATCTGCTTCTAGTCACAAAATTTCATGCCTTAGTTTTGTTTCCTGTAAATATTTCAGGAAGTTTAAGATATGAAAACAATAAATAAATTCTAGAATGCAAACAAACACTAAAGAAAACAAAATGGTTGTTTTCCTTTGAAAAAAGGGAAACTCTACATAGAGACACGTATGTAACAATCTCCTTCTCTGTGACAGTGCATTTATCCGAGAGAGAAAATAAACTTCAATCCACTGTCAACCCTCCCTGTGGATAACTATTCTGTGGTATAACAGTCCAGTCCTCTCTGATGTGAAAAAAACCCAACAACCCAACATGTAACACTGCATGAGAAAACTTACCAAAAGTATTAATTGGACAAAACAGAGCTTACACAGGAAGCTGTCCTACATCTGTACTTACGACATTTTAACCACAGGTCTGATGCAAGGGAATGAGAGAAAGAAAGAATTCCTGTCACAGTGAATAAAGGATTAACCTGTTTTTCAGGAAGTCCTTAAGCAGCACAATGCAAGTAACTGAATAGAACAAAATACAAATAAAAAAATAAATAGTATTCATAGGTTCTGTGCCAAAAAGTCATCCCTGGGTACATACAACTACTCCCTCAGTTAAAATGAAATTTTAACTCTTGAAATAGAGGATGAAGCTGAGCTCACGTAATATTCCTCTGGGGTAAAATCAGCTACTCCAAGCAGGGAACAAAGATAGGTCTGTTTAAAGGAAAACAGGACCTAGCAAACATGGATTTGTATTTGCTAAACACTGATCAAGGGCCTATGAGGGCATTGCTCGTATATATTTGTTTACTATTTGTTGTTTTGAGTCATTCACTGGTATCAAGCTGTGATTTACAGAAGGGTCTGAGGGAGCTATAGCAATGTTTCAGATACATCTGGTACACCCTGTGCACCTTCTGATGGGTGAGACATCAGCTGGGCCACCTTCCCCAGCACATCATGGCTTCATCTCACTGCATTTGGGGGTTCACTGGTCAGACAACTAAATCCTTGTGAAATGATTGAGGATGATTACAGAAAACACCAGGTTAAACCGTAGTTATAATTATATTCTTGGCCCTTCTAGGCTTTTAAATAGATTAATGCTATTACACTTCTTCAAATTATGACCTAACCTTTATAAGCTTTTCATATGTACTGCATGTTGTGTGTTTTTTTTGGGTTCTGATTTCCAAATTTATACAGCAATTTATGTGTGTCTGCAGCCTGAGCTCACCACAGTAACTATTCCATTTGAGGAAGTGCATGTCAAAACAGTGTCCTGGCACATCAGAAGATCGTCTCAAAAGTTCAGTATAAGAAATAGCCCAAGTTTTCTACCTGGGAAACAACTCATTACCAAATTAATGGAAGAAAATTACTTTAGCCCTTTCCTAAACCAGTTGTGCTTGACCTGCACTTGAAACTGAAAACCCCATAGAGCAAGGCTCACATCACACCTGTAGCACTGTGCCAGCACTGCATCCTCTAAATCAAAATGTGGAGGTGTGTACGTAAGGCTGTGAACATAAGAAGCATATCTGTGTTTGTATTAGGGTACCAGGAAAAAAAAAAGTTTACTTTTTCACAAAAAGCCACAAAAGAGCCACCACTGACCACTTCTTATATGTTCAGAAGGATGATCCTGTATTTGTCATACAGAGGTTACCTCTTCACATCTCAGAGGAAATAATGACTTTCAGGAAAAGGATTACAGTCAGAAAATTATTGTACAAAGAAAAAGACAAAAAAACCCAAGTAATTAAAGGCTGCAGCTAGATTAGTTTCTATTTCTTTAGCTGTTGTGAAGTGCGACTAAAAGCAATACTTTCTACGGAGAAATTTCAGCTTCTTATAACAGTTGCTCACTAGAGCAGAAGTTATTTAGACCCTTAAGATCCTATCCATTTATTGTTAAAGCTCTTTTTAACTGGAAAATTGTAAGGCAGGTAAATTCTATTTGCCCATTTATAAAGACTGCTCTAATGTTCCTATGATGAATCAATGGGAAGTTCTTTTAATTAGTTGTTTCAAATCCAGTAGCTGCAGGAGAGCTCTAATTTGGTTACCCAATGAAACCATTTGAAAAAAAAATGCTTAGAAGCGCAGCATGGCTTTTAATCACTTTAATGGCAGCATTTTCTTGCCATTGGTACTAGGCTGAAGTATGGTTTCTGGCTCTTGAGCTCAGCGCTGAACTCTGTTTTGTACTGAGGATTCTTTGCACCATCTGCTCTCTATGTTTTCCTCTACACTGTTATAATTTTATTGAATTACAATGAGTCATCTATAATGCTGTGAGCTCCTCATTTAATTTAGTCTGATAAGTTTCTTTGTCTTTTAAAATTTGTACTGAATAATGAAAATTCATTCCTTAATTCAGAGTAAGCTTATTTCATTCTAAATCTCTTTGGCTTCTCTTTTACAGAATCCCTTTTCTCATACACTACACAAAGGACAGAAAGTATGTATTTTAAATGATGATTGGATTCCACTGTCATTTCTCTAGAGACTTTCTCTTCTTCTGAAGTTGACTTCCATTATCTGTAACTGTCTGATTTCAAAATAGGTGATCTGTGGGGTTTCTGAAGATTTTTTCCTTTAGTCCATTTTCTAATTTACCAATTTCTTGTTTTCATACTGTTTAAAGCAGGCAAAGTATTGCCGGCATTTCTCCCCTTGTTTCCAGGGTTGAACAACTTTGATATGGTACCTATTCACTATGAAGAAGCTTCAGACCCAATGGCAGCTGATGACAAAAGCTCACCTGATGTCTGTCTGGGCTTGGAGTGCTCTACCCCTCTGGTATGTCATTTCAAATCTTATTTCTCTGGTGAAGAGAAATCATGACAGCTCAATAGCCTTTTACTGGCTGCCAGAAAAGGCCCTACCAGGTATGCACAATCACTTTCTTGTTAAAAACCCCTAACATCCAACAAACAAAACCAGCTGCATGACCATTGTCCTCTTCCTTCCTTCCCCCCTGCATTGTGTCTGTTTTGGCCAAAGCCAATGAAGTGCTAGCAGAATTTGGAGGGGACCAAGTGGAAGTGGGATCTGAACTGTACATATGTTGTGGTGAGAACTGCAACTTCACTCCTTTGTCCACTGTCTTCACAAGGCAGCTGTGTGTCTCAATGTGCAAAATACTGCCATTTGGGATAATGTGGTTTAATTTAGTTAGACCTTTCTAAACCTTTACCATTACCAATAATAATTGGAATTGCATAATTACATGTTATTCTTTCCTTGAGATCCCTGCCTGCTTCAGGGTACAGGAAAGACCATACTCACCAAAATACAGGGCTTTATCACACGTTTTCTGAGTAGGAGTTTCCCAATAGAGGAGGGAATCCAGTCCCCTCCCTGCCTCTTCTTTCTCTCCTACCTCAGCCACTTCCCAACTGCAGCTGGGGGACAATACCTACTGAGGCCCACTCAGCAACCTTGCTTCTCTTTGAAAACTCATTAATTGATCCTGTAGTGGGTTGACCCTGGCTGGATGCCAGGTGCCCACAAAAGCCGTTCTATCACTCCCCCTCCTCAGCTGGACAGGGGAGAGAAAATATAACAAAGGGCTTGTGGGTTGAGATAA
>JAVJGG010000054.1:23573824-23590559 GCA_035590195.1 Aviceda cuculoides | reverse complement strand
CCCCCCCCCCCCCCCCCCCCCCCCCCCCCCCCCCCCCCCCCCCCCCCCCCCCCCCCCCCCCCCCCCCCCCCCCAGAGCGCTGCTTGGGAGCAAATTGAGCATCAGTCAGTGAATAATTGCATTGTGCATCACTTGGTTTCTATCTTCCACTTCTTTTATTATTATTGTAATTTTATTATTGTTATTATTATAGTTACTAGTTTCTTCCTTTCTGTCCTATTAAACTGTTCTTATCTCAACCCATGAGTTTTACTTCCCCCCCACCCCCCCCGATTTTCTCCTCCATCCCACTGGGAGTGGGGAGAGTGAGCGAGCGGCTGCATGGTGCTTAGCTGCTGGCTGGGGTTAAACCATGATAAATATGCTTTTTTATACCTCTCAAGAGCGCAAATTGCAGGTACAGGCCAGAGCATATGCTCAAAGGTGGAAAAAACTTTGTTCTTTATAGATCAGGGGTTTTAACCTTTCTTGTCCTAGTTGGGTGTTCTAAGCATGCCAGACAAATTGTAGAACTCTGCAGATCAGCCGAGTCCTATAAAATTTCCAGAAGCTACAGCAGAGAAGTAATTATCAACAATCAGTAAATATTGCATGATCAGATGCATACCAACAAGTCTGGACTACAGTGTCCACAAGCTGGCAGGGAATCAGAGAAACTCCTACATTCCACTTCCTTGAGCTACATTTGAGGCCTTTCTATAACAACTGAAAAAGCTGATGAAACCATGGAAAGAACATTTATCTGTGAAGTCCTCAGCAAGACACAGGTGCAATTTCTTGCAAATGACTCTGACCTTGTTTCATGCATTTGAGATATTTGCTTGATCACCCTAACCCACCTGATGGAGAAAGAACTATTCTAAGGCAAACAGCATTTACCTATTGCAGAACTGATTTGTATTTCTGCATGGGAGTCATCCCTTTGTTTTGTTACATGCCACTCAAAAATCATTTAATATAAGAAGCTTATGTAAACACATTAAGGAGGAGGGTTATTTTTTGTGGGTTCTTTTTTTCTAAATAGCATTTTCAAGATGGATCTCTGGCTGTACATTTGGAATTCTGAACTAATGCCTTTTTTTTGAAACCCAAGGAGTTTGGAGAAAGAGGAGGTGGCCACAAGAGACTCAACTGGAGATAAATTAACTTCTAACTGCAGAAACGTCACATTCCCTGTAACTACTTCCTCATCATTGGCCATAACAAATCAAGGTTGTATTATTCAAGTAAGCAACATATTCATGGCTGTTGAATTTCAATAGCAATATTTTGCCTAATGTTGTCAGGTTGTTTTGACAAATTCTAATAGTAAATAGTAAATATCCTAAATTTGCATTTTTTATGAATTCAGTCATATATGGGAAACTTTTGAATTTTTTTCATGACTGACATTAAAAAAGATGAATAATCATCACAGGATATGTATTTATCCCAGAACTACTATTCAGAGAGAACTAAACAAGTTAATGCTGCTGTGAAGTAGCTAGCTTGTAGGAAAGCAAACTTTCATAAAAGGTCTTGGAAGATAAGCTTTCTAAACGAAACTCAGTTACTAATATTGAAAACTCATAGAAAGTTCATCAAGCTAGTGAGAACTTTTCTTTAAAAGCTGGGAGAAAAAAAACAGTGACTCTGAGTTTACCTCTGTTTTGCTATTTGATGAGTAAAAAAGAAACTTTCCTAAGCTACTAGTGGGATTTCTTGCTATTTTACAGATATTTCATATTTATTTTTCTGTAACTAGTCCTTAGAACAGATTCTATACCAACATTTCAAAAACTCATTTACCTGTCTAAGCTGTGCTATACAAGACCAAAAAGTGACAGAAAGGGAACTAAACCAGCAGTCTCACGGATATGGATAACATGTACTCTGTGATTTAACCAAGATTTGAAGACACATTTTCCTGCTTGAAAGTTGTATAATCCCCCATGAAACCTGGTCTCCCCTGGAAGGAACGCATGTAAGGATCCTCATGTGAAAAATGTTCTGCCTATAACAGCCTGGGAAGACCTTAGGATTGTTATAGGCAGTTCATGATATTTATCCTCCAATGAGCTTGAACAGGTCCATTGTATAAGATGAATGAGTAAACAGCAGAAAAAAAAACATCCTGAAAACAAACTTCAGTGCTGGACACCAATCACAGGTGTAAACTACTAAGATATAATAAACTAAAGGCTAATGGCTAAAGTGTATTTGAAGAAATTATATTTCAATCATGGTGTAATTTAAAGAAGACATATAAAGCAAAACTAGTCAAATAAAAACACATTATTAGCTTTTAAACAGAACATACTGGAAAAGTGGATAGGGGAGAAAATGACAACTTATAGAACTCATACATATGGCAAACCTCAATTTATTCAGACCTATTAGTTCTTAAGCAGTCTGCGGTACTGGACAAACCAATGCTAATTAAATTTTGAAAGAAAAGGCTTTACTGTTCATTTAAACAAAGGTATAATTTGCAAGGCACTGCATTCTTTATTACCAGGCACAACACATTTTATAGGATCATTAAGGCACTGAACTAAAATAATTTTAAAAGGCAGAGTACATTTGCTTTTGTTTGTCTTCTGATTTGCTGAGGACTACAAAGGTAAACATGTAGAAGACCTTCAGAGGCATTTATAGAAATGGGTTACAGAACTTTGCAACACCTATTTGTCAACATCTAAACCTCTTTCTCTTGGCCAGTTCAGTGAAATCCCTTTCTCTGTAGGGAAACACTGATATCTCTACCAGTATTTAAGATGTAATGGTTAAGGCAAAGCTTAATATAATGGGCTTGACCATAATGCACATACCATCTGCAAACCAAGCCAAAGTGAATAGTCAGAGATGTCATGGGATCTAAACAGAAAGCATGGCTGAAGTTCGAGTCATAAATTAGAAAAGCAGAGCAAAACCACATCAAGTCCATGAGCAGAATGGGAGTGTTGATGGAAGACAACCAAAAGATTGGAATGTTCCAGAGTCTATGACACAGAACAGGGTCTAGAACAAAAAGCAAGAAGGGCTCAAGTAAGGTCAGGTAGGCTAAGCAAGTACTAAAGCACGCCATAAACCCAAACTGCAGTGCAAGAGTATAGGTACATAGGAAGACAGAATTGCCTGCTGAAACTGTGGCATTAACACCCACATCTTTCTTTCTCTTCAGTATCACAGATTGCCATGATTTTCTAGTAAACCACAAGCAGCAAAGCATAACAGGAATATTCTTAAAGAAACTTCAGTAAAGACAGTAACTAGACAGTTAAGCTACAACAGTGGTAAGAACTAAAATAGCGGGACTGTTTTTCCTCTTAACTGAGCTGCAGATGGACCTAGTTACAAACCATGAAGAAAACTTTGCAAGTCTTCCTGCCTTTTTTACAGAGAAAGATCTAGCCTCAGAAACCACCAAGTTTGACAAATACTTCTTTTCTGACAGCACAGAGAGTGTTTCTGGTGGGTCAGAAGCAGGAATAGACCACATCCAAGCATTCTGAATCTTCCCAGTCAATCTTGCTGCAATAGGCTGTTTTGCAATTTAGTACATATTTTTTCAAACAATTCAACTTTGAATACGTTCTATCCATTCATCAAGGTAATCTGTTTCTACCCCACACATAATATAGTTCAGGTTTCCTCAAGCAACATATTGAAACTGCAGATTTGCCTTAAGTAGCCCAAACAGAATGTATTTTTTAGAGCATGCTATGCTCACAACAAGGACCTGAGCCAGTACTTTTTGGGGTTTTTTGTTTGTTTGTTTTTTGTTTTTTCTTTAAGTTTCCATTTGGACTCAGGCACAACTGAAGTTGTTCTAATTCGGATGCCAGCAATGGTCTAATAAATGATTCTCTCCCACTGAAACAGCTTGCACTGGAAAACAGGATTTAAGAGTCAGAAAGGAGGTATGACAGGGTTGGCTCATAACGAAGTGTCTCAGCCAGTAAGACACTCCCCTGCCCCCCTTACCTCCTGACTCCTGCAGGCACCAGCACCATCCCCTGCAGAGCGTGTAAGTTTTTTCCCAGACTCCTTAATCTGGAACTTGAGATGTGGAGGTGGTGGTAACGTGGCAGCACTCACAGGAACACAAACGGTGCCAGCACTGTATCAGAGGAGAGAAGAAACATAGCAGTGAGATAAAAGTCCTGTAACTTTTACTCTCTGGTAAACCTGTATCTGCAGAGCAGTCCAAAACTACCCCCGTACGTGACGGCGGAAAGCACCCCAGGGGTGCCTCTGGCAGACCGAGCCAGTGGCATCCTAACAACTCGCTTTAGGCACAACAGCCCAGAGCTCTTCACAACAAAGAAACAAAACCCAACTATTATGGCCAAGCCCTCCCTGTTAACTGAAGAAATATTTGGGGATATCCTTCCCCCACTGGACAGCTTCACGGATAACATTTGCAAAACCTTATAATGCAGAAATTGTGTCTCAATCTGACTCACATAGTAAAGGTAAGCTCTGCATGAACACACTCTAGATCTCAGCTGGTCAAATCGACCCTACACTAAAGCAGTCTCTACTGAGGCACAAAAGCCATTAGTCAAACTGCTCTTTTGAACTGATAGCCCAAAAAAGTATCTCAGAAAAAGACCCGTTCCAAAGAAAAATTCCAGAATAGTATCCAATATTCAACTCAGCTACAGGAAGAAAGAAAATAAAAAGATTCCAGCTTGTATTTTGCTTCAGGTTTTGAAACGTTTCCCTCCCCCATGCTAATGTGAAAAAAACCCACAAACAGAAAACAGGCACTATGTTAAAATAATTAGTATAAACAATGCTTACGCATCAGCTTTACACCTACGATGGTTGCAGAAGTCTAACAAGGTAATGATGAACCTGAGATTTACAGAGATTTTAATCCTACTCTTTCCACTGCTATAAAACCCATACATAAAATACCTGTGTCTCATTTAACTTCATTTTACAGATCAAAAGGTTAGCACCAGGTTATTCAACAGCTTTCATACAGAAAGGCATACAGAAGTCTTTCTTTAAAAAAAAAACAAAAACAAAAAACATTTTTATTGACTTTTTTTTTTCTGAAAAAACCCCCACCAAAATCCCAGCAAACCAACCCAAAACCAAACCATCACCTATTTTAGAGAAATAGCGTTTATTCAAATAATTACTATTTATTCTCTGAAAATTACACTTCCTTTACCATTTCACAACATGGCACAGGAACAATAAAACATCAGCAGCCATTATGATATTGCAACAAAACACATTCATTCTGCAGGTCTTAAACCAGTCTGAAATGTGTAGTGCAACAATGATATGTCAGATAATTGGTCCAAAACTTTGACACTTATTTGGAATACTTCATTGCAAATTTAATTTCTACTTTACCAACTAAATTTTCCTTGGGCTAACAATGTCACCATTCAGTGTGTCTCTGTGGATGTGCATGTAACTGTATGCACATATACACATATATAGCGTATTTGTGTATGTACACATACAGACCCAAATTTAAACATATTTTAATAAACATCTTTTCTTCTTGATTTTTAGGGCCTTTTAACAGCAGCCATACAGATACTTTATGTGTGATATGCTTTTGAAATAGAACAAATGTTTCCGTAGACCTTAGATCCAACAAAAATACACAAAACATTTTCTTCACGGACATATTCACTTCAATGCACAAAACCCTTCCATTGCTCCATTTATTCCATTAGTGTAGGGGCTTAAATGATGCATGAGGCTTTCAGCAGTGACGTGAATGTTGTTTTGAAGAATCCAACAAAAATTTAAACAATACCGCAACCATAACTCAATACTAAAAAATATTTCCAAATAAAAGTACAACTGCAACCAGTACATTCAGGTCCAGCCTCAGACAGAAAGTGAAGTAATCTCTCCTGATGACATCAGGCCCCAATTCAAATCGGCATTTAAGAATGTGCTTATTAACATTAAGCACCAGCTTTAGTCAATACAATTTAAGTTCAGGCTTATATGCTTTCTTAAGCCAAGGCCTCAATGATTAGAAGAGGCTCAATTACAAATTAAAGGTAGCAAAACAGTCAATAGTGCATCGGGAAAATTAAAATCTACAAACTTGTTTCAGTTCTAACAACTAGTCAAATATGGCAAGTGCAAAGTCTGAAAGACTAAATTTGCTTTGTCAGTGCTACATTCCAGAAGAATAAATACAAAATGCTATAAAATATTTGTGTTTGATCTCATTTTCCCCATACTTCCTAGCAGAGTTGCCAGGTACATTGAGTCATTTGTCTAATTTCTTCAATCAAACAAATTATTTTTCCAATTAAGCTGCTTAATGCAATCAAGAACAGAAGTAAATGATGTGAGAAATGTTATGGCACCTGTGACTACCAAAAATAGAAGAGGGGATAAGTGAGCATACTGCTTCTGTATGGGAAGAAATTCAGTAGCAACATAAAGCATCCTCAAAACCATTCATTAATAAAAATCAACTGTCATTGATGCTGATTAAATTGAATTTTTCTTCGGAAATTTTAAGGAAGTAGGAGACCATTTAAAACCATTTCCAATAAACAAGAACTAGTTTAAAATTCTCTCTTCTACCCTAAGAGGTCCAGCCAATTCTAATCAAACTTGAGGAACGCTAAAGGCAGGCATCAGTAAGTTCTTAAAAGGCTGGTGAAAATCTGTGGCAGTGTGGCTAATCAGACCACAAAAGGGACAGCAGCAAAATAAAGCAGATGCTGTTATTAATGCCTCCCCTGAAGCAAAGGTGCAGTGTGGTCTCGTTAGCTCTCTGCTCTGTTGGTCCTGCTGCCTAACCAGACAGCATCTGCAACACCTGGAAACAGCCTCAGCAAAGCAGTGCCTTTTGCCCATCCAGCTGTTACAGGACAAAGTAAAAACTGGGATATGCCATGAGAGAGGAGGGAGGCAATCCCATGGGATAAGTGAAGGTGAGATCCACAAAACTGAAGAAAACCAAATAATTTCATTGCTCACATAGGTTTTGTTTTGAAGCCAGATCCTGATTTTTAAATTTAAGGAACTCGGGGCTTAAAAACCAAAGTAGCCGCAGGGTAGTACATCACGTGCCTTCAGGAACTGCTACATACAGACTCGGAATGCAGCACAGGAGGCTACTGCCTTAACCTTGGGACCTCTCCTCACACTCAGAAGAGCTGTGCTACAGTAGTAGCACAAGCATTTCCTAGTTCCTGCAAACAGCATACTGTTCACCTTTGTCCTCATGGTAAAGGGAGAGGTTGATCTCCTCACCCATTCAGTAACTGGTACTTCTTATTTGGGTGAGTTAGTACCCTTCCGATAGATATGTTCGTGTGGGGACCATTTTTTTTCTTAAGGAAATTAATTTCTCATGTGAATACTAAGTATTCATCAGATGCCAGCAACTTTGTCAGCACCAAGCAAGCTCTATCCAAACAGTCATAGAAAAGTCTGCCTTTGTCACCCTGAGCTAACCAGGGTCTGTTTATAAAATTACTCCAGCCTGTTGAGCAAAAGAGATGATGTTACTCTTCCAATTCATATACCCTTTTAAATTAGAAGTCTTCAAAGCAACATCTTTTTGCCATCCTCAGTATTCTCTCTCATTGCTTAGATGTCATAATCAGATGTACACCATACAGACACAGTTTTGAGATACAAGAACTAATATGTTGTTCTATCTACTACATTCTTCTCCCTTTTGACTCTTTCATATGCTGCTCTGTCAGAAGACAAATCTATGGAAGCAGATACTAATTTTATTCTTAAATAAAAAAAAATAAAAAAGAAAAATTACATGCAAAAATTTCTTTTTAAAGCAGATGTCACTGATTTTTATAGTGTTAGACAATTAAAGATATTGCAGGCCAACAGTATGAATTTCAGTGTATATCTTGTCTTCCTTCCAAAAATATCTCTCCAGTACTTACAAGATGGCACAGAATATAAACAGAGCAAAAGGTTTTGATAGTGCTTAGAATTATTATATCAAACAAAATCTGCAAGGAAAAATAATAGGCAAAACCCTGGTGTCATTGCACTGCACAGGAAAACTTCCAAATTTCAGGAGTTTTACATAATCACTTTTCTCACTTCAGTTTTAAATTATAAGATGTGACATATGCATATACAAAATCAACAACTGCATATAAACATATTTTCTCTGCACTGTATAATACATATACAGACATCAAAAAAAGACTACTTTTGCTCAGAAAATACACACACGCATATATTAAACTTCAAACTCAGGAAATCAGCTGGAGGTTTCATCATGAAGTGTTCTGTGCTTCTGTAGCACTGTATTTAGTTCCTGAATCACATTTGATGGTAATTTGTTATCTAATTCCGAAGTAGTTTTGTTTGGTTTGTTCTTATTTTTCTTCAGTGCCTTATGTCGGTTTTGGTGTAGGTCAGTCATTCCTGCACCTACATCCTCAACAGAGATCAAGCTCCGATGTGTTTTTGCATGATTTCGCACTTTCTCCTCCTTCCATTCCAAACACTGTGCCACAATAGATGCTTTTTCTTTCAAGTTTTTTCTTTCTTCCAGAAAGTCATTTTCATGATGCTCACTGAATTTTGGCTTCCCAGGTTGCAGTTCTATATTCTGAGCAAACAAGCAAAGAGAAGTAAGATCATTCACATTCACACAATATTCAATAATATTTAGATTGCAATTTTTGCTCATTAGTTTCACATAACAGTTTAAAAGAAAAATCAATTTTACTCAAGAGCCAAGACAGCACAGTTAGTAGTTTTAAATTCCCACAATTTGTGCTATTATCATTTAGTGAGCATTTTTAGTGAGCATATTTTCTCAATCAGTGATACTTCTGGAAATTACATAAATCTCAGTTAAATGCACCATGACAATGAAGACATTCATTTTCATATAGTCACAGTTTGATTTTTCGTTCTACCACAGTAGACTAAATTGTAACGTTTTTCAGGAGATCCATATATTCTTAAAAACTCAAAAATTTTAAATTGAACAAATACAACTGAGAATGTTGCAATTTTAATAACTTAATGACTGAACTACATGAATATAAAAAAAGATAATTTTACATGATCGCATAAACATTTTCAGCAGCTGTTCAGTACTACCTGATAAATTATAAAGACTGTCTGCTTTTTCAAATTTTGGCTAGCAATTTTAAGTAATATACTGGAAACTCAGATAAAACAACAAACTGATGGCAATGCAACTGTTCCATACTGGTGGGCTGTTTCAAGTTCTTAAGCTGTAGCAAATGAAAGGTAAATCAAATGCTGCATCTAAATTCACAACTGGTGTGGCACATGAGGAGTACATCTGTACAGTCAAAGAAAGTGCTGAGAACCTGACATCCACACTAACAGTATTTCAAAGGCTTTTGCCTTTTTTTTTTTTTTTTTTTTTTTTTTTCCCCTGAACACACTTCAGACTAGCTTTAGCTTTCTCCTCCTGGCAGAAGGCCTATTTTTGACTGCAGTGCATTAGATATGCTCCTGCAGAACATCTTCAACTGCAGTTTCATCTGAAAGCAATCCAAGTTCGCATGCTCCAGAACCACTTCACAATACGAACCAAACCACAGTAAATGGGAACAACTGGAAGATTTGCTCCTTAAGTGCACTCCTGATCCTAACTAGAACACTCATGTAGATGTATCTAAACTAGCTCCTCTCTAGTGTTTGAATATTTTTTCATGTTTGCATTAACATATATGGGATACCAAGATGTGATGAGACAACTTGCTCATATGCTATGGATTAATAACTCCATAAAAATTCAGCCAAACTGAACAAGTGCTACACAGGAAAGACAAAAAGAACCAAAGTCTCCCTCAGCTTTGAGCATCTTCTAGGAGTCAACAAAGATATCATATATAAAAGAAGAATTCCAAGACCTCATTTTCTTTGAGAACTATAAGGCTGTTCCACAAAAGGAATGATCTGCCTACTGCCACACCAACTGAGCAGACAGAATACAGCAAATTCCTCTACCATTCTTATTTGCTTTACAGTGACATTTCTTTCTTCATGAGGACAGCAAACAAAAGCCCATTACAAAAAATGAGTGTTGATGCAGCAAATTAGTTACTGTGTAGGAAGAAAAACAGTAAATATTAAATGAGTCTACACTGAAGAGATCTAAGCTATAGAACAAAGTCTAAATTTGTGCGGTCTCTTGAAATTTCACCTGAGACAGTACCTGTTCAATAATAAAAGACATAAACATTTAGATGATATAAATCACAATTTTTAAAAGAGCAGACAAAGGAGTTATTTTATTGACATCACTTTTAGCATTAAGGAGGCTGGTATTTCTACTTGCATTCAGCAACAATGAAAACTACACATTAATAATGAAGTACCAGTGGCCATGATACGCAAAAAATCATCAGTCCCACAACAACAATGCACACAAGAGTTCACACTGCTACATGGGTTACCACTGGTGCATGCTATGGAGCAGATTTTGGCTTCCCCGAAGACTCTTAATTCTACTGCCATCAGTAAAAACTGCTACCAGTTTAGAATCTCCTGCTATCACCTAAGCTAGCAAGAAGCATCCTAATATTTAACATGTTCAGCTACATTCAGTGAAAGAAAGTTCAAGGTAACTGAGGAACTATCCCAATGACTCATGAATATGGGGAGTTCTGTTCTGCCAAATATTTGAAAAAGCTAGAATTTTCCATTTAAAATAATGCTTTTGCATGAACAAGAACACAGTGAGATTATCACCAGGGATTCATGTTAAATTAATAAAATAATTAAAGGACTACCTGTGATAATATCCATGCAATATGTGAAATGTAAATTGTCATGCAGTACCTTTCAGAAAACACAGTAACATACTCCAAGCTATTCACTGTTACTCAGCAAACTAAGATATGAATTACTCGTGAAATTCTGTCAAGAGCAATAATTATCTATTTACAGAATTTTTTACATCATGTTTCAGTTTTGCATCTTTCAAGAAGAAAAATACCAACTGCTTCTGAAATCAGTACAGCTCTCCTGCTAAACTGGGTATAGCAGGAGCCCTTTATATAATTAAAGTAGGAACAGATCAAATACAGCACTCAAACTTAAAGGTTGCCTACTTCCGTGAAACAGTCTTGTATATTGGCACGTAGCCTCTTAACACAGACTAACACTCAACATTTTCAACTTTTAAAGCAGATTCAGTATATAAAGAAATCCTAATTCCCATGGAGCTAAATTCTGTTGTTCAAATTAGAGCACTAACAGTTAGAGTTATAAAGAGTTTCCCCCTTATAAATAACATACCAAAATGATGTGTGAACAAAACTGCCACATCACATTTCTTAATGATATTATTTCTTAGTATTTGATCCACTGCCCACTTAGTCACACGCTATAAATTACACTGCTTCATACTGTTCTCCCAATAACGCCTAATGTAAAAAGCAACAATTTCATGTTAGAAGCAGCTGTTTGCCTCTAAATTTCAGCCCCTTAATCAAGTAATTTGTGAATAAATTGATAATATGTACATCCAACTACATTTTTTTCTTTTTCTCCACAACGCCAGGAAAAAAAATATGGAGCAACTCTATTTATTTGCATCCTCCATTATCCCTGTGACATACTGTTCCTTTAAAAACACTACACAGGTATAACCTATTATAAGTCAGTATGGTATTTGACCATGGCTTGAAAGAAAGTTTTTCCTCAATCTTCAGTCTTCCTGTATTTTGAAATAAAACTACAGACTTAATGCAGATATATAGCAATGTATTTGTATTTCAGTTAAATGATTCTATATGAGAACTATGCGTAACTTAAATGCACTATCCATGTATGCAACAATTGGTGCAGAAATAATGGAAATCTTATGATTCTGTCTGTTATTAGAAGGATTCTTAGTTATACAGTGCTTTCAAACTTCCTGTATTATGTATTTATCTTGTTAGCACACAGTAAAACTACTTCCAATAATGGGAAAAAGAAGACATTCAATAAAGACTCTTTAGCACAGAAATTAATATCAAACTTAGTTTCTGGGTATCTTTGAATTGGTTTGGGTTTTTTTCCCCACTTATCTTCACATCACAAAGATGTTAATTTTTTCACTGTTTGGAAAACTTTCAGTCTCTTTTCCCGCCTATATGAAGATAACTTTGATCAAATTTCTACTACAAGTATACGCATTGGCCTGCAAACAGACCTCCATTTCTCATAAACCAGCATCTTTCAGAAAATGCTTGCTCCTGTTATTACTCTCTAATGCTTTAAAATGGGAGGTATTTTTGCTTGTTGGAGAAGTACTACAAATCCATGGGAAGACTGAAGGTGTGGTCTCCAAATGGCTATCTATTGCTTTACTGACTACACTGCTGACTACACATGATATTTCTCCTTAATAAACAATATCGTATACTTACTTTCCACCACTATTTTACTGTTCATTCCAGTTTTGGCTTTCCATGTTAAAAAGTGTTAGTTTTTATTTTCCATTATATAATCTTGTGTTAACCTTCCTAAAGTATGCAAATACCCTTTGCATAAAACTTATCTAGATCTAGTCATGGCATAAATAACGAAGACTGAGATCTTCTACTTTTAAGCTTAAATGCAGACTTCCTCTAGGTTGCAGTACAAAACATTAAACTCCTTCCTAATGAGGCACATTATCAAAAATATTAAAACAAAATAATCCTAGTACGATAAAGTATTAAGGAATTTATATAATGAAGTTCAAAATCCAATAAAACCTTTATCTTAGAATGTCTGAATTTGTAGCCATCTCAAAGAATGTATTAGAGATCTCTACTGTACCTGCACAAAGGACAGGTAAGAGACATACCTAAGGGTTATGAATTTTTTTGAATGACAAGACCTATGATTTACTTTTATCAAAAAAGTTTAAAAATGCAAACATTAGAAGGAACTTATCAAAGGATTGCAAAAACACTTTCTGAGAGAAGGTTAAAACGAAAGGACAAATTAAACAAAATAGGAAAACCATAATTGCATTCATACTGTATTATACTCATTTAGTAAGGCAAAGCAGAAATGCCCGAAGAGAGTGTAACAAAGGAAAGCTGGAGTCACCTTCTAGATAAAGCACTACTACCTTTGCTTTTAGTTTGCTATGGAACTGAGTCAGCTTCACCAATCTGTACCTGAACCACTGTCTCTGTAAGTAGTGATAACACATACCATATTATCTACTCTCCCTTCAAAATCTTCTAAAACATGTAAGAAATAATACTGCTTACAGTCAAAGGACCAAGCTGTTTTGTTTCCACACTCGATTCTCAGCTGCATTCAGATTAGCTACCACTATTTTTCCCAAGCAGAACAGTGCCTGCACTACCACTGCACTGCCTCTTCTCAGCTGGAAGTAAGGCAAGTAAGTCCTCCCCACAGGCATCAGTATCTCTATGTGGATCCCAGAAATTAATCTCAAGCTAATATGCTAAGGCTGAGACATATCACTAGTGCATGTAATGCAGTGACACAGCTCAGTCTCTGCAAAGAGTTGTAACTAAACCCTCTTCTTGTTCTTTGAGACTAATAATATTGCGACTTAAATGTAATCACAGTTAGCTCTGTCTGAGCTTTTCCATTACATTCATAGAGCAGATAACTAAAACAGTGCAGTTACTGTAGACAGAAGAAAAGATATGGTAGAACAGGCATGCAGGACAGTTTTCAAGGACCTTATTAAAATAAAACTGTAACAAAGTGCATTGTAATAATGTAATTATATTTCCAGGTAAAAGTCCTATTTACTTCTAATGAACAATCATTGCTGGGAAAAAAAAAAAAAAAAAAAAATGCAAATAAAAATCCACTATTGATTTACTGAACAGCCAAAGAGGTGACACAAGTTTAGGTCACAATGGTTTTTTACATCAAATTGTCCTAACCGTTCCTTTAATGACAAAAAAATGAAAAGGATATTGATAACAAGAGCATCTACATTTCATATTTATCCAGCTCTAGGGAGTTCATTATTACTGGACTATTTAACATTACAGCATTGTGGTTAGAAGTTCTACACCAAGTTTAAATCCCACTTACTTCTATACTCCCTCTGATTTTACAAGTGTTCTTCTCCTGATGAATAGGAATTAGTGGTAAGCCTCCGATCTTTGGACTTTTAGTTATAGACTGTTTTCTTGTTTTTCCAGCAGGTGGCCAGGTATCTGCATGCTGAAGAACAAAATTATTCCTTATTTTTGGTGTGGAATTTCATAAATATACAACATTCTTTTGTATGTAAAACTCCCATGGAAAAAGCTATCTACTGTACAAAACCATGCCCTCCTCCTGTAGGAGAAGGAGAAAACACTACGATGCTTAGAATTATGTTAATATTTTTTAAGTGCTGCACAATACTGAGTGAACAGCACCAAAATGTCTCTATACAATTTTCATGTATCTAACATCTTCCCTCCATATTATTCCAATTATCTTCTAAAAATAGAAAATATCATCAAACAAGAAACACACATTGTCCTGATTCACAATTTCAAAATTCCACATAAACATGCTTTCAGGAGTCCCAAGAAAAGTTTCTGAAATAAAATAAAATGACCCCAATTTGCAAACAAGTGTTTCAGAATTTATATTAATAGTTTAGGAGAAAATCATTGCTTAACCTACAGTAACAACATGTGTTATGCAAATGGAAATGGCTTTATATTCTGAATGCTCCAAAACCACAATCTACAAATGATCAGATCTGGCTTCAATGATAGTCTTTGCTTTAGCTCTACTGAAACAGGTCAGTTTTGGGGAGAACTCCAAGGTGTAAAGCTTCAGAGTGAAAAACATGACTGGGAAGAGAAGGGAAGGAAAAAAAATTTAACTGAATATTTCAAATAAAATGTTAAATCTTCTTTCTGTAAGAGGTCTATAATGAACCTTCATTAGCAGATCATGTAGAATTTCACATGTAGAAATTTGAGCACATGTGCTTGAAGCTCAGAGTCCTCTGGTGATATTAATGGTAACCAGAAAGATAGCTCTGAGAACAAGGTAGTGTAAGAGTATTTTCCTGAAAAAGCTTCAACATAAGATTCTGTGAATCAAAGAGGATGTAGGAGGCTTACAGAAGAATAGTTTCTAAAGCTCGGAGATGAGCACACAAAGCTAAAGCAGCGTAACTCCAAAGGAAATTGGCAACTGTAAAGGAACTCTAATGAAAGCCATGCATGCTTTGTGTAAATATTGGCAAAATACTAATCCAAAGCATCAGTTATAATAAATAGGAGACAAGAAATTCTGTCTGAACATAAGAAAAAAACAACCCTTTTTTTACTGTGGGAGTGGTTAAACACTGGAAAAAATTGCCCAGAGAGGTTGTGGAGTCTCCAGGTTTTCAAACCTGACTGGACACAGGCCTAAGCAACCTGCTCCAGCTGACCCTGCTTTGAACAGAGGGATTTAACTAGATGATCCCCAGAGGTCCCTTCCAAGTTAAACAATTCTGTGACACTGTCCAAATCTGTAATAGATTTCTTTTCACAGGTGTCAGGATCTTCAGTGTCCTTTATTTTTTTTAAAGGTATTCAATCTTCCAAATCCATGAAGTAAGAAGTCTCTTCAAGACTGTATAGAAAAATCCAGTTGTGGAGCTGTGATCATACTTGCAGATGGTCTGCAAGTAAAAACAGCATTACTATTAAAAAGCCATCAGAATCAGTGATTATTGACTTAGAATAGCAGTCTAGAAATCAGAAGCCCCAGTTCCAAATTTAGAAAAAACATTTTATAGATTCACGTCTTTCCGGAGTAAGAAATTCTCACGTGTGGTGCTGACCAGAGTGATGTAAAAGTTGTAAGAGTTCTCCCAGTGAACATTAAGAACATTTTCTTCCAATGAAACATTAAGAAGGTATTATCTGAAAGGGCAGGTCTTGCCAACCAAAATCAGTTTGTTGTGGACCAAAATACAAGACACAGATGCAATTCAGAAAGTGACTGAGAAACTTTAAGTCGGCTTCTGAAGGAAACTGCCTCCCTTAATTCTCAGCAAGCTTAAGGAAACTATCCCTGTCAGTTAAGCAGCCCGATTTCCCTTCTGTGTCTATAACATTTCTTAAAATAGAAGTCTGCAAAAATACATCAGAAATACTAGCAACGTATTAGGCCACATAATAAATGTATTTATTCATAGTTTTGACCTATCTGCTCAACTGCACCTCATGGTAATATAATGTGCCTCTCTCTAGTTGATCAAAGGCAATGGAACTGGAAGAATATTATTGTGTCCATCTTCATATCAATTAATTACTTCCAACTGTATACTATATATGCTATTAAGTGTTTTTGTACAAAACTATTATAGAATTCAAGAATCAAGTTTTAGCCATACTTTTCAGGATGATTTTGCATAGAACTGTAAGAAACAATGATCCTCCTTCAAACCCTCTTAGTGTTTACCAGCTTGAAGTACAAGATTAATAACCTCCAGGATAACTTGATTTTCTGTATCAAAAGTACTTTTGTTACTAGGTGACAGTGGTACCTGCACTTTGCTATTTATATTCTCTGGACTATTTATACTACAGGAATAAACATTATCAGAACACGGGGCGGGGGGGGGAAGGGTAACAATAGGACTACTATCTTACTGATATTAATTACCTCATTCTGCTTGTTCAAGCACTAAGAAGTAACATAGATTTATCTCCCTCCTAATTGCACTGGAACATTAAACGTCAATGTCTTAACACTTCAAAAAAACCTACTTGACAATATTTCTCAATTTGTAATCTAAGCTATTCCAAATCCTATC
>JAVJGG010000054.1:23554813-23573763 GCA_035590195.1 Aviceda cuculoides | reverse complement strand
AGGTAAAAGACAAGCTATCTTCCCTAAAGATGGCCTCAATTTGAAAATTTTAACTAGAAATAACCTCAGCTGACATTTACAGTTTTCTGGTTTAGAAATGGGATAATGCGACAATAATTGCCTGCTGCTGCATGATACAAAACATTTGCAGATCTTGTAGCACGCTTTAGCAACATAAGCCACTGCGTTCTCAAGGAGATTTTCAGTGTAAATTATATTTAAAGCACTAGATTAGAATAAGAACAATATAGCAAATCTGTATTGTTAGCACTTAATTTTTGATGTAATTCAAAGACTGACAACTTTTCTGTTGTTCAGAATCCTGATTAAAAAAACCCAAAAACCAAACTCCACAGAAAAAAAAAAAACCAAACACTAAAAGAAACCCCAAAACCCCTCCCAATGTAGCTCATTAGTACTGCTAATTCATTGTACTGTTCATTTATTAGAATGAAGTTTAAATAAACCAATAGTATTAATTCACAGCAGGTTTTTTTTTTAAAATGCACATGAAATGATTTAATCATTTTTGTTAGAAAAAATATCCTGAACACTGAGCGGTGTCTCTCATTTTTTTATCTATATTGTCAGAAGAACATTCGACATCCCACACTACCTGATCAGAATCCTAATAGATTGCCCTTCTTGTGATTTTGCATCAAAAGAACTTCAACAGTTACCAAGCTTGTATGAGTTATTTCTAAGTAGCCTATATCAATAACCTCTGAGCCTATTTGTTGTGACACCGCTCATGTTATGCCCATGAGATGTATGGTAGGACCAGTGGCTGTTTCCATAGAAACTACAATAGTTACCTCAGTTAAGGGAGCTGAATAAGGCAAAAATTTGGAAGTCTTACTTACAAGGCATGCATTATACTTCTAGCACTACTATCTATGAAGGTCAGATTGTATTTTAGAAAGCCTCTAAGAAGTATGTATTGCAACAGTCTTGTGCCTACTCCACATAATATGTAAAGCTCACAGGTAATCATAAATCTAGTGATTATTCACAGTGATATTCCCCACAGTTCCTTGAACATCACAGCAAAGACAAGAAAAAATCTGACATAAATATAAAATCCTTTTAAAACCTTAAACTATGTTCCAGTCTCCTGTCAGGTTGAATTCTTCCCATCTCTCTTAATCCCACTTCCTCCTATGTAAATATTAAACTCCATTTGCAAGGATGCATTATATGGCACTCAAACGTATACCCTTACTCACAATCTAGTAGCAAGCAGATTACTTAATTTAGGATAATGTGTATACAACACAATTAATTATCAGTGTTAACTAAGCTAACATGGATACCAGAGAAATACAGCTGTATTGGCACAGCTCTTCAACAGGGCTAGTTCACACTACTGTTTTTAAACAAGACACCCTTCTTTCATGACTACTTTGCATGCAGCATCCAAACTAGAGAGCAGAGAAATAGCACTGAGGCATTGTGGCACACAGACATAACCTTCAGGTCAATGGCCAGAATTTCACTCAGAAGAGGTTTATTACTGCAAAGGAAAGGAGTTGTCTTTCTTTAACCAGCTTCTCTACAACAGAGCAGGGGAAAAGAAAAAGAAAAAAAAAAAGCCAGAATGTAATATTACTCTCAAAGCACTCAACTTTCATATGAAAATGGCATTATAAATAATAGTCTTCATAGACTAAGACCCATCTTTTTGCAGTTTTATTACACTGAGTATTACAGAAGCTTTAATGGCATTACAACTTTATCTATAACATATCCGTAACACATACATATCATTGTTTAATGGGATTTTCATAACAGCAGTAAAAGTTACATTTCTTTGATCAGATTAGTACCTGTGCAGTAAAAATGCTGATCATCCACTCCATCTGTGCATCTTGTCCATCACAACATATATACCTAGAACACAACATATAATTAACAACAAAATCAACAAAAAACTCCTGTTGCAGTTAAACATATTAAAGAACAGGCTTCTAAACAACTTCAAACCATGCTCACATTCATTTATGAATGCTGTCTATAGTTATTATTAACACTCCCATAAGAAGATAGGGAAATACAAATACTTCCAATTATCACTTTACACTAGTCTGAAGACAAGGCATGTGCCTCATTTAAAGCATGTGCATAGGTTTAAAATCTATCATTCTAAATTGATGAAAATTGTTTGCTTTATGGCCACAGAAGGGAGACAGACACCTAATCCAAAAAGACTACCAAAACATATGAATTAAGACTGTTTAGTTAATTAAGAAAAAAATAGCAAAAAGTCAGCATGCAAGCAAAATAATGACTCTTCATTTTCAAACATGTTTCTTTCGAAATTGAACATTTCAACAAATATTAAACACTGAAGTTAAACCAATCATGTGTTTCATGTTTACCTACCACTGGTGCTTTTCAGAAAATACTGCAAGTCCCCAGCTGAAACAAATAAAATTTTCAAAAATTAGTTCCAGAAACTCAAGACAGGGACATATTGCTCAAACTGCAGAGATTCATTACCTTTATATAATGCTTTTAAGTGTAAGTGTGGGGGGGTGGGGGGGGTGGGGTGGTAATTTACAAAGTTTAAGTGTGCACTGCAAATCTAGAATGAAATTGTGGGTTCTGGAAGTAGAACTGCTAATATGTTGCCCAGCAAAGAGTCCACTATAGTATGGAAGTCACAGAGGGAAGAGAGGTACACTTGCACTATAAACAGAAGGAATCACATGAGTTTACAGAGATTTTAAAATTGCTGGGGAAAAAAAAAAAAAAAAAAAAGCAAAAACAAAAAAAAAAAAAAAAAAAAAAAAAAAAAAAAGGAGTAGGTGGACAATGAAGCCTCCAAGGTGAAAGAAACACAGGCACTCCTGGAGATCCAGAAGAGACTTTGCAAACTCTGCTTTTGAAAGTAGACTGAAAATAAACCTCAAGGAAAGAACCCACCTGCAAAGACTCATTTACATAATCTTTATATTCCTATTTTGGACTAATCTCCTACTCATTCTGTGCTTAGCTCAAAAAAAAACCAAAAAAACCCACCAACTTTTTCTCTAAGACAACTAAGCTTTGAAATTTACAGACCTTTTGGGGGAGTTTTGATGTGCCAACTATAAAGGAAAAGTTCAAGCAGATCTGTTTAAAGGCTACAGCCAACTTAGAATCTCCTTGGTATAGGATCCTATGTACATTATCTTGGTGTCTCAAAGCTTTGACTGAACAAGTACTGGAAACATCTGAGAAAAACAGGTGTCATTTTTCACTGCTCTTTTCCAGAGACATAGGTACTGATGTTTGTAAAGGGCACTGTATTCTTCAGCTAGAAAAAACATCAAAATAATAAGGATCCTAAAAAAGGAAAATCCTCTACTGAACAACAAGGACTGTCACTAAAGGCCATGACTGGTTTTCTCTTCTCTCTTTTTTCTTGGTGCGAAGAAGGTGTGTCCACCAATGACATGCAGGACACATACTACAAAACTAAAGTGAGCTAGCAGCAAACATGTTCACAAGAGATAATACACTTAAGATTAAGAAAAGCCAGTCAATAACTTCCTAGCACAGAAGAGTTAACATGGAACACAAAAACAGAAATAGAAACAGAACAAATAATATTATGGAGGGTAATTTAATTCAGGATACTTCAGTTAGCTTCTTGACTTTTCCTTGTTCCACAATGTTTTATGTTTTCCTTTCTTGACGATACTACAAGTACCTTGCTACACAGTGTTTAACTTATTTTCTTTTCTATTCTTACTTTGTTGGTGGCTTCATTTTCTTTTTCACGCCAAGATAAAGCTTCAGGGAATTGACAGGCAACACTTTTTCAGGTTTGCTAGCCTGCAAATAAAATAAGATTCTAATTATTGTATCAGGAATGTGCAAAAGAGAAAATGCCAGATAACTGTCCCCACAGTTAGGCTTCTTCCATGGCCTGCACTCCTCTTTTCTAACAGATCATTACAGTTTTTCTCTCTTTCTTTCCCATTAACAAGGTGTGCCGATCACTATTACCGGAAGCAGACTAATTAAGAACTTGAGGTCCACATGAAGTCACAAAACTGTAACACAACTGGAATAATGAAGATGCGGTGGTACAATTCACAGAAGTGGAGTGCTGCAATATATGGACACAAGCTCTTTGAGAGACACAGTCAGGGAAAATAAAGAGTGGGGCTGCCCTCTGTTAAAGGAGGTCTTCTATGGGATGGACAGTATCACAGTGAGTATTTGCTTCAGATTACCCAATCAGTATAAAAAAAAAAAGCAGATGAAGACTTTAAGCAACCCAATGAAGTCTCTGGGTAACAGATCCTGACTCTGATGGGGAAGGCAGGGCTTTGCTCTCCCTGGTATCTTCTGGAAGGGCAACACAGCAATCCAGCTGATTTCTGGAGGGTGTCAGGGATAACTTCTTGACACCACTACTGGATGAGCCAACAAGGAGTGATGCACAGCTGGATCTGCTATTCACAGACAAGGAAGAACTGGTCAGGAGGGTGATAATCAAGGGTAGTATTAGCCATAGTTACATGCAACAGTAGAGCTCAAGATCTTAAGGATAAAAAGATGACAAGTTAGCAGAGGACAGATCATGTTGATTAGAAAAGCAACACTTTGCTTATTCAAGGAATTGATAGGTAAGGTGTGCATGGGAGGAGGCAACTCTGATGGGTAAAGGAGCTCAGGAAAGCTGGCAGGTCTTTAAGGACAGCATCCTCCAAGAACAAGAATATTCATCCCAATACTCAGGAAAACAAGTAGCTTTATCAGGAGACAAGCCCAGGCAAACAGGTAGCTAGCTCATGGTGGAGCTCCAGTGCAGACAAAGGCAGTATATAGGAGGTGGAAGCATGGAGAGACTGTGAAGAAAGAAATTTAGAAACACTGCCCAGGACACGTAGATATGGTGCTAGGAAAGTCAAAATTCATTTGGAATTGAGACCTGCTATGGACATTAAGGGCAACATGAAGAGCTTCTACACTGGTACCTTAGTAGTAAAAGGCTGAACAAGGAAAACGTAGAGCCAATCCTGAACAGAGAGGGTGAATTAGCAACAGCAGACACAGGTAAGGCTAAGGTAACTCAGTATCATCTTTGTATCAGTCTTCACACCAGCCAGGTCTCCTAAGCATCTATGCTTACAGTGTTCAAGAACGAGAACTACAACTGCACCAGAGGAGCACTGGATCGAGTCAGGAAAGGGTTGAGAGAATTTAAGTCATGCAAGTCCATTGGATCAGACAGACTGCATCCAAGGGTTCTGAGTGTGCTGGCTGACATCCTTGAAAGGCTGCTCTGTGTCACCTTGGAAGTGTCAGAGATCAGGGGCGACAGCTGGTAACTGAAAAAGGAAAACATTGCATCCGTCCTCAATAAATGCTGAAAAGAGAACTTGAAGAACTGGTTGCCTGCCAGCCTCGTTTCAGTGCCTGGGGAAATCCTGGCGTGAGTTTTACTGGAGCATGTGGAAGAGAAGGTGCTACTGGGAGCACGGAGCATGACCAACGTGATTAATTTCTACAATAAAATGACTGGATTTGTGGATGAGGGGGGAGTAATGGATGTCATTTACCTCAAGGGTTCTCTCACTGTCTCCCACAATATTCTTCTACCCAAGTTGGGATGTTACAGCCTGGATGGGTGGATATCTGTATCAGTAAAAAGCTAGTTGCACAATCAGACTCAGAGGGTGACAGTTAATCAGACATACTCTAAATTGCTGACCTATGACAAGGGAAGTACTGCAGGGGTCTATCCTGGGACCTGTCCTTTTTAACATCTTCATCAATGGCCTGGAGGAGTCAACCATCCAGTTTGCACAACGACCCGGAGGATCAGCCAATATGCTTTGGGGCAGGGCTGACTTCCAGAGGGACCTACAGAGGACAAAGAAATGGGCCAACAGGAATCTTATGAAATTCAACAATGGTAAATACCAAGTCCTACACTGGAGAAGGAAAAAAAAAAACAAACCCTGCAATGACACAGATGGGGAAGGAGCTCTGCTGAGAAGAGCCTGAGGGTGCTGGTAGATGGCAAGCTAGGCACAAGCCAGCACTGTGTCCTGGCAGCAAAGAAGGTCTCCTAGGCTGTGTTAGCAGAAGCACAGCTGACAGGTTGAGGAGAGTGATTTTCCCCCTCTCCTCAGCACTTCTGAGACTGCATCTGCAGTCCTGCAATCAGTTTTGGGCCCCTCCAATAGAAAAAAAGAGAATCAATATTCTGGAGTGACTTCAGCAGAGGCTCACTGGACTGGCTAGGGCTGGAGCACTTGCCCTGTGAGAAGAGGCTGACCTAACAGCAGCCCCCTCAGCATCTACAGGGAAGTTATCAGGAAGACCGAGTGAGGCTCTTCACATTGTAAGAAGATGACTAGATGTAAGGACAAACTTTTTCCCATGAGGACAGTCAGGTACTGCAACAGGCTGCCCAGAGAGGTTGTACGGTCTCCATCCTCTGGGGTTTTCAAGAGTTAACTGCATCAAGCCCTGAGCAACCTGTTCTGACCTCAGTTGCTAGCCTTGCTGTGAACAGCAAGTTGGACTAGAGATCTCCTAAGGTTCCTTCCTTCCTTGCTCATTCTTGAACAAACTACCTTTAGCCAACCTACAACAGACATATACCCACACTAGGTGTGAGAACTGAATGTGCCTGGGGGATGAAATGCCAGAAGGAAACAAATTCTCATGTACGCTATTCTACTACAGAACACAACTAACATCTAACACAACACTCTAACATCCCTTTAGTACTTTTAGGTCAAGGGTTTTAGCTTTCTACTTAGAAAAAAATCCCCTAAACTTAATAGATCTTATAATCCCAGTACATAAAGCTACTCCACAGTGTTTACTGTCCTGGACTCTCAATTTCTCCTTCTACAGCTTTCAATCTCTAACACTCCAGTGTGGGGAAAAAGAGACAGAATCTGAGATGGCACAAACATTTAAGAAAACCAGAAAACCACACACAACAGTTTTATTGTTGGTGCTTTTGTGTAACTTCCTGCTCAAAGCAACGGTACTGTGAGTATGAAAAAACACTCCTACAAAATGTGCTATTTAGTTAAACAACAGTATACTTTTCACAAAAATGTACCTTAAGGTAGCCATTTGTCTGTGTGTGAGCCTCTCTCTTAAAAACAGTACATTAAAGTGGTATGTTAGTTCAGTCAATTAACACAACGTTGTAATTCAACATACAGTATGGAAACTTTTCACTTTTTGATAATTGCTCTTGAACAAGAGAAACACTTAACTGAATGTATCTACAGCTGCATATACAAACTTAATTTGCTGTAAATAAGAATTTGTAAATTAGTACATGCAGTCTTATTAAATACAATTTTCCATATGCAATGTCAAGTTTTCCTACGATTCATTTCCAAATACGACTAAAATTAAACCAAGAGTGGTAGATGAACATCTCTCAAAAAAACCCCCAAACTGATATACACTGTTTTGTCAGAATGGTATTTCCATTTGCATTTTTAAAAAACAAATGAAAAGCCATTTAAAAGTAACACTGTTCAAAACTCCACTGGAGTTGGGGAATTCAATGTTTTGGAAATCAGAATGGCTTAAAAAAAGCAGATTAGAAAGTAGTACAACAATCCTATCATAAACTCTTACCAAGACACTAATTAAGGTTTTATGGGCATATTAATTTATTCTCACATATAAGCCAATTTGAGTTGTAGCACTAAATTATGAGACACTATTTTTGACATTCTGGGGTCATTCTAATTAAGATTATATCCACAGTATCACAAGATGACACAATATTTCTTTTGCATTAGCTTACTTGAGCAATGAATCTGTCTTCAAAAAAAAGTATTTTATGAAGGTCAGCAAGTATACATCTATATTTGCTGCACAGGAAAACCCAGCAGTCAGCAAAAATAAAAGCACTTCAAACTTTAAGAGGTTTTCTTCTTTTTTTAAACCAGAAATTACAAAAACTAAAATGAAAACATACTTCATGATGAATATTTATTTTTATACTTTAATACAAGCTGTGTACACCCAAAACTACTCTTTAAAGAAAACTTCCATGAAATACTTAAAACTGAACACACTATGCTATTAAGTATGCCTAAATTTGCTTCTGTGGAATTCTGAGGCATATCTAATTATCAATACTAGGTTTTGGAGCACTGAGAATACATCCAAAAACTGTTGTTAGGAAGCAGGGGAACATTTTGCTAGTGTATTGAGAGTTATTGTTTCCTATAATCTCTTCCATCATGACACTCGTAGGTATAAGAATCCTGTTGCTTGTACTTTCTGAAGGCTTTGTGTAAGATACCAAGAATAAACAGCATGCAGCTCACTTAAGTTCCATATTACTTCTACTTTTGCTCTCTACAGTAGGTTTTCAAAAAAAACTTAAGTCACAGCACAAGTCCTAGGCATTCCTAAACATTGGTTTATTATTTTTTAAAGCTTTTAGTAATGCATAATTACAGTAGCTGAATAAGCAACTGACACAAACTCCTTTTACTAAAGCATCTGTGAAATAGTAAGATAAAAATCTTGTACTTCAACCCCAGACTCTAGAAGTTGCCATTTAATATCAGAAATGCTGATCTGTTCGCCTTCTCTTTTTTGTACAAAAAAGAAAGCTTAAGTGAGTGCTTAAGAATTTGGTGCAGAATTTGTCTGTTGTACCTTCATATCCTTATAAAGAAGCAAGTTTCCTTCCCGTAACACAAAATAACGCTCTTGAAATTTGTTTCCAGACAGTAGTTTTGATGGCTCTTCTTTGTACTTCAGATTGCCTGCTTTCATGCTACCTTTCTCATTTTTCTCTATCAAGAAAATAAAAAAGCATTTTGTTAGAAGACTTTACAACACTGTAGGCTGCTAGCTTTTAAGTGCCCTTAGTATTACTGTTTATCAAAAGACTAAAATTACAATTCCACCGATTTGTTATTTTGTTATATATATAAAAAAATTAAACTATTTACATATAATGTATAAATACAAAATTATGTGTTACATTTAAATAGATATTATATATTAATATATATTATCTAGTAATAAGAAAGGTATTCTTAAATATTGATGCCATTATTATTTTAATTACTGGGGGAGAAAAGTCTTCTCTGTTTCACTTGTAGGATAACATGGAAAGAATCCACCAACACACTTTAATTAAAATAATCTTTTCAGACTAGAATGTGCAGTTAAGTCCAAAAGTATGACATGAATACTTTCAATCTCTGTGCTTCAGAGGCAAAAATTTTCCATAAAGATCTGATTTTGTCATGAGTCTGTTTACATTTTTCTGAGTCAAAATACACAGAAACACATATATTTCATAAACCTAACAAGAAACCCCAAACAATCCTCGCACAAAAAAACCCAAAACAAACCTGAACCACAACTTTGCGTTCAGCTTCATAAAGCATTTAACTTAGTACTGAAAAAGCCCTTTTTTTAAAAAAAAAAAATGCCAGAACCATTGAAGGTTTTCAATGGTAGAGACTTGATTTTTCAGTACGTTCCTAGCAATTTAAAATTCTAAATAAAATAATATAAAAAATTATTACTAGTATGTGTAAACTACTATACCACCACTTCTAGATGTCTTTGTTTTTTCTATTCTGCCCAATTTGGGGGGGGTGGTGGTGGTTGTGGAAGTGTTAACTAGTTTATCAGCTTTTCCCAGCAACTTTACTTTCAAATAGCAAAAACTTCTGATCACTAATTACAGTAATTACTATGCTGATATGACTCATGCATGTAAACTCAAACCAAAGCAGCACTTGAACAAAGTAAGCAGCAGCAGAAAAAAAAAAAAAAAAAAAAAAATTCCTACTTGCATCTTATCAAGTCTTTATGAAAGCGCACAGAATTCAGCAGAATTTTGAAATATTAGTTTCTCCTTGAGGTAACTAGTGCTGGAAGCAGACTGCCAGAGTGAAGAGAGAGCAGCTAGGCTGGAGACGAACTCTTCCACATTCCAGTCAACACCATTTCACCTTGAAGAGTGAGCCATACTAAGAGGGCTAATAATTCCTTTATCTCAAAACACTATAAGCCTACTACTTATGCCATATTTTGGCTTTCACTACCTATTTTCTTTTGCTAAATGTAGGTATTTCCTGTAAGTCACTCACTCAGGAGACACTGAATAAACTTGTTTAGGAGTCCCAGAATAATATCACTGTTTTTTAGAATATATCAATTTCAAGATAGTTAACAAAACTGTGGTGTAAAAGGAGTATGTAGTGTATGGAGAATAGCACCCTTTTGCTATTTGGCTATATGGCTTTTTCCATAAAAGTTCCACTTAGGATTTAGGCATCGGATATCAGAACTCATTATTAAGAAGCAGCACACAATATAATCTCAAAAAATAAGAATAAAATGTTTTCAATAAATCAACAATAAAAAGTAACATAAAATAAATTTTCATTTGATCAGGAAGGACAGGAATACAGAAAAGACCAACTTTCACTGTTTGAATAATTTTTTCTATATATGAAGAGCAGTATTACACAGCCACAGCTAACTACACAAATAGTCATGCTTTGGAAGCGACACTTGCTGTAATATGTACTCATCAAAATCATGTATTTCTTCGATCTTCATACATTCTGTTAAATGAGCAGTCAATATCTTCAAGTACTGCATCACATACACAAAGCAAGTATGAGAGGTGACGAGGGAGAATTAAGAATTTGCATGAACTATCACTAATGATGATAAAATGCAGGATCTAACAAAAATATACTGCATGGTAGTTTGCAACTACCTGTATTTCAGTATTATGTTTTTTGCTCTTCTGTTAAAGAACCTGTAGACAGTTATTCCATGCACGACTATTTAGGAAGATACCCAACATTTTAGTAGTGAAAAATGTATTAATGCATTAGATGCACAGTTGTGCATGCACAAAAAGTACGGGAGTGATATCCAGTCTCAAACACCCAGTTATGCAAATACACTTTAAAGTGCATACAAAAAAACCAGTTAGGTTGTATTTCAAAACTCAGAGTCAGATTCTACCATCATTTGTGGGGTGTAGAGAGACTTTGTGACTAACTTGAAAAGTTGTATCTCAATCCCATCTTTCATACTGGCTCAAAAACAGCTGTTTAAAGAGTCAGAATTAAATTATACCTCCTACTAACCCTAATTATTTGCAAAAAGATGATAATTAACAATTGTGAATCTAATTCCCTCTTACTTTATATCTTAGTACAAGCTGAAGTTATGAAAAACATTTAAAAATATAATGGAAATTAAAAAGATAACAAAATTGTTTGGTTTCATCAAATAAAAGCAACTACATTCTAATCAGCATGCTTGCCATGAAAGGAAAATCTCAAAAGAAAATTTCCCAGTATTTTCATTAGAATTTAAGATGGAATCTAAAGCCAGAATCAATACATTTCAACAATTAAAATCGGAATTTACTTGGATTGCCTCAATTATAAGTGCAAATATACATGCACGGTTAAAAAAGGCACTAAAATATTCCCTCTTTGACAATAAGAATATTTATTTCATGTTCAGAATAGAATATCAATCCCTATTTATGCAATCATAAGCTTTTTTTTTTTTTTAAACTATACCAAATGAGAGTAGCAGGATACTTCCACGTCTGTACCAAATTGGAAGATTTTAAATTTCTGCACACAGCTCTTGACATGACAAAAAACCATTCTAAACTTCACAGCAAATCTATCAAACACTTGATACTTACAAGGATCTTAGAAAAGCCTGAAGGAGGAAGAATAATCCTCTAAATTAATTATATTCTATGTTCTTTAGAAACCAGTGTTCCATAAAGTAAATCTAAGATGATCAGGATGTGTCCTAATCAGAATGATTTTTCAGATATGAACTTTACAAAACATGCAAAACTTTCTAGAACTTTGCAAGCACTAGGAACTAGATGGACTCAAGCCATTCAGGATTGATCCACCTATGGTTTAGAAGTTTGTGTTTCAAAGAATCTCTCTGAATAACAAGCCCTGTTCTCAGAAATCAATACTTCCCACTCAAATTATACAACCCTTACTGGTAAAATTTCAAGGACCTATATACAGACACTTTATAGTGAATCTATTCCCTCACATTTTTCTAATAAATAAAACTTTAATGTGGGAAATTTTGAGGTAAGGAGAAGAAAAAGGGTCTTGAAATAGCTGTACTGAGTATCTCTTATACCAAAATATAATGCACACCTTGCCCTTCTGAACAGCACTTGAAAGAGTGCTCCTGCAACAAGCCTGAAAAGCTATAGAATAAATTGTCAAGAGAGAGTAACTAAAGATCTGGAGGAAAGTTGAAAACTCACCATGAATTTACTGAAACATATCAATACAAACAAACACTTTTTTTCCCTTGAAAAGGAAAGTTGATTTGTAGACAAGAGAAAATACACATCTAGACCTCAACACAATGTTTGATATTGCACAACAGGAGAAATTAGTTTAGAATGGACAAAATAAGTATAATAATTGTGAAGAAGGAGAATGTACTATGTATAAGGAACACGGGAAAAATTGCACTGACAGGGAAGGCAATGGTAAGTTGCCAAGATGAAATGAGGCTAATAGAGTTGTTCCTTTAGGCTCACTATTGAACCAACATTATTTCAAATGTCATTAAAGTCTCTGGAAGAAAAAGGAGAAAAGTGCCAATGACACAAAGCTCTGAGGTAACATTAATAGAAAGAAGTAAGGAATATCATAATTTAGTCTGTAAGATTCTAACATAAATCGGAGAACCACAGAAAATTCATGGAATTCAATTATAATACGATCACTGCCCTATTAATTTTACTGCAAAGGAGGAGACTATCCATCCACCCAGTTGTCCATTTGTATGGGCTGAATCCACTGTTAAAAAACATACTTCAAACAGTAATGGTTGGACATTTGGCCTCGGCTCTACTACTCAGTGAGGAGGAATTATTCACAAAAAGAGCGTAAAAGACTGAAAAGATTAAGGTCTCCCCTTTTTCCTTCAAGTCAGCAGTTTTTCTTGTGTACTTTGAGATGGAGAGCCCCAGCATAAGCAGAACTGCCTCCTCCTCTAGACATTGAGAGCATCCCTTCCCCAATGACGTCATCCTACATCTTTTCTCACTCTGACACTATCTAGTGATGCAAGTATGTTTATCTAAAAAAAAAAAAAAAAAAAAAAAGAAAGTATCTTCTTGTCCTGAAATAACTGTTTACTTGTTTTAACAGTGCATACAGATGCAAGATTGGAAATACAAACATAAACACATAGATTCCTGCAACTACAAAACGTGGATGAATGGTGCAGACTTTCTGTGCATCTTTGCCTACACTTGATACATACGCTGTTTTGCTGAAGCTAATAAACTTGCTCCTCAGTATTGCTAATGTTCCACAGTAAATTTATAAGCTAAAAGTGGACTCAAAAATTCTAATATTGTGTTTATTTTAAACATTATTTTATTATAACAAGATCCAGTTAGGAAAAGTAACGTTTTAGAAATTAAAGTATGTTCACCATGTAAAAGTTCCTTAAAATGGCTATTCCACTCTCAAGAAAAGATTTTGTAATACATGAGATTACTCTGCCATGTAGAGCTTGCAGAGGTCAACACTGTAAGTCTGCAGTGTGGCAGAGATTTTTCCCCTCAAACCACTAAGAAAAGCAATATAATAAATTGAATAAGGTTTTAATTATTTTAACATACACACAAAAATAAGCCATGAAATGTAAACATTCAATCAAAAGCCAGTGTGTCTACACTAAGGTCAAATTGAATAAAATTGATGCAAACAATTATTGTGATGGGTTGGAAGAACAAATGGATGTAGAAATTAGGAGAGAAAGAAGGAAGGCAGGCAAATGGCAGTTCTCCCCTTTAAATAGTACTACATTTTGTAAATTGACACTAGCCTAATCCTTACGTGTTCTCAGAGTAGTGGTTCTCACAGTCCTTATGACTCATTCCATTTTCTGATTATACCTCAAAACATACCAAGTGAGGTGATGGGAGTTCATATATCAAGCATTTAATGAAGTAGGCCATTTATCTCTACTCACTCTCTGCTATGACACATTTAGAGATAGTGAAACTCAAACATAAAAAAGTCATGAACAGTACACTTGTTAAGGTTGGTTCATATTTGTGTCATATGCTTTTAAAGGAGTAAAAGATGATGAGAGAAGGCTATTACTTTCAGAAGAATAAGCATAATAGCATAACTTCTTGAAATCAAGACGGAAGAGATATAGAGATGGAGAGATTAATACCTCTGTGTATAGGGAAAAGAGGAAAAGATAAGATCACATATTTGAGTAGGTCATTAGATAACATCAGATGGGCATTAAATCGGGCATCATGTGTCACCATCACATGTCTTACAGTGACAGCATACAGGATTTCAACTGCTTGAAAACAGGATAGTAATTTTTGGACATGTTTAACTTCTAAACTCCTACTTCCCTCAAAGCAAATACTACATATCATTATACAGGAGACTTAAATCCAGGTATTATGTCAAAAAAAAAAAAAAAAAAAGAAAGAAAGAAAGAAAGAAAGAAAGACAGACAGACTGTGTCAGCTTGTAAATCATATTTTTCCACTAAGTATTTGAGCTATATTTCCTTTCAAGTGTCAGATCTAAATTCCTCATCCTTTTTAAAGGCCGCACACTCTAAGTCTTTCAGTTGCTTGAGTATGTCATTCAAATTAGCTTTGTAGTTTGGAGGCATCAGATTGCATAACAGAAATTATTAGTATATAACATACTTGCATAATTATATGTAAATTACATGTTTTATATATAACGTAAACATTATATATGCAAGATATACATATACAGTCCACAGAGAGAGAGTATAGTGTAGTATGTATGTGGATGGACTATGCAGCACTATACTATGGATAAAAGAGCAGTCTGAAGCTTCACAGCAGAAGTTCACAGACTGTGAAGTGAATGCAGAGTTTCTGTATACTTGATGTTCAAATGGGAGAACTTACATCTTATAGAAACAAGAATATCCATAATTTCTATGTTTTAAAAGGAAGTCAGCACGACTCTCAGTAAATCAGTCATTTTTATAAAGTAGTAGTAATTCAGACGTTCTGGGACACTTTGCCCCAATGAAACAGCTATAAAGGAATTACCATCCTCATGTCCCCACATGAAGTATCTAAGGTCTAAAAAAGATACGTACCACTGTGGAGTTTTATCATGTCTGCTGTTAGAAATCTCTTTATTATCAGATATGCAGTGCCAGGCTCTGGTAGCGAACTCCAGTGAAGAACTTGTTCTAGTACGTTCTCTGTATAATGCAGAGGACGTTCTGAAAAACGCCAGAGAAGAAAAACAAAAACAAGACAAACATTGAAATTAGAAAAAAAACAAAGCAAAAAAACTCAAAAAAAAACAAAAACCAAGGTAGGAGGCCCTTAGAATTTACACATGCTTATACACAACACTGTCTCACTTCCAACTATAGAAGAAAAACACTGCTTTCAAAATAAGACAATTAGGCACTTCATTGACTTTCTGCAGCAACACCTTTGCTGGCAGGGTTTGCACAGGTCATGAATAACACGTTAAACAAGCAGAAGTCAAATGTTCAGTGACTCTTTTGTATTTAGTTACGAATATTTTCTTACGTAAAGACACTAAAACACTGCTTTCACATTAAATACAAAAGTTAGGAACTATCACAGGGCATACCTAAATAGGATCAAACAGAATTGAGACCTACAGCTAGACTGGACCTCATTGGTCTAGGCTCAATACAAAAATGAATCATCACAGCTATCAACTCTCTGCAATCAAAATCCAAAGGCTTTGGGGCAGTTACAGTGAAAAAAAACAAAACCAAAGCTGGTATAGATTATATTGCCTGTTAATGATCAAAACAGACTAAGACAGACTCTTGGTTTCATTACATTCCTTTTACTAGAAGAAAAAGTATGTGGTTTTACTAGGTCTTCTCCCTGTTGCTCTGACCGGGGAATTTCCAGACTTGCACTTTTATATACCAAGCTCATACAAAGAGAACAGCAACATTAAAATACCAACAGATGAAGGTGTGACTAGACTGTATGTGTGCACTTCAACACCAGTTGCTTAAATGTACATTTGTTGATAGGTATCATCCATCCTAAAAGAGAAACTCTGAGACCCTTTCACAGGATTGAAAAACTGCAGTGGTTAAGTCCAGTCAGTACCCCACACAAACACCAGTTCATATAGCAAATGAAAGTAGGGAAGATCTGGCAAATAGTCCCTAAATCTGCATTACCACATCCAGCACAAACCTGAGCGTGACATTTACTGCAACACAGCCTGAGGTATCATACAAGGCAACGCTGATGTGGATGGAGGGAGACCATACAGTTTCCCCCTCTATTAATTCTTCCTCCACACATACACACCTGAAGGCTTTCACCTGCTCAGAAGCAAGCACCTACTATAATTCATGAAAGCACAAAAACCTTAACAATGGCTTTGCAGGCTACAACTTAGACCAGTGGATCCAAGTGTCATTTTATCTCCAAAGAGAGGGTTTTTTCCAAAAGTTCTGAGTTGCCATTTGCATACCAACTTATGTGGGTCAGGCCTTGAGAGGAGCTGGGCACAGCTCCCAGAAAGTCACACCTGTGTGACACTGTCACATTGGGTCAGGCAGTCTAGCCCAGTGTCTCTTGTGTACTGAAGGGTAAAGCATGCCGCCATAATCTAATTTTTCATTTCTGCTAGGGTAGATGAATGCAAAATGTCAACAGCTACTTTGGGACTGTCCAGCACTACACTCAAGCAGAACATATTTTACTGAACACCAGAGCTTCAGAAAGCGGCAGCTACAAATAACACACTTAAGCAACAGAAAAAACTACTGCTGTTTTGGGATGCAAAAAAACTACCTTACCTGTAGACTTGTTATACCACTTATATAAAGATTTCAGTATTCAGACATGAAAACAAAGCATCTTAACACCACCACCATTCTGTAGACAGCAGCTCAATCCCTACTTTGTAACACCATTACTTGTGGCCCTTTTGTTTTAAATAGTCAAACTTTTAAAACTTCTTTTCAACTTTTGGGAAACTGGACTCTGATGTGATAAAGTTAAAACAACTTGTTGCCTTTGTACAAGAGAGAAAAATCCATTTTAAGGAGAACTTTACAAATCAAAGGCAGGAAACACTGGTAAATCACCGCATCTTCCTAGAACACCAGCACTCCCAGAGTAAACACCTACTGTTTTATTTATAGTTACATTTAAGACCATCTGTCATTGTGGATTACATGGTACATAAATCATCATGCTGAAATGCATTAGCCATTTTACTGGCAACACACCTCATTTACAAACTATCCATCAAGCACAAATTACCAAAAAAAAAAATATATACACCCTATTTTTTAAAAGCATATGGCATTGAATGTTCTGCATTAGGTTAGATAAAATTATCAATTATTTCAACTTTTCTATATGCAAATAATTTAGTTGATTTTTAATATTGCAATTTTAGTATTTTGAACAGCAAGCAGTCAACACATACGTCCAATTACCCTTTTACTTAGGTCATCATATGCTGGTAAATATCCAAAACCAGTCATTTTCACCCTAAACAACATTAACTATCATGAGAAAATTACTTTTTAGAAAATGTAAGATTCTAATTTTCTTGCCTTCTCAGGGTTCATTTTCAGGGCAGTATATCTTAAAAAGTAAAATAACTCTCATAAAACTTCAGGATTGAGTGTAACAAACTGAATATGACCATGTACTGGACAGGTACCAGACCAGCGCAGGAACACAAGCAGAAAATTAATTTCTGTCAGAAAGACACTGTGAGCATTAATGTACATTTGAAACAAATAAGCAAGCTTTGTTACTGTCATGACATGTCATAATCTCAATTTATTTGTAAATGCCTTATATTACATAATGTTCAAATGACGATTGTTAGATAATGCTAGTAAGATCAACTTGCAGCAGCAAAGACTCAAGTAGTTTTTTAGTTCTTTAGTGTCACATTTGGACCAAAAACTGAACAGGACTATTTTTTTCTGTTATTTTCTCTATGTTTCAGTCTTTTGAAAATCTGCTAGATTCAGCCATATCACCACAGGAGTCTTCCTGAGTAAGTGCCTCTTACTACATACATTATTTTTATTTTTCAACATTATTAATTCAATTTGCCTGTTCTGAAGCATAATTCTTCCAGAAAGGAGTCCATGAAGCAGACATTTCATCAACACAATCTCTGCTGATTGGAGCCAGGTGCTGAATTAGGACTTCAGTTTGCTTTTTGCTTGTTTGTTTTGGTATAGAAACACTGGTATGCCATTTCTACTTTCCATTGTAAACTCTTATTTCAATGGGATACACTCTAATCCCTTGTCAATATTTATTGTCCTATATAGGGCCTGTAGTGTCTCGCTCTAAGTTTAATTTTGCTCATCTTCCATAGTCAGCTCAGACGTTTCTAGCCCACACTAAAATACTAGTTGTTGCACCCAAATATCTCAAGAAGCTACTGTGGGGACTGTCTTTTGTACTTTTATGTTCTCTTGGCCATATCTAGTTTAGCTTTCATTTGCCTGTAAGTGTTATATATCAAGTTTAAGAAAATAAAATCCCCTCTTCAAATTTTTCCATTACTCAGCCAAAAGAAACAGGATTTCTACAGTACTTGTATGAGTTATCAGGACTCTTCTAAAGATAACAGGTGCTAGCGTTCTTTGACAGCTGACACCCACATCTATGAATCTGGAAATGAACTCGTAACAACTCTACACAGCATCACTACAAGGCTGCAAAACGCAAAGAGGGATCAGGATCATTTATTTTAAGTCAAAAGGGAGACTGCACTTCCATTCTCATATCAGCCTTGACCTTGGCAGTATCAGTAATTGTCATGGTTTAACCCCAGCCAGCAACTAAGCACCACGCAGCCGCTCACTCACTCCCCCCCCACCCAGTGGGATGGGGGAGG
>JAVJGG010000054.1:23523599-23538910 GCA_035590195.1 Aviceda cuculoides | reverse complement strand
GGCTGTGTCCCCTCCCAACTTCTTGTGCCCCTCCAGCCTTCTTGCTGGCTGGGCATGAGAAGCTGAAAAATCCTCGATGCAGTCTAAACACTACTGAGCGACAACTGAAAACATCAGTGTGTTTTCAACATTCTTCTCATACTGAATCCAAGACATAACACTATAACAGCTACTAGGAAGAAAATTAACTCTATCCCAGCTGAAACCAGGGCACCAAGTCACAAATTTTTTATACATTTGCTGCTGCTTATTTGATCTAGGAATAAGACATGACCTTTGTTGCTTAAACAAGTTTATATTTTGGATATTGTCTACTGCTACCTCAGTTGCAAAATGAAGCATTGATGAAAGACAGAAAGGGTAGCTAATTCTCAAAGTTATTAAGTGCAATACAGATTGTGGAGAAGGATATTTTCCCTGAAAAGTCTTAATTTCAAGAACCATTTGCAATAATCCTCTGGAAGACTAGCAGACTGGGGTAAAATGAGTTTGTATAAAGAAGCTACCTCAAAAATTACCCTACTTGGACACATACACTGGCAGCCCTCTTGCTGTAAGGCTGTTCCATCCCATTAATATTTATGGATACCTACTGCTAAAAATACAACCAAAGAAAAAACACATTATAAATTAAAAGGAATCAAATATAATTAATCGCCACAACTAGGTAACCTTTTGATGCTTACTAGTTAATGAAACAAGCCACATTTCATTTATGGTAGAGTTATACTGAGAACACATTACAAGAATTTCTCTGCTACAGTGCATCATTTGCATTGACCTGTAAAGATGTTCAATTAAAGCAGCCAAAGTTGCCCTATTGACTGGCGGAAGCGTCCGAATAAAAGCTCCATACTTCCTCACGCGTTCCTTTTCATTCTGTGTATCTGCCGGAAAATAATAATCATTGAGCGTTAATAACAATGCATGCTAAAAATCAACAGCAGTTCTCATTAAATATATTGGCATCACCTAGTCATTTAAAATTACAATTTACCCAATCAACCTCTTCCTCATAAAGGCAATACTGACAATCTACTATTAACAAAGTCTATTATTGTACACCAGTTCAGGGAAACAGTATCAGCAATAAAGAGGGACAGTTCTATATTCAAGCTCCATTTGCTACAGTTTAAGACTAAATCCCAGGATACCAATTGTTTTTCCTCTCAAAGGTTGTTTAGTCTGTAGTTCGCACGTGTACATGTGTGAGTGCATCCGTGTATACGCATGTGCAAACGTACTTCTAAGAGTTCCCAGAGATGAGAAAGGAAGAGACCTCTTCATCTTTTTAATTTTTATAGGTGAAGTGTCTCAAGGCCCAAAGTAGTTTAAAGATCCAAATATGTAAGACTGGTAAAAGGAGAGCAAAGGGGAAGGAGTGGTAAATAAGTTGTACAAAGTTACATAGCTGGACAGTGGCAAAGCCGATGACAGGAATTCCAGTCTTGGGAATCGCAGTATCTGAGACAGTCACAGCTCTCTACCTTCAAGTTAAGCCTGCCTCCCTGTGCTGCACAGATACTATAGAGCATAATCCTGCCCAGGGCATGAGCAAAGTTAATGTAAATTTTATTTATTTAGCTTTTTCTTCTCAGTCCCTTGCTTTACTCAAGTTTCTAAAAAGAAAAAGCACATAAGAACTCACATCTCTTCTAGCTGATTGCTAGCACTCTCCACTAACTACTACACTGTGTTATGATTTCTTTGGTAATTGGAAGAAAAAATAAACAAACAAATAAACAGTTTAAAGGTCTTCTACTAGATCTTCCTAAGTGTTTTAGTCTTCCCACATGTACTTTCAGTGTCACTTAATTATAACAGGGCATGATTCTCTGCTATAAAGCTGAAGCAGAATTTTAGCCCCACATACAAATCAGGAAGTTAAATCACTGTAACACCATTATGCACTTTTGCAAAAGAGCTAAATTAAATCTAAACTGCTACCGATACAACTTTTTCTGACTTATGATAAGATCAGAGCAATCTTGTGGTAAGTGAATAAATTCTTAATATTCTTTCCTCTAGTTTGTTCAAATTGAGGTTAAAGTTCAAAAGTGTGTAACATTGATACTTGAATTTCCCAGACTTCTCGTGGTTCACATTAAAGCAATCTCCATAAGTTTGAACTTAAGCAAAATTGGAGAGGAATATGCTTTTAAGATCTTTTGTAAAGACAAAACTCGCCACACTAAACAGGCCTATATGATTTCAATACATTAATGCAGAAATTACTGTTCTGCCTTAGCTTTTCCTGTGCATCTTTTGTTGCTACGCATCACCTGCAATTTTATAGCGCATTTTTGGATGGAAAGAGTTTGTTTCTTGCAGTCTGTAAATACTGCAATAGAGAAACCAATCGAAATATAGCTGGTTTTTATGAACACTATAAAAACCATCACAATTTATGTAATGAGTAACTAATTTATTAGTAATCTCATGGTTCTGTTTTCAACCGTAGAGACACACATCCTCATGTTTTAAATATTTAAGTTACAGTTTGGGTTGAAATTACTTAATTTTTCTTTCAAATTAAATCAATATTTCTAAGGAAACAAAAAGCAAGTAACAATTGTTAACAAGTTTACATTGTTAATATACATAACTTTGTATGAATGTTCATAAAAGATACTTGAAGAATTTAAGCAGCAAGACTGTCATTATTTAACAATCATGCAGATGATAGCATCAACATTTTGCCACTTTTGAACTAAACTTCTACATATGGTCAAAAAACAGAGTACACACTTTTTTCCTACTCTAACATTTGTCTATTTCTTAAATTCTGGCATCAATGCTTCAGTAAAATATTAATCACCACTTCTTACCTTGGCTGATCCAACTACGACACAGTGCAATACTGGTCTACTGTTACAAGGAAACATCACTACTTGTTATTATTATTTTGGTTCACTTAAAGGCAATAAAATCATCTCTGATTAACACAGGTATATTGCAGCCAAGCTCTAAACATTTTTTTCTTCCTCACTACAATTGTTTTGCCAATTATCCAATAACATCGGTTGACACAGGGCAAGTAATTAACAACCCCCTCAAATTTGATACTGAAAATGTACATACAACCTTTCTTGTATTCAGTGTTACTGAATACATTACCTAACGCAGAGATCCAGAACGGGTAAAGTTCTTTAGTGAGAAGTGCATCATCTATCTGAGAAAGAAAACTCTTCAATACATCAGTCACATCTTCAAGCTGATGTTTTCCTGCTCTTAGTTTAACACTCCTTGCATCTTTTTTGAAGCTTTCCAGCAGTTCAGCCACATTGGAAGAATCACCATTCTTAAGGTAGATGTGCTTGCTACCTAAACCTAAGTTACAGAAATACAGGACAGAAAAATAAACAAATGTAAAATCAAGTATTCTTTTAAAAATTCCAAACATTATTATATGAAAAGCATATCTGTCTGTCAAACATATCTCCTACTAAAATCTCTCTGACCTTTTGTACATACTCACTTTGTTAGTAAAAACACTGCAAAGTCTGCTTACACCCAACGAGACCTCTTTGCAAAAATACACATCATAATATTAAGCAAGCCTGGGATCACAATTTCAGGAATACTTTACAGGCAATTCAAATCCCCAAATCTCTTCAGGACTTCCTAAAATAATAGTTTCAGAAGGCGAAGTAAAGGAAAAAAAGTTCTGATGACTGCTATTGTATTACACATTAAAAAAAGCTGCTTTCATGAGCAAAACTCCCACTATTTTATTACCCTACTGATCAGCTCAGCTTAGGACTCAGTAAAGTATTACTGTATTCATCCAACCTGAAACATTTCACTCTTAAAAGTCCCAAGATTAGAAGACAGACAGAATTCCATTTTATCTGATTTGTCTCACATTCAGGAAGACATCAGGCAGCCACTATTCTTGTATCTAATAACTAACACCATCAAAGCCCAAAGCCAATTTAAATGAAAATTCATATAGTCTAAAACACAGTCAAAACTACCTCGAATAAATGCATATTAGAGTAGCCAAAACATTTTTTTTTTTTTTTTTTTTTTTAAACTTCTGGAAGTTTGGCATAGATGTGCAGTCCTGTTTCTCTTTGTAGACGTGTTTCCCACATTCCCCACATTTCTTGAATCGTATTTTATACAAAACCCTGCTTTTCTTCTGTACCTGTCAAATTAAGCACTCTGTCAAAACCTATGAAAACATGTCTTATGTTCTTGCAATTTACTTTTCCTGTAATGCCCACAAGCACTGCCTTTATGTTGTTACTGTCAGGAACAGCTGTGGAACCCAATAGTGTCTGTTATCTGTAGACCACAACTGAAAACAGAACCTTTACCATGATAACACAAAAACACGTATCCATACAAGTAATGCATACAAATAATTCCTTCAGCTTTCACATGAGTATTTAAACACCCAGCAATGATGATCATGGAAAAAAAATATTTTTCAATAAATATCTAACTTATTTAAAAGACAGCAGGAAATTGAATTTTAATTTAGAACACACACGAGTGATTGTTATGAGTGGTGGACATAATTACCCTGCTTTAACAACATTTCAGTGCATGAAAGTGTAAACTATACTTTGAATAATTCCTATTGCTAATGATTAAAAAATAATTTAGCAAAAACATTTTTTCATCTTGGTTTTAGGCAATAGTTGTAACCCAGACACAATTATTGATGATAATGCAGTGTTGCCATATTCAAAAGTTAATCACTTAAACTTCAATCACTGAAATATAAATTAGGCTCTCTCATACTGACAGAGGTTACAGATACATTTTTCCTGAAGACAGATTTTTAGAGGGTTGATATGCATTTAGCATTTCACAAGAGAACTGATGAATCTGCAGTAGTAAAAATGACACAGACATCATCTGCGTATGATGTAATACTACAGAAAGTTACGCTGGCAAAATTTACTTAAAAAAGCAGTAATTGACTATATACCCTTAGGTTATAATGCTGAAAAAAAAGCAGCCTTAAGACCGAACTCGGCTCCACAGTTAATATCAGTTTCCCAGAAGATGTGCTGGCCAGTCCAGGCCATAGCCTTTCCTGGTTCACATAGCTTATTTTCAGGGCTGAAGTGTTCTGCACGGAGACACTGGACGCCAAGGCTGAGCTACATCAGGCAAAAAAGTCAACTTCTAAAATAGGAAGGTGTCTATAAAGGGCATCTACCCAAGTTGTATTCCCCCAAACTGCCCATTCCCTGATGTGTGGCAGTGTACTTCACCATCACATCAAAGAGCGGTGAGGCTAACGAGTGGTGTGGGTTTACTTCAGATAATATATAAACTCATTCAATAAGATCTGATGGTGTGGGGCCTTAGGTATTATACAAATGATCTTAGTTTGAATAAAATCCACTGTACTTACCATACTGTGTAACAAATGCTATACAGCTGTTCACTATTATAGGAACATCATTTTTGCTGAGCTGCTGATCTTGTAATGCATTACCATCTGTACCTGCTGCTTTTTCAATTGCAGTATACCAGACCATGAAATCCAGCTTTGTATGGCCGTGGATGTACAGAGTTCTGAAAAGTATAAAAATATTTTGAATGCAGGAAAGGAATAGAAAACTGATGTTATTGTACTGCAGCAACACAGCAGATATCCGTAAAAAATAAGAAATGCTTAGAATAAAACATCAGGGCACCTTCCACCCCATAAAGCTGTGGTGGTGGCCTATTGCTACAGCATCTTTTTTTTTTTTTTCCCCCCAACTACATTTGTACTAGCAGCATCACAATAAATGAAAGAAGATCCACAAACACTGTCACAGGCCTTTGAAAGGACCTGACCAACATTTTAATTACTCTTCTTCAATCTTGCTCCCACACTGTGCACTCATAAGGCCAAGTCACCGTTAAGCAGAAAACAGAGATTTAGAGATAACTTTCAATACTGGAAAAAGCTTTCCTTCTTTTCTATTACCCACCCACCCACACTTCTGTAGAGGAGCTGAGACATATTGAACTGCCCTTCTTCACATCTATCAAAACGACTGCCCTCAGGAAATCACAGAGCTAAGGAACATGTATGAAAAAACTAAGAGTTGAAGTAGAATAAGTTAATGCAATACTTTAATTATCTGATTAACTCAAAGCATGGCCCTGTTCTGATTTTATTATTTAAACATGCTACAACAATCTCCTCTGTTTACTCCTGACAAGCTAGCTTCTAAGAGACAATTTCAAAATTGAAAAGTGTAAGGGTGTATGTCCACCCATGTGTATGTATGTAATAATCAACCATTTCAAGTGTTAAAATAGCAAGCAAACTTTTCTACAGACATACTCTTTTGTCTCCTACTAAAGAAATGTGAGGGATTCATTTTCTTTAATGACAATTTATTTGCTAATTAGGAAAAGTTAAAATGTTCTACTGAACTTCTATGAAAATACTTCCATCAAAATCTAAACAAACATTCATGTTGATTATTTTATTTAGGAAAAAAATCAAAACATTTTATATAACGATGGAATCTTTAATTTCAAATTTCTTTTATTAGCATCTTTCAATTTTGCTTTTAGAAAACATCCATTCTAGCATTTTATCTCGACAGGAAGTGAGAATGCAATCAATGTACACACACAGATCCAGGATCTGTAGTATTCTCAGGATCCACCATACAGACTTAGCCATTCAGCAGCAGAGTGGAAGACATTAAAATTTTTCATCTTACTGAAGCCTCTTTTAAAAAAGTCTCTACTTCCTGACTTTGAAAGTCATAGTAACCACCACACATGCCTGGCTAGTACAAACACTCAGCCTCTCTCTTCCATTAAGAAAAACCAACAATTTCCATAAAGCTCTCCAATTTTTTACAGCAAAGTGAGTGTGCCTAATTCAATACTTTCAAACGTTTTCTAAAGACCTGTCAGAACAGATATCCAGCCCACGGGTGGCTCTCAACCAATGGCTTCCAAACAACACATCACACTGACATCCTCCAGTACTGCAGTAGCCATATATAAGAGGAAATGAAAAAGTCTGAACCAAATGGAAAAGAGTCTGACAGTGTATGGTACACTATTCCTTTAGTACTATTATTCACAGATCATCAGAGGTTAGGACTATGATTTATAAAACATTCATGGTCTTCCCAACACAAGAGATGCACACATGTATGCATATTACTGTGGTTTTATTCTCCCTGAAGAACAGCAGTATTCGCATTAAGGTATTATGCAAAAGGATAAATGGTAGTCCCAACAGGTTATTTTTTGTTATCTAAAGAATTATGATATGTACAGGAAGCAGCATACTGTAAAGTGAAAATATTATTACTTCTAAACAAGAAAAGGGCAACTCTGCTGTGTATCACTGAACCAGTACCAGAGGAGGAGAGAGGAAATATAGTGGTGTATTGAACTGCAAAGGTAATTTAAACTTATCTGTATTTTTTCACAGATATATGAAAGTCTAAATCATGTGCCTGTCAATCAACTGTCGTGATATATGAATTACCTAAACTATGTTAAAAAGACCATCTTGTGTTCTATGGATCTTCCCCTCAATGAATCACATGAGAAAAAAAAAAAAGTATCAGAACTACTAAGAGATGATGCTCTCATTGTTTTCTAGAATTTCAAAGGCTGTTGAGTTAAATTAAAATTACAGAAGATTTTACTTAATAATTAACAAAGAAAATGGGATATCTGTTTAAATAGCAGTCCTAAAGCACCAACATAGTCATGAAAGAGAAGTTGCTGGTAAAAAATATAATTGTGAAAAATCTTGCTATTGTAGAACTTGGATTTTTCATGGAAGGCAACTAATTATTTTACAAAAAATTATTAACTTTGCCTAGTCAAAAGTCTCCAGAGCAGTCACCTAAGAAAGCCAGACAAGTCAGAGAAACAATTTCAGCATATACTACAACACCATAAAAGAGAGGGGAGAAAAGGAAATGAAACCAGTACCAGACACAATTCAGAATTCAGCCAATTTACTGTGGAAGTGGCTTAGAAAGCTCATCTCAAACCGCAGTACTTTTGGCAGAGAGTGAAGACACCTAGGATACATTTAAATCACTAAAACATACAACAATGTACAAATAAGAAGTTTAAGCATTCCTTTGAATTTTAACACTCTCAGCCAAACTTAAAGTTTTTTCTCCTACTTGGAAACCATTTGTTGATCTCTATGAAACTGGTAGATGGCATTAAGGAGAACTGTCCTCAAAGCAAAGCAGAAGTGCTACAGAATTTCATGAGATAAGAGACAGCTCTGCAGATCTAGCTTCTGCTTTTCATGCCCATGTCATCTTCTCTTCCACACAGTTTTCAAGAGACAGTAGTAATAACAAATACATGTATTTCTCACTGAACAAATTATCAAAATATAAAGTTTATTAAAAGCAAGGCTTAAGACTAAGCATATAAACACAGGCGGAAGTGTACTGATGTCCCATGTACCACAAAACTGAGCAACTTAATGTCGAGAATATTTCTAAGCTTATAGAAGTATTCATGTTTGAAAGAATTTTTACTGTAATGTTTACAAAGATTTACCTATCATGCAGACTGACTACTTTGCAGACTCTGAACTGAATTGCAATTCTACAATATAAATTCAGCACCTTCTACAGTATGTTTATACATGTGCTACTTCTTCCAGTTCAAATAATTGATAAATAGCACACACTTCATAACAAATAGAAACTATATGGCGAATACTGGCACAGTTTTTGTTCTGCTAAGTGTGAAGCGCATACAGTCCACACCCAAAAAATTAATAATTTAAGTACTCAAACAAACAAGAAGGCCCGCCAGTGCAGAATTCTGCCTTAGTGAATTGAGGCAACTGAATTGGCACAAATGACTGTAGCAGTCCAAGATCACCTAGTCTCAACATGAAGGAAGTTACTGTTGGCTTTTCAACTCTATCATGGACTACCATCACATCCTTCTGCACCAATAGTCAGACAAACAGCACACGTGAGCACACTTCATCCACAACAGTGCAAACGCTTACCTTCACCCCATCTTGCAAAGTCCACTAGCTTTAGCTATGTCTGTATGCTTTGTTGCACAACCCTGCATTGGGAAAGCAGTGATACTAAGTGATTCTGGGTAAGGTTTGTGGGGAGGAAGGGTGAGAAAGAGACATCAGCACAACTCAGTGCCCTCCAGCAACTTTCAAGTGATTCTAATAATCTATGCGTCTGAAAACAGAGGTACTAAGAAGCTATGCATTGCTATGAAATTGTATTGGAATAATCAAATTGCAACTAAAGCATGGAAATTCCACTAATAATTACAGATATATAACAAAGGTCAGCAATATGTCTTCAAAGGATATTAAGGGTCTTATATCCAGCACTTCATACTGGAAGCAGAAGTCCTTTCACTCATCTGAGTCTTATATTACTTCTGGAGTCTAGAATTTTGTGCTCATAACTGCATTTTACAAGAAATCTTACTGCTATCATGAAAGGGGTTAAGAAGAACGCATTGTGATTAATGAACCATCAGCATAAAGAAATTGTGCCAGTATGTAGGGAAGGTTTACGATCTATAATAAGAAAGAGCCAACTACAAGAGAAGTGTAACAGAGGAAAAAAAAAAGCACCATCTGGATTACATTATGGTCTGAAAACATTCACTGACACCTAAGAGAGAGCTTAAATGACTACAGAAACAAAAAAAAGAAGAAACATTTGAAACTGAATTGTCTGCACAACTGTTTTTCCCTGAAGTATGGCATTAGAGATTTTACATTACATTATATATAGGAGATGTATTTTTAAAATTACTGTATACACTTGTTTTCAGACACCTTTCCTCTCTTCAATGTACAGATTTCTCTGTTGACCTCTTCTGAGCTACATAGGAGTAGCTTCTTCACCTATCTACTATGCAACTTCTATCTGGATGGCAACAAGAGATCGAGTATCACCAGTCACTTCATGAATTTTACAAATAGCAGAGATCAAGGGAAAACAAAAACCCACAAACTGAATATGGAGCAAACCAGAGGACATCTCTGTGACAGAAGAGGTAACTGTCAGACACAGAAATCTGGAAAATGGTTTGCCACTTCTAGCAAGAAGTCAAGAAGCATCTTAACTATGCAAGCTGAACATAAGACAAGGTGAATGACCACCTGATTATGGCATAAAGAAACAGTGTTGTGAAAGTCAGGATTTCCAGCTGGATTGGAGATAGTTGGGACAATATGTTCCAAGAGAGATCAGAGTGCAATAAAATTTCAATAGGTGCTATAAAAGGGAGTGTGTTCCTCTCTAATTTACTTTAGCAAAGATACCCAAAGACAAACACGAAACATCTTTGAGATCCGAAAAAAATAATCTAGAATTATAAAAAGTCTAGGGTTATTGTGAAAATTTAGGAAGTACAGTGAGCTTCAAAAACGGCGACAATCTTCAAAAGAGAAACAGTCTTGTTGCTTTGAAAATGTTTTAGCCTGGTTCAGCCTCTCATAATATGCTATTACTTTGCAATGTATAATATGATTACCATCTCGTATTTCTGAGCTGGTAGTATTCACTCACTGAACATGTCAGATAGAGAATAAATGAACAGCAAGGTGCTAAGTAGAAAACAGGGTAGAGGAAGAGGGGGGGGAAAAAGAGGGGGGAGTGGATTGTATTCATACCTAAAACACTCCAGAAAAATCTCACATGCCTTTTGGTAGTATTCTCTCTGAATTCTTGTATTTTATACAGGCTGGAAAGTGTTATGCACCTTGCATCCCAAAACTCAATGTAAACTCTTCCTCTCAGTAGTTATGGATCAGATTAATGTTAGATTTACCCCATGAATTTAACATACACATAAATTTACTAAGTATTTTTTAAAAGTCCAGAATTCATAGATTTGCTACATTATAATTATTTCAGCAGTAAGACTTGAAGTTTTTATACTTCTGAAACTGTTTACTTGCAAATGCAATCACTCTTAAGTGAGAAGTCCATTCGTAACAACTTAAGAAATTCTTTCACCTAGAGTTGCCAATGGAAAAAGTGTCAAAGAAAAAGGTGTATGATACATGTAATGTATGATTTTCCCTAATTAATCAACCCAATGACTGACACTTGAAAAAAAAGGTGTCATTGTAAGTAATGGGAAGCTAGTTCGAAGTCAGTAACAAAAATAACAGAACAGTATGAGTTTCAGTAGGAAAATACTCAAGGTATTTTCATCATTTCTTCTAATAAAATCTAGCAAGATGCTGTAAGACATCAACCACATTTACTTCTTTATGCAGAAAAGGGCGGCATTGTTTGTTTTGGTTTTTTTCAAACTTAATTCTGGAAAAATCTTCCTTGTTTTGTGTCATTCTTGCAATACTGTTTTTTTCAGATTTTATCATTTAACCTGTGTTTAAGTGACTAACAAATTAACATGAAAGCTGTCAATAGATCATACAGCATCCCTTCCAAGTGATCAAGCTGTGCTAAAGTTGGCATTAGACAAGCACTGCTATAAAATAACACACAAAATAGGAAAACATAGAAACTATAGTATCTCGTTTAGTTGCTGCTGATGACATCCCAAGGGTATTAATTAATTTATCTAGGGTTTGGAGGGACAGAAGGATTGCTGGTTTTGTTTCCATTTACAATAATTGAGTCTAAAGGTAAAGGTGATTTTATACTTAATCATTTTCCCCACTCACACATTAAGTTTCTTATCATTGCAAGATACAGTATCATGCAACTGGCTTAACACCTGGATACTTTTGGAGTAATATCCTAAGCAAGAATCACTATGCCAAAGCTTATACACCCATATCACTTTTAATGCTTAAGATAATGTGAACACTATGCATTTAAATTCTTTATGGCAGGCTTCAGTGAAGAAAAATTAAACATATTCATGGCCACTATAAATCAGCCAGTGCCCCTGTTGAAATTATTTTCAAATAATTCAGAATTTCCATTAAACTATTAAATTTCAGTTAGGGGAAATTCAGTTCAGGGAAAACTTACCCTCACTTGACAGAAATATTATAATGAAAGAAATAATAAAAGCTGACTTGGAGCTAGAAGTTTTGCTCAGCACTGGTATCTATGAAATTAGCTGCATAATTTGATTCCTCTATTTGACTGCACCTTGAATAGGATACCTCTGGTTCCCTGTTGGTCTATGCAGCTTACTTAATGCTGCATCTTCCAATATTCTTTGAAAAAAACCCAACAGGATAAAGTGTTTGTTTCTGATCTGCATCACTTTACTGAATTCCAGAACAGTATCTCAGGAAGAGTTAAAATTCAGAACACACAAGTTACAATGAGTTTCTCCAGGTTTCTCCAACTCTGAATAGGTGTCAAAGGTATCTGTGGGGTTTTTTTGTTTCCCCAACAAAAAGAAAAACAATCATTCTCTATTAACCTATTACTGGCTGTTCAGAAGACTGTGTAAACACTGCACCACTTCTTACACAGACATTTGCCCAATAATCTATACCCGAAATTAAAAAAAAAAAAAAAAAAAAAAAGAAAACAACAAACGACTAAAAAATAAGAATTATTTTCATCTTTAAATTTGTATCCCTATATGAGGCAGAAAAATATCTTACCTCACTTCAGGTTTCAACCTCCCATATCACTATATTTGATGGAGTCATCTCAGCAGAATATTACCTACTTGGAAGCACATATGTTTGCTTCACGAGTATGTTTTTTTCTAGCTAGTATGTTGTTAACTGAGATCAGATATTACAATAAGACTAACCAGGGGACTCACACATACCCTCTCAATCCTGACCTACACAAATGGAGACACAGAATTCTGGGACATAAGAGTGATAAAAAAATTGAGAAGTGGTAAATGCTCCAAAGAGGTACTCTTTCTTTACAGGGTAAAAGAAGTTAGGTCTTTTTGAAGAAACCATTATTGGCAGACTAATCTGACTGGGAATAATTTTCTCAGTGGGAAAACTGCTTTTAATTAAGCAGTACTTGTTAGCATTTCCTGACACAGACATAAAACGTAATTAATACACAAAGACTTTCCCTCCTTTAAAAAGTCTGCAAATTTACTCTCTCTAGCAACCACAAGTGAAAAAAGATCCATGACTGATCAGCAAGAATTCTGAGACATCAATATAAAAGCAGATCAAAGCTTTATTCATATGGGAACCTTACCTTCCTTTTTCAACAAGCAGCAGGACATCTATTTTCTCTCCATTTTGCATCGCAGTACTGATTGCTGAAAACAAAAAACACATACACATTCATATGATCTACACAGACACATATATGTAGACAAACGCATACACATATAGACATGTTTTTTCAAAATGCTCTTCAGTGATAAAAGGAACATGGAATTCTTAAATATTTCAAATAAAGAATGCTGCTGATAATAGAAATAGTACTCCACAAAATACCGCAATACACTCACATTTACAAGAAAAAAAAATACAGAAAATTATAAAGAAAGGTTAAACATCTACTTTAAGGATGAAAACATGCTATAGTGCTTTATTATATTAAAATTAAACTTGTAAATACAAGTTTTAAAAGACAAAGATTCAGAAGTAAGTTGGATTTTTTAATCCATTAATCTACTTGTACCCTAATGGCTGCAGATACTTACAATAACATAACATTATGTTATACTGTGAAGATCACTGCCACCCTTCTTTATGTTGCATTATGCTATTCCTGCTAAAAAAAGCACCTTGCGAAACACCTACATTTTACATAATACAGAAGATACATCTGGATAGTTTCCAATAATAGTGCTTATAAAACTATACTGTGCACTATACTATGAACAGTAAATTAAATATAACCTGTTTACAAATTTAAAATTCTGAAAAGTTAATTCTTGCAAAGTTTAGGTCTTATATATAATCCGCATCTTATCTCAACTAATTCCCAGGAACAGTAAAGCCCTGAATATCAATGAAGCTCAATAAACCTATTCTGATGCATATTACATTATTTTTTGTATCACACATAATCCTGGCCTCATTTGCATTTACTGAGTCAAATATCAAGAAGGTAAGTGACCACACTTCCACTCATGATTCATTTCAGTTATAAAATTCAGTCTTAATAGTGGAACAGATTTATTTAGGGGAAACCGGAAATCAAAGAAAAGATAGGAGTATGGATATATAGTATTTCCAAGAAATACAACTCTGTTCTACAACTAATGTTTAAAAATCAAAACACAAGCGAAAACTATTTTCAACCAAAAGCTAAAAGTGCGTTTCATTTCTATACTTGAGATACATACAGTTTCTGGATGCTTATATGATTAGGGTAGGAGAAATTACAGTTGCATTATAAAAAATAATATCAGAAAGAGTTCTCCTACTGCCTAACCTTTTAATTTTGAATCAAGATCGAAAAGTATTTACAACTTAAAAGATAGCTAGAGGCATAAAATATTCCTGATTAAAAACCACCTTCACGGTGTTATTCACAGCAAATGTAAGGTGGCAGTAAATAAACAGTAGAAAGCCCAATGGCATTTAGGCAAGTTCCTGCAAAACAGTCTGCAATCTGACAGCATTTACAAAGAGGATCATCAATAAAGACAAACTATCTTCTGTTACTTTAACATAAAATCTGAAATTATTTTTACTTTCCTACATAACATAGTGCCTTGTTCAATATAAAACCAAATAGGGCAGATAGGCTTAAAGAGGATTCAGAGCATAATTACAGACAATGATATAAAATTGGTCATAGAAGACCATTTGTATAAATATTCTTATCTTTCCATGTCATGATATTGAGCAAAGAATATTTTTAGTATCAGAAAAAATGTCTATTAGTCTGTGAAATAGTTTTCCAAGAGAATTATAATTTTTCTAGTACATTTGAGTATTTTAAAACTAGACCTGTCAATCACCTCAAGAATATGTTCTGCAGTATTTCTGCCCTGTCAAAAATATGAGACAATAATCCCAAAAGGTTATATATTATTATTCAATTCTGCACTCTTGTAAGAAAGACAGTGCTGCAACTGGAACAAAAATTGTCTTCATTCATTATGAAGCTGTGAAAAATCTCTCTAACGTGTGCCACTAAGTAGGGAAAAAAAAATCCAAGACAGAACTTTACCTACTTCATATATAGAAAAGAATTGGAAGAGCATCTGGCTCATGCAGAGTAATGGTTACTGAGCTCCCTAATGTTTATGACTTTAAAATGTAAAAGAAATGTACTGTCCTGGTTTCAGCTGGGATAAAGTTGTCTTCCTAGTAGCTGGTACAGTGTTGTGTTTTGAGTTCAGTATGCAAAGAATGTTGATAACACCCTGATGTTTTCAGTTGTTGCTCAGTAGTGTTCAGTCTAAAATCAAGGACTTTTCAGCTT
>JAVJGG010000054.1:23503493-23523499 GCA_035590195.1 Aviceda cuculoides | reverse complement strand
AGAAAGCTGGAGGGGCACAAGAAGCTGGCACAGGACACAGCCAGGGCAGCTGACCCAAACTGGCCAAAGGGGTATTCTATACCATGGGACGTCACATCCCACAGATGGCTCCTGGAGTATAAAGGTGACAATGCTGAGTGCAAATACCGGGGCCAGGTTTGTCGTTATCTCAACCCTTCGTGCCCCACGTTGGTGCTTAGTTGCTGGCTGGGGTTAAACCACGACATGTCCTTAACAGTGAATTAATTACATAGAGTATTTCCTGAATACTAGAAGTTAAGGAAAATTCTTACTGAGTTCTTGCAACCTCCTTAGATATATGGAGCCTTCTTCAGCATTCTCCATTTCAAGACAAAAATAAAGGCTCGACTTCTCTATAGCAAACCAGCCTTTTCTCCACTGATCCAGGTTATGGCAATCTTTGTAGTACAGCTGGCCAATCAGGTCACAGTCTCTCTCTAATAAGCATTCAGCCACAGGGGGAACAAAATGCTACCAAAGAAAATGGGGTGAGTCAGATGAAGAAAAAAAACCCTCTTCCCCTAAAAAAAAAACAAATCAAGATATTGCAAATCCATAAGATTCAAGGATGAAAGCCACAGTAAAAAAAAAGAAAAAAAAAAGACTTTCAGATTTATCATTCATAAACCCATATATACATTAAATTTAAATTATAAAATCAAGTATAACATTTTTTCCATTCATACTCTACAATTCAACCATTTTTGCTTTTTAAACTACAATTGATTTAATTAGTAATGGGACTATTAGCATTTGGTACTGTATAAAATACGGTACTGCTTTATGAATTCTGTTTCAGCAAATAAAAGAATAGAATTGCAACCATAAACAACTTGGCTGAAATAAATTCGTATAGCGTATGTCTTTATACTAGAGCACCTTTAACACATTCTTAAGGTCGGCATTAAAATGTTGTTTCAATTCCTTTTCCATTTTATTTTATTATCTTGTTTCAAACATTAAATCACAGAAGTTATTTCTTCCTGCTGCACAAGATACCTTTACACACACGACAGATCAGTATTCATCAAGAATGGCTTCTCAGAGGATTTTAAGCTAACAATGACACTTTATTCTTTGTGCAAAGGCTCCTGGCCTAACTGGAAAAGATAATTATCAGTATTACCTTAGCTATTGCCCAAGTCCATTTTCTTTGTGAATATGCAGTTTCAGCTCCAAATAGAAAAACACGTTCTGACATTAAGTAGATTTCAAAGGTAAAGATGTCCCTAAAGCAAGCAAGAGGAAAAAGGCAGCTGTATTTAGTCTTCATAACAGTAGACACACAAGAGTCCTATTTCTCTCTCTCTTTTTCTTATTATTTCATACCTATGGAATGGAATCCATCTGCATTTCTCCTCCAATCTTAAAAGTACAACCCAGCTAATAACAGAGTATTTTATAACACAACACGATCAAAGTGCTTTTCAGGTCAATAATACATGTTTAGAGGCTACTATATAATAGTTTTTTCAGTAATTCTGAAATTAATGAAAATGTTGACATATAGTCATTAAAATTCATAGGGAATTTTTTGCTTTTGCAAGTTCATGTGATTTCAGCAAGTATATTTTTATGATGCATTCAAAACATTTTGTTAAGGTTTAATATAAGCAGACCAATTCATTGAATGGGAAGTTGTAAGCTACCACAGAATCATAGAAACGTTGGTTCAGAGGGACTTTTAGATGTCACTTGGTCTAATCTGCTCAAAGCAGGACTATCACTAACCATAGAACAGCAATAAAAAGCCTTGAAAACCTTCAAGGATGGAGACTACTATTTCTCTCAGCAACCTCTTCCTGTTCTCCACCACCCTTCTAATGAAGAGGCTTTTCCCATCATCCAGCCTGAACCTCGTAGGGTGAAATTCGTGGTCACTGCCACTTGTTGTAATGCCTGCCACCACCAAGAAGAGTTTGGTTCTGTCATGTTTATGACTATCCTTTGAATTTGCTGTAGCTCAAGAAGTTCTTAAAGGTTTTGGGGGGATGTTTCTTGGGTTTTTTCTTTTTAAAAAGTACATCATTATTTAAACAGATGTTTTCCCATTTTTAACTCACAAATAATAAGAATAGTAAAAGAAGAAAAAGTGAACCAGCTGAAATTGGTGTGGAATTCAAGAAGTAAATGTCTTGTTGGACTTAGGGTCAGTCTTTTACTTATAAATTACGGTTCACCAATTTATAGTATGATTTTGTTTGTGACCTCTCCCTACAATCCAAATAGATGGACTATGCTTTTTCCTTTCAGTGCTGAAGACTGAGACTTGCCTACATCTGTAGAACTGAATGTGAGTCAGTTCTCTCATTTTCAATAACCACTTTGAAAATTATATGTAAATACTTAATTCTGACTAATAGAATAGACATTTTAAGGACCGATTATTTCACTACAAGAAATAACAAATTTAGGGAAGTTTCTCATAAAACTACCCGGTTACAGATAAAGCACAGCAGGAGGTTAGTCATTCCCTGAATGTGAAATATTCAGCCAACATGTTTTTAATTTAGGTATTAGCCTGAAGTGGAACCATTTGGAGCTGTAGCAAGCAATAGGTTAGATTCAGCGACAGAAGAAGAAAGTCGTATTTTTCTTTTTTCTGGATACCACAAAGCTATGCTACTCCAGAACAGTGAAGGCTACCTCCACTGTATTTTACATCATGTTGAGGCATTGCCATATTTCAGGGTATCTCCCCTCTGAACGCCCTTTATCTCTATAGTAGCTCAAGTCCTTTCTTCCGATTACCTTTTCCAGAAGCTTACTGAATAGACTGTTTTCTTTGCAGACACATTTCCTTTGTAATTACAAGCATTACAGTATTATACTGTAGAAAGATCTTGTTATTTTACATGCACAAACACATAAAGAAATCTGAAAGGAAGTGTTACGGAGTTTGTTAGACAGATCCAAGTTATAAACAAAAATGTTGCCCTAAAGAAATCAAGTATCACTGGGATGCAACTCAGATTTAGGTGAATCTCCACATGATGTTTTTAATGCACAAATGGGATGCGAGAGAGTTATAAAAGAAAAACAAGACCACAAAAAAGTTATCTTCAAACTAACACAATGTTTGACAGTTACACTGTTGTCCTCAGCTGCAGAACAAACAATGGGTTTCAAAGACCAATAGATCTGTGACCAAAACCAAAAGCATTGTGGCCAAGTCTAATCTGCTGCATTATTATCAGTAAGAAACAAAGCAAGAGTTTTGGCTTGAGGCAGAGGTCAATCCCAGAAAGAAAAATGAGCATTAATTGTTCAATTTATCATCATGTAACCTTTTAAGCACTGAGAATATGCATTACAGTTCTAATAAGAAACAGATGTATAATTTATGCTGCCCTTTTAAATTACCCTAACATTTTCATTATATCACTGTAAAAAAAAAAAAAAAAAAAAAATTAAAAATCCCCAAATACCACTTTGCACTTATTTCTTGAAGTCAACATAAAACAGCTCAGCTTTTTTCTGAATTATGTGTTCAAAATTCAGGAACAAATGAACAATTCCGAAAACCCAGAATAAAATCTTTGAATACCTGAGTTTGTTTATTGAAATATTAATATAGGAACCTACCCTCTATTTAAAAAGGAGTCTGACTTGTGCAGTGCAAGACAGATAACTTCATTGATGTCAATCATACCATTAGGAGTGGTAGTTTTATCATTTTCATAGTAGCTCAGAAAGCCACTTTCCAAAGTGCACCATCTTTTGTTGCAATCTGTGATTAAGGAAGTAAGAGAAAAAAAAGTCAGTTGGCATAATAAAAATTGTCTCTTCCTATAGAAGTTGCCTCACAGGATGCATAGCTCTGTTGTAACAGTAATACAGTTATGATGCAATCTCAGTCTCATTGACTTCAGTGGGCCAGGAATTCAATGTCTGTCCTGATACTACTTAACCTACAGAAACTCTAGCACATGGTAATTTAAGAATAGAACACTTATTTTTACTGTATGAGTATATTAAATGGCTTCATAAGTTATCTTCACCATTGTATTGGGCTTTTACTTCACTTGCTGTGGAACTTGATGGAGGAAAAGCTAGTACACAATATCATCTTACCATGATGAAGAGAGTTAAAGAAGAAAAAAGAAATCATGCTACAAAGTTAGAAACACTAAAAGCTACACAACACAATATATTCTGACAAGAGCTGATAGCAAAATGAGTGACTGAATCATGGTAGCAGTAGCAAAAAAGGGCTACTCTTTTTTTCATGTTACTGGAGCTAGAGGCCAAAACCAAGTCAATCTGTCTTCCATTGGTTGGTAATGCTTGGGTGTCCACTCACTGTCACAAGATCAAGGAAAACAATTTAAGCCTTTCAAATAGTCTAGAAAAAATAATGTCAGACATGCCAGAACTTGTATCCATTGCACACTACTAGAAAACACAAGGAAAACACTATCAGAATTTGTGTTATTTAACATGATTAATTTTGGGGTTTTTTTTAAATATGCTACCAAGATGACAAACTGAAGAGCAGAAAAACTAACAGAACAACCCTTTCTAGGCACATCAGTGGTTGAGCTCAATTCTCTCCTACTGCAGGCCCAGGTGTCAGACAGTAATGAAATTGTATAGAATTTATTCCTGTATATTGGGGGAGATAAATGGATACATCGTAGACAGGCGGTAGCTATAGCTGTTTCAGGATGGCATGTTCACATCAGAATGAATTGGAGATCTCTCTTGTTGCTACTCACATATATAGCTGGCAAGGGTAAATTCATTTAGCAACACTGTTGTTTATGGAATGCTAACATTTGTAGGATGCTTTCAACATGTAACAATTTACAGTTGCTGAGCATGGTTAAAGTACCTAGTTAAGAATTCTACCTTCAAGTAACTTTGAATTAGATATATTGGAGTATCCAGTAACTGCCATTAGATATATTGGAGTATCCAGTTATTGCCATCTGCAGTTTTTAAAAAAAACACCACCCCTCCCCCCCAAAAAAAACCCCAACCAAATAACCAAGGTGGAGGGGAAAAAAATCTGCAGAGCAACTTAAAAATATTATTTGGCATGTTTAATTAAGACCTAATGTCTACTCCCTCTTATGAACCTAAAATATGAATACAGCATATGACATCGCATATTGATGACTATCTGCTACTCGAAATATTCATGCATTACATGCTTACTCTAGCTTACATCTAGTTCTTAGAGTATAATCTGAGGTGCATCTATTCCCACCACTGCAGAGAAGCAGGTCCTAAGAGAAAATACTCTGTTTATTTCTACAGTCTTAAAATTTGCTATCTAGTTCTATCTATATTGTCTAAATACACGTTTTAAATACTAAAATAAACAGAAGATAAAGTATTTGAAAATGTATAGGTTTACAGGAGTTGAGCACCAAACTTGGAGGTTTTGATCGTTTAGGTTTTTTTGTCCCCCAGCTTTCCCCCCTCCCATACCACAAAGCGTATTCTACAAAATAGTTCACTGCTTCAATATTCATTAAACTGTTACAATTCTCAAAGACAATTTTGGAACCTCAAGGCTTTTAACAGGTATCCATAAAACCTTTTACACTTAAAAACAGAAGGAAAAAAAAAAAAAAAAAATCAACCTGAGCCACTAAACTTCTAACCTTTACTTTTGGATCCACTACATCAAAATAGCACCAATGTTTGAGCTCTCTTCCTGCTGATCATCAACAGCTATTCATTAACAACGACTTTCCTCAAAAGTTACGCACGCCTGCTGAAACCACTGATGCTGCTATAATGAGAAGTACACACAAAGCTGGCTTACTCTCTCTCCCGCACTATCTGAAACATAATGAAAACTAAACCATATTGCCAGGTGTTCCACCTGGTTGTTATAAAACCTGGGTTCAATTCACAGCACTGAATGATTTCTTGAGTATCCTTTTACCATTAGGGCTCAGCCCACAAAGGGATAACAGATTTCTGTGACAACAAACACAGCGCTTAATTTTCAGCCCTTGGCACTAAAGGCAAGGCTGACGTCTGCCTCACAGATTCGTAACACTGAGGAAGAACTTAACGGTAGTTTAATGGTTAGACAGCTTAACAGGATTCTGGCTTGCAGCCCTTTCCACAAACAGCATTAAAAAAATAAATAAATAAATAGATAAACAGTAGATCAAAAGCCCAATGTGCTTTGGGACAGGGCCCAAAATTTAGACAAGTGCTGTAATCCCCAGTGAGACAATGGTGGCTCCCTCTCTGGCCCAGTTAGTTTGCAGCAAGTCAGAACTGCTTCAACAGGAAAGCTTATTTCCTTTCTCTAGAACTAAACAGCTAGGTCATTTTTGGGGGTAATGTGACCTTCTTATTTGGATCTTTACAGGCAGAGAAGGGAACTGAAGCTGTATCTCCCACACATTAGTACTCTAACCACCAAGTTATTTTCTGAAGACAGCAAGAATGAAAAAAAAAAAAAAAAAAATATTGCCACCTAATCCCAACAATCTGCGATATGCATATCCCATATTACTTCATGTTAATGAGATTTTATAAAGGTAGAAACAGTTCTTGGTGTAGGGCAAAAAATTAATACAGAAGGGAAAAAAAAAGATCTTGTGTTTTATATTTTAAATAGCAAAAAAACCCCTTTTGTCATAATACTTCTTACACATGGCTGAGATATATTAGAGCCCTCAAGCAAGGGCAGCTTCTAATTCAAAATTGCAGAGGGTTTTTGTTATTGTTGAAAGGCTGTTATTATTACACCTTCCTCCTTTGTCCTGTTTGTCATTTGTCTTCCTGAACTGCAAATGGTCAGGGAAACCTATCTTCCTTAGTATCTGTAAAAGCACCATCCCAAAAACATCAGTCCTGACAAACACATGGGTAATTCAACGTTAATGCAAAAACAAAGCCAACAAACACACCCTCCGCAAAAAACCCACAGAACATCTACTATCTACAAGACACCATCGCAATTTCAGAGGCCACAACCTGAGCGGAAGGAAATCTGGTTCCTTTCCACTTACTGTATGTTCCTCCAAGTACTAAGTGCAACGCTAAGCAATTGACTACAAGCTTTCAAAGCAGCTTCATTTCTGGCAACTAAAAACTTGTCATGGAAGACAGTCAAAATTCGGTTGTTTCTTGTCTGAGGGGGTTCTTCATAAATATTTTTAAGGCATCCTACTGATGATGCTCACTCCCACTGCATCTCCCCAAAAAGCACTACAGAAGACATTCTGTGAGCATTTATAGCTAAATCTTCAATCTTTACAGGTATTTACAAACTTATAGTGCACTTCTAGCATACCATTGTGTTAGAAGAGACCAGTAGCATTGCCATGTATTTGCTCTCTACTTCTCTTAGTGCAGTCTTTTTTTTTTTTTTTTTTTAAGTGTTTTTACTAATATAGATATAGATACCCACAGCGCAGAAGACAAGGTCTGGACTACTTTACTAGTGAGGTTTGCAGTTATTCCTTTCTTTCCTAAATAAGCTCAGTGCAGTTTCAGAACAATCCTCAAGCAAGTCCTGTCTAGTAGCAGTCCTCTTGCCACAACAGCTGTCTTTGTTAACAACAGCAAAGTTGCTGGGAAATGCCTGTGATCTGCTTATCACCTGAGGCTTTCAAGAATTTCGACCCACACTAACATATAGATTATTCAAAAGCATATTTAAATAGAAGTTATGTGCTTTAACATGCTTTAATCTCCACTAAAGGTCTTAAAGGCATACACCATGAGAATATGGACATAATCATACAAAAATATGTATATACTGACACAGGATGCCGTGTCAAGATTTTAGGAGTAATAAACTCAACCATGAATCAGCCTGGATTTTAAAAAATCCATATAATTTGTTCGTTTAGATGGAAGAAAAATACAGGAACACAACTGGGGAGAAAAAAGAAAAAAAAAAAAGCTAAGAAAATTATCTGATAACACCTCTCAAAAAAAAAAAAAAACAAAACACAGAAGACTGATATACAGAAGACCATGTATATCTACTGTGACATACACACATTTTCACCCCACAAAGCTCAATTTGTTGTAAAGTTGTTGGAAGTGCTCATTTCTCCTTGGTATACTTTTAAAATTTGTGAGCTTGAGAAATATCCTAGGTGTTAGCCATTTGGACTCTTACTAAGAAGTCAGTGATACTTCTAAATGATTTCTGATATATTATCATTTTAAATGGAAACTACTTTTTGGCAGTTAGTAGTATCCATCTAAATATAATTAAACTGAGAAGTATTTTTAAGTGTTTTTTATTAATCAGTAACTGTTAACTGAGTAATTTTTCAGCAGTTCATTTTCCTTCTACTGTCAACCACTGCATAAAGAGATCAAGACAATCAGTATTCTCTTTATCTGAAACAGGTCTACCAAATCAAAAGACAACATGTCATATCAAAGACATTTTATCTTTTCAAAAGGTAATGCAAGAAGTTAAAAAGAATCAAATTCATCCAAACTATACATATCCCTGTATTATTCAAATGCATAAAGTAAAAGTGAAATACCTTCTTTTAATTTCTTCTCTGTAAGAACCTTAGCAGTATTAGAAGAAACTTTGTATAAGAATTCACAAAGAAAGGTGGAATGTGAGGAATCTTCAGAGAAGCCACTTTCAAAACAAGTATCATAGTTTGGGAAATCTATTAAAAGACAAAAGGAGTAAGTAGCATACAGAACTTCTGTTATATCAGTTATAACCATTTCTCCACAGGTCTTTAACTGCCTGTCTGTAGATATGTAGTTGCTCTGTAATATTTTTACTACGACACAGATACATCTTACTGATTTCTTTTTATAAATAGAGTAAAATTCTTACGTATTCATCAAAAAAAAATTGGTTCACATTTGTTACATTGCCGTTGTCTAGCGCTGCTTGCCAACATAATCTGAAACACAGTTTTCTGGTGTACTAAGCTTTTCTTTTCATCCCTTATGTAACACACTTCAACAGAAGGGAATTGTTTCTCTTGAGGGCTTATCTAGAAGTTTACCACCAATTCTGGCAGCTGACAGAAAATGATTCGGAGAACAACTGTCAACCTGCAATGACCTCCCTTTCCCTGAAGAGAAGAATAGCACCAGCACGTGGTGATGCTGCCTTGGCTGGAAGGCTAAAAGTAGAAAAGACAGAGCCAAGACAAGCAAACTTCTCTCTATAGCCTCAGGACCACTTGAAAGCATAGCCAGCAAAAAAAAAAATAGCTGCATGTTTGCACGTGACTGAGCTCAACATCCTACAATCCAGTGCCTGGCACCTGTGACACAGCACTGCTCAGGCAGAACTCAAAGCACTGTGTTTGGTCTAGGAAGCCCTAAATCACTCCTGCGTTTCCCACTAAAACTTTTGCTGTTCAGCCTATGCAATGTTACTTTGCAGAGTGGCACAAGACAATGGCAAGTTGGTCCAGGAGTATGTCCACAACACTGCAGTATAGCATAGATAATTTTTTCCAGTGTAAATCTGCATCTGAACTTTCATTCCCAGACTGCTGCATATGCTGTACAGCCCTTTTAAAAGGTAAGCTCAAGCACATCCATACTCTACAATTTATTCATTTATTTTTAAGAATAGCTTTGTGTTTTCAAGAGCCTCATAAATGTCACACACTGCAGCCAGAATTGTTGACTTTCAAGGCTGAAGTTTATCGCCTGCTCCAAGCTGTTACAGAAGTTGAGATCTGAAAAAAAATGGTTTGCTGGGATAGATCATATTACAAGTTCAAGAGGTGAGTTTTATTTTGGGAGGAGAGTTTGTGAAAAGACAGGTAAGTCTGTGTGCAGTAGGGGTAGATATCAAATTAAAAAATTTTTAAGAAAAAACAAATCCCCAGATGAATACTTTAGATACATGTTAACTGTAGATACCCATTTTTTCCAATAAAAGCCTGATAATACTGGCAGAGCAGATGACGTTTTTCATTTGTGTTACAAATAAGGGTATAAGGCCTATGAGTTATCACAGGCTTTTTTATTATTTCTTTAGAGTCCTAAACTTGATTTCTGAGCAAAATAAAAGTAACTTGTACACAGTTACATTCACTGTCTGCTGAAACGCAGTTAACAGCATCACAACTTCCCCTCTGCTATACCACTGCTGTTCAACTCAATGCCAATTTTTCTTCCAAATTCCTTCCTTCCTTCTCTTTTGCTCAATATAAAATTAGAAGATCAAAACAAAGACATTGTATCCTACCTGAGAACTTATTATGGTACAGGAATTCCATTTGCAGTCTTTGTCCAGCTTTCTTGGCTAATAAGTATGGAGTACTGTAAACAGGGTCTCCAGTGGCACACATAGCATCAGCCCCACTAAACAGCAACATCAGAGTTTCTAGCACATCTTGTTTAACCACGGCAGCACACAGGGCCTTATCATGGAGAGGGAAAATAAGAAGTCTGTTCAAATTAGAAAGTTATTGGCAACAAGTACATGTAATTTAGATGCAAATCCTTTCACCTCCAACACAATTCCCCTGCATTTTGAAAGACCATAAACATTAAGAAGTAGCAGGAATCATGAAGTATGGTCTGAATCTAGAAAAAAGCAGCAACAACAGCAACAAAAGAAAACCCCAAAACATAATGAACATAACAAACCTTTTTTTTCTCCCTTCTTTCAAAAAGTTGGTCCAAAACCTTAAAACTAGGAGTAACTCCACAACTACAGCAATCTACTCCATAACAATTTCTATGATTTAATATGTATTTAAATTATTTAGTTAATGAATGCATTTATCTGAAATGATTAAGGCAGAAGTCACTCAACACAAGAATACTACTCTAAAATTCAGCTGCTCTAATAAACATACAAGCATCCAGTAGGCATGAGATGACAGGGCTGACAGTTCAGTAAAAATTGTAGAATTGCTTGGCAATGACCACCTTATTACACTGCAATTTCACATCTCTATAGAGAATTTGACCATTACATCTGATAATCATTTCACCACTGGGGAAAAAAATAACTGACAGACACCCTTCCCCCCCACTAACAAAAAAATACAGACTTCAGAAAAATCAAGCATGTAAAACATCAAGTTACTTTCTGTGGTCCACGGTTACAGTGTTAAATAAAGTCTCTTGCACAGCTGCTACCAATAAATAGAAAACAAACCAAATGTTTTATTTTGCAAAGACATAAACAGCTCCCCATGAACTTCTTATGTGTATAACTAACATACAACTTACAAAACATACAGAAAACACAATAACCACTGAACAAATGAGACCTCTCAAGTTCAAGCCACAGTAACTTCTAAATGTTACTGCTTCCCCCCAACCTCTGCATGCCCTTTGAGACAATTTGACTCATGTAATTGAATGCATTAGCACTGCAATATATATGCATTTAAAGTCTTCTATATTCATAAACCCTAAATAATCATGACTCTGAAACCAACAGATACAAAAAACTGCACAAAAATGGATAATTATAATTAGCATTTTCCACTTTGTAACTGTAAAGAATGTGTTATTTGTGTAAAAGGAAACACTGAGAACACATATTTTTCATCATGAATTTTAGCTTGTTTCATTTCCAATTAGCTACTAGCTACTACATAAGTGTGCATGAGCTACTTTCACCATAACACTGAATCATCTAATGTACTGGAATATTAAATGTCAGACATACAAGATATCAAAAACATGTAAAGGAATCTAAAGAAGTGAAGTGGGAATTTGCATTCCTAGAGTGTGCATTTGAAGAAAAATAAAGATCCATACTCATTGATGGCTCTGGAAGACGTGTCATAGGCACCATGTAGGTACCATAACCTTCTACAAACAAACTAACCGGAAAAAACTTAGGAACTAAGAAATCACAAAATGACTCCTGTCAACGCTCCAAAACAAGCCTTATTCAGCACTGTGAGAACATCACTCAGGATTCTGAATTTATTTCTCACCAGTTTAACAAGATGACAAAATTGCAACAGATACAATAAAATGCAAAAGGTATGGTATGGGCTTACCCATTCTAGTATTACCTTATTCAACTGTTCCTTGGTTTTGTGGGGAAAAGGTGCTTTCCTGAATTTTCCCTCTTTGTATTTTTGTGTAATGAATGCTATCCTTTTTTCTGCAGGGGCATCCATATGCAGCTCTTCATTTGGAGGAAGATTTCCTGCCCAAAAACTGTTTGCCCTCTTATTATAAGGAGACCTGTTTTGTGGGAAAGTCTGGTCAATGGCTGTCCAGCATACAAACAGACAAGACGGGAAAACAAAAAAAAAAAAAAAAAAAAAAAAAAAGGCAGAATAGCGTGAAGGATATGAAGCTAGCCTCTAAATAGTGTTCAGCTGCTAAAAGTTCAAAGTTATTAAAGAAAAGAAAATTGCCTGCAGGAGACGGAAGCCCTTCTCAGTCACTTTTTAATAATTAATTACACACAATTAATAATAAAGTCCGTAGTCATCATTTGTCATCAATAGCAACTAAGCTTTACAAGGCTAACCAGTTATAACATTTCAGTTCATATTAGAAAATATGAGTAAAACATCAGATAAGACTAGCATATGTTTTAAAGAAAACATTCACAACCCAACCCTCTCAATCAGCACCACTTTTTAACACCTCAAGCAACTACACTGGCAGTGAGAAGCTTCCTTTCTTTTCCCCTTCCCAATATTGCCCATCATGATTGCTCTCCAAAAGCTTTTAATTTCTTTTTCTCCCAAAAAGTAGATGCTTGGAGAAATACTAGGAGAAATTGTAAAGATGGTTATCAAAATTAATATTTTGAATGACGCAGAGGTACATTATTCCTGGAAACATCAAGTTTACTGTAACAGCAGCATATTATTTAGCTGCTATATGTTCAGTTTTCTTGTGACTAAAGCAATAACTAACTCCTAGTGATACAGCAGTTTTCAAGATGGAACAAAGACTTAGAATATTACAACATACCTCAATAAGTTCATTACTCCAAATGCTGGCATCCATTTTTAGACTTCGGACCTTTGAATCTCTTGGTCCTAAAGATCTGTGCTGCCCTGAAAATCCAAGAGTATTTTTACTGAACTAAAGCACTTAAACTTGGTCTCACTTCTGCTGAGGTAACCAAAAAAAAAAAAATAAAATTAATGAAGAAAGATTTATTCTAATTGCTGTTTTTTAAAAAGGCTACGTTTGACATTTGAATATAAAATAAAAGCAGCAAACCCCCCCAAATTAAAAAAACAAAACAAAACAAAAAAAACCCACAACAAACAAGTGGATTACATTTGATAGTAATAAATAAACAAAGTAGGCTATCTGATATAAAATACTTTTGGGAGGGGTTGTGTTGAAAGAAAGCCTAAAGTTATAAACTATTTCCCTGAATCTACTGCTTAAGCACATATTTAAATATAAAACATGACAGAACTAGATTTCTAGTAGTATCTGAAAAAGATATCCCTATTGCCAGTAAAATATGCCCTGATGTAATAGAATTAATACCCAAAAATTTAACACTGAAAATTGTTATCCTTTGGCATCCAGCCTTGCAAAAGCCAGCCATCTCCCATAAAGTGCTAGTGTGTCTTAATTTCCAGTAATTGTGAAGGATTATTCATTTGAGGGAAACCAATCACCTTACAGACCTGTCATTTATGCATGGAAGTGCTTTAGAATAAAATGACCTTGGTGTATTATTAAAAAAAAAAAAAAAAAAGTTATGTTCACTTTTTGTTTGTCAAAACTTTCACAAGGATGCCACTGTAAAAATGAAAAAAGCCAATTCAAGGACATACGCAGATATGCAAATATGACATTTTGTAGAACCCACACAGCCTGTCCTTAATTACTCTACCTGCACACTTCTTACAAATGACAACACAGAGATTGATGGATGCCCAGTCAGGACTGGGAGCTTTACAGTCAGCACAGCTCCTGTTGGACTCGTTGAACCAAATCTTCTCAGCTACTTCATAATCAGACAGAGTTTCTGCTATCGATTGCTGCAGTGCTTCAATCCAGTCCTGTTTCTCTCTTTCCGACTCTGCTGTAAAGCTGAAACAATTGACTTTTCTGTGTTATTGATCTTTATTTTAAAGCCCAATTAAACATAGTCTGTAGTCTCTCTTATTACATCTACACCCAAATCACAGTCAAAAAAATCTTCCCCTACACAGATATAAATACTAAGATGAAATGTGTTATTTTGTGGGTTTAGTCAATGAAAACTCCCTGTATTTTTGTATTCAGGTTTCAACAAAACCACTACTAGCATGAGCTATGCAGCTTTCGTAATGTTCAAGGTACATTCCTGAGTTACTTTCAATCTTTTTGTGTTACCACATACCAAACTTAAAGCCTGAACTTTAACAAAAGCACAGAATATGACCTAAGGAAACAGGGAGACTTACTGACTAGTGAAAATGGACTTGCTCACTACAGCATCCAAAAAATGCTTTTTGTTTAAATTGATCTTTTTGAAAAATGTAAATAACAATAAGCAAACATCAAAATGGCAATAGCTTAGAGAAAGTCAAAGAACTAGCTATCTACCAACTAGCCACAAATTCAAATCACTGGTCAAGACTAATTTACTCGTTACTCTAGTCTACTGAGAATGAAAAAAGAATTTTTGCTAACATTTAGCAAGCCCAGGAGAACAAAGTGATTTCTTCTTCTCCTGCATTACTGAGATTTCATTTAAGAAACACTACAACACTTAACAAAAGGCTTTTATTAGCATATGCTTTTATTTTCTTAAAAAACGTTACAAGTCACAGTATCAGCCAAAGTGAAACTTCCTACTGATGTCAATAAAGGATTTCTAAAAGGGATGGCATAAGTGATTGTTTTCTTTTTGAATAAAATGCTTAATATTAAACAGATGCAGCATTATTTCACTACTGCAGTTTATTATTCTTTTTAAGATGGAGTCAAGTTGTTAAACTGACCTTTTTTTTCTTCTGCCCTTGCACAGAATGAACAAAGGCAGCTACATAAAAATAAAAATCTGTGGGCACAGATGTCTACTCAGCCAGCTAACACATGAAGCACACAGCTAAACAAAACAAAGAAAATCCTTTTTTTTTTTTAAAAAAAAAAAAAAAGCTGAGCATTCTTAATAAAAACATTACCTTTTCATCCAAACTAGGTCACTCACTGTAGTATGAAGCAAGTATTTATTGAGTTCATTAGTTATTTGCATATTTTGTAATGTATAATATTAAAGTTCTCACCTAAAGCTTTTGTAAGGAGTAATTATTTCAAAAGATTGCTTTGCAGTCCGATCCGCTTGTTTTACATTTGCCACGTTCATAGGGATTAAAGTGATACCAAATCCTGTCTTAAAATCCTAGGGAAAAGACAACAGAAGTTCAGGGTTTTATCATTCAAGAATCAAAAATGTATAGAACAATTAAATCAGCATAGTCCAAAAATCCAAGGTCAGTAATACACATTTTGGCCACAACATACAAGCTCCTTCTAATTCATTAATGGATAAATAAACCTATACTAAATTTTGTCCAAACACTATGCTTTTAATTGCTAGAATAACCTTACTTGGTTGTTAGTGGGAGAAAAAATGCCCACTGTAACTACTAATAAAGGAAAAAAAAAAGTTAAATTAACAGATTGCATTAAAATTATCTAGCTTATTATCTAGCTTAGATTGTGCTTTAGTGACTAAATAATTTTTATAAATCTAAATCCTTCTCATTGACAGCACTTTTGCCTGCTTTTAAACAGACCGTTTTAACAAAATAAATTATGTACGAAATTCTTTCTTAAACCTTTGGTTGCTCATGCTTCTGATGTATTACATGAACTAAATATGTCAAACGTCCTTGAAAAAAAGTACTATACAGCAGCTAAAATAGACAAAGGGTTATCTGTGACTCAATTATTAGAAATGCTAAGCATTTTTGCCTTAAACCAAGAGAAGTTATTTTTTTCCCCTGCATGGAATAATGTACTTAAAATAAAAATCAATCTTACATTAACACAGCTGGGAAATAAAATGTTCAGTGAGCTCTTGTGAGGCTCTCTCAAATGCATGCATTTTGGAAACACTGATAGGCACATATGTTATTTCTGATCTATTTGGAACACTATCAGTATCTCCTCCTTCAACTGATTTAGATGTTCATCTAATGGTAGTCAGTTACACAAGTTTAATTTCTGGTATTTAATATTTTCTAATATTAGCATACTTCTTGGAAACAGTAACTGCATCAGAAACAAAACCAAACTGCACCACCCAAGCAAAAAGCCAAATCCATGTAGTGAACATCTTCCAGATGGTAAGGTAAGTTAACCTCTCACATAACATGTAGTTGGGTATGGGCTGATAAATGTATGAGCCCTGGAGGAGAGAAGCTTCAGAGTTACCTGCCCAAGCAGAGGGGATTGTTTTTCTAGTAAATATATATTTAAACCTGCATCACTAACAAGTTTCTCTTTGTAAGATTTTCAAATTTTGTGACCAATGAAGCTCATTTGGAGAAGATATGTCTGTATTTAGTTTGCGTGGCAAGTTTTTGGTAGCAGGAGGGCTACAAGGGTGGCTTCTATGGCCAACAGAGCCAAGTGCCAGCTGGCTCCAAGACAAACCTGCCACTGGCCAAGGCTGAGCCCGTCAGCAATGGTGGTAGCACCTCTGGGAGTGGAAAAGTTACTGCGCAACAGCAATTGTAGCTGGAGAGAGGAGTGAGAATACGTGGGAGAAACAACCCTGCAGACTCCAAGGTCAGTGAAGAAGGAGGGGGAGGAGATGCTCCAGGCACCCGTGGGGAAGACCATGGTGAGGCAGGCTGTCCTCCTGCAGCCCAGGGAGGTCCATGGTGGAGCAGATCTCCACCTGCAGCCTGGGGAGGACCTCGGAGCAGGTGGATGCCCAAAGGAGGCCGTGACCCTGTGGGAAGCCCGCGCTGGAGCAGGCTCCTCGCAGGACCTGTGGCCCCATGGAGAGAGGAGCCCAGTATGGAGCAGGTTTTCTGGCAGGACTTGTGACCCTGTGGGGGACCCATGCTGGAGCAGTCTGTGCCTGAAGGATTGCAGCCCGTGGAAGGGACCCACGCTGGAGCAGTTCGTGGAGGACTGTCTCCCATGGGAGGGACCCCACCCTGGAGCAGGGGAAGAGAGTGAGGAGTTCTACCCCCGAGGAGTAAGGAGCAGCAGAGACAACGTGTGATGGACTGATCGTAACCCCCATTCCCCACCCCCCTGCGCCGCTGGTGCGGGAGGAAATAGAGAAAACTGGGAGTGGATTTGAGCCGGGAAGGAGGGAGGGGTTGGAGGAAGGTGGTTTAAGATTTGGTTTTATTTTCTCAATACCCTGCTCTGATTTGATTGGTAATAAATTAAACTAATTTCCCATGAAGGTAATTGCTGAGTGATCTCCCTGTCCTTATCTCAACCTATGAGCCTTTCGTTATATTTTCTCTCCCCTGTCCAGATGAGGAGGGAAGCGATAGAACGGCTTTGGCGGGCACCTGGCATCCAACCAGGGTCAACCCACCACAACTGCACAAACCCCTTTTTGCTTCATTTCCCTATTTCAGGTATGATCAAATAAAAATATTATTTTACCCATGACTGATAAGGCTAAATCTGACATAACACACACATATGGGTCTATACACAAGTGGAAGTACTAGTTTTATCACACGAAGCACTAGAGAGAATTATGCCCTGAAAGGCATTATAGTGTCCATTTCAAGATAAGATTTTTAAAATGCCATAATTGCCACTAATTAAACATAGTGTGGGATAAGCCAGCTAATGTTTCCTTGCCAGACTTCTCATTAAGAATTTATTTTTTTTTTTTTTTTTTTTACCTTCCATTACCTTTGACAGTAATGGTGTGGAACCCAGGTGTGGATTTCAGGACAAACCTTTATAAGAAGTAGTAACCTTTCAACAAGTACCATGGCTTAGCCATTCCTCACATAATATATTTTTTTAATATTTCTACCTTTCTTCTACCCTCATATCCTGTAACATAGACATTTTTATTCTCTCCCCTCATCTTCAGCCCCACTGACACATCTGCCTTAGAAGACAGCAGAGAGTTCTGTGAAGCCTACACAGTCCCTAATTCATCATCAAAGATCAGTTCTATGGTAAAGGAGTGGGCAGAATAATCTTTTTGAGTATTAACTTGACAGCATGCTCTGTAACAGTGAAGCATTCTTAAAGTTAGACATCACCAGTGAGAAAAACAGAAGCATGAAATACACAGTAAAAAAAAAAAAAAAACAACTAATTTTTTATTTCTATTACCAGTGGTATCTTAAATCAAACGGGTAAAGTTAAAAAAACAAACAAACAAAAAAACCCCAGCCAACCCTTAACTTTCAAGAATTAAATGGTTTACAATTCTGAGATGTAAATTGGATGCAGGTTTCAATTTCAAATAATTGGCCTTAAGAAGTCCTGATTTTTAAAAGACAGGTAACAAGACTATACTTGTACCTGAACAACAGTGCAATGCATTCTTTGTTTATTAAATAACAGCTAAATGACTGCCAGAAACCATGGTTAATAGCAGTTCAATATACTCTTAGGCCCAGATTAGAGTTTACTTAAGGTAAGTGATGAGTAATGAAGACGATTGAAATAACTACCCTACTGACCCAGATCAAAAGTTCACCTCGTACAGTAGCTTCCCTTTAAGCACTCACTAGAGGCAACTGTCATAAAAAGAATGTAAATAAGAAAAGATACATTGTCATCTTCCCAAATACGTTTCCAGCAATCTGAGGACTTCCAGCTCGGAAAGTCCCTGAACAAATAGCTGCAGCAAAGCCATCATACTAGCCACAGACGCCACATCCTCAAGGAATTTAAACAAATTCATGCTTTGAGGACTCTGCAGCAACCTACTTTATAGATTTCCCAAATACTAATTGCACAAAAAAAGTAGTTCCTTTTGTGCACGTATATTAGGGGTTTTTTGCCTGATAACTGAGAATTTCATTAAATTATGTTAGAGAAAATGAACAGTAACTGAACTTTATTCGCCTTATTATTCCATACTGTTCCTTCTTGAAAATCTCTATCCTATATTCCCTTCAGTCTCTTCTTTTTTATGCCTTCAAGCAGCTAGCTGTGCCCACTTTCCTTGGAGCAAAAAGGGAGCAGGCTGCATGGAAGTACCCTGCAGGCCAGGATCGCACACATTTACGTCTGTAAGGACTGACACCAAACTTTGTTGTACTGAACTTAACAATGCAGAATTAAGAAAGCACTCTAGAAATGAAATGCATTAATTTGAAAGTCTTTAACTTTAGCTGGAGCACCAACCCTCCAAAATTTGCACACATACGCAGTGTATGAACAGTCCCACTGAAGAGAGAATAACTATTATGTTTTAAATTCAGCAAGTGCATAAGAAAGTACAGTACTGAATTTCAGTGTGAGGAATGTCAGAAAGGTTAAGAAATTAGAAGTGAGGAATATACTTTTCAGAACTGAAGATTGTGGCAAATTAACCAATTTAATTGGTACATTAGAATGAAGTTATTTCTGTAATGATCCAAACAAACTCTTTATGGTAACTGTACAACACTTGGAATAAAGCAGGCTTTGTGAGCGACAGGTACACTGGAATCTAATTTTCAAGGTTCAGAATTATATGCTTTCAGGAGTGCAGTCTTGTTCTCTCCTTCAGAAACAGGAGTGGGAATTGGTACAAGGAAGAAAGAAACCCTCCACTTTGAAAGATAAATTCATTCACTTTGAGTGCACAAGAGGACAATAGGGCCATTCAAGCACTATACAAAAATGTACTGACAGCAAGACCAAGCAGTATCTTTTCAGAATAAGAATTGTCTTGCTTCTACAAACTGAAAGATCATTGTTTCAGACAGATTAAACTGTGTTAGACTTTCTGACAAACGAAGAGAAGTTTAAGAAGATTCAAAAATGCACAAAGCTGAGGGTTGTTGGTTTTTTTTAAATATACATATGTCTTAAATGTCTATATTTATACTACTTTCACAAACTTGAAGAAAGGCTGAAAAATGGGTTGACCATAAGAGCTTTTAAAAAAAAATTTCTTTACAGAT
>JAVJGG010000054.1:23486783-23500064 GCA_035590195.1 Aviceda cuculoides | reverse complement strand
GGGGGGGGGAATAAAAAAAAAGGAGGATCACATAATTAAAGTGACTAAATACTATCCCTGGAGAGTTAGCTCTTATCTTTGGCTTTGCCAATTCTACTCAGTGTAAATCAAAAGCCTTAGCATACAGTCATTTCACTGTACATTTTTCATCTCCTAGTACCTGACTTTATGCTCTAGGGTTTGATTTGCAGAACTGCTGAGCAACTGGAACTTCAGCTGACACTTACGAAAGCAGTATTTTGAGCAAGTATAGTTTGACAGAAAACTATTCCTTCCCAACCCCCCCATAAAAGACATAGAAAACAGAGAATGCAAAATATATGGATACTTGAATCATTCATACTGTTTCGCAGACCTGGGTGGTCATATGGAGGAGACAATCACATTCCTTTACCTAACAGGAACTGATAAAAAATAAATTAATCATTGTTCCTCAAATAGCCAAACACAGCAATTACTGATCATTTCCTCACAGAATATTCCTTTACTGGTGAAGGATCTTCTGTAAGGCACTTTTCAACAGTGTGCAATAAAAAAGGCACAGGTTACTCCATGAGAAGAAGTTAAAATTATCAAACAGGTAGCAAGTAAACAATGCACTGAATGAGGTAGTGATCCTGTGGAAGAAAATAGCATATTGTAGTATCTACTGCACAATAATAAGTTGTACGGATTTAACTGGATGAAATGAAAGTTTTAGAAATATGCCCAGTTTTCCCATGTTTAAGGTGGGTGCACAAACCTGAATCATGGTAATATTATTTCAGATAGATCATCTTTGAATTTTCACATGTTTTTAGCTAACTTCTCCCCAAAAATGAAACTTACATAATTACAGGAGCATCTATCACCCTACCTAACCCTAAGTAAGATTTTACTCTAGATAGGTGCTTGGCTGCTTTGGTTGAGTATCAAATTCAACATGATAGTAGCCACTGAGTACCTCGGGTCTTAGCAAGATTTAAGGAGTGTTAAGTCAGAGCAGAAGACATGGACTCTACGTTTCCATACTCCCGTCCTCTCCAGTCCCAGAAGGAAAGGCTTTAGTGTATGGTCACAGTGAATTAAGACAAGATGATACAATCTGGAGAGTGATGTTCAAAGACAACTGCTACAAATACATACATAAATTAAAAGCTTCAATTTCTTAGTCCTCAAAAACAAAGCAAGAAGATGACAACAGAGAGGAGAGGGAACGTTACAGTTCCAAATATTCACAAGCTTCTCACTTGTGCAGAAACATGCTGAAAGGACGGGGCGGGGTGGGGGGAGGAAATCCATGCTGCAACCACGACTTGCCATTACCAATAATTTGTATGCTATGCCATTTAGTGATGGTCCAATAACCTTTCCGTTATTTCTGAAACAATTTGTGTGAGCTGTTGCATCAATGTAAGGAACTGAATTCTACATGAAGTTGTACATTTAACACAAAGCAATTTAAAGCTACTACTGGAAATTAGAGTTCGTGACCTAAAGGTGCCATAGTCATTTGGATTGCTGCTTTAGAAAAACACTGAAAGGACTGAATTCTTCAACTATTCTACAATTCAGAGGTACAGAAGTGCGATTCAGACCATACTCAATTCTGCACGCACATGCTTTATTTTCCTGTCACTCAACATACTAGGAAAGCAAGTCTCACATCTGAGGCACACAAGACAGAACCAAGCATCAAAAGCAAGCTGGTAGCACTGCATACAAAACCTGCCTTGCTATCTTCCCAAATACTCTGACAGATATCAAGTAAGAGGCAACAAAGAGAGTAGTTTTGTCCCAACCCAACCCTCCCCACCTGAAAGACAAGTGCAGACAAAGCCCCAATTTGAACAATTATGGTAACTCCCTTCCAGCAGGGCTCCTCTGCAGCATGGAGCTCATTCAGAAATCAGCATCTTACTAGCTACAGAGGCTGAAGCAACTGCAGCCTGCCTGGTCTATGATCTTTACTTTTGCTGCTTCGTGAAACATCATGAGGTGACATAAAGATAGCACAGCTAAATAAATACATAAATAAAATTCAAAGCCTGTCATGACCAAGTACAGCTTATATTCAAGGCTTTCACCTTTATTCTTATTCCAATAGCTATTTATAACATTGCCTCATATTAAGAGACAATCGTGTTCCTTAAGAAACACACCTCATAACACATAGAAATTCATTCCATTTCAGAGTTCATTTCTTGCTACTCATTTTGCACATTTTTCATCCCAAAAGGATACCAGTATAATATATGCGAAACCTATTATTACCTGGAAATTCCTCAATTTTCCTCACTTTTTTTGTTTGACCCCTTGCACCTGCCTAAGATTTTGGGGTTTTGTTTTTGTTTTTGGTTTTTGGTTTTTTTTTCGATTTAGCTGAAATAGGTATCCCATAGCCACCATTTCAAGCTCACACACAGTTTTAAACACTTCCCCTGTGATGAGCACCCACAGCACCTCTTGTTGATACAGGGACATTTTTAAACATAGCTATTACTATTAAAATCTTAAGTAGTCATCTGGACTCTTCTTTGGAAGTGCTTCACAACTAGAAATCTTCTTGGAAGATTCATCAAGACTGTTCTCTGGAGACCAGAAGGATCTGTGTATTTTAAAAGTACCACGTACAGTTATGGTTTTCTGAATTCACATCTTTATAATTTTCTTGCTGTACCTTTACACACACAGCAAAGATCTTTTTATGTATTCATAGTCCAGACAAACTGCTAACAAAGTGTTTGAACTCCTAGAGGAAGGACGGATTGTGAACGTTTTTGTGATATTTTAAAATCCAGAACAGTGGTCGTGCAAAATTAATGAACCTCTTTATAGACCTTTCTGTACAGTTGTCACCGGACAATAGAGAAAACTGGTATGATACACCCATTGGCAAAGATACCCTAATGAACCAAGAAAATCTCCAAATAATGGAGTTCCTGTTTTCCTCCAAATTTACCTGTGGAGATAAACAAGTATGACATTGACCAGTAAAAAGTATCAGTGACCAAGCAGAATGCTTTTACTTATTGACTGCAAATAGTAGGGTGCTAAGACAATTAGTCTTCACTGTATATATAAAAACTTATTTTATTTACTACCTCCTACTTTAGTAAGATAAAATTTAATTTTATGACATCATATTTCACAAGTTAAAATAATGCATAATTTCTCCTTCAATAAGCATTAGCAAAAGTAACATTTCCTGATGGAGAAAGTTTTCCAAAGCTCTTTTCACTTGTGAATCTAACCTCCAAGTAATCTGCAAAATTCAAAATATTTACAAAGGACAATTAATTTAAAAAAAAAAAAAGAAAAAAGAAAATAAAAGAAAACTTTTCAACACTTTATAAAGTGCCATCCAAATAGGACTAACTATGATGGACATTTTCACATCTTAAAAAGAAAGTATCTGTGGCTTTCCAAATACCCTATATTCCAAACATACCCCATTTTATGGTACCTGGATCACTATGGAATTTTCCTAGTAATGTTAATAAAACTAACAGTTCAGATTTCTGATCCTATCAAACCGAATGGTCCTTCTGGGGTAATGCAAATTGCAACAAAAAAAACACACCGAAAAACCTCATTAGGAGTATTTTAATGAAATACTGAGAGCTCTGCATTGAGCTAACAGTACTTTTTCCAGCTGGGGAGATACTAGATACCTGCCTCTCACAGAGCTGTGAAAAGTTTCACTTTAACAAGTGACATCATGATCTTCAATTTAAGAGGAAAAAAATAAGCTAAGGAAAGTACAGACCCACAAAAAAGCTTTTGGACAGATAGTATGAATTCTCACCTGTTTGAGAAACATTCACCCTAGCAGAAACGAGACATTAAACTCCATCAAACTTCAGATTTGCTTAAAATTTGAAATTTGGAAACTTTTGAAATATCCAAACCAAAATAACAAAGTAAATTTTCTTCTTATGAAAGACAAACACATAGTTAGTAGAAGAACTGTACTTTGAGCATATGCATGCACGCCCAATAATTTTGAAGAATGTGCCTTAGATCCCATGGAGGTAGAGACATTTTCTGGAAGCCAGTGTAAGGCAGCAACTCCCCACTAACACCTAGAATCAAAAACCTAAGGAGAGCAAACTATGAATTGTGAATTTTTCTGTAATATTTATTCTAAAACAGTGAAGGCACAGCAGCACCAACAGTTTTGCCATACATTCTTCTGTGCCCAGACCAAGAGAGGGCTGATGCCATGACAACAGCAACTCTGCACAGTGGCTTTTGATAAGCAGGAATCTCTCCTAACTCAGTCAGTCATTTCAGCATTTTCTCTCCTGGGAAGACATCCTCCTTACATTTAATTCAGCCAAAAATAGAATGGGTTTTTTGGGGGGTAGGGGGTGTGTTTGGTTTTTCCTTTTTTTTTTTTTTGTTTTTTTGTTTTTTAAGAAAATATTTTCTTCTACTGGCTCTGGATTCACAGATACTCATTAGTCTTTATGAGACAAAGAAAGATGAAGATAGCTGATGAATGCACAGAAAGTATTCTGATTTTTTGTAAAGCAAACTCACTAATGGACACATGTACAGCTACTGCTTAGCAGCTATTCACTTCCGTATTTGCCTAGGCTTTTTTTCATGAAAGTAATGATTCCACATAAAGAAAGCACTATTAGTATAAAAGTAAATATGTAAAAGAGTTTCACAAATCAATGCAGTTTACAAACAAGCAATCTACTTTTCACTACTTAAATACTGAAATGGCTAGAGTATTAAATGCTTAATAGAGTTTACTGAACTCCTAGTAAAACCATCGTAAACAAGTTTTATTATGAGTTCATATAAAAGCCGGTTTTAGTTTTGGTGTTTTGTTTGGGGTTTTTTTGGTTTTTGTTTTTTTTTTTTTTAGTTTGTTTGTTTGTTTTTTAGTTTTTTACAATGATTAAAGCTAAGAAGGGCAACCATCACAGCTACGCAATTTAACCAAAGGCATTCGGAACTCAAATAAAGAATAAACCCACAGAATTCCAGAGAAGCTATTCAAATATTTTTATGACAGTCAAAACTAAAACAAGGGTCCAGCTCCAAAACAGCTGCACTATACTCATGTTTCAGGATTAGGTCTAGAATTAATATAGCCTTACTGAATCAAAATGCCTTTGTCTTAATTAACATAACAGTCTAAATTTTTTACAAATATCAGTCTTCCAAAACTCAAAAATTATGAGCTAGAAGCATGTTATGTAAAGATCAAGTAAATTCAAGCTTGCAATGAAATTATTTTCTGCTAATGAGAAGCAAAGGCTAACATCCAACAGAAAAATATGAAGTGTTTGTACAAATACAGAGCAACCATACTGTAAAGAAACCAATATGACAAATTAAAAGTTAAAAAACAAAACAAACAAACAAAAAATCATTTAAGAAAAAAAACAAAAACCAAACCCAAAACATACTCCTTTTGAATAACCTTCATACTCTGTGTTACTAACTAGATAGATAGTTGGTAGAAGGAACACTAAAAATTACATGATCTTTAACAAATTATCTCCATTTACCATTACTACATTTATCTCCTGTTTGTTTCACTGAGCCTCCTATTGTCACACAATAAACAATACAGGAAGGTCTCGTAGGACCCAAAATAAACTACAGACACATGGCTCCCTTGTAGCATAATGATTCCACCTGTCTCCTGCATTCTTTTCACTTCTCAGGTCTCTCACTCCCATCTATCTCCTTACACAAGAAAGAAATAAATCTTGCTCGTCTGAATTTAATGAGAGACTGAAAAGGCAAAACTTGCCAACAGCTGTGTTAACTCTGTTTCAGAGCTTGGGACATTCTTGGGACAGGGCAACAGGCCTTGATCACTACTTAAGCTGTTATTCTAAAACCATTAAGAAACTCCGAGTCATCTAGCAAATAGAAGCTTAACTTTTATATTTTGCAAGTTTACAAATTTGTCTTCTCCATGTTCTATTAGAACAGCTGTCAAAATCATGCAATAAAAAAAAATTATTTTGAAGCATACACATATTACTATGTTCAGATAAGCTAAAATGCCTTACAAATCAGAGATTAGAAAAGAACAGCACCTACAGTGGCAACTTGTTCATAGAAAGTGACAAAAGACAAAAAAAAAAAAAAAAAAAGAAGCAGCAACATCCTGACCTAGACACCAGCAAACTGAACCCACTTCATATCATGGTGAAGCACTGCTATGAAAAAGCTGTTCTGGCTCACGCCTGAAGGTATGCAGGTGCATCTCATCACACAGAAGCTGCATAAAAATTGCAAATGCTTGGTCAAGATAACACTGTAAAAGAGAATCTCACAAACAGTAAAATAGAACTAGAATTAGAATCATAAAATTGCTCCATTTCAGGATATTCAGAAACCCAGCAGCAGCGTTTTGTACCAATTGTGGGTGGGGAGGCTTGTAACATGCTACAATGACTTTTGAGACAGAAAATCTTCCAAAAAAAAATATCTTTCTGTATTAGCAAGAATGAGCAGCTGCAATCTGCAAACACACTGAAGTTATAGGAAGGTATGTTTTCCCAGCACGACCATGCCATTTAAGAAACTAGGACGAGCAAGAACTCAGGAATGAAACAAAATGCTGGACTAAAAAGAAAAACTGGCAACTCTGACACTAATGGCAAAGCTCCAACTGACATTCACAGAGCTGGAGAATCACCCCAGGTATCTGTGTTTAGAACCTACAAGCAACAGCTTTCCTTAAACTGCCCTGCATATACTGAAAATGCATCTTTAACTTTTCAATTTAGAAGGACAAGCAACCTAGAACAAAATCTGTGCAGGCATCTTAAGGTTAATTTTAAATTATATCTGCATGGAGCGTAGGAGAATGAAATTTAGGTCTGCAGATGAAAGACCTGCACAATTAGAAGACCTGAACAGCCAGCACCACAGAATCATGAAGAACTGTGATGAGATAACATCTTCTGGTTTTGTACCTACAGTGCACTCTATTAACCTTTATTTTTTCTTCTCCCTGTAAAATTCCAGTACAGCCCCACGTGCATATATTGAGATATGTTTCTGATATTCCATACCTCATCAGTGAGAGAAGGATGAAGAAATAGTGCCTCCAAAACAGAGCTTTGTATAGATTTAACCCTTTTATTTCCACATTAGCCTTTATTGCTGAGAACACCAATAAGACACACAACTTTCACATCAAAACTGCTAATTGTGCACATTTACCATAAGCAAGTGCAAGTACCTAAGATCACCTTCAAATCAGGCTTCTAAATTTTACTTACTGCACATTGTCATTAAATAAAATGGAAAAGACAAAGCAAGTTACATATCATTCTTTTTTAGCTGCAGAAGGAAAGTGAGAAACCTGTAAATACCTAATGCACAGGAATGCTTACACACAGAAAACACACAGAGAAACAGATGATGTATTTATTCAGGGTGAAATAAGCCCTTTATAGATAAGTCACATAAAAATGGCAGGTACCTCTGCTGCGTGGCTGGTTTGTTTTAAACAAAATAAGACAAAAGATGCTAGAATCTCCCTCCCTTCTCTTTGTGAAAAAAGAAGTGCAAGGTGAAACAAACCAACCTGGAAGTCAGTTCCATCTCCCACCTGGGCATCAGTGATGACCAGTCAGCACTGTCTCCTTCTCATGACTACTCAGGACTAATGAATTTTGCCTTGATCAGTTTCTCAACTTTTGTTATGACCTCCATCTCCTGGCTCATCGGTTTTCTTGCAGCCCAGTAAATTGGCAGCTGCTCAGTTCCTTCAGGGGAGAGAAGCCAGAGTCAATTGTAATAATGGGCTGCAATTACTCCTGCGTTGCAGGAACTGAGCTGCTGTTGCTGACTGCTGTCATTTTATCTGCCTTTGAACTTCTTTATGACCCCATGGCAAGGAATTACAGCCCTTGGCTGGAAAAAACATCACACCTCTCATCATCACACAACATCCTGCAGAGCCTCTCAAACAAGTGCCAGACAGGCTGACTGTGGAACAGGAAGCAGTATACGAAGCCATATTAATTATACCAATGCAGCCACACTGCTTCAAGACCTTTCTCAAACCTCACTCATGTATCTCTAACACAGCTCTGCATACTAGACTTAGACTGTAGACACATATAAATTTCAACAAATGCAGTAGAGTGGATATAGACTCCTCTCTGCCTAGATGCGGTGTATAGAAACCTGCACAACTTGGAAGCATTGGATGGTACAAGACAGGGACAATAATTTTGCCATAATCAAAATGGAGTCATATCCAATGGACAGTAGGTTGTTTTTTTGGTTTTGGGTTTGTTTGGGTTTTTTTAATAGCCTAATTCACCTTAAACAAAAAAAAGGACAGGAGCTGTAATACTCAGTTAAATACTAGATATCAGAATCCCCCAAAGGATTGGCAAAGTCAATAATTAAAGTGTTTATCTCCATGAGTAAAACACACTCACCAGCCATTGCTTTCTTTGGCTCAACATTTCCCCCCCCCCCGAAGCAACTTTTATTGGAAATACTGCAGAAGTACAATCCCCAAAAGACAAAAACATCCCCAACCAAATAGAAGTTGTTCGAAATGCTCAAAACACACTAATGTCACTAGGCATTACTTAAACTACAAACAAGATTATTTCCACCTTTTATTTCCTGAATCATGGCTTTCCATCTTCTCTGTTGTTAAGATGAACATATTTTTTTTTTCTCAACTGCTATCCAGGCCTGCTCACATGGTCCTCCAGCTGCCCACTGCCAATTGTTTTGGCAACCTTCCACCTTAACTGAAGGTAACAAAGCTTGAGTTTTGCTACAATTCAGTGCATGTAACATTTTTCAAATGTTTCTTTTAAAGTGTTAGATATCAATCAATCATTCTGGTTGATCTGGGGGGGGGGAGGGGGAGGGGGTCTGACCCACATGCTGAGATGGAAATAACTTTTGTGTGAAGTTTTCTGGAAATATCTGTAAGCTACTGATTTTTAATGAATGAGTTTTAAAACATGCCATTTCTAACAAGGTATTATTTTGCATGCAAAATATTTAAGAGGGAGAATTTCATTTAATAACAATGGCATTGAAGTGTTTCATGAGACAATAATTCAGTTTGAACTGATTAAGTTCAAATTTGTTGGCCTAGCAATTTATTAACCACGGACAGAAATGATTGCCGAGAAAGCACACTGTGGTATTCCCCACATTCCTACTATGCTGTAAATCATAAATTTCCTTCCTTTTGCTGTAAGGATGGTGCATTTATTTAGAATAAAGTTTTTAGGTATAAGATAGTGGAGTAAAGAAAATAATGACTTGTTATTATCTGAAGAAAGCCGTACTGCTCCAGACAACATAAAGAAACCAGCAGAAATGAAAAACCAATTTATCTAAGGTCCAAAGGATTAAATCCTCACTTAAGCTACAATGATATTAAAGTTCAGTATTTTAAGGATCATCTTTATAATTCTTATTTTAGACCATCCACTTTGCATAACTGATGAAAACTCAAATGGCCTAATTTTTTTAGTAGTCCAATAGCAACTCCAACCTGCTCTCTCTCCACTGCCAGCAAAGATACTTTTCACATCTCCAGTGCACATTGTGAAGAAGACAACAGTTCTGGAGTTTGATTAATTCAAAATCCACTGTTTGATTAATTGTTTGTAAAAAAAAAAAAAAAAAAAAATAAGAAAAAGAAAAAGAAAAAAAAGCATGAAGAGTGAAAGAGTATGAAGGAAAAAAAGGGGGGGGGGCAGGGGGGAGAATGACTACAAATTCTGGGCATCTTAAATTCCAGTGGTCCTTACCCTGATGAACTCCAACAGAGATTGAAGTGAGACCACCCAATCTTGAAAATCATCATGAGGTAACAACAGAAATCCACAAATGCCAGAACAATTTTCTTTATGAACACTGCTTTTCCTGCTTGGCCAGCTACCACAAGCTCAAGGCATTATGATCAATCACTTGCTTTTAAGTGCTTAAGGTTCTAGACATTACAGTGTCAGTTACAAGGCACATTAATGAATTGCAGGCATACTCTTTGGTCTCCTGCTGGTACATGCTAATCCATTTTATTTAGTATTGCAACCAAGGAGACCATTTTAATCATCACAATGCGACTGACAGTGGTCATCTGATCATACTCATCATAGATTAGGCAAATCCTAAAGTCTTCAAGACTATTGCTTTTCCACTTCAGACTGGACAAAAGAACAGTCTCACCTCTCTGTTAAAGTTCAGCTTTCACAGAAGGATATCCATACAACTTAACTCTTTATCATATAGGCAATGTACCCCCAAAAATAATATTCTTTTGTGACATTAATTGTCTGAGCTCTGTCATGCCAATTAAAAATTAAATTCATGAACTGCATTTAGTTAATTGAGTTGTAACAGATTTCAAAAATAGAGAGTCGATAACAGAAGATATATGCTAAATAATTAAAAATTTGCAATGGCATATCATAGCATTTTTAACTAATTAGGAAATAAAATTCACATACATCATCATAACATATGTTTGTACCTATCTTTAAGTTTGTGGAAAGAACACTTCAGTGAGAATATGTTGTCTACACTACCTCAGAAATGCTCTGCTTTTCACTTTTGTAACCGCTTTCTAACTTTACATAAATATTAATATTTCAGCTATACTAATTAAATACCTGAAGTGAAAGATGCAGGCTGAGGAAAAAAAAGTAATCAGTGTTGCCACTGGTATTTTTAAAGTTACTTCTGTCCCAAACATGGCAAATCCATAGAACTAGCAGATGGATAGGAAAAATGTGTTTTACATTGACCTCAATTTAAAGGAGAAAAAGCAAACCAAAGCTTCTGAGTAGTTTTTCAGCATGTGTCCTGTGAGAGCTGACTGTTATATTTACAATTAAACAGGAATCAGCTAGGTGCAAAATAACATTCTAACTGCATTTAATTCCACAGTATATTGAGCTACTTAAAGAAGAGAGATGTAACTATTATCGAAAAACACTTATTTTTTCAGTTTCATTGCCATCTCAAACCTTCTTGTTGGACCCACAAAAAAAAAAAAAAAAAAAAAAACAAAAATATCCATTACAGGAGTGTATATATACAAATATATGCACACAGACAGATTATACAATCTTTCAGGTTCGTTGAATGCAGAAATGACTTGTTCGTGTGATTTAAAATAAATAAATAAATGCAGACCTGGTCTACCATTATAAATGAAAGTACACATAACGATGCTCTGCTTCCTATATGTAGGGCTTTTGATCCAACAGATTATTCTACCTTGGGGTTTTTGAAGCCAAGCTAGTAGTTCTTATATGCAAATAACATGTATAGTGACAGATAATGCTCTCAAGTAGTTCCAGTACTCCTAGACGAAAACAGATTTCCCCAATACTTCATTAATAATGTTATAACTTTATGACAAGTAGACATAAAACCTTCTTCAATTGTTTACACATGCTGTGCCACTCTGTAAAATCTTTTTTCTTCATAATATTCAAACAAATTCTACTTTTCTTCACTGTTAATTTTTACATGATCAAGGTAGCTGGCTGTATATGTATTAGTCATCCAGAAAGCTTGACTGAGCATTACTGAGAACCTGATAACTTTGTCATTTTCATTCCTCCTTCCCTACTCTCCACCCCAAATCAAATTAATCATGAAGCTTTTGATCATTGTGGAAGCATTAGGCTTTCTACCATGTTTCATGATTGCTTTAGGTGTACTTACATCTCAATGAGATCTTAATAGCATAGAAACAAATGAACAAGAAAAATAAAATCCTCATGAGGCCAAAGTTTAACTGCACATATTAGAGATTAATATTAACTTTTTAATTTTTCTTTGACAGAATCCTTGTTTATGCCCTTCTCTATGTTCTTTAATAATAACTTCAGCAACACAGAACAACATCCCACAAAATTATTTTTGAATGTACAATGCAGATCTTCCTTGTAAAGGTGGTCACTGACACATTTATCTTGTCTGATTCAACCACCTTACTTTAATAGCATATTATTATAAATCCATTTTTTTAATCTTTTTTGGAGTAGGGTTGCAATTAGTTTAAAACTGAAGAAGTAACGGTCAGAACAACAATAAACCTTTCACACACTCAAAAAAGTTTCCTGTAATCATTCATTTTCTTTTGCACAACAAGCAAAAAAGAAGCTTTTAAGTTTTTTTACAGAATTCAAGTTACTTCCTGTTTAGTTGTTTCTGATGTCATGCACAGCACTTGATCTTTGCCATGGTTTTGAGCATGGAAGATTGGAATGGATTTCTTGCCAAGGAACTACTAGAAAATTAGGAATATGACCTTAATCTATCATCCCAGCAGCTACAGCTTCATGCAAACAACTACATTTAAAAGAGGCTGAATTGTTTGCTTCCACTTCAAGTCACCAATGTATCAGTATATTTGATTTTAAAACACTTCATGTTAATCTTTCCCCCTCCAATATATTCAGTATATTCTTGGGTTGTTTTGGTTTTGTTTTTTAACAGCTTGCTACAGATTTCTATTGTTCTGAAATAGAGTAAAGCCTGAATGAAACAAACAAGGACAAAGGAGGACAAATGTTCATTTGTTTTTCTGTCACCTCCACCTATTTAAGGCATTCCAGGCCAGGCTCATTCAAATGTTTGTACACATATTTGATCATAATCTGCATCAGCAACCAAGTGGAGAACTCTTTCTTTAGAGAGCTTCACAGTTATTATTACAAATAACAGCTTATCACCACAAAACCTCCAAAAGGACACATTCTTAGGGCAAGGGGGGGTGAGGATGGGGGACAGGGGAACACGACACTATGGATGACACTATTTCACGTTTTGCCATTCTCAATATTTCCACCTTCCACTGCTCCACCCCATTCCATATCAGGCATTTCTGTCTCCTCTGACTTACCACCAATCAACTATCTGAAAGGTCTTCCCATTCCTCCTCCTGCTTTCTTTTGTTGCCTTTAATCCCTACCTTTTTTCCTATCTACCTTTCCAAAACTGTCAGTTGCTTTGCTCAAGGCTCCTCATTAGATCTCAAAATCTTTAAGCAACTATTTTGCTTTCTATTCAACTTATACTCAAAGCCTCTCCCCAACTCTTCTTTCATATCGCTGTTGCCATCACCTTCATTTCATATTTGCAAATATTATCACGATGATACAGTGAAGAATCTAAATACATTAAAAAGGCTTTCTCCTACTGCTTTAGCATAACAAACAATCATTACTACTCATCTTTAGGACTTCATTTAACCACTCTTCTCTGTTTAGCTTCCATTGTTAGACACTTTCTACTGTACTTAATAGATCCTTAATT
>JAVJGG010000054.1:23459230-23486549 GCA_035590195.1 Aviceda cuculoides | reverse complement strand
GAAAAGACCTTTAAGATCATCGAGTCCAACCGTCAACCCAACACCACCATGCCCACTAAACCATGTCCTGAAGTGCCATATCTACGCATTTTTTGAACACCTCCAGGGATGGTGACTCCACCACTTCGCTGGGCAGCCCGTTCCAATGCTTGTCAACCCTTTCAGTAAAGAAATTTTTTCTGATCTCCAATCTAAACCTCCCCTGGCCAACTTGAGGCCATTTCCTCTCGTCCTATCACTAGTTACTTGGGAGAAGAGACCAGCACCCACCTCGCTACAATCCCCCTTCAGATAGTTGTAGAGAGCAATAAGATCTCCCTCAGCCTCCTCTTCTCCAGACTAAACGACCCCAGTTCTCTCAGCTGCTCCTCATAAGACTTGTTCTCTAGATCCTTCACCAGCTTCATGGCCCTTCTTTGGACATGCTCCAGCACCTCAATGTCTTTCTTGTAGCGAGGGGCCCAAAACTGAACACAGTTCACAGAATCATAGAATGGTTTGGGTTGGAAGGGACCTTTAAAGAGCATCTAGTCCAACTCCCCTGTGTGGACAGGGACATCTTTCACTAGATCGGGTTGCTCAAAGCACTTCCTTTTAAGCCTGTGTTTCTTAACAGAGATAAGAACACATCTCTGTTCTTATGCACACATCCATTTCACTTCCTTCCACTGACATTTGCATTGCTGCTTCTCTTTCGGAATACCAGTCTCAAGCATCATCTTTGACTGGTCCTTGTATGCCCTTATCAGTTCTCTACATTATCATACCCTTTGGCATCTTCTACCTGTTTAATATAATCCCCTGTAATACATCTTTTGGTGTTGTCCAGTTTTGCTTTACATGTACCATTTGCATTAGAGAGGAAACGAAAATTACTAGGCCCTCTCTTACTGGTTCACTCAACATGAATAAACATTTCCATCTGCCACAGAGCGAATCATTTCAATCTTCAACAAAACAAAAACCCCTCTGAAATCAGTAAGAGCATTGAGCCAAAATGAAACAAGAGGTTTTCGATAAGAAATGGATACTATCGCTTGTACGTAACAAAAAGAATACTCATCACTATTCCAGCTAACTTTTCTTCCTCCATGCTTGACTCCAAAAGTCACAAAAAATTATGGCACACAGCCATACATACCATTTCCCAGTCCTTATATCTGGCAAAGTTTCCTCAAATATTCCAGTTAATTACATCTATTTCAGAACCACCCAAAGCAGTAACAAAGAGAATCCTGAATTCTCTTTATCAAAGCCAAATTCTAGTGCAAACACTGTGACAGCTAGGCCCTCCCTGACTTTAGTTACCAGTGAGTCTTAAATACACCCTAAAAAAGGGGGTATATTCTAGCAGACCAGGCAAGCATCTGTCAGAGTCCTTCTGATGGTCACAGAGGGGAGGTTATCACTGGCACCAGCACAGTAGACTGACATTTCAAGACAACATTTGAGCTGTCATGAAGGATCAGATGACATGCTTTTATTTAAGCACGAATGATTTTGAAATAGAAATGGGAATTTCGGCAAGTTGCGGGTTGAACAAATTGATTCTCCACGATCTGTTTTTCACTTTTGCTCCAGAGAGGAAGCTTAAGAAATTCACACTACATGGAGAGTCAAAGAAATTGATGGTTTCATACTAGCACTATATCACTGCCAGAAGCTCAAGCTAAACCAATCACTTTTTAAACTAGAAATGGGCCTGAGACATGATGTTCTGATCTCAATCTGAACTTCACAAAGTTCATGGTGGTTATGTTAGGATTTGGCATTTGGTTTAGGATCTTCTCCACTTTTAACAATGAAGAAAAATCTTAAAGTAACAGTGGACTCTCCTCTAACAAGTTTAATAGAAATCAATGAATCAGTTTGATCCAATCTCATTTCAACATTATAAGAAGTCTAAATAGGTGTCTTTTGCACTGCAGTTATAATAAACCCCTCTAAGTCTCTCTGGGAGTCGTTCTACTATGGATGTGAATTCCAATATGAACAAGATTTGAGGACATCCCTGGATGTATTTGCCTGGTAATTGCTGGCTAAAGCACAAACTTGAGACAGGGAAAGATTTTTAGAACAACAGAGCCCTCTAATGGATTAATGCTGTATTACTGGGTTTTTCTTGAGCGCTGCAGTAAAAATAATTCGGTTTTCAACTTGAAAATAAAACACAAGAGGTAATGAGAGAAGAATTACAGACTATGAAAGCTTATGGAGAGAAACTATTTATTCTGATTCCCAAATAGCCAGACATCACATAAAGAAAGAGACATTGTTCAAATGGAGGATCTAAAAAGAAATCTCTTAGGACCATTTGATATTTTTGGTTTTAAGTAAATAAGCTTTGGGAAGAAGCTGATTTTGCACCATTTTTTGTAATATTTATAAACTCAGAAGGAGCTGAGAGGCTGGCAGCATGTATAACCTTCATTCTGTTTCAGGGCTTGATTTTGGTTTGCCTTCTGCTGCACTGCAGTCAGTGATCTCTGCAGAGCATCCATGTAGTAGAAGGGAATAAACATCTAGTACAAAGGCTGTATAAGGGTGTGCTTTCATGATCAGCTAAAGCAAATCTGAAATCAATGATGTTGAAAGGGCAAAGCTGATACCATACACCTGCACAAACAACAGAACCAACACACATGCACACAAAAAATAGTAACTGAAAAAAATCTGTACGAAAGGAAATTTAAGGGGGGGGGAGCAGTCTTAGATTACCTTAGTCATAATCTGCACCCTGAAAACATGTAACAGAGCAATTAGGAGCCCTTCAACAATGAATTGGCTCTGTAACAGTTTTGTATCAACATATACAGTCAGAAAAACTGACTCAGCATAGTGGGCAGAACTGGTAATGCCGAATATCAACAGAGAAAGATGAAAGGACTACTGGAGGCAAGAAAGATGCTCCCAACGGTTATATGCAGGTAGAGTAAGGAAGAAGAAAGCAAGCAAAAAATGGATGCCTGGTACTGAGACTCTCAAGAGGGACATAGCTAGTTTCTAATGACCTATCACTCTGGAAGAGAAATTCCTCCACAAGTCTGTACACCTCATTGAAAGTACCACATTTGTCCCTTAACCAAGAAGCTCAGAGCATCCATAAGGGAGCACTCAAAAGTATTCGGGGCATAAGATGAATACAGTATTAATTCTGAAGGTAAAAGTGGCTCATTACAATGAACATCCACACAAGAGAGGACTCTCATTGATAAGAATGCATTCCAAGGATTCTCACTGATGAAATACCTGGAAACCCCATGATGGAATAGTAACATTGAGCACTTCAGCACAGTGTGGGTCATCCCACAGGCAGAGACTGTAAAGTAAGTTGGTCAACTTCATTCTTTCTATTGGAATGATGTAAGAGAAACTCAGTGAACTACAGGGTCTTAGGGTGAGGGGCTGGTGTTTGCGTTTTGGTTTTGTTCCTCCTTAAAGACATTTACCTGTAAACTTTACTTAAACTAACTGGTAGGTCACCTATTCATCACAATAATCAAGACTGAGGATTTCAGTATAGCTAAAAAGAGTACTGTGCTCAACTGTGAAGACCAATTTCTCTCCATGGTGCTCATTCAGCAAAACACATCTCGCAGGCTTAAATTCAAATGACATGTAGCCACTTCTGGTGAAATACTGCATGTCTAAATCATTTGTGGAGTTTTTTTATAGCTACAATAAAACAGTATAAATCCATAAATTGCATCATGTTTTTGATTAGTTGGTTGTTGACTGACCTCAAAGAATGTACCTGACAAGTAAAACTGCCTTGGAGCACAGTAAGTAGAAAGAAAAAGAAAAAGAAAAAAAAAAAAAAAAAAAGTCTTTCTTAGTCTCAAATTTCCTGCCATACCCTGGGAAAGAATAGTAAGATCTAATATTGAACATTATGTGGTCCCTCAAGCCCATCTAAATAATTTCACACTTAAAAGGATAACAGGAGAAGAAACTAGATCAACTCCAAAATGAAAAGTCTTACTGAGAGACCATTCACATTTGAAAGAGGAGTTTGCCTATACACAAATTTGAAAGAAAATAAGAACAAGGCAAGCATGTAACAACACCTCCCTCAAATGCCCTCCCAGGTTCCAGCTACTTGTGAGTCATTGATTTCCTCACACAGAAATAATACCTTCCACTTAATGTCCTACAATAGATTTTTCTTCCACTAGTTCACACAGTTATTTGTTGCACCCAATTATCCCCACTTATCCCGTACCTACAGCATCCTGAAGAGTTCCACAGCTAACTACTTTACATCATAATATAGTCATGCAGAAAACAAAACAAAACCCCCTAGATTTGGGGAGTTGAAATGAGAGGCCTACTTCATGTTTTTTAATACTGGATTTGTTTAAAATACAGTGCACAACAGAAACTGGTCAATCTAGGTTCTTAAAAACACAAACAATATCAGTTTTGAACATTAGCTGAAGTATCATTTAAATACCACAATCTACTTCTGTATAGCACACTTTCCAAGCACTGTATTATAGGACAGTGAAACCTGTGCACAAAATAAGCCTTCTGATTTAGTAGAGTGCTTATGGCACACATGTTAAGAGTGAATTAATCCCAGCTCTGCCACTAACCTGTTGTGACACTCAGGGCTTTTCACCTCACCTCACTACATATTCGTTTTTTCCACTGTACAATAGACATAATGATACTTCACCTGCTTTTTGAAGCCTTCTGAGAATTGCAGCAATAAAGTACTACATAAAAAGAGATATGCATTTATATTGAAATGCACCTATTCACAAAGAGCCATCAATTTCCAACTCACTAGTTAAACTATCTTTATAAGCATTCATTCACAAAAAGCATATGAAAAATTTACCTGCTCATTTTTGCAGATCCATACAGTACTCCCCTGAAGTAGAATAAAGATTTTGGCTTTGTATCCTTTCAGCTCAAGATACCCACTTTTCTCAGGGGTGACAGAAGTTCCAGACTGAGAGTTATTATCAGAATGCGATTTCAAGGCATTGAGCACCGTATTAACCCAGTCATTCCTTTCTTCTAAACAAGAAAAAAAAAAAAAAAAAAATATATATGGTTAAGCAGCAACTCCATTCTTCTCTACACATTGGTTTTCCTCTTCTTCCTACTATGCTATGCTGGTTGATGGTATAGCTATACCACTCCAGAGAGAACATCCACTTCGAAGACGAAGTATAAGTAAAAATAACATGAGAGTCTGTATCAGTTGAGATGTTAGCAAAGGCAACCATTCAGTTAACTTGCAACAATCAACATACAAATTGAAAGTTAAACAAACTGATGATCAAAATTCTTGAAATCGTAACTACCAGTTCCAAGATGCTTAATTCCAGACAGCTTGAAGACTGAGGTGGTAGACAGGTGGCATGTTCACCTTCTGGAAGCCAGATCAATGGGAAAGAACTCCAGAAGTTATGCAGCAAAAACCAGGGAGCCTAAATATCATCGGTCACTAAAGATGCAAGCCATCACCAGTGCTATTATATGTTTGGCCATGCTGTTAAGCAAAAACATTTGGCAATTTACAATCTATTCCAGTAAGGTGTAGTGGATAAGCTTGATATTGTCAGGGGTACCGAGTAATCAAGAAAATGCATGTTTTAATATCTTTGCATGCATTATTAATTTAACATCTTACAAATACATGAACACAAGTAGGTGAAGTAATAAAGTTCCACTCAGTCCCACTACGTTCAGATATTTCACCAGACTAAGATCAATATACTTCAGTGCTGAATACTCTGAATGAATTAGACTTGCCCCATGCAACTGGAACATCATGAATATTTCAACTCTTTGCTCTGAAAGATTCAGGTCATAAAATATATTGGAGGTGGGCAAAGAGGGAAGGAAAGTTCTATCCACAGCATATATCATGTTGACACAATCAGTGCCGAACACTGCGAAGAGCACCCTTAGAACAGTAATGTGCTTACTTTGTGTCATGTGTACAACAAGAAGGAACAAATACATGAATTTAAGCATCAGAAAATAGTCTGAAGAGGAAGACAGCTGGACAGACTAGCACAGGGAAGGTGATCCAAGTGCTCCTCTTAGAAGTTTTGTTTTAAGACACGTTCTTTTAACATACTTTGAAAAGATCAATGGAATATTTCAGTACAGTTGAGGACATCAAATTCCTCTAGAAGTCTTTTTTTTTAATGGTATTTCACTCCAATTAAACAAAATCACACTGCATCTGAGCAGATTATGCTCCAATTTGTTGCTATCCCTTAACTACTTATTTTTTTGCCCCCAAATGCCCCTAAACTTTCCAATTCATTATATATAGCTCTTACCCTCTAGATATTTAAATCAATCCAAAAATAGTGTATTTTTAATATAGCAAAAAATAATATATCAGAGCACTGAAAGCGAACAAAATAAGCACTATAATCCACTGATTGCATACCAACATTAGGACACAGGTCAATGAAGACAATGATAGCATTCTTTATTTTGCTACTCCAGCAGAAAGTAAGGGAAGTTAATAAATAAGGTCCACGGGATGAAATATGTATAGAAGTTCCATTTCAAAATCTTGAAAAGAAGTTAAGTACCCTTCAAATACTCCCAGAGCAATTCCCAACCACAAATCCACAGAAAGAATAGCATCAAGTAACAGTTCGTGTGCTTAACAGAAAGCAAGCAGGGTTATTTATACAATTTACTATGAATATATCATCCAGCTCTGGATACATAAAGGACCAAATTACTTGTACAACGCACATTTCTAACGTTAAGTGAACAGCTTTACAGACAGGCCACTATGTCCAAAGATGGTTACATACTAAATGAAAACACAATTTCACACATAACAAGCGGTTGCTCTGAATATATTTTATAAGTCATGATAAATTGTTAACATTTTTGTAGTATTCAAAGGCAACGGTCCATAAAGCAAATTACAGCCCTACAAAATGCATTGCGCTAAGATGGCTATGTTCCAATTTATAAAAAAAAAAAAAAAAAAATTAGAAAAGAAATGTAAAAATAATAAAAACAGACATACTTTTAAACTCAGCTAAGAGCATAAAAATGCCTGAAATTATTTGAGCCAAACCTGGTAAGAAGGATTTGTTCACTGATGCTGCACTCCCGTTACAGCCTGCAGTGAATGTTTACAACCAAGCTATAACCCATAAAAATGGGATTTGATAATGGAAGTGCTGAGAGACCCTTAGCTCTAATGGGTCTGGCATATACTGCTGTAAATACATATTGCATATCTTTTTTTTTTCTAGGTATTCCATTTCATTTGATTGTTTCCATAAATAAGTCATACATGCACTGATATTGATTCCACATATTACAGCTGTAGGCTGATAAAGCATTAAATTAGAAGGCATACTAACTTCCCTACTACAATTTACATTTGTATTCTCTATTAATACATGGCTGAAAATACTGTATAAGGCAGTAAATACAGACACACAGAAAATCCCAGATTTCCTTTGATCACAGCATCACATTCAAGCCATCAACTTCATTGTTGCTCTTTGTCAATTTTACATCAATCAGTGACTGGGAGCAGATGGCTGAGAGCATACAGGCTGTAAGAGCTGCTAGTGAAACCTGAGGAACATCCAGACAAATTCATCTTTGGGAAGGATGGGGGAGGAGGCAGAAGAGTTGGAAAAGAGTATTCTCATTTTGATATTTTTAAAAGCCATTCCCCAACAATTTTCGTTGTTCTTACAAAGCTTACAGTTATCTCCAGTTTCACTTCGAGCCCAAAACAGCTGGATTCCAGAAATATTCCAGGTAAGATAACAAGTTATATTTCACAAATACAATTTATCAGCAATGATTACATGGCTTTATGACAATCATTAGAATTACATGTTCTACTTACCTTCTTTATCCACACGGAAGACAAAAGTCCTATGGGATGTGACAACTTCAAATTTATTCTCCCCATGAACTCTTACTGTTGTTATAGCAGAGAGCAGTATTATTCCCTTTGAGAACACTTCCTATAATAAAAATGAAATAGAAATAGTTAATAACACTTATGAAACGTTAAAGATCTCTCAGGTAATACTACTTGCCTGATGTTTAGGAAGTTCACATACACAGGCTGTACTCCTAAAAGTTCACCACACTATTAATAAAACTGCATCAGTAAGCAAACGACTTCGGTACCTACATACACATCACCAACTTCACAGTTCCGGGTCTATGCACACCTACTGCCTTCTAAAATAGAGTAAAATCCCATGGTGAGCTAGAATGCATATATCTGAGATACCACTTCATAAATTGTCTCATGGCACTAATATTGCCAAATATCATACTCTTAAATTTATGATTTTATGCCAAAGTAAATTACATTGACTATCTCACAGAACCATAATTAAAAAAATATGTAATTATTACACTTGTAGAATAGAATCAGACAAGGGAAAAAATTGTGTCTTCTCCAGAGAGAGAATTCTAAAGAATTCTTCTGTTCCTTCCTGACTCCTTCAGTGGCTAAACAATAAGAACAGTAAATTCACTGAATTTATCCCTAATTTTGAACTCAAAGGGGGTCATCACTTTCTGGAAAAATCCATTGCCCTGTCATTACTAACAAAAATCCTCTAGCTTGGACCAGGTATTTACTTTCCTGCTATACGAGACAGGAAGAGAACAATCCCTCAAAAACTCCGAACCCTCTGATTTGGCATCAGAGCAAGTTTTCCCAGAATTTGCTAATTTCCAACTAGGAATTGGGACAACTGAACTGAACACAAAAGCAAGATGGGAAAAAGGAACTGCTATGAGTACTTTCTCCAAGCAGCTTCATCTTCTAACCTAATTAACCTAAGTATTCTGGGGTGGGGTGGGGGAAGGAAAGCTCAGACTTGCAACACTTCAGAAATACTTCTGCATGATTCCTGGATTCCAGAGTTAACACTGCTGCTCTTGTCTCCACTATGCTGTGATCAATTGGTTTTCTGACTTAGACAATTTAGAAATATTGCTAAGATTTATGATTCAGATGCAGTAATAGTCCAACAGGCAGCTCCCCATAAAGAATTTGTACTGCAATAACTTTCCTCCCAAAGTATAAATTATTATAATAGACTTTATACAAGGACTTAAGGAACCACCGTGAATGCTAAGCATGAAGGATCATTTTTTTGTTTACTGATTTTAATATACTACTGATTTTCACCAAATTCGAACTCTTATGTTGTTTCACTTCTAGGTACTAATACACATCAGTGAATGCAGTTTAGCAAATAAATAGAAATATCAAAGTACAGCTGAAGTGAACATGTCACTATAATTACACACAAGAACTAAAGTCACTCAGAATGGTCTTAGTATTGCACATCTATTTTCATTATATTTGTTAGAAGAGAGATTTTAACATATTTGTTAATAAGGTTGCATATTACGTTAATTACTGATCATTCACAATAGCAAAGCAAACATTACATATGCTATTTCTAAATGTGTTCAGATATCATTATATCACGGTGTTTGCAGGCATCTACTGGCTGTATTTGGTACTGTAAGAGAGTAATTTAGACTGCTGGAAGTCACAGCTTTTTTGTTATTTGCTTAAAAAAAATTAGTCCATTTCCTTTTAAGCTGAGCATAGTTTTGGTTTTGCTATTTAAACAATCATCCTTTTTAAAGTTTTGTTCTCCAAGGCACACATATTTGAAAATACAGTTTAAGCCACAATAATGTCTCAATCTTTTTTCTGCAGCAGCTTCTCCTTCACATGCAAGAAATAATGCTTACTGTTAAAAAGCTCTTGTTGATCAAGATAAAATTTCTCTCTTTGAAATACTCCAGACTAGCAATTATTTTAAGAATATAGAAAACAAACACACACAGCCAAGAACCTCACAGATACTTCTTCTGTTACTGAGAGATGTACACTAGTTTTAAGTCTGATAAAAAATTCTCTGACAGAAAATTTTCTAGTGTCAAACAAAATATTTTTCTTTTATATCAACTGCTTTGATGAAAACTTTTATTTTCAAATACAGCCCAATGTCACTCCTTGACAGTTGTATTTCCGAGTCGGTCTAAAAGATCCCGGAAAACACTATTTAGCACTGCTTTGGCTTTCCTTCCACAACAGATTAAATATGACCCATTTCAAGAATGACAATGGTTTACCTGGTTTGCAGTGAATTTTGTTCTTTGTTATGCTTACATGCAATAACACAACAAAATATTGAAGTTCTCCACATGAAAAGGCAAGACTTTGTCCTAAATCATTAATGTATTTGTCAGGGACCCTAAGCTGTTTTTATATAAAGATTTTCAACATAACCTGCAGGTTCTGCCTTACTACAAAGTGCACATTAGAGCACCAGAGTTCTCCTGCCAAAAATAGGAAGAAATTTGAAACAAAACCTGTGCATATTGGGTAGCTGAAAAGAATTCTCAAATTCTACCTTCCCCTCTTCAGTTTTCTCTCACTTCAGTTCACCACATTCTTTTAAGACAAAACCACACAGGACATTGCTCTGACCACATAAACTTGCTCAGGTCCACGAACATAGAAGAAATGAGCAGCATCACAGATTCAAACAAAAACTGTTCCTAGGTCAGATGGTGTTTGTAGAAAACTAATTTTTTTTTTTCATATATGCAGATATAAAGTAAAAAAAAAAAAAAAAAAAAAAAAAAAGAGATCTCTATTGATAAGTTGATGCACAACTAGATCAAGATTAGAAAAATATTCAGAAAATTGAGGTTAAATCATTCAGAGAAGCATTTGGATGGGCTAAGTACACATTTTCAGGAATACTACCCTCTATGTCTTCCCACCCCATCCTCCACTTGTTTCACTCTTCATTAGCCATATAGTATACTTCCCCTTCTTGAGAACCTCACTCTTCTTGCATTCCTAATTTGAATGACAAATAGAGCTATTTAATATTGGTAGTGTTTCTGGGTAAAATAAACAGTTTCATCCCACTGAGTCTACCCTTCTCTGCTTGTAATAGAAAAATATCGGACTATGCATTGGTTTCCTTTTGAGAACCGCTTTAATTGATACGTGAAACCAAAAGTATAATTCCTTTTAACCTGCTTGCCTGTGTAGGAACATCCTTGGACAAACACACATTAGAATAGACAGAACTTGTCATTAAGATCTAAAGTTAAACCAACAACTTCCCCATTTAAATATATATACATATATATATATATATAGCTAGACTGCCTTGCAACAAACTGTATAACTATCCCTGTCTTTAACCAGAACTGGCTCCTGGCCCCCATGCAGGTCTTGATGGGTCTGCACATAGTTGCTTATGATGTCAAGGTAGCAACACACAAGCAACAGCAAGAACACGCTGGTATCCATCTAGTAGGCAATATGAATACTCTGGGTGTGAGAGCAGTGATCCAGCAGAGACCGCTGTACTAAAAACTCACGTTCCCCAGTGGCACCACTGCTCACCCAACACTATCCCACTGTGCACTGAGAACTATTGGTAGCCAACTATGTTTCCCTCCTATCTGCAAGCTAGTCCAAGAGTTTCACCAAATCTTCAGTTCCCAGAATTTGCTTCAGGCCTCGCAGTTCTCAGACACATGAAGTTCTTAGCATATGTGACTCATCAAGTTAACAAGACAGACACCCAGATTTGGTCAAACTGTATACACACACCGAGCAACCAGCATCTCATTTGATCCCAGGAGTGAGGTTTTGTACTCAGATTCCAGGAAAAGCAAGAGAAAGAGGCTTCAGACCAAGCCTTTTGCAAGCTCCTGATAGTCTAATCTATCATAGAGACCTTTTAAATGGAGGATGGAGAGTTGCAAGTCTTCTATGCATCGTGTGACATGCTAAACATTCCCCTGAGCAGAAAGGAAGATTTCTGGAATCTCTTATGACAGATGAATGTATAACATGTACTATTGTAGAGCAACTGATCTCCAAGTAACTTTTTCAGTGACCTTCAAAAAACAAAAAAAATCCTCAGTGCAGATACAAGATTTAAAATTCTGTATTAGCATTTCTTTCCGTAATTATGCTACAGACAGTGTTAAGCAAATCCCAACGCTGTATTTTTCAAGTCCTTCTTAATGACTAACCCTGCTTTTCTGCTCCTCTGAAGCCCTGGGATGAATACCATAAAGGGGTAATATTTTTTGTCACTGCAATCCAAATGTTATTCCATTGTTCCCTTCAGCTACAAAATCATGTCTTCTACTGTGACTGAAGTAAGCAAGTAAAACCAGACCGTTTCAGGTTCCTAATCAGTAGGCATAAAGATCAATGTAAATAATTTTTTGAGCTTGTTCTTAGTTTCTCTGGCTCCTCAGGAAATAAACCGTCTTTTTCTACTTCAGTTCTACCCCCCTCATAATATAGTAAAATAGGGCTAACAGTGTGCATATTATAAAGCATCTATAGGACTCTTATTGATTACCACCACACAGCACACTGCTTGGGAACTTTTACCTGAAATTGTATTTTGTTCTCAATTTAATATGCATCTTCAACAGGAAATGCTTTCCAGCATGTCAAATAACACACATGCACATAACCTTATCTCCACCAAACATGTATATTATACAATCACAAACATCTGTCACTTTTAAGTTTAAGAACTTCTTCATTTCTTCTAAGAGGAGAAATTAATTAATCACAGAGTGAAAGATAAAGAATTTTTTAGTGGTCTAAAGTGTATTAAATTAAAAAAAAAATATTTCAAAACAAAGCCGTGTTTAAAACAGGTCTCAAAAAAAAATGTAGTTTCTATTGTGAAAAAGTAGGATCAAAAGGTCATATAAGTCTTTTGTACATCTCAATTTCACAAAAGGAATACACATTTTGTTGAAAACCATGATTTACAAATCCATTTTTGTATCACATATCAGAAGTGAAGTACTTTAATCAAAACAACTCATGAGTCTGGAAATGTTTCACTAAGACTCAATCCTTAGATACAGAACCAAAGAACAGCCACTGACATTGCAGTACTATGCTGATTTTAAAGAGACCCATTCAAACATAACCTAGTCAAATGATATGTGATTACTGCTAGAAGACAAACAGGGAAGAGACTTTTTTTATTATTAAAGAGTAAACAAGTGTATGGGGTTTGGGATTTTTAAAAGGTCTTCTATGCCACATTTAATATTTCTCTCAAAATCTCCAGCAAGCTGGGTTCCCATGACAAGACACTTTGCGACCACCATCAAAATAACACAGGATCTCTTAAATCTGTTTTGCATGATCCTGTCCTGTTTTGCAGAGTGCAGCAGTGTCACTCTTCCAATGAAGTAAGAAGTTCTGATAATATCTACCTGAAAAGGTCAGGAATACAAGGCCTTCTAGGAAACAAGAGGATGAACAATACATGAAGATCTCAAGGACACCTTAAAATATTTAATAATGTCTCACCTAGTACTTTGCAATTGACAATGAATTTAAGATGAATATTCATTTGTAATTATTTCTGAATTTCTTCATGGTAATGTGTGTATTACACTGATGCAATTTTATCCCAAACATGACCAAAAAATGCCACTTACCTTTTCATTATTGTAGTAAGAAATGCTGTCTCCATCAAACTTAACCCAGCGCTTCTGAAACACACATTTGCTGTGAATCAAAAATTAATACAATTGAAATTATAAACACAAGTTAACACTGGCTTTTAAGAATGTCTCAAGCACAAATTATAGAAAGGTCAAATCATGTTTAGCTTCCTGTGTGTGGGCCTAAACATTTTGAAAATTAAAACATATCTTAGCACTATCGTATCTTTTCAAACAGAGGATGCTGATTTCAAATGTAACAAAAATATCTGGAAACAAGAAGTAGAGTATTACTGGACTTCTTTTATAAAACAGTGTCTTCATGTTTCTAATCAATTCAGTTTTCTTTATCTCTATGTCCTTCCCATATGCTCTATATAACTGCTGAAGTGATAGAAGAAAAAGAACTTTCAATAATGTAATTTTGCTTGAAACTAACAAGGACAAGAACTGACTGTTTTTATTGGAGGGAAAGGAATACTCTGAACACAGAGTATACCTTTAAGTATTACAAGTTCTGCAAGATACTTTCCAAAAAAGAAAGCTGAGAACCTATAAGGACCTCCTAAAAAATTTTTTTTACATGAAGCTGAAGTAGTCTGTTATGCTCATTAAAAAGGCTGACAGCCTATTAGTTATCATCTGTAAAAGTTTCAATTCTAAAATCTATTAAACAAGTTAATTAAGCAAGAACAAGACCCCACCCTAATGTCTCTTTTCCCAACATTATCTCCTTTCCTGCTAAATGAGTGCTCGGCTTTAGGATTAGCAGATTGTGATAGTTTATCAAAACTTTAATCAAATAGCAGCTCTGGCTTAATTAACTTGTATTATATGGCTACAATAAATCATCATTTTTCATAACCTGGAAAGGCCAATGTAAAAATCTATTTTCCATTAAAATGTCAATAAACTTCAAGATGATGCAGGGAAGAAAAACTGAACCTAAGTACCACATACAACGTGAGTAAACTGAATGGCTTTACAATTTATAGTGAGTTAACTAAAAAGAGAAGCTGTACTTTAAATGCACGATTTGTAGCAATTTAAGAAAACAGTATATATTCATTCCCCTGAGGAGATACAAAGTGCCAGGTGTAAATGAGAGCTCTATAAAAGAAGGGAGGGGGTGGTATAGAACAGAAAGAAACATTCAGTTGGTGGGGACTGAAATAAAAATATGACAGTGCTTCAAGGGATGAAAAAAATAATTGTTTGGTTTGGTTTTTTTTTTTCCTTTGGTTGGTTTAAGTCTTCAGGTATTTGAGAAATGGTACTGTAGGAAAGAGAACCAAAAAATGTAGCATTCATTAAGCCACATTTAAGAAAGTCCTTTAAATTTAGCAAAGGAATATCACTGGCTCAAGGCTAATAACCCTGCAACTGTTCTACTCAGTCCTAACCAGTACTAATTTTGTGGTTAACTCATTATCTTTTTCAAAGAATATATTCTCACACAGTACTTTATCGAAAGCCTTCACACTTTGTTCACAACTCTATTCCTTCAAAAGGCACAAGACAAGTCAACAGGAATCAAGAACTATACTTTTTAATCACTCTATTAGCTAACTGACAAAAGCGTTGTTTAAAGAAAAAAAGGATTGAAATAAAACAACAGTTAATGCTAACTGAACCTCTCTGACAAGTCAGTACACGAACAATTCTGAAGAAAAGATGTGCAAATGTATATTATACTGGGAAAAGGCCTTTTGACTCTGCCTATAATTATTCTTTGATTCCTTAGAAAAAGTAAACAAGGACAATCCGTAAGTGTGAATGAAAAAAATTTTGAAATAATTTAAAATAAAAAAAAAAAAAGTTTGAGCACATTGAAATTCCATGATGGTAAAATAGGTTTGGTAAACCAGGTTTATTCCTTCTTGCTATTCAGCTTCAACAGTGTATCACTGTATCAACACAAATAAAGCCAAAATCCAAAAAATTAGAACTTGCTAAATCAGAACTCTTAAAAAGGAACAAAAAAAAAAAATGGAAATTGCAATACAGTAGAGCTCCTTCCAGTGGGCTCAAACCAGACAGTATTCTCAACCATTTTAATTCAATAACTTTGTCACTAAACTGAAAAAAAAATTTAATTGCTGTACTAGTTGACGAGTACCGATGATTATCATAGCCCCAAATAATGAAAGGAAAGGCCAAACAGTTTAATACCACCTTTCAGTGTAGGTAAACACACAGTTCTAAGAACAAAGAATGAAGAACTACTAAGGCTTGAGTAGGAGTACAGTAAAGTAGATGTATTACAGCACCAACAAGGACAACAGCTTTAATTTCTAGATCCTAAGTACTAGTGAAGATTGGAAATAGACTTAAAAAGTAGAATTGTGCCACTTTCAATACGAAAATTAATTTAGAAAAGAGTCATAAGAACAACTGGAGAACTGTAAACTACAATTTAAAATGATGAACAGTCTATTCAGTTTATTTAAGAGGAGGTTAGAAGAATTTCATCAGAATTTGCAAGTATCATGAAGGGAGGATCTGATAATAGAGTGGTCTTCAGTATAAAACAACCTAAGAAGAGCTAGAATTTAAAGTAGGTTAAAACAAAACAATTACAAAAACTTAAAAAAAATAACAGAAATTAACCATAAGATTTTGGGGGTTTGTTTGTTGGGTTTTTTTACCTACAAATGTGGCAAAGAGTTTATTCTTCTATTGTGTTCCTCTCTCCTCTTCGTTATTTGAGATCTTAAAGCAAGACTTGGGCTCAGATTCCTCCCATCAAACTTTAGGCATATCAATAAATTAAATTAGCAGACAATTCACCCTAGATGCACTTCTAAACTCAAAGCTCAACTTATTTGCACAATTCTGAAACCAACAGGATCTCCAGTCACACTAATTATTAATTTATACATCTACAGCTAAATTGGTAAAGTAGTATTTCAGAATCAGAGTTTGTTCTCACTTACTTTGTGGCCCACAGAAAATCAGCAGAGTTGTACATAAATATTGGAAATACTGGTACAAATTAATTCTGTACTTTTCTGCTACAGTTCATGAGTGGTGATCAACATTATTAATAAATACATTTTTCCTGAATGCACCTCCAAAATAAACTCTAGAATAAGTAACGTCATTAAAAACAAGAATTCAGAAGAGCCCTATGCTCTTGCAACAAAACCAGTTCCATTTCCTTTCCCATCACAAATAGCAAACAGTGACCAAATACAAACTTAACATCTTTCACGCAAACATACATCTTCACAATTATACAGTAATCACTGCAAATACCATACCCTTGAGGGGATAATTTATCCAGCCATCCTGCTTTAACCTTCTTTACTGATGGTCCATAAAAACAAGCATACGGTGTTATTGATTCATTTTCAGTCAAAGTTTGATCTCCATCAAGTTGCTGAAAAGGCATTTGTTCACTGACCAAGCGATTTGAATCTCCACTTTGTATCTTACTACAAGATGCTGAGTGTGTTTTGGCTTTATTTTTCTTCTTCTTTAAAGGCAAAGAACGTTGTTCTACAATAGAATATACAGATTCACTTTCAGATTCTTCTGGTGCTAATAACTTGTTTTCCTGAGACAGGGATTCATTTTTTGTAAATTCCTTTTTCTTCTCTTCCCGATTATTAAAGGAACTAGAGAGAAAAAGTGCATTTTACTCTTAATATATTGCTACAATGCACAAATACATAAAATTATTTATTAGAAAAAATATTGGTAAAATACATTACAAATATGTTTATAACTTGTTTAATCATTGTGATAACTACAGACATGCTAAACACAATGTATCTTTTAATTATGATCATACTGAATCCTACTTTCTCCATTCAACAAGTCTGGTAGCATGGTATAGACTGGAGACTTAAGGAGCATAGTAGCTCCCATTTCATCAAACCACTGGCCACTGCCTCATGACAGGAGTAGAGAATAGGTTTTAGTTTTGTGTTTGGTTTTTTTCCTAATGAAGAGGTCAGTATGACAGTACTCAGACATGGTTAGCTAGGAGACATGCAAAAATAAAACTTGTCTTCCTTGTTCTGACTGGGGAAAAGAGGAACATCTTCCAAATCCACAGAAGATCCTCAAACCTGGGTTAGAGAGCCTTAGGACAGCCACAGAGCCAAACTTCACCTCCTATAGCATGGGGTAAAGGCTCAAATAGGAGAAAAAAAAATAAATACAATCATGGTTGTGCCTTCAGAGGTAGAGATCTACTTGTGATATCAGTAAATAACTCTTTCCTCTTTACATTTTGCATTGCTCTATAACTCTTATTTAATACCATAGATTCTTGTAAGAAGAATAGTCTTCATTCATTCCCAGATCCAATTTATTTCCACAAGCCAGGAATTCATTTCCATGAAGTTCCTGGAAAAGAAATATATTGTAAGCAACATTTGCACTGAAGTAGTAAGTGATGTTTAAATTACTGTAGACATAGATCACACACAAACAACAGTCTAACTAGCAAAGCTATTCTTTGCCACATTTTCAAACATGCATTTGAAAGATCATGTTTTTAAAAGTATTCTAAGAAATATTTTCAATATTTTCATTTTAAATAATACTTATTTGAGCATAGTCGAAAATACCTGATACAAACTAGATTAAGAAATCCAGTGCACAGAAATATCAGTGCTCTGGTTTTTCTTGAAGCACAACTGAATATTATTTTTACCCTGAAATTTTCTAACCTCAAGAGCCACATGTTACATGCAGATGAAGTATACCATTTATGATTTGCCACTGCTAGCCTATCTATAATATCAATACTTCTTCTCTGAATTAAATGTACAGCCTTCACAGTACACTAAAGATAAAATAAAGGTAAATTCAAATTCCTACAGTAACACTGTAGTCAGTCATATCAAAAATATTTCACATTTTCTTGCCAAGATCTTCTTCCTAAAAGGCACATTTATTAATGTTTGTTTAGAAATTTTTATCACAAACTGCTTGCAGTGTACAAAATGTCAAGGCTAACACTGTTCAAGAACGTTACATTTCACACTTCCTAAACTTGATCTGACAATCATACTGCATTACCAAGCTTCTCATTACTCATCTTTCTTCCTCTAAAAAAGAAAAAAAACTAAAATGAACATCTTCATGCTTTCTGATGGAAGCATTTTAATTTACTCATTTAAGCTTTGATGTGTATGTCACAAAGCTTAAGGGTGGCAGAAAAAAGTGAATAAGCTTTCACAACAGTTGCCATTTTTGTTCTGAGCAGCAGTACCTCATCTTGTACTTGAGGGCTCTACCTTGGCAACATGAAAAGGCAAGCTTAAGAAAAGCACATAGCCCAAAGCCGAGTATGTGTACACTGCAGCAAAAATTGTGCAAATCGCAGGCTGCTACTGGGATAAACCTAGGTGAACAGTTTGCCTTCCTCTGCCAGCTAGATCCATCATAAAAAAAAAAAAAAAACACACAAAACAACACAAACAAAAAAAACCACCACCAAAAACCACCACCACGCACACACCACACTATTAACTATGTTGTAGCACCAAGGATTAGAAAAAAAAAAAAAAAAAAAAAAACACATCCATAAGCCTTGCAAACAAACTAAACGGAAAACTCAAAAGCAACCTGTCCGGTGCTTATCAATTGCTTGGATTGACTGGAATCTCACAAAAGGAGGGGAAATGGCAGTGTCCCACTTCTACACAACAATAAAGAGGCTAATACCATCACCCAGGAAACGTTTTCAGAGTAAAAACGGTCAATATCTTCTATCTTCATTTGCTTATCAGGGTGCAACCAACCACAAACCATCCCCACTGAAGCTATGTGGTAGGACCTCTTCCTCCCGCTCATGAACCATTACAATAACAGTTCTATGCCCTGCTTGTGCCCACTCTGCAATCTTCAGCACTTGGGCAAGTGAATTCAGGGAGCCTGAGAACTTCCAAACAGTAATCAAGAAATGCATTTCTATTGCCGGTAGATATTAAAATGTAGAAGTCCACAAATGAAGACAGGTTGTGGGGACGGGGAGTTCTATTTGCTCACAAAGAGATATATTTCACACAAATTAAAACCCAAGCATTTCCAATGTATTGTTTACAGAATTACTCGGCAAGACGTTCAGACTCAGGACAAGAAAAAACTCCCATCTCTCAACTCCTGCAAATCTCTGAGGTATTATACAAAGGAAGTTAGCAGCAGCATTTTCTCCTACAGACAACTTTATAGAGAGAATTATTTCTTAAAAGATAGGTATATATATATTACACAGAAACTGTCTCTAAATATGTACTGTTCTTATGCATAGGAAGCACCTACCCTTAAGGAAGAAATCTGGCTTCTGGATCCAAGAGAGATGGAACTGCCTACTTGCAGCCCTGTATAAAAATCCTCTATTTTTTGGTCAGGAAGTAATTCAGATACATTTTTGGTTTTAAGCTTTTTCTAACAGGTAGTCTTGCTGATCACAACAGGAAGTCAGGAAACCTGAATGCTAAAACACAGACTGCCTGAAGAGTATCAGGACTGAAGCTACATTAAACAAAGACTCAATGCCATTCCGGACAGGCATCTTCCTTAAGAGATACTACCTTGATCTTCTATTAAAGCTCATGTCACACAGTTCTCCTCAGGCTGATTCCTGAATCATGGTTTGGCAATAAAATTTTGTAACAGGTCCATAAAGATAAATTCCTCCTTTTAATATATTAAGCATGCTTATTTTAAAGTGGTAAGATTTGCAATCTGGCCAGCATTCCACAGCATCACAACACTTAGGAGCTCACATAGTTTACTGAAGTGAATATGCATGTTTAATTTAGTCTGACAGTCTAGAGCAAGAAATAAAGCCAATACTTCACTCTAGAGGCACGAACTCATCAGAATTCAGTTCTTCTGTGAAGGATTCTAATATACTTGACTCATCAGTTGGACACAACAGTAAATCTGCTCTAAAACATCTGGATTTTTGTGTTATTTATAAATATTAAAAAAAAAAAAGTTCCTTCTTCAGGTTGCCCTTTAGAGGTTTCTGCTTCTAGTTGTCTTTCTTCCTGACCCAAGTCAAAGGCATATTTTCTTTACAACCTTAATTCCCTGTTCTCTCATGCTCTCTTACCTCCAGTCTGTAGTGACTCATTACCTATTGCTACAGACACTCCCTTTATAAAAGCCTATAGAAACCTTTGCTTCATTACATCAATGAAACGGGAAAAAGGGTAATGGCCAACTTACAAGCCCTTAGAACAAACTTCAGTCAGTCAGTATAACAATTTGCTACATTTTCTTGTGTGTAGACAAAACTATATTCTCATGTGAGATTATCCTTTAAAATGAAGCAGCAGTTACAAGCCCTAAAGTCTCAGATACTTTACAGTGTTACCTAAACTTTCTTATTTGTTCCTTGGATACCTGATACATACTGAAAAAAATCTGAAAGTGAAATTTATCTTAGGACCTTTGTTTTATAGTTCTTCTTTACGACCTTTGTCTGCAATTAAGTTCTAATTGAACTAAAATTAACTATGAAGTTTCCAACAGGCATATAACAAATATAATTCAAAAAAACTGTTCACTTACATGAAAGTGATAATTAAAAACCAAATCTTCAGATCAGGGAAAGTATGTTATAATATACTGCATTAATCATGATTCTACAACCAGCAGAAACAGCAATTTTATTTCAAGCAGTTAATCCAGTTTAACAGCATGGTCTTTTTGTATTTGGTGCCTTTGTAAGATAAGAAATATTGCTGACAACCTTCCTGGTTATGCTTTTTTTTAACCTACCTTTTCAATGAAAGGTACAGAATAATGCTAAGACATAGCAAGAAGGCTAGGAAAACTTTTTTCTAGAAAACCTGCTTATGCCATTGAACTAATTACAAAGTTAAATTTTGAATTTTTAAAGACATTGGCAGAGACAACAATAACTGGCACAGACAAGATGTTCACAAAGAAAGAAAACAAAAGCTCAAAAGTTACCTTTGTGTGCAAGTAACAAGAACTAGAAGGAGAAACAAGACATGAATTTATGTGTACCTCCTTAGAAAGTCAACAAAAAAAAAAAAAAAAGCACAACATATTTCCAAGGAAAAGAAATTACGCACCAAAAATAGAGATCATTTTTATGCTTCTAAATCCACTCCCATTAGAAAGTGAAATTTGAATAATTTGTTTTCACTAACCAATTCTTAAGAAATTAAAATTGGGGAAAAAAAAAAATCCTAGGCATCCATTTGAGCAGCTTTCATTTTAGTCAACAGTTTAAAAGTGAAACATTAAAGTGAAGACCAGGACAGAAACTAAGAATAATTTACTGTTTCCTCTAACTCTGTGGCTTGAGATCAGCTGGGACAAGTATATGCAATCACAGAATCAACAATTTCTGGTCTGCATCCTGCTGAGACAGAAGTAGGAGCTGGGATTCACGGCATTTGGCGGATGCCTCACTAAGCTAATTCAGCCCCCAGATCTCTACATGATTCAGAAGTCTGTCCACATGCCATCTATGGCACTCACACCATCAATTACTGACCCCAACAAAAATGTTCACTTCAGAGAATCCTACAATAAAACTGACTTTCTGGGTATACAGCAAGTTTAGGGGATGCATGAAAAAAAATACTAGAAGTCCTGAGAATTTTCATATACAGGAATTAAAAAAGGGTATGGCCAAAAGCGACCATTAGATCATCTAAGCTAACATGTAAGCTATTGTCATAGGATATACATGAGCCTGTGTAGAGATGCCCAGTCTTGATCTGCAATTATCAGAAGAGATAAAAGCCACTTTTACCTTTACTAGTCAATTCTAATGGTTACCCAACACTTAACCTCACTTAGGCACAAAGTACTACAATATACCACTGTACCTAAGAGGGTAAAAAGAAGGCATCAAGGTAGTCTGCAATTGCCTGTAATGACAGTTCTGCATTTGATACAGCAGCTCTAGACACTAAAAAAAAAAGTCAGTTATCTGTCCTGTGTTATTTAAAAAAAACCCTAACCAACACACACCACAGTTTCTTACTATTGAAGAGTATAAAGTGTATCTTGAGATTAAGAAAAGTCACTACTCCACAAATATTTGCACTATAAACCTTCTGCATGTACCTAAAAAGACAGAGAATGTACCAGGAACTGAAAAAGCAGAGGAAAAAAGAATTAAGGGTAATATAAAATACTTAGCATGAGGATTAAAGTGAAGGTAGACCATTTATGTCCAGACTTTTCAACTTACTTTAGCATCTTTAGAGTTGTCACAAATAAAGGTTTCCCCATATGGAGAGATGATGGGTGGCTTTTCTTCTGTGAAAGTTTCTTAAAGCAAAAAAATAAATAAATACAGAGTCATACAGTGCAATGCTCTAATAAAGCACTAATAAAATCAACAAGGGACACAGGTTTTTCTGCTTGTGATTTCTCTGTCCTTCTCAGAAAAAAATTTTTGAAGAACAAGAAACAATTTCACATTGCTGAAGTCCAGACACTTTCCGCCCCCCTCAAACACTGCTACTATTACTACATAATTTGGATATAACTTGCACATAGGCATTTTCTTCTTTCCTACCCAGCATCAACTTAAAAACCCCAAAACATTTTATTGCATCCTCTTAGGAGCAATAGCTCCAAAGTGTCCTTTATTCTGACTTTAAAAACCAAACAAACAAACAAAAATTCATTTGTGCACAATCTTCACTTTGCCACCAAGTATTTGCTTGAAATTAATATGCATAACTTAGAATAAGACATACCTCTAAAATATTAAAGAACTTTTGTTTACAACTGACTGCACAAGACTATAGACTCTTCCAGTAAACTATTTAATACAATTAATTTCCTGTTATTTCCTGGAGCTATGAGCACTGACTTAACAAATTAAGCAGCATCGGTCAGGAATACACTCCTTGTATCTTTTAAGAAAAAGCTAATTCTGCTTAAAAAAAATCTGGATTGAATCTTAGAAACTCAAAATACTGTAGTCTAAAAAGTATATTAAAATAAATGAGGTTTAAAAACTGGATTTTATAATTTTCATTTTATTAGTTCACAAACAAAAACTAAGTGAAAATGCAGAAGTGGTTAAATGCTCTGCTGTTACATACATCACTTCTTCCAGACACCCAATATTTCTTAAAATAAGAAAGTCAATACTCATTTTAGACAACTTCTGGTCTGAGGTTTCTTTTTCCTCAATATTCAAGATGTAAATATCAGCATGCTCAACTCACTGTTTTGTGAAATTTGCCTCCCAGTGTAAGAAATATTTACAAGATCCACATTTCTTCTTTTCTGAAGGGAACTTGAACAAAACAAAGCACAAAATTAAAACATTAAGTGAATTTTCCCAGAAATAGAGCAAAAACATCTTATGCAGTTAAACTATTAACATTATAGAAATATAGAATCGTCAATTTGAAGTCCTGGGAAAAATTCTGATTTAATTTAAAAGTTACCCAACAGTGTGTTTTCCTCCCTTTATGACATGGAATACTTCTCTAACCCTAGACCACAACTTGAGTTTGGTTTATTTTGTTTTGTTTTGAATTGATTTTATGATACATTTAGATTGCTGGGAAGCATGGAGATCACCCATTCTTCCCCCATCCTTTACCTTCCCTCCTCCTTCACACTGATTACTAAGGACAACATTTAAAGAAGGATGTAATATGAAAAGCCTAATTTAACATTAAGCTCAAAGAGAGCCTGGGCATGGGAATCCAGACAAAACATGCTCTCAACCACTAAAAAAAAAAATTGCTGTAGTTTTGATTTCCTCAGGTGAATTTTTTTCCCAGCAAGTTCTCAACCTGAGACACAAACAACATTGCATTGCAACTGCCTGTGACTACCCACTGCACGTTTTGTAGATAGGTAAGAATGTATCCCCATACACAACAGAAAAATTATTTTATTACTGGTGTTGTGCCGACCCCTAAGTTTTTCAGCAATTTTGTGTATAGTGGCACTCATCACACTGCTAAAGATCACATTTTTTTAATTATTAGTATTGAGATTTCATGCTGAGACAGAAGCTTTAGAATAACAACACAGGAACAAATATGCCTGAACTCATACGTTTCTAACCCATCTTCACTACTCTAGCAGTCTTTGTTAGAGCTGTTCTCAGTCACGCTCCAATTTCTCCTGTTAACATCAACAATTGGTAATTTATCCTCTTAATTTCGTTTTCTCTGCTTGAAATAAGTGATACTGATCCTTGTGCATCCTTACAGAATATTCGGTGACTGATAAAAGCCATACAAGATCCTTGAAGATTTCCTAACAGTTTGCAGGTCCTCCATCCTTCAAAGCCAAAGGTAAGAATGTTGTACTAAAAATATCAATATTCCTAATTTTTCTTTCCCCACTTCCCCACTTGACGTATTGAGAAATTTTATTCTTTTAAGATTAGCTATATTCAAACCTTAGAAATACTGTTCCATGAAGTCCAAGTTGAATTACTCCATATTAGAGGCTGATGTTTCTCTGTGACAGAAGGCACACATTTATGAACTACTATTTTGTATCATTTTTAACCCATGCCTAAATCTGCCCCAAACAAATTATTAAATTCAACACAGAAGCCACACCTTACTTGACTTGACATTTCAAATGTTATCCAGGTTATATCAATTAAGTTCCTCAATGATATTATGTAAAATCCTGGTTTTAGAAAACACAGGGTGAGTTTGGCCAGTGAAGGCGGATCATGGCCAAGCTCCCATACATAACTATTTACTCCTCCAAGCTATAATTACAAAAAAATACACAGCAAATATTTTTAAAGTCTGTGTTTCTTCATATATTTTACTAGAATTCATATAGTTACATCTTCTGAAGCTACATTAGCAAACTAACTTCATTCATTTGTACTAACCTAATTTTAAAGTACCTGGTATGCTTACCAAAAAAAAAAAAAAAAGGCAAAAAACCTGACTTTTTCAACACAGGCCAGATATTCTGCTGTTAAATTGGGGGTTTTTTAAGGGCATTAATAGGATTAAAATAAATCAGAGATACAGAGATGCAGCTTTGACTCAAAGAGCTTTTAAAATTATGGTTTTCTTTCTTAGGTAAAACAGTGAGTCATTGGCTTAATTTCAGGGTGGATGGATTTAAAAGTGGGTAATAGTAATGGCAACGAATGAAGATAAATTCACCAGGAAATGAAAAATAACAAATCATCTTACAAAGACGTGCATTTTTTTAATTCATGTATTTTTCAGGACTTGTGTATTTCTTTGTTTTTTAATTATGTACCTACATGCATGCATACATGGACAGAACATCTGCTAATAAGCAAACTATAGTCTTTTTTTCCAGCAATCAAAAATAAAACCTTTTTGTCATTTTGGGGAAAAAAAAAAGTTCTAACTTATGTCTAATAAAAACTATCTCAAGATAGAAAATGAATGAAACAAGTTTACCTTTAATATCTGCTTGAAAGATTATGTATAACAAACAACATACAGTGCAAGCTATAAAATTATAATAATTTGTCAATGCTCAATAGAATAGTTAGCTAGTTATTGTACAAATTGAATACCTGGATTAAAAAACAGAAAAATACTAAAGACTTCTTTGGGGGCAAATAAGATTGGGGAAAAAAAAAAAAAAAAAAAAAAAATCTTATAACTACACCAATCTATGGCTTCCTTTAACCATTTCCAAATTTAATACTTCTTCAGATGAATTATCATCTTTATTTTGCTCTCCAAAGGAAGGTTAGTGCGAGCAGTCTGCCAATCACAAAACGTGCCAATTTTACAAAGATATAATAATAATATCAATCAAATTATCACCTTGTTACAACTGTGGAGATTAAGACCCACTATTTTCATATATTAAGAGGTACCGGATGCGGCTCGGGCTGCATAGTCCTCCCCACCGCCCTTTCCTTACACATAAACAGGATGAAAGGGTGTGATGAGGCAGCTACTAGTCTTGCTAAAGGCTGAGAGACTGCAAAGGTGAGAGCTTCGCACTGGGCTGAGCTGAGCTGTTTTATTCAATATACTCCTGTCACCTCGCAAATGAAGTGAGGGAGAGAGGTCAGTGCAAGCAGTCAGTACTTCAGCCTTTTCTGGCATTCATCTGCTGAGTGTTTTAAATGAATGAAGCTTTTGTTTTCAAACTCATTCAAAACATGTTTGGTTTTTGGTTTTGGTTTTTTTTTTTCCTCTCTATCTTGAGACCTAACACTCCCATAACACAAACACATCAAAAGCACTCCAGCACGCTGTGTTACAGCTTTGGGGTTCGCACACTGCTTGCAGAGGTAAATTAATGGTGAGGCTTGACCATAGGAAACAAGAGAGAGCAGCTTCTCCTTCCTAAAAAAACTGCGTTGTGTGACAGAATACAGAATAGAGAGTAACAGTAGCATCAGCTTGGGCATCTCATTAGCAATCTTGACCACTTATATGTTAAGAAATGGAGTCTAAAGAATGTCAGCACCAAACAAGAAGTTTCAACCATAGGATCTGACAGCTGCAGAAAATGAATAGTGCCTGCTCAGGCCAAGCACCATTATCTATTTATTTCCATTCTCCTCCAAATGCAACATGTTTCCCACAACTATTTTTGGACTATTTCTTCTTCTTTCTCTTAATAAAGAATCAGAGCAAACCCACTACTGAACAATACAAGCGTCATGGTTTAACCCCAGCCAGCAGCTAAACGCCACGCAGCCACTCACTCATCCCCCTCCCAGTGGGATGGGAGAGAAAATCGGGAAATGAAGTAAAACTCCCGAGTTGAGGTAAGAACAGTTTAATAAAACAGAAAAGAAGAAACTAATAACAATAATGATAACACTAATAAAATGACAACAGTAATA
>JAVJGG010000054.1:23411030-23459130 GCA_035590195.1 Aviceda cuculoides | reverse complement strand
ATGTCTTTCCTGTAGTGAGGGGCCCAAAACTGAACACAGTACTCAAGGCGTGGCCTCAACCAGTGCCAAATACAGGGGAACAGTCACCTCCCTGCTCCTGCTGGCCACACTATTTCTGATACAGGCCAGGATGCCATTGGCCTTCCTGGCCACCTGGGCACACTGCTGGCTCATCTTCAGCCAGCTGTCAATCAGGACGCCCAGGTCCTTCTCTGCTGGGCAGCTTTCCAGCCACTCTTCCCCAAGCCTGCAGCGCTGCATGGGGTTGTTGTGACCAAAGTGCAGGACCCAGCACTTGGCCTTGTTGAACTTCATACAATTGGCCTCAGCCCATTGTTAAACTGACTTGCAGGAACTGAGTAAGTGTTGGTAAGATGCTGTAAAAAGGACGTGTTCAACACCTTCATCTACTACTGTTGAGGGGAAAGGCCTGGAGGGTGGTGCTTTTACACCCCTACTTAAAATGTTCTTGTATTTCAAAAGGTATGTTGCTTCTCTTCAGTTTACTTTGTAAGGAAAGTAAGGCAGCTTATTCTTATATTTGCATGGAGGCCTGATTTTCTGCTGGAAGAAAAGCACTTAGTGTTATTATTGAAAACAGTTTTCTCATCTTCATCTTGGTTTTGCATGGCACAATCTGCAAGTGCTGAAAGCCTTGATTCTAAGGGAAAAGCTTTCATGCAAGGAAGCATTCAGAGTGCTTGGGACTCTTCTGCAATGTTGTGCTTCTCTAGGGGAGAAGACCAAATGTTTGATTTATTGTGCACATGGTTCAGGATGAGCTTTGTGTCATCGTTTAACCCCCCAGCCAGCAGCTAAGCACCAAGCAGCCACTCACTCGCTTCCCCCCCGACCCAGTAGGATGAGGGAGAGAATTGGAAGGAAAAAGGTAAAACTCATGGGTTGAGATAAGGCAGTTTAATAGAACAGAAAGGAAGAAACTAATAATGATAATAATAACAATAATAAAATTACAGTAATACTAATAAAGGGATTGGAATGTACAAAACAAGTGATGTACAGTGCAGTTGCTCACCTCCTGCTGACCAATGCCCAGTTAGTTCCTGAGCAGTGATCCCTCCCAAGGCCAACTCCCCCCATTTTATATACTGGGCATGATGTCACATGGTATGGAATATTCCTTTGGCCAGTTTGGGTCAGCTGCCCTGGCTGTGTCCCCTCCCAACTTCTCGTGGCCCTCCAGCTTGCTCGCTGGCTGGGCATGAGAAGCTGAAAAATCCTTGACTTAGTCTGAACACTACTGAGCAGCAACTGAAAGCATCAGGGTGTTATCAACATTCTTCTCATACTGCACTCAAAACACAGCACTGTACCAGCTACTAGGAAGACAATTAACTCTATCCCAGCTGAAACCAGGACAACAAGTAACAAAGTTGGGGGATATGAAAAGATCTAAAAGTATATAGAGTTCATCAGCCTGCAATTTTATCTGTGTAGCATTCTGTACAACAAAGAGGTCTACCATGTTATAAATCTTCTTAAGCTTTTTCTTTGAACAAACTGCTGCTCTGAATGATGCAACACTACCTATTTCACCTAAGAGTGACTGCTAAATGACATGATCCAAAGCCTCTAAAACTATCTCTATACTTGCTATCTTTAATCTTGTGCTAAAGGCATGTCAGTGGCTAGCTCCATCCATTGCATTACTTTCACTATTTTGTCTTAACAAAAGCCTCAATTTTTCACTCATGTCTGTATGGAAGGAGTCACTTAAAACAAAAGTATCAAGAGAGACCATGAAACTTCCAATCCACTGCGTTTAACCCTTTCTTCTGTTCCACAGAATGACTGGGGAACCTTATTAAAAATTTAAGACTTCTCACTTAAATCTAGGATGCAGAGTCTCAGAAAGGCTGATGACTTTGTCTAATAAAGGTGTTTTGGATGCAGATTATTTTAATTTTAGAAGATTATTTGCAATCCCCTTAATAATTCCAGTGCTTCTAAACTTTCAAGTGACCTTTACTAATTCTGTACCAACAAAGCTTATAATGTTATAAGAAGGAAAAGTTGAGCTGAAAAGAATCTAGCATAACTACACATCACTTCCAATACTGATCAACCAAAAACTTCCAAAAACTGCACAATAACTCCACTATCACGAACACCGTGTAATTGTTCCTTTTTTTTTTTTTTTTTTTAATTTCTGCACCCCTCATTACTACAGTGATGCCACATATACTTCAAAGAAGAAAGAAAACCAAAATATTTCCAACTTCTAAAACGCTATGGTGTCTTACCAGCTGACAGCATGTTTTAGTTACAGGCAAAAGCCAGGAGCACAAGTGAGGCACAGGGAAGCAGATATAATTGCAGGAGAGGCAAGCACATAATTACTAACAAAAAGTGACATGGTCACAGCACTAGCAAGAGCCACAAGGAGGTCCACTGTATGAACTTTTTGTGCCAGAAGGCACATAGGAGACCATGAGAAAAGCATTTCCTTACATAAAAATTTAATGACTAATATCCATGAGCAACTAGAAGGAAATGTTGTGTTTCCCAGAAGATTTCAGCAGGATTTCTCTGCCTCTATGGTAAAGCCTTCACACAATGTAATAAGGATGAAACCAGCATCTATCAATAAAAGTCAGTTGAGAGTGTTTATCTATGCAATTCTGTAAGACAGACACTATCTTTCCTGAGGTTAAAGATGCTGCAAGCTGCCATTTTAGAGTTCCGTATTAATTCTTTGCCTCTAAAAAAAATAACCAGCAAGGTTATCAAGAATGTTTCTGGGAAGTTTAAGTTCTGTTTTGAAGTTCTGGTTTAGCCTTGATCTTCCTCAGACAAACTGCTACTTGTCCTTCAGGACTTCCCTATTGTTATAACTGGAGCATAAAGATGAAGAAAAGCTAGAGCTCACAAATTAAAATGGTGTCTAATGAAGTTAGTGACCCAGTCACATATCAATCACTAATAGATTGGGATTTGGAGGATTTACTTCAATGGTGGTAAAATTACAAATATAGCATATTCTCTCTATTGGATGATTGTTTCTCAAAAGACATTAACAGTACTCTTTAGTAGCTATTGTTGTTGTTATCTTTTTACCTGTAGCCAAGTATTGTTATCTTTTAGGATGAGATTCTCATTTCAGCTCAGCAGGAATAGCTTTATTATATGAAGTAGGGATAATCACTCCACAAAAGTTAATGTAAAGCTACTCCTCACCAAAAAATGTTTATACTTAAGTTTCAATAAGCACAACTTTTTGGTGATTTAGAAGGCACTGATGAAACATTTTTTAAGGCACACAAAAACCTCTTAATTGTTGCAAAGAATCTTTGCCTCTCCATCTCTTCAATCAAACAATTGTATTACAACATTTAATATTGGCTTCTTTCGATAATCTAAAAGAAACTTATAACTGCTGGGAACACTGCATTTAGGGCATGTATAAACTCGCCAATGATGTTTCTAGCTGCTGAGATACACAGATGAAAAAGACAAGATAAATACAAAGCATTCTCAGACATGTCCCTTCCAGGGATAGATAGTGGTTTAAGAAAAAAAAAAATGACTAAAAAAAGTGCAACCTAATGATTTGCATATGACTACACCGACAAAACTTTGCATATGCCTTTGCATGAATTTTTCTTCTCCGTTTCAGACACTTAACCAGCATGACGAGTAAAAGCTTATAGTTGGAAACCAAAAATATCACAAATTTATCTGTGGAGAAATATTCTTGGTTTACACAGACTGTAATATTGTGATCAACTGCACATTCAGTGCCTATTATTTTTAACATTCAAACAATATTACTTTTATTAAGATAGGCCTGGAGTTAAGTTCTAACATCAGACATTTCCTCTACATTCCATCACATTTCTGCAAGACAAGCTACAACTAACACTAATTCAAGACATTAAGTGCTACTCACAAATTTGTGGATTCAAATTATGAACTCAACCATTTTGAAGGCAGAAAAATCCACACCCACATCACATGAACATTTTGAAACAAATTCAATCTCTCTCCTACGCAATTTATCATACCAAACTTTATTGGACACTATCCAATACTATCCTTACCAACACTGCACAGAACTATCCTTACAGAGATTCCACAATTCTGAAAACCTGCCACATCCAAATTTTTTTTTTCTTTCCCTTTCTCCACTTCTTTTTTCCTGATGGAATGCCTCAAAAATATTTTTATACTACAAGCATCATTAAAAGCTAAGGTTTTGTTATTGTAAGAAACCAGCAAAAGCCAACACCTAATGCTGCAAACTGGTTGCATTCATTCTCTGAGTTAACAGTAAAATTACAAGCAGTTTAGAAATTAATCTAAGAGCCATCCTGAAGAAAGTCCTTGCTTTAGACCCACAGTATAATGTAATTTCCTCCTCCACAAAATATCCTACTCTAATTGAAAACAAAAATGTACATATTTATATTTACATATAAATTTTATGTGCTTTAAGAGTCTCATGTAATCGTCTTTTTATGCCTATGCATGCAATCATAAGATATATCCTGCTTTGTTTACAGGGTGGCTACAGCATACAATGCACAAAACAGACAAGAAGGATTTTCTAATTTTTGCCCCCCTTTTTAGATAAAACTACATTAATATGTGTAGCTGTATAAAACTTCCTAGAACTTGTATTTTCCAAGAACAGTTTCTCTTGAAAGGTAGATACAACCTGAATACTTGTGTTTCACAATAATTGTTGTCTTATGATAAAAATAGATTGTTATAATAAGGGTGAATTTTTAGCCTTGTTGAAATCATAATTTTGTCACCATTTTCCTGTGATGAATCAGAATTTCATCAGAAACGCTAGATCTGAGGTCTAATTAATATCATTAGCAATGTTTTGGTTTGGAATAGATTCAACAACTTTTTCTATTATTTTTCAATCTTGGTTTTGTAACACTTGTGCATTTTCATTCTTCCCCATCTTTATCAAGCATTTTTTAAACTTAATCTGTATGCTGTTTAGTTGTTTTTAACAAGGGTTATATCTAAAGCAATAAAGATTCCTTTATTTGAAAATATGCCGACACAGAGATTATTGGGGAGGTTATAAGGAAACACTATTCTAAAATTTCTTTTTTGTACTTTTAATTTGTATTGAACCTTAATCCTCCTTCAGCTAATTTGGCAACATTCATACCAGATCCAGTGTATTTACAGCACACATTAAAAAAATCCACCAAAAAATGACATAAAAAACCTGTGAGACACCCCAAACCTAATTTCTACAATGATAGCGATTCTTCATTAGAAAGAAACAGCAGTTACCTTGATGAAGCTTGAACTTTACTTGATTCGGGAATTTCTGGTACAGGTCGATGCCTTAATATAAAAGATCGGCTTACTCTTGGAAATGCTTTCATGCAGTTTTGCGTATAAGAATAATATAAGTCATTGTCTATCATTTCTCCTTTAAACTTAAAGAATGGAGAATTTTGCTCACTATCAGGTAAATCATCCTCAACTGCAAACATCAGATGTTTGTTTTCATTGTATTTTGTCTCACATGAATGAGCAAATGAAGAAGGAGGATCATGAAATGGCAAACAGCAAGGCAAGCGCTCATCAGCTTGGTATGCAGCAGCTTCTTCCAGTGATGTATCTGGCTGAGTATTCATCTTAATACTTCCGCTTGGATTGATAGCTTTTAGTACACTGTCTGAATTCTGGTATAGACTAGAAAAATCCAAATTTGTAAAGCTATCATCATTTGTCTCCAATAAGTTTTGCTCTGCAACTTCAAACCTTTCTTTATCAACGTAAGCTTTATTAAGAAGTTGTTCTGACAATGTTGCAGGTATCAAGCTAGTCTCATCTACACTGGAATTGCTTATTGGAGACTCCTGATCCGAGGACGAATGTTGCTTCTCTTCTAAACCTTTCAAATCTTTGAATTTAAGATTTTCATGGAAAAGAGAATTTCCTTGCATTTTTGAAAGAGTGGTGTCTAATTGCTTAAGAATCCTTCTGCGGTGCCCTGTAGGCAACACTCCCATGTGCTGAAGCACGCTGTTGTTTATTCCCACGCAATCTGTCACAATGTTATAGCCATATTCTTTAAAGTTAGGAAGATACTGCCCCAAGTTAATGTTGACCAAGAATTCTTCAATATCAGTGTCATTGCCTGTGGATGACATGATGGCAGCTTCATTCCGAATACTGCTCCGCACAGTCATGTATAAATATAGTCAGGATATGTGCATATTCACTAGCAACGAAGCTCTCTAAATTTGGCATCAGTCAGCCAATGCAGAATATCAGTTTCTTCAAGACACTTCTTTGAGTTTCTTCAGTTCAAACTGATTTTTTTTAAAGACTGCAAACCTACGGAAAAGAAAAAGGGCATTAAAAAAAAAATCCCAGCTGAATTGACATTAATCTTGGATAAAATTTGAAAAGGCTCCCTGTGATTTCTACAGTAACATTTTTAAATTGCTTATATATGAAAATTTCAAGGAGGGTAAACAGCATAACCTCACCATCCTTTTATCTTGGCCTGTATAAAAAGAATAGAGAAATCAAAGTCTTAGCACAAGGAATACAGTCTGAAAACATATAATCCTAGTAGTTACGTTAAAATGAACGGCTAAGAGATGAACCACTTATCTATATACACACTCTCTTATTACACAGTACTTGGATCTAAGGGGGAGAAAAAGTGATCTAAGACCAGAGCTGGAACCCAAAGCTCTCCTATTCCCACGCTAGCACCAATTAACTACAGCAAAGGGCTTCTACTTCCTTACGTTCTGAGCCTTAAACTTTTTTTGGCCCAGAAACACACTTTCAATGGGAAAAAGGAAAAATGACTGGCTAGAACATTCTATGTGAACTGTGGGTTCAAGCCTCTTCAATCAAGAATCCAACTGAACAAGTACCATGACCAATAAAGTACTTTACAAAGGCAGAATCACTTCTGAGTATGGGGGGGAGGGGGGGGGGAGTGCCTTAACTGTTCAAATAACCACAGTCAGAAAGCTACAGAGGTGATCAAGATACATCTTGCAGATCAGGCCCTTCAAAGAACTGTCATGAGGGGAAACAGGAAACAGGTAACTACTAGCTTTTCAACTCTGTCAAGGAAGCATTTTTCCCTTGGCTACAAAAAGTAGCAGAGGCATAACCCCATAGGCAAGTTCTGGCCTCCATGCTAGGGATATTTGATATCTCAAGTGCCCATGACAGTTTTGCATCAGTATTTTCCAACTCAGCTCTTGCACTCTCCAGATTCCACCCGAGTTCTTCTTTCAGGGTCATATCCAAATTCACGATTTAGAGAATCCAAAGCAGACAGAGAACCTACCATTCTGAAGGTGTTTGAGACAGCCTGAAATCACATCTCTTTAAAGAAGGTTTCAGATCAACAGCACCCAACAGGTTTTTTCACCTCCCTCTTCCTGTATAAAGAGTAAATTGGCCTTAGGGAAACCTGCTGACTGTAGCAGTTGTCCTGGCATGCAGGTACTAGCCTTAAGCAGCCTGGAAAAGAAAGAACAGCTTCAGTAGAATGGTGTAAGACTTAAGTAGCAATTAGAAAGAAAAGAAATCATATGGCCAGAATATATCATGGTAGTAGATATTGATACCTCCTTATCCTTCAAAGTATTTCCTGACAAAAAGGGCAGTACTTATGATCTAGAATTGAAGCTTAAAAGATTGCCTACTTTTGTACTGTATCAATTCCTCCAACAAAGGGCAAAACCTCTTCCTGTAAGATTTCCCCAATGTCTTTTGAATAACTAAGTTATTATTCAGAAAAGCAGTCATAAATAAATCTTTACACCACACCTCATTCCCCAAAGCCATATAAAAATAAATATAAGTTTAAAATCCTGTACTGAATTGAGCACAACTGTTATCACTGATATTGGCAATTGCACTTTATTATGATTATGAAATAAATTATTAAATCACTAATTCAATCACTAGAAGTCTTTTCTTGCAAAATTTTGTGAATAACTATTATTCCTACACTTGCAAAAAGTGGTAATCGAAAACAAGTAAAAAACAAACCTCTTCATACTTACACCATACATATATATAAGGTGACATAATAAGAAAAAAAGATGATTAACAAACCCACATTTTTCTGAGAGATGTAAAAATCAACACAGCACACTTACTAGAAATGTTCTATTATTTAAAATACATCTTTGGATTCTTGCTAATCTCTTTAACTTCATTTTTGGGGCAATAGTTTTATCAGCTTTGATCACTGTCCACAAGCCTGATAAGTAACTTATTATCCTGAATATGAAATTCATACAATTAAAACTTTTTACAAAGAGAACTCTATAGGCCAATCAGATACCAGCCTCTCAAGAGAGATGAAGTTTGTTAGGGAGTTAACCCTTACTAAAAGATTCCTAAGTAATTGAAATTCAAAAAGCCTTGCATTGAGCTAAACTGATTAACAATCAGCTTTTAGATTTAACTTTGCCCCTTCCCAACCTGCATATTTATCTAAACACTCATCGTTCCTTTAAAAATTTCAGACATCAACATTTCCTCGAGCTTTTCACGTAAACCTCTAGCCACAAAAGATAAAATTCAACAGTATGGCCTCCACCCATCTCTATACCCTGAAAAATACAAATACAAATACATAGTCTCTTAAGAAGTTGAACATATATTCTGAGTATAGAATAAGAAATAACTAGTACAGAATTTACTAAAGTGATCAAACAGTATCAGGCAGGCACTGTTTGTGCCAGAGAATAGTCTTTCATGTACCCATTAATAGGAAAAAGAAAAAAAAAAAAAAAAAAAAACAACCACCACATGTTCAAGTATGTAAAACTCCTACAAGGTTAGCATATCAGTCTAAGCATTTTAAAGTTAGAGTTGCAATTGGTTATCTCAGCCACTTCCACCTTCCTTGGCGGTTCTGGGTTTCATGGTGGCATTGGGTATTTTTTTCCCTGAGGTGTTAGTGTTTATTTTCAGACAGTATCACTTTCTCAATCCCTCCACCTTCAGCAGTAACAAAAAAGACAGGAAAGTAGCTTTTAGTTATATATTCATAAATAAATAAATATATCTTTTATATAAGCAAATATATTTATACCCCCACACACTCTTTTCAGTATCTAAATAATGTTTTTTCTACATGCAATAACTTTGCCTACACCTTACTCTGGAACACCTCCAGCATTGTTACTTCAGGAACTCAAATAGCCATGTGTTATCAGTTATTTGGATCCCAACCCATCTCCGTATAAACCAGGTAACAATGCAGAGGATTACTTAGCACAGAATAAACTTTGTTTCCAAATTTGCAAGAACCATTACTTTTTGCAGTGTACTTTATAAACGAAACATGTAGTAGATGGAGAAAGGAAGAAACTGCCTGCTCAGAAGGCAGTTTGACCACAAAATGCCAACACTGCTAGAAGCTGAAGCCCAAGCCATTTTCTGTTTCTATACTGTCCTGGTTTCAGCTGGGATAGAAACTGTCAATGCATCTATCAAGATTTATAAAGACATGTTATAGATCCGGCCTAGCTATACAGCTGGATAGACACCAGTAAGTTCACAGTCACACCTATTTTGTAGGTCTGAGCAAAGGGTTATACTGACACCTGTTTTAGTTTGACTACTTAGCCAAAGATTCAAGTAACAAACAGCTAAACAAATCTACACACAGCCGTGAATGTTTGCATCGCAGGCTAGAAGAGAAACACTGAATGGTTTCTTACAATGTTTTATCCTTACTAAAGGCTTAAGTTCAAGAAGCATACAGAAAAGCAGAACTCAAGGACCACCTTATCCAATATATTAACCTATTTCAATGTAATTAGTAGCAATTAAAAAAGAATTTAATCTCCTCCATAGCTTTAATTGCCAAATAAGTCATAACAAACCCTAAAGAATGTTTGTACAGCATTAGGTATGTGGTGTATATATATGATACATGCACATTTATATGCATACATTGATTTTCACATCCATATTTGTACCACAACAAGTTTAAGTAAACAATAGTCTTCAACGTTAGTGCACATGGATGCATACATCCGGCAAAACAAAACTTCCTCTCAGCAGCAAGGCAAAATAGATTTTTCCTACAGTTTTTGCTAGAAATAAATAGCAAAAAAAAGAAAAGAAAAAAAAACCAGGGGAATTTGGCCTTGGATAAATAAAACTGATTCTTGCTCTACTATCATATCTCCAATATGCAGCGCAAATCTCCAATCTCCAAGCCAAAAGTCATCATTCAACATGGTTACTAAAAACAGGAAAATGCCATAGAGATTATACAAAAATCAAGCTTCTTGGAAGACACTTAACTGTTGGATTTTATAGAAATAAGGGTAAAATATCTAAATTGTTATGTGGAAAAAACAATACAAAGGAAACCACCTGGGCTTTTTTTCTAAGAAAACAAATTGCAATTTGTGTTGCACATCCCAAACTTTATATGAGATCATTCAAGTTTCTTTCATAGAAGATGGTGTTTCTTACACTTCTCTTCAAACGGATTTTCATGTTCTTTCCTTTCACATCCAATGGAAAGGGCTTAGACAAGGAGGTACAACAACTCAAAGCGGTGTAACAGTTCTTTTTGTTTTACTAAAAGTGACAGTTAAATAGAACCAAAGAAAATTGACAACACTGGCACAGAGGAACATACATAACTTCCAGGACCTTTCCTCACATGCAGGATAAGTACCTGCATCTAGCATTCTGAAAAACTGTATCAGCTGATTCTATGATTCTTCCATTCTAGGATTTTCAAGTTGAGAAGTCTTCAGGACAACATTGATTGGAAGATAGACAGACAAACCTATGTTGAAGCAAGCAAGCAATCCAACTTTCAATAATGAAATGTGCAAGCAGTAAGATATAGCTGAATATAGAAACGCTGAAGTGAAACTTTTTTCCCTTTTTAAGATCACTACAGCTATTAGCCTGAAGAAAGCATCAAACCTTTAGAAGTGCATGGCAAGATAATCACACTTAAAGCAATCAGTTCAACAAATACAAGCAAGTTCAAGCTTGCTCCCAGCTTCTGCTAAACCACATACTAGATTAAGATCCAAACAAAGAGGTAAAAAACCCAAAACAAAACAAACAAAAAAAAAACATAACAGTACAACAGGACTTAACTATGGTGCAGAATGAAATCTGCCAGTAGTGAATTTAAACTTCCCATTGTACTTAACTGCATACAAACTGACAAGATTAATGGGCCTAGAAAACGTTGTAGATCATTAAAGATCTTTCAAAAAATTTACATGATGCAATCTGCATACTGAATGCATGATCAAAAAAAAAAATCTCTCAAAAGACCTTTGTAAAGTGGTTACTTAATTCATTAACATTTGGTTCAACCCAGAGCAAGATAACCAATTGCAACAATTCTGACAGAACTGTTCCCCTTCCAAATGCAAGGAAGTTACTAAGTGTAGTTAAACGTAGGAGTAATTACGAAATACCTTTAATCACATCCTCTGTCAAAATGTTCCTCTGTTGTTGTTTTTTTTTCTTTCAGAACACTTCTCTTTCAGAGAAAAGTTCAGCTACCTTTGCTACCTCGGAGTCAAGCCTCATACTGCGAGAAATTCCAGTGGAACAACCTGCAGAGCCTCCAAAGTTAGGAGCTGCACGGCATGAATAAGCAAGCTAAAGGTGGAGTTGGTTGAGTACACTTTAGCAAGTTGCTGTGGCAACACTTGGGTGCTGTCTCATTCACTCTGTCTTTTCTGTCTAGGACATACTAGTGGCTCTTTGACTTTCTCAAGATGAACCTCGTGCATTTTCTGATAAAATTTCCAGAAATATACTAGCAGCTAACAAGAAGTCTGTTTGTGTCTAACTTCGCAAAAACAACTCTTAGAGTAAATAAGCACACAAGAGCAAAGCACTGCTCCTTAGTATGACATTTACATGCAGACCGTTAAAATAATAGAAGCTAAAAAGAAAACAGGAGGAAAAAAAAAAATAAACAGACGCCTCATTTTCTACCTGCCTACAAGCTATTTCTTGTCAGATTCCAACTTCGGTATCTGACAGTCACCTGAGGCATGCCCTGTACCGAACCACTCGGCCTCGCCCCTGAACTCGCCGGCAACTTCAAAGCCGCTCTCGGGCAGGGCGGGTTTCGCCGGCGGGACCGGGACCTCCAGCATCCCAGCAGCGGCCGGCGGAGAAGCTCCCTGCCGGCAGCGGCCCGGCCCGCCCGACCCGGGGCGCAGGCCGCCGCGCACAGGGCAGCGGGCGGGCAGTAGTCCTTGCCCTCCGCCTCGCAAACTCCGCAGCCCGCCGAGGCTGGCTTACCTCTGGCAAAAAGCGGCGGGGGAAGGGGGCAGAGGTAAGAAAGAGCAAGACTTTAGATCGCTTCAGCTTTCTTTTCTCTCTCCGGCTCTCCGCTCGCTCGCTGTCTTGCTTGCTTTCTCTTCCTTTCCTTCCTTCCTGCCCCCACACCCCACCCCCGCCCTGCTCCCCGGCAAGCCGCAAGCCGCGCCCGCGGCGCGGAGCTCCCTCCCTCCTGCCCTCCCTCCCTCCTTCCTCCCCGGCCCTCCCTCCCTCTCTCCTTCCCTCCCTCCTGCGCTCCCGCAGAAGGCGGCCGCACCTAGGCGCGGGCGAGCAGCGCCTGCCGCTCCGCGCCCGGGCCGCCGGGGCGGGGGCTCAGGGCGTGCTCGCCGGGCAGCATATTTCTTGAGGAGTCAGGAGGAAACCCGCTGGCAGCCGCGGGCTTCGGCTCTGGCAGCGCTCGCTGCCCCAGCGCATCGCTTCGCAGCCGCCCGCGTCCCGCCCCGACCCGCAGCCGGGGCGGGGGTGGCGACGGGGCTCCCTCCCTGCGAGGCAGCCGGCAGCCCGGCCAGCCAGCAAGGGGGCTTCCTCCCGCCATCGCCTCCGGCCGCACACGGAGCCGCGCTCACGGCGGGCGCTGCAGGTGCGAGGGAGCAGTACTGCCTTACAGCCGAGGCGCAGCTGCTGCGCGGTCACTTGCTTTAAATAAATAAATCGATCAATCAAATCGCTAAACTTGCAGTAGCGCACGTAACTTCCCCGCTTCTAGGCACTCGCCCACATCTGTGGATTACTGTCGCCCAGCTGAAACTAGCTTTTTGTTACACAAAAGGAGAGTGAAAAGTACCTCCATACACTCCATCTATGCACATGTACATCTTCCTCTTCGTATTTTAGTTCTGACTTTTTCTAATCAAATCCAGGAGCGTACCAGAAGCCTCACACTGTTGTAGCTGAAATCTCAGGTCTGCGACTCGGCTGAAGCAGAAAAAAAGCAAAAATTTTACTGAGGAACAGAGGCCTGTAATTAAAGTGCTCATTTAGGAGCAAGTAAACCTGGGTTCTTTTTCCTGCTTCAAAGACTGCTTACTACATGCTAAATACAGCCTTACTAAATAGACTTACTAATAGTACGGCTGTTAAAAACTGTTGGTGCCATAGTAGTAATAAAATCAGGTTTCAGGATTACAATTTTGAATGTAAACAACTTTTTCACTCTCCAGCTCCCAGTCAAAACAATTAGAAGTTTGAAGGTCAGCATTACAGAACCAATTCCACCAGTGCCCAAGCACTTCTGAACATCCTGCTGCAACTCCTAATTATTAGATGCCTAAATACCAGTGTACCAAAAAAATGTGGTTAATTTTACCTCCTAAACTTTCATTATGCAAGCAAATCTTGTGGCAAGAAAGTCCCACTCCAGTGCAAACTTTTGGGTTTGCCTTTTTAGATAACCTAAAGAAATTCATTATGTTCTTGCTTGACTTTTTATTAATGCTTTTGCTGCATCTGGCTTAGTTCATTCCCAATTACTTGCAAAGGGACCCATATGTTTCCAAACCAAGTTAGTGCACAGACGTGATTCAGGTAACTATACTAACACCCTTTTTGGTCATAGCCTTTCTGGATTGTAACCTAATGACTCACAGAGTCATCTGATCACAGATTTGCCTAAGATTTCCAGCTAAGCCTAGCTTCCTTTCAGAACAGTAAGAATGCCAATGAATGCTGATTTAGAAAGGGAATTTCAACCACAGTAACTTAAAATATTTGAAAGATTCAAGTTTTGTAAACAACAAAAGACGTGCCCCCTTTGTAAGGCTTGCCTTGCCATGCAAAAACCCAATTAGTTAGCAGTTTATGCTGGGCTGAATTTCTTTTTCCTCCAAGTCTTAAGGTAGGGTCATTGATTAATACCCTCGAGCTCTTCTCTCTTCTCTGTCAAGAAATTCCTAAGTCCTTCTATAAAGTCCAACTTTCTTTCTCTTCCAGGAAACCAACCCACGTGATTTGCCCATGCAAGTGGGCCAGCAGCAGAGACTACAGATAACAATCCCTTCGGTGTTTGTCTTTAAAAGAGATGTCAGTCCCACACGGAACGAGAGTTTGCCTTCAGCACATTCACACTGGTGCAGCAGTAGCATCTCCCTTCAGAGCATAATGGGACACTGCACCTTGACACACTGTGTCTCAACCAGAATTACACTTACCTACTTTTCTTGACCACAACACCAGACCACAAGACCTATTTTTTGTTTCTAGGGTTGGGAGGGGTTTTTTGGGGGGAGGGGGCAAGGAATGAAAGAAAGAAGCACTGAATGTCTGAAACACCTACTCAGTTGTGTTTACATACTTCTGTTTGCATTATGTCCAAAAAAACTGCAGTAGACACAAGTTAATTTTAAGCCATGTGGTGCTTTTGGGGTTCAGGGGGTTTTCTTGTCTTTTTGTGTATGCCTAAATGACATTATTTCTAACAAAGCGTAAAACAGCATATAGGTTTACCCGATACTGATAAAGTAGCGTAATTTATCAGATTCAAAGAAGCTCTCAGGTGTCCGATTTATCTACAGCACATAGTTCTCTGTCAGAACACGGAATGGCAGCTTTCTACCACTATGGTAAAAAAAAAACCTTACAAAAATCTAAAAGGAAATTGCATCTTACTAGTTCTGATGTAATTCAGATATGACATAAGGCACGCTGCTATTCTATGGCTTGTTGATATTGCTGAGTTTTGAAAATCTGTTGACAGGCTTAAAAACTGCAGAGATTTTATTATCTGATAATTCCCTCTTCCCTGGAGTTTCTGTATTGCTGTAATGAAAAAAAGGTAGGTAAAGGTTTTTTTAGTAGGTGAAGATAAAATTTCAGTTTACAAATAAATTATAAAAAAAAGTTGCAAGACTTTTGCTATATCCTCTGAAAGACATTAGGGCCTTTTGTATTCTAAAATACATTTGACCATACAAGAAAGTCATTCATAGTGAACATGTTAAGATTGCCTTCCAGCTCAAATTTATGGTTACAAAAACCTTTAAAATAACCTTGTTTTCCAGTAATGGTATTGGCCTGATTATTTTTAATATTATCAGCCCACAAGAATAACCATGTAAGTCTGTGTTCAACTGAAGATGGAATAATATCATCTAAACTATACAGGAACTGATCCTTAGAATATGACTCTACCCCAGATTTCCACACTCTATCTGTGTGGTTTGTCATAAGTCAAAGTAGGTGTTTGCCACACTTTTTATTGTTCATTAAGCTAGTAATGTAACTGATTCGAACTACTCGGCCATTTTCCAATTTTCAAATATTGTAATTTTTGGATGTGTATGTCTTTAAAACTATGGATCAGTTCTACTTGCTGTGTATTTATTGTATTTAAGAGCTCCAAAACTAGCTGCACAAACAGCAAATTGATACGATAAACGGGGAGGAACAACTGCTACTCCTTCCTTTATGGATGGCCTACAAGTAGCTCTGATATTTACACCAAGTTTTTCAGCTATCTAAAAATACACAGAAGAACTGAGTTTATTCATGACTTGTAATGAGATTATTTCTCTCTCTACTGTAAAAATAGCACATATTCCCATTGAACACAGTCCAAGCTAGGTAGCAAGTTCTAAACTTGGTCTTCTGCAATCTTTTCAGTCTCATTTGCTCCTCTGTAAAACAGAGGTAATAAAATTCATCCACCAGTCTCCTCAAGGTGTTGAGAAGGTTAAATGTATTTCGGTTTTGGAGCTTATGAAGCATTATATAAAATGAAATGTTAGCTACATCTCAAACAACCAGCAGGTGAGTATCTAGGCCTTTTATGATTTGAGCTTCACTACTATTGTTATAGTACAACATTGATATTATTGTTAGTAAAATATCAGGAAAACTAACCTTGGAAATTAAATCATGCATTACAATTTTCACAAGCAGAGTTCTAGCATGAGGTAACATATTTCACTCAGGGTAAGACAAAAATGCTGCAAAGCTTCAGAAGAATGATAGGACTGTAGCTAGGAATAAACACAAATTTGAGACACCAGGTTCAGTTTTTGCATTTGCTGTCAACCGTTTATGTGACCTTGGGATTCCTCTTAGCCAGTTAGTCAGTGGATTATAACTCTGTTACTGTTGCATGTCTCACTGGTCACCAACCTACATTTTTACTCAAATCTGTAAGCCACTTTGACCCATACCCAATATTTTAATGTAACTGTATAATAGCCTGTCTGATTTCCAAGAAGCATCATAAGATAGTTAGCTCCCTGTACCATATGATGGGTTTGTATTTTTAGACTATCACTTTATAAAGTAGTTAATGTTCTTCTTTACAGGTATGACAATGTAACAATTGTGGCTTTTGTCATCTTATTTCCTGTAATGGTTACATGTTTGACCTTAATGCAGTCTCTGTTTTCTTAAAGGTACTGATGGACTCATGAGGTAGTCCCTTTAAGCTATTTTGATATTGATATATGACTTTTGAAACAAATGACATAAAGCTGGTGTAACAGAGTGATACACTGTTTACTGATTACTTTTACAATATACTGATTTTTTTTCTTTCCCTTACCAATTCTGGTGACAGTTAAATCAGAGTGAATTTTCTGGCTTATGTATTGTGTACTGCACTCAACTGCACCTGCAAAATCCTCTATAGGCAAGAAGTTTTTCAGATTAACTGAAATATTCCTTATGAGAATAAAAACACTTTTAAACCAATAGTAATGTTTGCTCTAAAAGCACCTCTCGTATAGTGGTCATGGGTGAGTCAGAAACGTGGAACTTGACCTCACTCTCAGTCAGAGTCTGTAAAGATGGCGATTCAAAATACATCCCTGGGACAACGTAAGGTTTTTGGAAATTAAGGAGGGTCTATCTATTGCCTTTTGCCAAAGCACGCAGTACAGTACAGGACTAACGCGCTCCATGTCCTGTCTTGAGCCAGCGCCCGAACCTGTTCATACAGCCCTACAGGCCGGTGATTCCCCAGTTCCATATACATTGATATGCGTTTCAATCTGCAGAGAACCTGATAATTTTGTCTGCAGTACTGCTTTATTTGAATTCATTGCTTATGGGGAAGTAAAAGCATGTCCTACGTATAAGATTCACCTGAGTTCACATGCCTAGAAATGAAAACAGCAAATTTACTCTAGCAAGGCAGGGGGTTAAGCTCTTGCTTCAAATGAAAGGCACTTAACCAAGAAAAAAAATAATTAAAAAATACCTGGTATCAATCTCTCATTCTAGCTCCTGCTTAGGGTTTCTCCAAGAAATCTATCCTAGAAAATCGAGAGGGGTGCCTTCAATACTTTCTTTTCAGAGTACCTGTGTTCACTGTGGGGCCTTATCCCAGCACTTCTGTCTCTCATTTGTATTTAAAGGTTTTCAAGTTGGTTTTGAATACCAATGCAGCTTCAAAGCATGTGGTAAGTTCCTTTTAATTTCTTTGCTATTGCTCCCATTTAGGGGACCTAGTTACATTGGCATAACTTCCTGTCATCTTTGAGAAGTTTAATGGAGCATTCTTAAACTTATTTGAAAATAAATCCCTCTGAGGAACTTTCCTGCACATCAAAGTGCTAAATTTTTCCCATATTCATCTTTTGTACAGTTCATTGAATTGTAATGAATCACACATCATTAAGGTTTTATCCACACAGCATTGGCTTGCTTGCCAATTTCTACAGAAACCACATATGACACATTTAAAGGTGCTATTACTTTTAAAGGTCAGCATCTCAGATACCTCCTTCCCTCTTTCATTTTACTTGTTGCTTGAGCAAACTTGGCATGGAAAGTAATGAAACATAATAGATGTCACAGAACTATTTTTAGAGGAAAAAATTTCCAAAGTACAACCACAGTTAAAATTGTATATCATTCAATATAGTTTCACACTATTATTTAGGTCTGGTGAAACACATTATCTCTCTTCTGTTTTTCTCTTTTCCTCATTGCTTTCTGCCCAACCAAAGCAAGCAACTCATGATAATTGGCTCACTCCTCAGGATTCTGATGCTATTAAAGCAACTAAACTGGAGGCTTACTGTATATACAAATAACACTTTAACAGAAAACTTATAATGAAGATACCCCATCTGTCCATGAATAATTTCTTGTGAAGTTACTAGGTTAACTTAGAAGCTGAGAAGTATCAAGTCTTTGAAGTTTTACCACATACACCCCATTTCACTTACAGCTTCCTTAGTTTTCAGTCTCTTTTCTAAATAATAAATTGAGAAACAGCCTCAAATGTAAAATGCTAAAAGAAAAGTTAAAAGCAGACAAGCCACCTGGGGAGTCCCAGGTGGTACTGGAAGTACCAGTAACCTTAGCTATTTTAGGTAAACAAAGGATGACAAAAGTATTCTGCCTACAATTTTGAATTAGATTGCCATTTAAGAAATCTTATTCAAATACTTGGCTTATGTTACAAGCTCTGCTGAAATTGGTCATACCACACCATTGTATATCCAGCTAGTTATAGTTCTCACTATCTTTTTCACCTTCTTCTACTGAGAAAATTTCATACTTCCTTCAAGGATTGCTTTGTGCCAAGGGTATCTCTTAAGAGCAATGAAGTTTTAACTCTGTTATTGAGAACAGCAGTATAACTGAGATTAGGACTTTGTCATTAGGAAAAGAAATACCATCAAGTGAAAACATCACTTTCATGTCATGTTTCTACAGCCTCTCTCTTTCTAAAATTTAATTAAAATTGCAATTAAATAAGTGTCACTTCAATATTGGATAGAATAAAGTTCTATCTAAGCCTGCAGTTTTTTCTTATGTAATTAAACACTAACATTAAACCAACATCAATTATGTTTAACAACTACAAAATACTATTGCTGATCACATCAAAAGGCATTTCTGTTTCAAGATTTAGTTTTTCCCAAAGGTTATAATTAAGTTATTACTTAATCTTATAAAATGAGACAAAACAGCAGAGAGGCTGTGGAAATTATTATCTTCTCCAGGTAAACAGTTAATCAAGCTTCTGACCTTTCAGAGACACTGTGGTATTCTTCCCCTTTCCTTACAAAATAATTGGAAAGCCAATGTCTCACACAAAGGCTTAATTCGAGATAATTCAATTTTGTATGCACAAAGAAAAAAAACCTATGCAAGACCAAAACCTTGACTAAATCTTTTTGCTTTATGCACAGTGCTACAGAATTCAAATTACATACTCTGTTCAGCTACTGCAATACAAAACTTACCGCTTGTTCATGAATATTCAGAATCCTGGAGGCCTTTATAGTTCTTGCATACAGAACAAAATTAAAAGGAAATAAATTTAAAAATAAAGGAAATTCTAGTTTAAATTAATACACTAAAACCATTAATTGCCATTTCTACAGTGCACCAATGGTCTAAATGAGCATGAAAAAAATGTAATGAAAACTGATTAGGGTATTTCATTGGCTAGGGAAAGGCCACTTTTTGTTCATATATGTCATCAAAGCTCACTTCTCTTGTGCCTGCAAGGAATTGTCTATTGTAAGAGAAGCATTGGTAAAAGTGGTTTGTGTTTCTTTCACAAAAGGGAGGTATAGAAAATGTGTATTACAGTTCAAACTGGATTTCAGGCAGAGTAGGTTTTCGGCTAAGTCATTTCCTGTAGAAGAATATATATAGGATAATATTGTGTATGGATTTGGGAGTATATATTGATAATTTTATCTTCCCCTACATTCTTGCTATATTTTGTAGGTCTATGCTCAGGTAGAAAATGACAGATTAGATGGGCTAGAAGTTCCTCTTGCCATTCCAAAGATGAGGACCTTGCTCACCAAAGATGAGGACTCAAAAGTCTTAGCCTGCAATCTCTTTGTCTTTGATCAGTACATAGATGATTATTTGTTCCCATGGAATATTATTCAAACTACTTACAAATAGCTATCAACAATTAAACTAGAAAAGAACATATAAAGAATATAAGCTGCTTTCCCCCTCCCCAGATCACAAAGCTAACTAAAGGCTTTGCCTATGCAGTTTGGCATAGATCAGGCTTAGAAATGAGAAAAATACAGTTAGCACCCTGATCCCATGTTCTGCATGTTAGCTCTAGCCCAGCACAGCTGAGCATGGCTTGTTTTCTCAATATTGGTTACCTGAAACCTCCACAGAAGCTAACTTAAATGTAAGGGCAAATTCAGGCCACCACCGCCATGCTGCATTTAAGTGAATATAGATACATAGGTGGCCCCACACCAGGGTCTAGCACAGGCCCAGACTTTCTTCCCTCCTACACTCTGGAGCTTTGCCTTTCCGAATGTGAGGCTCATGCACACTGATTCATGGTTAAGATGGCTTAATGCCAAGTACTGTTATTACGCTAGGAGAGATACACCTTTTCTAACCATGCCATTTCATAATTATGTATTTCAAGGGGATTATGACTTTCTTCAAAACAAAGCCAGCACTGGTCACTATGTTATAGCACTAGATGAACCATTCATATGAGCATATAATAGAATTTCTATGGCAGGGTACTTCTATAGCACTTAATTTTTCATGTACTATTACTGTTTTCTCACTTGGGCCTTAGAATACCAGACGGAAGAAAAACCATTACACATTTTCAAATATTAATAGATCAATACATGCACAAAAATGCATTTATTGGCACACATTGAACTTTGCATTATACAGAGATATAAAGATAGAACTTACTGGGTCTGCATCATACAATCTAATCTCTTTTCCTAGAAGAACAAAGTCCACTTCCTTTGTTATCAACTATGCAACGGTGTTAAGGTATTCTGAAAAGAACGTGTACATCTGCTAAATGGTAACAATTTAAACACATACTTTGATCCCTGTTTTTCTAAATTTGGTATTTTGTTCCTCCTACATCCAAGGCCACTATTTAATATGAATGTGAAAGCTCTCTTTTTAAGGACTCTTTAAATAGTTAGAGAATATAGTTAAAAGTGAAAGTAACCCAGGAATAGGAATTGTTTCAAAACAAAATCAAGCACAGAGCCAATTTTCCACTTTGTTTTTTTTGCTGATGTGTTTTTGCTGAAAATTCGCATCATTCTTCAGAAAGGTGAAATTCAATGGAGAACTAAGCTCTGAGGATAAGCGCACAGCTTTTTTGTTAGTAGTTCTTTCACACAAAATAAATAAATAGAAAACGACCCAAGACTGGAAAAGATACAATCTAGTAACAATTCTGTATCTATCACAATTGTTTTTCAACTTTTTTCTTACACGTTGTCTCTTAATCGATTTCATTTTTTCCCTGTATATTATATTACCTTCCCAGGCATAGGGCCCTATTTTGGCAATTGGGTTGCAGGACACCCATGTCTCTTTTCTTGTCAGCCTGTTATTGTAAGACTAATGAGCTGGTGTCCATATGTAATAGTAAACATGATAGCTGGTGTCATCATCTATGTGGCTGATACTTTCTCAGTTAAAGGCTATATTTTTGGCAGGGCTTTCCAGTGAGGCTGGGGATCCACAGTGGCCAAATCTGTGAGTTTCTTCTGATACAATATCCCAGAAATGGTTTTCTTTGTGTTTCTTTTTTTTGTGTCTGTGTGTGTGTCTTTTTTTCTTCTGCTATGGATTTTGTACTAAAAGCTGAAAGATCAAACTATAGTTTCAGTGTTAAAGTTGACTCTGCTGGAGAATGGAGTAATACTGTCCTTATCAAGTCTGCTTATTCCTACTGTCTCAACCTCCTCTTTGTAGCTGGTGTGCTGCATAGTAAACAATCTCTGACAACTAATCCAGGCTGAATTTAACTTCACAAAAGTATGAGCTTAATGTGATTGTAAAACTCCAGCATGAACTGTATGATATAAATTCTATTTAAATCACCTTTGTACTACATTCTTTATCATATTGCATTAAAAGGACTTCCTTTCACGTGTGTCACCTATTACAGTACCTTATTTTCTTCAGTATGCTCTGTACTATATATTAATATAGGGAGTCATATATTTTCAGAGAGTATACACTCACTTTTCTGTAATATTTCTGAATGACTCATGTTCCCTACTTTCTTTACCCTTCATGTTTTCCGGTTATATTTTACTCATTTCCACAACATTTACGTTTACAATCTGCAGTGTTTGGAAAGCGTCAAACATGGCCCACCTAATCACCTGCACTCACCAGGTGAGGCTGATCTGGGCCATGAAGGCCTATGGGTGCATGCAGGGCCCTGAAAGCTACTACTACAATTGGATGAATTTGGGCAAATGCTTATGTCAAGTAAAAAATGTATGATTGTTCCCAGATTTTACAGTTATATTGTCTAATACCTGCCAATATCGTACATAAACACAAGACTTCATAAGACTATCCACTAAATAGCATCCAAGATTAAGAAATTCCACTTACACAATTTATCACCATTCTTCAAGTAAGGAGAAACAGTGAATTAGTAACAAAATATCAAAAAAACCAGGTTTTCACAGTCTAACACTGGGAAATTAAAATAAGGTGGGGGACCTATCTTTATTTAACTAAAACTATGTTTTGTTATATAAATAGCTGAATTTAAAGACCTTCAAATGTTGATCATCAGACAACTTACATTTTCTTTACTACTGCTGAAGAGTAAAAATCTGGAAGAGTCAACTGTAATTTGAGTGGCCATTACTGACTCATTTTCTGTCATGAGATCTCATATATAATCATTTGTTAAAATTCAAATGTCCCCCCATAGCAGTGCTCGTGTAGTAACTGTTTCAGTCAGAATGTAGCTTGCCTAATTGCCCCTACAATAAATTTTTATACAGACCACTCTATAATTGCAGACCTTTATACCATGTAGTACTTCATATTTTTAAAAAAGCTTGTTTTTCTGCATGTTTCACTCATGTTTACAGAGAAGACCAATAGAAATTTTTTATCTCTAAGGCTTGAAATTGTTTCAAATACCCATTAAAAAATCAGAATAGTTTCTCTTCTCCTATTGAATAAGTTTCAGACAAATGTATTTTCTAAACTGTCTTCTGTTGAATATGCATAGACAATTTATACAGATAGCATGTATTAACTGAAGCAGGAGTTATATATATATAATTTTCTGACAAAAAAAAAAAACAAAACAAACCAGTTTGCTTATGGCAAAGAACACTAATATAGATCAGTTCTCGTCATATCTTCTAAAACTGTGTGTATAACAGTGTGTTGTAGTAGCTTCTCATCAGCTCCACAACATTCAGTGAATAGCATATTCTGCTATAAAGTCCATTTATTATTATCTATTTCATAAGTTACTTTTTAAAAATCAGATCTTCTTTTACCTTTATTCAAATCAATGTCTTTTTTTCATAACTCACATCTGCACATCACTGATTGATCTACTCTGAAGTAATCTAGGCAAAAGCATATATTGGAAAAGATCAGGAGCTGATGATTCCAGCTATACTATTGTTAGGGGTTTGATGTGGATTAACACCAAGAAGTTGGTCTATGCAATACTATACAGTAAATATATAATAATGCATTTTTGCCCATCTTCTTTTTTTCTCACTTACACATCCCAAAAATTCTGGGTAGGAATATGACATTTTTCACTTCCTGTACATGAAAGTACATGTTCTTTTCAGAATTCCCTTTTTACTAGGAATAATTTGGAAAAATGTTGAGATGCCGGACCATCAGAAATGGTAAATAGGTTACTGATTCTCATACCTTTTTGTGTTACTGTGCAGTACACTTCTAGTGTGATCAAGCAAACTATAATGAGTCAAAACGAACTTTCCTTTTGAATTTAATAATTACAGCTGGTTTCAGCTCATATGTTTGATTAAAGACACTTTATATCTTTCATTGTTATTTTAACATTTACACAGCGCTTTACATCTTCAAAGCACTCTGCTGACATTACCTTATTAGTTCTTGCAATGCTTAGATGCAATTTTCAGTGTGCTTTTATATCAGAGTCCCATTTTAATTGTTATTTAAAGCTGCATTAATTATATTTATAATGGGCCATAAAAAGGAATGCTTAGTAGGAAAACCACTGTACCAACAATTTGTGTAGTACATTTCTTAAACTATAAAATATTTTTTACTGTGTGATACTTCAGATTTAGCCCAGTACTGAACTCTGCTAATGGGGGTTTCAGGCCTGTCCTCCCCCAGCACAGCATGATGCAAACTAGCATCAGTAAGAGAATGTCAGTGCTGTTCCTCTGTTTGTTTTCATTGCTGTCCTGGTGAGACTTGTCTTCCTGAGCTTGCTAGGTGAAATGGAAATCATTGCAAATACTATAACTGAGGTGTAAGTGCTCAAATTTCACCCACTGAAGACAATGAGCTGCACAGGAGCCCTGTCTGTCACTCCCTGATTCCTCCCAGGTTGCCTTCAGGAGCACATGTGCTGCCCGCTATCGTGGGGGTACCCGAGGACAGTGCTTTTTCCCTGCGAACGCCATAGTGGATTCTTGATGCTGCAGTTAACTTTAGTGAGCTCATGTTTTTCTGGTAAGTTTGCTTCTCAACTTCGAAAGTGTCAAACAACATTTCAGTCATTAGTTACTTGAACTTTTAGCTGTTACTGCTTTTTCTTTACATTTCTTCCCGTTATAAAACACACCTCAGAAAACATTGCAAGTTTATTTAAATGTCTATTGCTAATAAGTATTTTTGCTAATCACAAAATTAGATTTGTAGATTCTCGTATTTCTGAAAGATAAGTATAATACAAATACATCATCCAGATTGCATAGCAGCTTGGACCTCTCCCACCTATTTGATGTCTGTGAACAACAAATGAAAGACGGTTGTCATAAAATGGTGTCAGGTGACCTACAGCATTTAATGTTACCTTGCAATGAAGACAATTCCTTGTTGTTGGTGACTATATAATTATGAATTCACAATTAAGCTTGATTTCATAGGTACTGATCATTTACAGCCACTGAAGTGAGAAATTGCTTAGAGCTCCTGAAATTCCGGTCACTGCTACATAACTGAGTGACATAACCTCACTTAAAGGTGCATGGTGTACATTGGCATCTCTTGGCAATCCTTGCCCATAGTTACAGAAGAGTCATTCCTTTCTGTCACCTAGTAACTTTTCAATAGTCAACATCAACTCAACAGTTTCTGAGCTAGAGTTTGATTTCTCAGTGTATGTGGAATACAGTACCTTTTTAAACGCTTGTTTAGGCTACAAAGAACTAAACAAGGACAACACCTTGTGGAAGTGTTTGAGCAGAAGAAAAATTGTAGTAGTATGTTCTGAACATAAAGTGGAAATGGCTGAAGGTAAGATTACACCTGCAGGCAAATCAGGCCAACTCCTGGAAAAAATCTGGCACATGAACTTGCTAGCAAGAGATGTGCTTCTAAAAAGTGATCCGGTTAATGAGGGTAGAGTGGAGTATGTGCTTAGACTGATCTCTTTAACAAAAGAGCTGAGCAGATCTCTCAGTCAGCAGCTGGAGAACGTTACAGAAAGTATTCAAGACACCTGCCATTTGCTGAGTGCTCTCCATGAAAAATACAAGGAATTGACTGCAATTCCAGGCAAGTATAGAGGGACTTACCTGCAAACAGAATAGACTGGGTGTATTGGATGGTAAGTTCTGCTGTGTGATGATGCTGGGGGACCTTACTTTTCATTTGTTAGTATTTCAGTACTTGGTCATTCATTAGACCAAATTAATTCATATTTCAACAGTTGTATCACACTGTTTTTGAGTCTATTACATGAGATTCAGTATGAGATTCATAATTCTCACTATGTGAGAAAAAAATATAAAAATAAAATTAACTAAACAGAATTGTTTCAAAGTTTCATGTATATTGTACTTTGGTGGGTTTATCTTGGCCAGACACCAGATGGCTACCCAGCAACTTACTCCCCTACCTAATAGGACAGGGGGAGAAAATAAGATGGAAGAGCTCATGCATCAATATAAAGACAGGGAAATCACATACCACTTACTGTTATGGGCAAAATGGACTCAACTTAGGGAAAAAATGAATTTAATTTATTGCCAATTGAAGTAAATTTGGATAGTGAGTAACAAAGGCAAAAAATTAAAACAACACCTTTCCCCCACCCCTCCTTTTTTCCAAGCTCGCCGTCACTCCTTCATTCCCAACCCCTCTACCTCCTCCTCCTCCCGAGGAGCACAGGGGGACAGGGAATGGGGGTAGCAGTCAGTCTGTAACAGTTCCTTCTTGCCACTCCCTCTTCCTCACACTTTTCCATGCTCCACCGTGGGTCCTTCCCACAGTCAGCAGTTCCTGTCAGGAAAAGCTGGGCTCTCCATGGCCTGCAGTTCCTTCAGGGAATATCTACCTGCTCCAGCATGGGGTCCTCCACCAGCTGCAGCGTGGATATCTACTCCAGCCTTGGTCTCCCACAGGCTACAAGGGAATCTCTGCTCCATGCCCGGAGCACCTCTCCTTCCTTCTTCTCCAGCCTTGGTGCTCACAGGGCTGTTTCTCACACATTTTTCTTCACTCCTCACTGTTCTCTGGTGTTCTTGCCCTTTCTTAAATATCTTTTCACAGAGGCAGCACCAGCTTTGCTGACAGGCTCAGATCAGCCCTGCAGTAGGTCTGTTGTGGAACCGGCTGGAACCGGCTGTGTCCGGCACAGGGCAGCCCCAGCCTCTCCTCACAGAGGCCGCCCCTGCAGCCCCTCACTGCCACCACCTCGCCAAGTAAACCTAATGTGTATAGTCTACAGTCCTCTACATGTAACAACATAGTTAAAAGGATTACAGTCAAAATAAGAAAGACTTCTGCCATCTTAGTGCATAAGTAAACACATGGGATTTAATTTCTTGCATTTATAATAACGATGTGGATATAATAACAGTGTTATTTATTGCGAGGACCAAATCCAGATTGTATTCCTGTAAAAATGCAGGATCCTTTTGTGACAAATGAAACAACTCTCCTTCCTCAGAAACAACATCTTAACAAACATTCATCAAAGTAGAAAAGAAAATTAACATTTCTGCATTTCATAATGGTCTAACAGCATGATGCATAGACAGAGAAAGAGAGAGACTCCAGGCAGAAACCTTCAGCTATGCCTGCATTTATGAGTCTTTGTTCTACAGGTTTATGAAGTGTCTGCAATAATAAAAGAACATCTTTGTGAAAAAAGGACCTGCTTCCAGGCTCCAAGATCAAGCTAACTTTGCCCTGTTGGCCTCATGGCCAATGTGATTTTTTTTTTTTTTTTTTTCAGTTTTCTAAGAATTCACTATCATTCTCCTTCCAAAAAGCTACTTTTCCTCATCTGACACTTTCCTATAAAACAGTCAGCAAAAAGGTTTGAAGACAGTTGCATATAAACTGCCACTGTATTCTAAAGCCCTGTTATCAAACACCAAAAAAGCACAGAAAGCAAAGTGTTAGAAAAGCAATGGTGGCGGGGGGGTGTAACACAAAAGAAGGCTTATTTTGAGGTTAACCTTGTAACAGAACGCAAAAAGTGTCTTTTCATGCAACACAGTTGGGTAGTGTAAAGTTACAAGGCCATGTCTTTGCTTGGCTTTAAGCACTAAAGTATTAGAAAAGTCACATTTATCGCATAGAAAAATGCCATTGTTTTGAATGACCCTGTTATCTTAAAATTTGATTTTAGGGAAGTTTAAAGAGCAGTACAATGTGTTTGGGGTTTTTTGTTTAGAGAATACAAAATTCAGGGAGGAAACAGGTTAATTTTGGTGGTTTTGCTGAAGCTTGAACTTCGCCTTACAGCTAGATCGGGAAGTGGTCTTCTACAACCTCCTATGCAAGCAAAGCTATGTTATTTCCAAATCGTTTGTTTTATTTCTCAGCCCTGTTAAATTATTTAGAAGTTCTTCTTCACTATTGTAAATGTGCCCCTGGAAAAACAGCAGTACTTTAGAAGAAACTTATACTTTTCTTTGAATGACCAGTAGAAAGAAATGTATTAAAAATGTGCTTGCTGCTTCCCCTCCCCCCCTCCCCAAATATACTCAAAATCCAATAACAAGTCATTTGGGAACTGAGAAAATATTGCAAAGGAGTAATTTTTAGACTTGAGTTCAACAAGAAAAAAACTTTATTCTGAACTACACTCTTTGTAGGTTTAAATTAATCAGATGCAAATAGGGATAAAAGTCAAAGGCCTATCTAGATCATATAACATCACACATAGATGTGTGATGACATTCTTACTCAATAGAATTATTTTCCAAGTTGAAAACCTTGAGATACTGATTTACCTCATATGATGTTATTGAAAAAAGTGAACGTAAGCCAGTGGTTTCCTGTGAGACTTGTATCAGCCCTTTCTATTTTCCTTCCCTTGTGTGTCTCTGTCCATTTTAAGTGGAGAGCACAACATACTGTGTTTCATTCTGTACAATTTTCTTACTTGTATTGACTTTCACTGATTTAACCTGAAAAAATCATTCCAGGATCTCATGCAGCAACCAGAAATAAGCAAGAAATTTTCCAAGAGGTTTGCAGTATACCTAACTAATGAAGACACAGTTCCAGTTATAGAGATTATAGCATAAAGTGAGGAGAAAGCTGAAAGGAATACATATGACATCCTTGGAGAAAATATCTGGAAGGATTTCTAAGAAAAGGTGTAAGATAAGAAAAATGGGGGATCATAAAATAAATAGGTTAAAGATAAAATCTTACATGAGTGGCACATAGTGATGGTGTGCTTTTTGTGCATCCTTTTTCATGAAGTGTTTTTAGTTATATGCAAGAGCAACCTCCACCATTCCTGTAATTGGATGCTACAAACTGGTGAACTTCAATATTGCATATGTGCTGGTGGTTTTGTGTTATCCTCTATTCTCCACAGCAAAAATTCAAAGCTGCTAAGCATGTTTAATGTTAAGCCAATGTACAACAGCTTTGTTAGAGACGCATTTGTTAGAATCTTGCAGGATTCTATTTTAGAAAATATATATAATTAATGTTTAGTTTTAAAACTCCTCACAAATTGATTTGACTATTATTTACCAGTTTAATGCTTTAGATTGATTATCATTAAGAATTTAGCTAATGTCTGATCTTAGAAAGGTGTTCATTACAGTTGCCACAGTAGTACTTTGACAAATACACAGTTGTACCTGGGCAAGTACACAAATGTATTTGTGCATATTCAATTCTTCAGAAATTGCCTCAAAGTGAATAGCAGTAAATGCAAAAATATTAAATGGAAGCCAGGAAATACATTGTGATTCATGTATTGAGTGTCACTATGGAATTAAATGGAATTCATTAGGTATGTGTATAAGAGTTTTCACATTTTTGCCTATCTTTCGTAGCAAAATTAAATTGGTTACCTATTTCTCACCTCAGAGTACAATGGAATTATAGATTGTCTGCAGAAAGTAAAGGATTATTTGATAAATACAGTCTCACACCTTCAAGAGGCAGAAAATAAACTTTGTGCTGCTAGCTGCAGACAAGATCATGATTCTCAGATCCAGACTGCTCAAAATGCTTCTAGAAAAAGAGATGTGTGTTGTTCTGAAGGAGAAACAACAGAGTCTGTGCAAGCATCTTCTAGTCCCAGTCAGCAATCCCAAAGAACTCCTTCCCTGAACAAGACGGAAAGTCAGAATGTTAATCAAATCCAGCCAAGTGAAACTAAAACTGTGGAAAAAGATATTGTTGCATCATTAGCTGAAAACATATCTGTTCAAGAACAGGATGTTAGCAGAGAACCTCCAATGAAAAAGGAAGATGGTGAACACAGACTACTTATGAACTCTGTTACAGAGAAAAAAGATTGCAATGGAATGGATAAACCCGATGGAGGTAGCTCTGTTACTGAAAAGTCTCCAGAACTGGCTTTTCAAGATGCTCTTACGAGCAGTAGGGAAGGCATTCTATCTGGGGCGTTGAAAGACATTTATGGCAGAACTGTCGCAAATGTTTTTGGACAGGAAAAAAAGGCAGTAGTCGAATCTTTGAAAGGGGTAGAAAGTGAAGAACATAGACTGACAGAGCAAATGGAAGACAGTAAAATGGACACAAATCATGAGATTTGTAGGAATGACCTAATTACCTTCACATCTTCAGCACAAACATGTGATCTTACTGCTGTGAATCCTACTATGAATGATTCAGAAGAAGTACAAAAATCTAGGCACTGGATGAACAAAGAGTAAGCACATATTCTTCTTTTTAGGAACAGATGTACATGAATATTGCTTATTAACACATCTATAAAACTCTGTGGGCCCAGAAATTCAATGTGCATGTATTGAACAGCTGCTGGTCATGCACATAGTAGCAGTTTACCACTTAAGCATGAGCAATGAAGATCTTCCATTTAGTCTAAAGTAAACTGTAACTTTCTATTTGATTGCATGATTTTTTTTTATGCCAGAGAGGGACTGAGTCACAGCTAGTAAAGTCAATAATTCCCAAATTGTTGGAAATCAGTGAGAAAAGACCCCAATTAGTCAGTTTTATAATAATTTGTAAGCTGTTCTGAAACAAGCTAAACAGAAACATTTTCATGATTTTCCCATCTATTCATAAACATATATTTTTATGATCTGCTTATGTACATCATTATAGTAAAGTATTTAATTAAAAATACAAGATACCACCCCACCCGAAATATAAAGAATAATATTTTATATTCTTTTTCTCCAGATTTCTAGTGGAAGAGAGTGGTAAGAATGAACGTGAAGTAGCTTGTTTTATTAAAGCCCCTGCAACTGCTCTGGAGAAACTGAGGTGCAAGATAGTCAATGACACTAGTTCCTTGGTGGTGGATGATTCTGAGGAGCTGGTCAGCAATGTAATCAGTATTGAATGCTCTGATTACGAGAAAACAATCCCTTTCCCTATCAACATTGCAATCCCATTTACATCATGCTTCAGTGGAAATTATCGGGAGATTATGGTGAAGGTGACTGATGTGAACTTTCAATCAAACTACTTGACTCCTATTTCTTTGGAGGGATACCACCAAGGAAACCATAAGGTTGGTAACCTCTCATCTAAGCACTGTAAAAACATCATTCCAGGTTCCCAGTTAAGCCTCTGTGGAGTTATACAAGTACAGTTGTCATGTGGGGTTAAACTGAACTTTTCTTCCTACTTTTCCAAGAACTAATTCTATTTGAAACCCAGTATTTAACAAGGTCCTTTTTTCCCTCATAATGTTAAGGCAAGTACTTGATCCCACAATACTAATGATTGAGTAATGGATCATGATTTTTGTAAATAAGTGTAATACGTTGTATTATTTGATAAAAGTAAAAGCTTAAAGGGAATTATTTTGCATTCAGGTCACAGAGAAGTAACACAATTCTGCGTATGAGTCCAAACTCCATCTCAAAGAAACACAGGATGGTTCTTTTTTATAATGTAGAGTTGCATTGGGCCAGATTCATCACCCAGTTTACAAGCTTATTTCATTTCACCCCAATCATACACTGGGATATTAATGACATCACATATGACTAGAGATAACCAGATAATGAGGCATCCAGGTGGCAATAATATTGAATTTATTTTCATTTCACACTTTGGTCTATAAATAATGTTGCCTTCCCAAAATGCTAATCCACTGGAGAACACAGTTTCCTTTCCCTCTGATGTACTCTAACCCCACATTCTGTTTATGCAGGAAACCTTTGCGGAAGTGAAAATTTATCAGCTGGGTGTTTTTTCTGTGTTGTCATGCTTAAAGAAAGAAACATTTACTGTTCCAAAGGTAGGACTCTCACAAAAGCTGAGTGTGGATTCTAGAATCTCTTTCTGTTACCATCCAGAAACATTCAGTTCTCCAGCACCTATCCAGTTAAAGGTGAGCATGAAATATGCAATACTTATTCCATAAGTCTGTTATCTGATCAGTTCTGAAGCAATGATGCCAATAATGTTAAAGGGCAACTTGTTCTGTTAATAGAAGTCTATGAAAAGTGGTTGCAGTTCCACATCCTGTATATACAGCAAATGGTTTCCTGTAAACTTTGTTAAAACCAAATATTTCATATTGTCAGTAGTCAGCAATATCTCTAGTTAAAAAGAACTATCTATCTTTCTTTGATACACTTCAGAAACAACTACAATTGTTTCCAATAATGATATAAGCACCAACTCCAAACTTCAACTGCGTGGCCCAGTGTTTAAGTTAATGGAACAATTTTTCTCACCTGACCTTTGTCATTTGTACCAGGCAGTGTAAGAGAAGGTTTTGTCACCTCTTAGTCTTAGGCTGAGAATAACCTCAAAATTTGCTTCAGTTACAATGTGTTTCTCCCTTGCCCCATAAAACCATTGATTCTGAGGTACAGAGAAGCTAAAATTAACAGTGAAAAAAATACAGATTTGAAAAATCTTAGAAAATTGTCAAAATCTGAGGGAGCTCAGGGGTTTAAAAACTTGAACTGAAAGCAGGAACAAAACAATCAAAATATTTTAGTCAGTAAAGGTTCCAGTTTTTGATGACTTTCAAGCACCTGGTTGTGCATTGTATAAAGTGCTGGTAGGGTTGTTCCTGGGTTATAGAGAGGAGCCTAAAACTTCTGTGATAGTCTGATTCAATTCCAATAGATAAATCAATTTGTTAAAAACAGGCATGTAAGAGAAGGTTTATTCATTTACAAATTAATTGTACGATTGCTTTCCATATTTAGATTCAGCCAATTGAACCATCATTGGTTTCAACATTGAAAGCAAGACACGATATGTACCACTCAGTGGTATCTACTAGTGCACTGGTTTACATGCAGCATCCTTCAGCACAACCATTTAACAGCTCAGTCACTATTACTCTACCCTGTCCTCCAAACCCAGAAAAAAAAAGGCAAGGAGATGAGACAGAACATGCAAGAGCCATTAGTGCTACGGTAAAGAGGGTTGCTATGGCGTACCATCCTCGGTAAGAACAACTTCACTACAAATTCAGCATTTTCAAAACATCAAAATTAATTAATTTTAGCAACTGCTGATTAGTAATTTTTTAATTAAAAATGCATTAGTTTTTTAATACAGTCTGCTATACTTAAAAACATTGTTAGAAACACTAGAGCAAATAACCACAGTTCTCATGCTATAGCTTCACCAGGATAATTCACATAATATTTGATGTATAATCTTTAAATATGCTGACCACTACATTTCTAGCAGGAGTCAGGGTGAAAAATGGGGGGGGGGAGGGGTCGGTAAGAAGTGTTCAGCCATTTTCACCAAAGCCAAACATTGAACATAGATCCTGTGATCATTATTTTATCAGTTGGTGGTTTGGCTACCCTGGCCTTCGAATTTTCCGGTCTCTACTTCTACACATTCCAATGGCTACCTGAGTCAAAATTTATGACACAATGGTTTTGAGTAGGTCATTTTTGTGGTAACTGCCACACTAGACAAATGTCTGGATTTTTCCAAGTCACTCACTACAAAATTTCTAAAACTTAGACATTTTGGAACATCTTAAAAAAGCATTAAAACATGGGGTCTCCTAAAAAGAAAATCTCTAAATTTTAGTTGTTAACTGGCAGTTCAATAAAATTTATCCATGATGCACATAAGGATAATGGATAAAAGTTTTTGGTGGAAAAAAAGGCCAAAGCTAACCTCATCTATTTTGATAGTCAGCAAAATAAATGGTGTTTTTACCATCTTATGCAAGAAAAAAATCAATCTGAACTTACCATTTGATTGTTTTCCATCCAGTTCTGCTGTCATAGGCAACTGCAGGTTCAGAAAGGCTTACTGGGATTTCTTGGTAGGGACTAACTTGGGACAAGAGTCAGCTTTGAAGTACTTCTACTTTAGGTCATTACAGAGTTAGCTTATTCCTACTCTGCTAAACATTATCTTTTTCAAAATTCATCTACATGCCAAGATTATGATTGTCTTGAAAATAAGCAAGGTACAGTGGAGAAGGCAGACAATATTCTAGCTTTACATTTCTGAAAAACTTGTTTTAAAGAGCTCTACACTCACACTGGTCTTTTAGACTAGACATTCATCTTTAGCACAAACTTCAGATTTGGGAAGAGTGCCCATGTCAGTTTATAGGAGATTCAAATTTCATTTCCTCTACCAGAAGCATTTAATTATGTGGCAGTACCCTTGTGGCATCTGTCTGTTCTTAATACCAGTCTAAATGGCACTTTAGAGTCTCAGTCAAAGCACATTCATGAAAAGACCATGGCTTGATTGCTTATTTCTATACAAATTCCTTAAAAAATGATGCCAACATTTTCCTGTATTTGCACATAGGCTGAGGCTGTATGCTTAGGAAATACTTAGGCTGTCCTGTCTCGAGTATTTTCCTTTTTGGATTGTACATAGGGTGTGCATTTGTGGTGAATGGGTTATTCACATCCACTTTTAAAAAACTAATAAGACGTGTGTGTGAGAGCAGAGTTATGGGCTTCTGAAAAAAAACCCTCATGTTTCATTCATTAGAATAAATTAGCCAGAGCATGTTGTATCACAGTTGCTTGATTCTGAGTGTGATATCAAAGTAATCACCTGATTTGAAGAGAAAGTACTTTTATTTTCTCTGTTGGAAGTGATAATGAATAGCAGTCATGTCTTACTTTCTGAATTCCTTTGTGGTTAGTGAGAAGTATTTGCTCTGGAATAAAAGGTGCGCTGTTTGGGGTTTTTTTCAGATATCAACCTCTAGAGAATCTAAATCTTGATGAATGACTCAGAAACAATCCATAATAATTACTGTGCATAATATTAAATGATAGATTAAACTAGATTAATTTAGATAGAAACCTTTCTTTTTCCTTTTTTTCCTCTTTCTGGAGAATTGGAAAAAAAAAAAAATCTCTCTTAACAATTATATCACTTACATACTTCAGAGTATAGTTCCAGATGTAGATTTTCAGCAAGGTGGGAAAACCACATGTAGTCATCAGGGAAAGCAGAAGGGAAAGCAGAGCTACAAATACAAGCTTCATCTTTCTACAGGATCTATTTTTCATTATTTTTTTTCCTATAATTCCTTGGCTTTCCAGGGCTGTGAGTGCTTCTGTGAGAAGAAATGGGGAGAATCTCGGTGATACTTTGAAATTATTAGGTCACAGAAACAAAGAAGAGGGGTGGAAGGTGTTTGATGATGTTACTATCCAGAATGCACGGAATGGGCTTGTATCATTTGAACTAAATGAGCATTTAGAAAGGTAATGTATGAATAATTTAATAAAATCTTATTTACTAAAATATTTACTTCGAAGTATATAGATCAATGGAAATTAGTAGCGTTCAGAAATCATCCACTATTAATTATTAACTTGCCAGCACCTCTGCCTTGCACTTTGCAGTATAAGATCATTTTGATTTGTTACTCATAATTAGAGAAAATATAAATTTGTTTAAATATTTTTGATCTATAAAGTGTACACAATGTAAGAAACTTGCTCTCTAACTACTACATGATAATTTTTTTGGAATTTCTCATTAGGAAATACTCTCTTACTTTCACCTAAAATTTGTATGTATTTGAATTCATAGATACAGAGTCAATATACTCTGCACTACAGAAACAGGCAAATTTCCACCCTTTCATGTGTTGGAAACAAGAATGAAAAGGAGATAGCAAAAGGTCCATTGGAGACTGAGCCCTGTATTATTTTGCATAATAAATTGTTAGCAGTTGATGACATGATCTAAGATAGAGCTATTTATCTTCTTGCCTCTTTTTTTAATACAGCTTTGTCGTCATTCGGCTTTCATTCCTGTTGGAAAATACGTATCTCCTCCTTTTTGCTCAGGCTCTGGAAGAAGCTCTTTGTAGCACAATGGCTAATGTGATACTGTATCGGAAAAGAGAAAACCCATATAACATAGTAGTTTTGCTATCTGCATCCAAAGAATTGACCTGCAAACTTCAAAATCTCCATGAGGAGGGCTACTTTGGTCCCCCAGAACCTACACAGCAGTTCCCATTAAGAGAAGGAGAGCAGATTCATTTTAGATTTAGAGGCAATATTTTTGCTTCAGGTAAGGCAATTAATTCATGCTTCTGGATGAACATTATCATTCACCTCAGCTATTCAGAAATACTGCATGTGAACATTAGCAGACTGTGGTTAGTCATAGTAAGTTTAGTTATTTCAGTGTTTTATTTCTTGTAAATGATAGGCACATGGAACTACATGGGAAACTGCTCCAACTGGAAAATAAAATGTGCTAGTTGAACAAGATCCTGAGCAACCTTCTCTAGGTGACCCTGCTTTGAGCAAGGGGGTTAGACAAGGTGATCTTCAGATACCTCTTCCAACCTCTGCCATTCTGTAAAACCTGGTCCCTTGGAAACATTTATTTTAGCTTTTATTTCAAAAGGGCAGAATTCCATCAATGGCTTTTTACTATAAAGAACATTTGATAGGAATTAAACAGATTCCAAACAAGAAGGAATAGTCTGCTATTTTATCTGTGTAAATTCACTTAAAGTGAGCAAGATTAAACACTGAAAGTCAGGGCAAAATGTTGCTTTTTCTGAGTTGCACTATGAATTGAGGTGATGAGAGAGAGTTACTCTGTTTTCATTAGCAGCCTTGAAAATTCCATGCAGTGGCTGCCACCGTTCGGATATTTGCTTAAAGGAAAGAGAGATAAGAACCCTCAGTAAAGTTTTCACCCCAAATTACGTATAGGCTCTTCTGTCAGTTTTGGAAAGAACATATAAATATATATTTAGTCCTCTGGACATTTTATACATAAACTCTCACACTGAAAGCTCGATTTACCCTAAAGAAAGGATTACTATTCAAAAAGAGAAGTCTCTAGCCCCCAAGGAATGCCTGCTCATATAGGCAAAGGATAGTGTATATAGACTCATCAATTAAAATGGAATTACAAATCCTAAAAATGCACCTACCTCTCTGCCACCATTAATTTTGTTGTTACAGATAGACAGATATCCATCCTGGTTAACCAGAAAGCATATACTTATAATTCCATTCATAACACTTTTATTTTTATTTCTGTGTTATGTACTTTATCCTCTTCTGTGTTCCTTACTTTTCAACTTGTAGCACAGCCTTCATCACTTATTCTTTATGCCAATGATTCAGGGGCTAAGACAGCTGGCAGGAGTGTTTGAACCTCAGATGTTAAATATAAAGCAGTAATAATGATAAAGAACAACCGAATGTTATGTGATTAGCTCTATTTGACTCACCCTAATGAATTATTTTAGATGCCACACATCTAAATACAGTGTAAAAAAAAAAAAAAAAAAAATTTTTTTTTTTTTTTTTTTTTTTGGACTTTAGAGAACGGGAAAGATTTTGGAAAAGCCTACAGGCTGATTTTTCATTCACAAAGAAAACCCAAGCTGGAGCTCCAAATTAAAGAAGTGGATGAGTTTGGTAACCACAGTTCACCTCATTACAAAGGAACAGCAGTGTTTTATAAAATTACCAGAGAGATGATAACTAAAAAATGGGAACAACCCTTGCCATATGGTGAATATCAACATCAGTCTCCACTGTGTAAATTAGCGCTAACATTACCAAAGGTGGGTTTCTCACTTGATAATGCTAGAGATCTTTCCCTTTATCCCTTACCACATGTTTATTAGGCGAAAGGATCTTGGTATGATTTTTGCTTTACAGATGCACACAGGAACCACTGATGGAGCAGTTTTGATCCATCAGCAATGTACAAACACCCTCAGAGTTTCTCTCAGCAGGTGGGAGGGACTCTCATCCAAACACAAGCATGGAAAAAAATGTTTAGCAGGCATTTTTCACCCATTTGCTCTCCCCAAATGGTATGTCCCTGAGAAATTATTACTAAAATTTCAGTTATATACTTGTATCCTTGTCTTGGAAGTGCAGAATTGCAAATTGTAGGGGCATTAAATGGTTCATGTAACCTGTCTTTTTCCTATCAACTGATTGTCCTATTATGCCTGAAAAGCCTCTGCAATACAGCCATGTGGGCAATTATCTTAATCTCTGGCAAAAGTTATTGCTACATAAATTAATCTTTAATATTCCTGCAATGAAATCTCATTGTAATCTTTTCAAAGAGCCTAGGTATCAGTACCCTATATTGTACAAGAAGCTGACACTGGACTACTGCTATCAAATTTGCATACATTTTCATATCAAAATATGTACAGTAACACTTGGTCTAAATCTCTGGTGACAAGCAGTAGTGTCTCTCTCTTTTTGAATTTAATTGACTTCACTCTTCCTTAAGGTATCACCTGCAAATATATCTTTTATTTCATAAGCATATTTCTTGATTTCTCTCTCATCTTCATTCTCCCAAGTAAAAATTAAGAACAGTTAACTGCAGATTTTAAGAGATCTCTTTTAGTGACAAACTCCATATAAAATGTAAGTTTTCTTTTGAGAATCAGATGCTTTCAAGCATTTTTCTATTCCATAGGGCTAGCATTCCCTGTGCAGTATTCACAGAGAGGGAAACATACACTCTTGAGGTCCAGTGGGATGATTAAAAAAAATTATAAAAAAAAAATAATAATCTGTGGCACGCCCTAGGCATCAGTTAGTTTTCTTCCATCCACCTGCCTAGCTTCCATCCCATTGTTCAACTTTATTCTTATTGGGTAATAAGAATAAGATCTAAAGGACTGAACTGCATTTGTATTAAACCACAAAGGTAATTATCAAGTGGCTTAGATTTGGGTTGGCATATATGGTCTTCTGCTATACATATTAGTCCTTAAATGTTCTATTCAGACTTTTCAAAACAAGTATTTCTGAGTACCTCTTTTCCCCTACTAAATTTAAGTTTCCCCTTTCCCAATGTGGCTGAGTTCTTGAAGTCTGGTCAGTCTGTGTAAATGTGTAAGAATATATATGTGGGTACACAGTAGCACCCCAGCAGCCTAATCATTGAAATGGAAGTAAATGGAGGAACTGTATAACATGATCATTGCTGGTAAATTAGAAATTAGAAATTAAGTCAAACCTCAGGAGTTGTGATAGCCTTTGGGAATATTCTCTATATGTCTATTTTTTGAGTAGTGGCTCTTTCAACTGAATCAGTTCAAACCCAGAGGACTCAAGTTTGATGCATGAAAAGTCTGCTTAGAGAAGGCAAAGTTATCACTTCAGAAAATCAGTGTTGCAGCATCTTGCAAATAATTTTTCTTTTGTTTCTGGTAAATATATTTTAAGAGGTGCATTTCAAAGGAGTCAGAATCTTCATTAAATGCAAATATTAAGCCAAAAAGAGTGATCAAAATTATTGAAAACTTTATATTGATAACTTTTCCATTACATTATTTGTGTTTTCTGTCTTACACAGAATGAAATACCAATCTATAGAATGAAAAACAGCATCAAAATAACATCTTCCTTTACGTTGCAAGGCATTTTAGTACACAAAATGTTACACTTTGCTATAGTTGGTGAACCATCCTACTTTTTGATCTATCCTCCATCCATCCAGTGTAATAATTTAAAACTGATAATGCCTAAAGTCAGATTTTTTAATAGAGAAGTAATATTCCTTAATAATTTAGCCAGTTCAGTTATCTTTTTGAGGAAATACAAGACATCAATGAATCTGATTATTTGACTTTAGTGAATAATTAGTAAATTAAATACAACATACCTTGCTATTGATATAAAAATACACAAGGCAAATGGGAATTTCACCCACGCCACTATCTAGTGGTACGTAACATCCATTAACATGAAGTTATAACATTGTTCACTCTTTTGCTCTTCATACCTTCTTCCAGCCAAGTAAATCTTGAATTCCACACTAAACAAACTCACAGAAATTTTAAGAACAAAAAAATATTCTCTTTTGGCTTGTTTGCTGGCTGAAAGATAGGAGAAAAAAGAGTTGCAAAAAGCAGCTCATTTTCTCAAGGGAAGATGATTACTAGTAATGTCCCGCATAGGTCTATGCTAACATATTCATCAGAAACTCTTGAATAATTAAGTGAAAAGTCTGATGACAGTACGAAATATTCAGAGCACTAAAGTTGTCTGTAAAGAATCACAGAATATGATGATACTGAGCGACTAGAAAATAAACTAGATAAATTAGATGTCAATAAGTGTTTTGTTGGGGTGGAAGAATGTATCTAATTTTATGCTGATAGACTCTAAATTACCTATCACGACTCAAAAAAAAAAAAAAAAAAAAAAAAAAAAATTGGTCATTTTGCTCTCTGAAAACTTCCAGAGCATTCAGCAGCAAATAAAAAGGTAAGCAGAATGTTCCCAGTTATTAGAGAGCAAAACTTAAAACAAGATTATGCCATATATCTATGAGGCATCTACATCATGACTGCAGTCTGCAGTTCTGGTCACAGAACTCAGAGGATTTGGAAGAAGAAGAAAGAAAAAAGGTGATCAGAAATATAGAGTGGTTCTAGGTAGAGAGACATGGATGACAATACTTCAGGCAGTTTCAACAGAAGTTGAAATATTGTATACACTTATGAATATTATGGAGGAATTGAAAATGGAATGATTATATCCTCTTTCGCAGGATATAAGAACAATGATATTGGTAAGCGTCAAGTGTAATAAGTAGTACGAAAGAACATACTTTGTACATACAAAAGTAATCAAAAGGTGAACTCATTTTCACAGGATATTTGCTGCAGTTAAAAATGTGTTTGAGCTAGAAAAGGAATTGACTGGAAGAGACAGAATCATATATTAAACATAATGATCCAGAAGCAACTAAATGCCAGAGCAATGAAAAGGAAATTCTAATTACTTACCATATCTTATTACATGTTCTAAAATTATTAACAGTGATGAAAACACTGACAGAAAAAATTAACATAAGAACTTGTATCCTGTTTTTACTGTCCATGATCTGAGCAACATGTTTGAATCAGATATATCTTCACATTTAGGTGGGCTTTCTAATAAATAAAAGAAATAGAATGAAATAGTTAAAATCGGATGAGAAAACATAGTTAGGGAGAAATTTAATGCACGAATTATACAAACTACACCAGCCATCTGTCAAATGCAACTGTTATTTACCACTTCGTTAAAGTACAAGTCTTGTGTTAATGTTCATATAATATGAACCGAGATTGGCACTGTCCATAACTAGTCATATGCTGACGCTATTAATACATATTGCCAAAGCACCTAGAGCTATCTGACAGCATTTGTGTGTATAGACATACACTCAGCTTACAAATTTTTCTAGTTTCTATCACACGTATACTAATACAATACAGCAATTAAGCTGCCACAAATCTCACAAGCATATCAAAACATAATGCTCAGTGTTCATATCTGAGCTATTGATAACGCTGGGTTGTTCGTAGCATGGCTCACACTAACACACCTGCTCACAAAATTTCAGTTGTCACAGTAAGGCTCTCATGTCTTGGTTGTGAACCAGTAGATTCTAAGTTGCAGCATTGTTGATGGACTTCTCACTTGCTCCCAGTATGCTGGGGGAGCCTTCCATGGTTTGGGAATAAAATCCCCAAAACAGCAGTAAGTGCACGGCAAGAACAGCAAAGACTATTTACATTTCTGCTACTTTGTTAATATCTTAAGTTTACTTTAATCATGTTAATGGATTAGTCTTAATACAGATGAGATCACAAACACTTGGTGTTGCCAGTAACAATAGGAATTTTCTCACCAAAATGAAATGAAGTTTTGGGGTTTTCTTTTTTTTTTTTTTTTAAATGATAAAATTAGGTGATAAAATTAGAACCATCCGCAATGCCTGGTTTTGGTTGTGACAAAGGCAGGCAGAATATTTTTAAGGCAACCATTCTGAGTACATTTTCACTTATTTCTGTAAAATTCCTTCATAAATTTATCTTGAATTGTGGAGAGAAGACAGTAACTACATAGATTATAAGCCATTTTTGTATGTATGTGCCCACACTATCCACTCTCTTACAAATATATTTCTGACAGTGGTCAAAGCAGTGGTCGTTTACTTTGTATGCAACCACTCACATCAGTTTTCAGTTTAAACATGTTACACTTGTACAGAAGTAAGCTGGTCTTCACTAGCGATTCCTGTTTATGGAGCTTTCATTTCCTCAGCTTTAGAAAACAATGGTTGGTCAAACCTGTTATTTTCAACACAAGTTAAATACAGCGGTTATGTCCTGATGTCAAGTATGTGTGTGCATATCAGTAATATTTCTACTGTTTTCAAAGCAGTTGTATTTATGTGAAACTGGGCTAAAGAGTTTAAAAGGTTAATTTCTCCTTTTCTGTCTGCCCTGTTTGATATGCTACTAGAGTCTGGTCATGTCTGAGAGGTCCATTTGACAGAGCACTTCAGTCTTACTGGCTGAAATCAGAACACTTTGCAAAAAAAGATTGTTGTAATACATACAAGCATTATCAAATTACTATTCTGCTGAAGTTTTATGTCTAATGACTGTCTAACAGCAAAATAGCATGTGATCCTCTGCTTCAGAAAGGCAGTTGCTTAGCTAATTGAAGGGCCTTCCAGACTAGAAAACTGCTTTGACCGCTAAGAGTATTTTACTTATGCTGTCAACCAGAACAGTGGGACCACATGCCAGTGCAGCTGAACCGTGGGTGAATTTAGCGCTTCACCACAGATATTTAATCTTTAAAGGCAGATTTAATGTTTTAGATCTAATGCATTGTATATTATTACACTATTTCTAGACAGTACTCATTTTCAATTCTTATAATTTTACTACTATTTTAACATTAAGTAGCATAAAGTGGTTCAGATTAAAGTCAATGCATGGGTAATTGAGTTCATCTACAATAACTCTGAAAATCTCATGCAGACCTTTGAGGTGCTAAATTCTCATTAATGAATGAAAATAAGTTTAAATAGAAATGCATAATTAAACGAAGCCAAAGAAAGCTGAGTCTTGGAAGAAAAACAATGCCCCCTTCTGGAAGAGCTTTATATTCCCTTTATTTTGAGGGCTTTTTTTTTTGCCATGTTACACTACCTTCACGCTAGGGCATGTCCAGTGACAGAGTTACTGTAGAAGCGTGCAGGACAAGCAGATTCAGATCTCCAGATGAGTTCAGCACAGGATGGTTTTGCACTGCCAAGCAGTGCATACTGTGTGCATCCTGGGCACGATGAAACCTTCTAACAACATGACTGAGTACAGGCCTGATGAAAAGCTGTTTAATTCACAGGTGAATAGGTAACAATTATGATTATATTGACCTTTTGGATGGGTTGCTCAGTACATATGAAACACTCCAAATATTGAACAATATATAAAGTCTGTATTATAAAAGTATTTGAGATAAGCTCAGCAAGGCTCTGGCTCAATATGCCCAGCAGGAAAAGGAGCATAATTTATCCAGTCAGAGTTTCATGCTTTTAATTCACAAATGGAAAACAGAAGCTCAATGAATAAACCTGGAGCAAGTCTCACAGGGAAAGCTGTGCATAAAGAGTCAGGTAATACAACTGAATGTGTGTGACAAAAGCAATATGGGCACTAAAAGAGAACAATTACAGCTTTTAACAAAAAAAGAGCTTAACTTCAGTTGATACAAATTAATCTCTTCCCGTGCTCAGTGCTTATGTAAGTAACTTTTTGTTCTATACGGAGTAGGAAACCACAGTAAAGCCCACAAGACTTTACTCTTTCTCAGTCATAGGGAAAAAGGACAAAGTATTTTTTTCTTTCTCTGGAGTGTTCAGAGGAAGAAAGAGGAAGAACTCTGTACTTTCTAATGGAACTTGTCTTTTGACTTCTGATGATTTTTAGTTAAAAGTTGAACTATGTAAAATGAATAGTACATACATACATACAATAGTACAATCACAGTATGATTTCTAGACCTAACAACAGCTACTGCATACCTAGATACTGTTATTTTCCTTGAAACAGTATGGTATGTACACAGTTGTAATAACACAGAGACAGCAAGGCAAAGTGAATGCAGTATTCAAAATTAAAATCCATTTCACGTACGAAGGTTCCATACTGATTTTCTATATACCCAGTTTCTATACACCAGTCATGACATAATGCTACTGATGAAACATTTGCAAAATTGCATAAGTTATAAACTTCTTAATAAGATACAATAAACATCCATTTGGTGTAAAAAGACTTAGTTTCATCACTTTAATAGCTGTATACTGACTTATACCTGCTGATGGTGTTAACTGGTTTTCAATAATGACACAAACCCTCTATGCAGGTAGAACCAATCTTAAATGCTGGTTTACCGCAATCCACTCCCATATCCTGTATCTCATCCCTTACTCATTCAGTCATTTCTCTTTCCTCAACACATTTTTCTTTGATAGCATGAAAAGTTGATCAACCGTCCACGAAGCACAAAAAGAATTTCTTCTGATTCATCGGGTAAGAACACATACATAATATATTAATATCAATATAAATAATAGTTATATTTGCTATTTACTTTTTTAAATGCCGAGATTTGTTTCAGCTGTAACTGACATTTTAAAATGCCATATTTAGGAACCAGAGTAGTTAATGTGTTAAAAGATTGTCAAAAGATATTCATAGACTAAAAAATAGTGATCTGTTTACCAGGAAACGCAAAAGCTCTGGTAAGATAATGTTGTGGTGGGGTGTATGAACAGCATATAATTTTCTGTATAAGGAGATTCAGTTTGTACTGGAAAGCTGCAGTATAACTGATGTATCAGTTATAAGAAATGCCCAAACACTTTTATTTTATTGCTAGCCTTCCCCACGCAGTTCCAAAAGTTATAGATCATTGCTGAATCTGCTCTTGATTAAATTCACTTTATGTCATGGTGCAGTAAACAAAAATTGCCTTAGAAATAAGAAATGATGATTTTTCTGTTAAAGTGAAAAACAAACCATATTTAGTTGGGGAGTTCACCCGCTGAGCCTCCGACTTCAGAAAGCTTTTCAAAGGAAAGAAAGATTTACATAGCAGAAAAATAATGTTCTTAATTTACTAATTTTTGCCCTTCAGAGGCCCTGTGGGACAACTTGCTATATTGGCTTGCAGAAGAACTTGCAGAAGATAATACACCATTGCTTGCTTTACGCTTACCTGTTCGGCGGAGTATACTTCAGCTTGTTAGACTGAAGTGCCCTGATAATTTAACACACCAGATCTATGAGCTGCTTTGCTGCTGGAAAAAGACCCTTCCAAGGTCAGCTGATAAACAGCAGCTCCTGTCTCGCTATTTGCAGAAGAGTGGCAGAAGTGATCTGTCAGAAGAACTTCGTTTTAAGTGGCAAAATAAAGTGTTCACTTGACAGAATCACTGGCAACTAACAGCCCAATTTCTCTTTCTTGTTGAAAGGTGTGAATATTTCTGTGTTATCTTTGGATGAACAAGTGACAGGGATACCAGCCAGGGATCAGAGTGCTCATTTATTTGTTACTTTGCAATCTCTTTTCTGAAGCAAAGTATAATAGCAATGCCCTCGCTTGCTGAAAGTGAACATTTCTTCTGTGGAAAAGTGAGATATTGAAAATATAGGTATGAAGAATTACAGACTGGTCTGCATAGGTTTCCAAGGACTTAAATTGTTTGTACATATTGTACTCACTTGACATAGAATCATATTTCTACATACTTTAAGCACTAGGAACTATTCACTATAATTTATCAAAATCTTATGAATCATTCCATTATATATGGATTACTCTATATCCAGTAATAATAGCTGCCAGATTCTTCACACAGAAGCATAATACATCATTGTTAAGCACAGACAGAGGAAATTTCTTCTCACTTTCAGGTTTGTTCGTAATTAACCCTGACTTTTATATTCTCAGTGAATGTTTTTTATGCTTGTGAATGCCATAGCAGATTTCAGTGTTACCACATGTGAGTATCTAATCTATTTCCAGAATTTACTGGATTTGTTGCCTCGCTTTTATCTATCATGGTAATGGTTTTTTTCAGGTTACCATCAAATTTGGAAAAGAAGGTATTTCTTCATACAAGTTTTAAAATGTTTTTTTTTTAAAGGTATTCATGATACTGAGCTCTTGTATTGAAGGTACAGTTAGTAAACCAGGTGTATTTGTCCCATTCCTTACTCACGTATTTTAATCTCTAAAACCTCATTTCATTCCAGAATGCTAAGTAAGCCTAACCTAATTTTTGAAAGTCAGAGAAATAGCAGGGTTGGGCTTTTATAACTGTGTTTCGACTGAAATAATATTCTAATTTACTCTCTTCTGTTACTTGCTGCTATATTTCAATGCAGCTCATACAACACACCAAAAATTTTTCTAAATGTTAAACTTTGACATTTCTGTTAAAGGCTCAAAGTAGCTGGCAAGAACCAGTGAATCACACAATTCTGGGAGAAAGCTGACTGCTTGGTATTTACACATACATATATCAATTTGTGATTACACGAGCTGTCACATCTGTGCAATTTCCTACTGCTGCAGCAATATGCAATAGATGCAGCTCCTTCTTCAAGTCCACCTGTGCATAGTTATTTTTTTAGTTACTGTTATTCTTCTGGATTTAGTGCACAAATTATTTTAATCTTTCAGCCCCCCCCAATAATATTATATAAAATTTAAATATTAATCTAAATCTAAAAGTTATTAACCTAAATTTTATTAGTATTTAGACTATCCCTGTATGTCTTGCTGACAAATCTTAATTGTGACACATATTGCTAGTCTGGATTTTTATTTTGGAGGTCACGCAACATTTCCAAATCACTACCATAAATGAGAAAATTGCATTGCAAAAGAAAAGATAAATAGGAATAGTATTCATTAGTTTGATTCACCTAGTCAGTAACGTCTCATTCTGTAGGATTATCATTTTTTAATTGTAAAACAGAATATATGAAGAATTTATCCCCTTCACTGTGACATAACCATCTTTTCCTTTCTTAACTTTTTTCTACAAATAAAGTTGTTTTTTAAATGTAAACTGGCTTCTTTATCACACTTTTCTCAGTGCCCTAACACATTTTGGCATCAGATCTTTTGTCATCAGTGCCTTCTCTTTAGGAATTAATAATCTGCTGCAGAATCAGCAGATATTGTCAGAATATATGTATATTATGATTATGCTTCAGTGTCTGGTGGTACTACAAATAATACTGGAAGTACTGCAACAAACTGGACTTCATTTTTCCATCTATTAATAAAAGTATTTTAATACAACTACCAACATTCTGCCACAAGATGGCCTCTGTGTCTAACAAAACCATAATCCGTGTATTTCACATGCTGAAAAATATGTGAATAAAACACTGCTAAAAACTAAAAGTCATCCATAAAGACCTGGATACTCCACTGTACAGTATCATTAACATTAGTGCAAAGCAGTGAGAATTGTGGGCATTTCAGTAGCATCTATACAATGGGACCAACTGCATTCAGCCTCCTCTTCATAGGATTTTGAGATTATTTTTTACGTTAATTGAATGGTAAAATTATATTAAATTTGCTCATGTTAAAAGCTCATTTTTATTAGTAGCAAACACTAATCAAGTGACTAAATAAACCATATATTTTATTAAAGATTGGGAAAAGACTAATAAGGTAGATTAAAAAATTAACAACAATTTTTAATATAACAATTCATGTTCTTCTTTGAGGAGGTAACATTTAGGCCTGCTAGTTACCTTTCTCTTCTTACAGTAACTCTCACTTAGAGTGTGAAACTAGTAACCAGTCTTGCTGTGGCCCAGGAAAGCTGAGCTGGCTGGTGACGTGCGGCAACTGAATTAAGCGCTCAAGCTCTCTGTGCAAGATTCCCTTCACTTCACAAAAGAATCCAACTTATATATGTTTCAACAAAGATCTAGAAACGGCATACAGCCAACACTACTAGCACAGGAGTGCATATCTGGCTCCGCTGGGATGTTTGCCAGTCCGCAGAACAGTTAAAGATAAAAACATTCCATACACATACTCGTGACTGTCTTCAGCCACATCTTCCCAGGCCTACACAA
>JAVJGG010000054.1:23385135-23408473 GCA_035590195.1 Aviceda cuculoides | reverse complement strand
AAACTGAAAAACATTGCCTTAGTACTTCTATTACTTTATTAATGTCTTATTTTAATAAAAATTCACTTATAATCTGGCAATTTGAAGAGCTTCCATTGTTAATACAGATTTACATGAAAACAATTTTCTCATATACTATTAGAGGTTAACAAAAGGCTTGTTATGAATTAGTAATCTACTATAATTGTAATAAATCATAGTAAAGCTCTCGAGAATAGAAAAGCAGACTCCATGTTTCATCCTTTTGCCCTGAACAATGAAAGTATCATAAATATAAGAAAAATTATTCTATAATACAATATACAAGAGTAAGACTTTGACTTTATCTATAAGTGAAAGAAAACCCTTCGTCATTACTATTGTAACCTTATTCTTAGTCTTTTTAAAAAAAAAAACATATGCTTTTGAGCTCACCATTACATATATAAATTCTTTATGTCACAGGGGTATGTATCCTTGACAGAAAATTTTCCCGAGCCTTATATGGGATCTTACACGGCTAGATCTCACTGACCCTTTTTGTCCATTGAGCACCTACCACATCAGTGTTCCCATTAAGACCTTTTGTGCTGTAGCTTCCCAAACGAAAAAAATAGTGGCTTCTCAACTTGCTATAATGCTTTAAACTCTATACATAATCTTTATCACCATTGCACTCTATTTAGGAGTCCCATTTTGATAGTATGACTTCAAGAAATGTTATCGTCCCTTTTAATTTTGTCCTTTGGTCAGATTATGGCCAAAGCAGACCAATTACATATCAGAAGCTGAAAGAATTTAGTAGAACTGGAAGGATTCCAGCCGGGATTATGACGATTCCATGCCAGTTTAAAACTGCAATTGCCAATGTAACCAGCAGATGTCGCAGAAGAGCTTCTACAAAGTCACTATTTCTACTATTTTCGAACCTGAAATCCAGTCGTAAAAAGTCACTTCAGTAAGACAACGGAATAGAAATTCCTGAAAGACTGTGCATTATTCACTTGTCTCTTAATGAGTTACCCCCTTTTAGAGTCTTTTGCGGTGAAGGGATGCAAATCATTTCAGATGCAGATATTAAGCAAACAGACAGAGGAATGCTTTCTTTCTAAGTGTTAACAGTAATACTTTGTTAAGATCCATGTCCATGCCTGAGGCATTAAGGAAAGGAATAAGAAAATATTTAAGTGGTATAGAATCAAATGTGTAAAAATATTTTGGAGTCTTTTATTCCTAAAAACAAGGAGGAAATTATTCTGTACTGAAGAAACACAGTATCAGAAGAGTTTACTGTTTCATATACTTCCAAACATCTTAAAAACCTAACGAACTTTTGGGGGAAATGAGTAATTACTAAGGGAGATAACCAATTTATGTCCTCTGTTTTTTTTCTTATGAAGTTTTGATGAAATGTCATTCCTCAGAGAAAACAAGATGCTACACAAATCTGGAAGTTTTTCTGAGAACATCTGTCAAGCATTAAATTAAGCTGATAACAGATTTTATGGTACTTATAAAACTAAATCCAAATGGTTTCAAGAATACTTTAGCTCATCTCTCTGTTCACACACACAGAAACTCCTAAAAGTCTTAAGATTTTTGTTAGTCTGCAAGTAAAACAGTGACAGGCTTCCACTATTTTTTTTAACTACATGGACATCTTCTGAAATCTTCCAGAAATAAACGCTACCAAGAGCTGTGCATAGAGCTGAATGGTTTAGAACAAAACAAGGAGAGAGACAAGGTAAAACTACATTGACTCAGCATGCAAAGTCAGCAAAACTACTGTGGATTTACTGAACCATTTCTGCTCAATTTATTCTGCCCTTAGGCTTTCCTTAGGAGTCTTTTTGATTCATTCATTACATACTGTACTAGTACTGTGAGTTTTACTCAAGAGCTTCACATTTTTCTCATCACTACCATGCCAAAAGTAAATATAATCCCAGTATATACTGCGAAAATCTTTCTAAGAGGGGCAGCAATCTGTCAATGCCAGTCTAGAAGAGGTTGAGGAAACCTCCGCTGCAGCATGGTACACAGTTCTGCTCTTGTATGTTCAAAAAGAATGAACTTAAAGTGCTGAATCTCTTTGCTGAGCTCTTCTGCAGAAAAGGAATAGTTAAAAGATGATGGAAAAGGAGAAGGTATCTTGAAAGGAAACTAAAAAAGGCTTGTCTAGCCAGAAAAAAAGGAAAATTTGAAATTTTTTTTTCAGTTAGATAAACACAGTACTGGTTCCTGAATATAAACATAAATATAGATTGGGAATTAGAAGCACTCTCCTAACCATCACAAGCTTCCAGCAGGATTAATAGGAGAAAATACCCGAAGTATTTTAAAATGCAGTTTTTAAAGTTCATGAAAGGTTTTATGAAAACAGTCTTCAACAGTGGAGAACTGAAGTCACAAAGAGAGGAATTCTATCTGTTTCCATGTTCCTAGATTATACAGACAGATACAGACTGGACAGGAATTATCAACATATCCTCTATACCAGTTGCTCAATCCACCTCATCTTGCAAGCGGGCTCCTGCCACTCCTTGTCACGTTACACACTGTGTACACACACAGATACACATGCACACCTAAACCTGACAGGCAACTAATAGCCTCAGTTCATGTCTAAAAACGTATAAAATTAATCTGATTTATGGTTTCCTGGCTGACAATAACCTACTGCCAAGTCTTTGTCTCCTTTTTTTTTTTCAGTGACTGGTATCCATGACTACAAAATGTAATAAAGTTAGGTGATCCGCAGTGCACACCACAGATATAGAGTGTGTTTATTTTAACTGATTTTGTTATGAAACCCCAAGAAGATAAAACTAGTAATTCAGGGTGAAATGGAAATTAGCTGCTAGTTAAAATTTTGCTTGTATTTTAATAAAAAATGCATGCTTTGTTGAATGGCATGATTTCTTTTCCTGAATAATTTATAACAGCTAGTCTGTCTCATTGAAATATTCATATTAATTTTAATGAGCTTGTCAAAGCTATTCTAGCCATTTTATGTTTAATAGATTTAGCTGGGGTAATACTTTAACCCCTTGCTTCTTTTAACCAACATAAAAATCTGTTTTATACAAAATTGCTTCTTCATTTTTTAATTTATAGATTAGCATCTGTACTTCATTCAAATAGTAGTAACATCATGATTCTCTATAGTACAGTTTGTATTTCCGTATCAATTTAAAGTTTACCTCTGCAGGAAAAATGAATAGAAAATTGGAAAAAAGGTAGACTTTTAGTTAACTGCCTGGGGCAGGGGCGCATTGAGAGGCGAAGCCAAGTTTTTGGAGAAAGCATTTGCATTTACATTAATGTTTTTTCCCATAGTTTAAATTCAAGGCAGATAAACATCTTCACTTTATTCTGAACAACCTGGGTCACGTGATGTGCATATTTTTGTTCTGTTTCCCACTGTGTAGCTGTTCATGCTTCCATCCAATAATTCTCTACTTTCAATTGCTTTTCATTACTAAAATTAATTTGATCAACAAGCAGTATAGAAACTGATGGTATAAATACCAATTTCACCTTTTCCTTGAAAGCCTTCTTCACCGCATTCATGCTGGGCCTCTTGGAACATCAGTACTTACCTGCAAACCTTTTGTTATCTCTACCTACCTGGGTCAGGGCCAGGACCAAACTCTGGTGTAAAAGACATGAAAACTCTGATTAAGAACTAACCATACCAGTTTTGTGTAGAAATGTAAGGAGCAGAAAAGAAAAATATTATCACTGGTGCATCCAAAGGGACAGGGACAGGAACATGCACCCTGTGGCTGAAACACGATCCAGTTTGGATTAGATGAGTCAGGTTTTTTCTATCAGAATTGATCCATTTCTGTCAACTATTTCTGAACTACAGAAATAGTCAGGGAGAACAGAGATTAGATGTAACAGATGGAAATGCCTTAAGAACATGCTTTCATGAGATGCTTCAAATATGCATATGTTGTTATAATGATTTTAAAATAAAAAAAAGAATGATAGCATGCAAGTGAATGGGAAGTATTTTATTTTCTTCCTCTTTGCCATGATACTATTACATTGCAATAAGGAGTTTAAAAATCCTGTACCTCCACAGGCCTCTAAGTCCATCCCTGAGCTACAGGGGGGGTTCTTATTATAAAATGAAGTAAAAGAGGAAAAAACATAGATGTACAATAAGTTGCCATAAAAGTCTGTATTATATGAAAGAAGGTGAATTTATCTTCCACAAGAACTTTAAACTTTGAATTAAGAAAAAATAAATCAATTAAAGCATGCAGTTCTCCCCTTTTCTCTGAAAAATTCAATTTACACCTAAGAATGTAACCTCTAAGACAAAAAAGTTCAAGTGAAGTCTTTCAAATGAGCTTGTAAACCAAAGCAGGCAGCTTATTCTGGCAATTTTTAGATTTGCAATATTTTTTGTAGTCTGCCAAATTATAATCCTGAATTATTTTTTGTGCTCATAATTGGTGCTGCTGGGGCTTTAAAATCTGTTGTAGTCTTCCTTCTTTTACTATACTCAAAACTATGATGGAATTGCAGCCAACCTTATTTTCTGCAGTGGGTTTCTCTTTGTCAGCTACATTTGCAATTTAATCACCAGCATTTGATGGATCTCAAATACTACAAAACCTCTTTAAGTCTTACTAGAAAGCCAGAATTACACCAACTCTGGAGCTGTAAAACAAGAGAGCAGTTTTGTGACGTGCCTTAAAAACAAAACAAAACAAAACAACACAACCCCAAATACACTATCATCTGAGAAAATTGAGATTTAGAGATTCTGGAATTTAATTTTCCAGTGCACTGAAGACACTTGGTACTTGGAGACCAAGTGCTCTTTTCTGGTCACTGTCCATCCAAGCCTCATGTTCACAGAAGAGTGGTAATACTGTGGAGCACGTATACAGATCTCAATCTGTAACAGTAACTGGGAGCCTGGGCAAACTCCATGTGCCTGTGCAAGCTGGAATCATATTTGTTTGCACTCCCATGATGTTGCTTAGAAGCTTGAAAAATTTAGTGTCTGCAAGAAGTAAACCAGCATTTTTATTTCTGTTATGTACTAGAGATAGTAAGAAGAGAGCATATTAGGACAGATATTTTTTGATAAGGGGAAGATGGGAAAAAAACCCCAAACCAAACCCTAAACTATAATTGCCATATTAAGACTCTGCCAGAGACAGCAGTGAAGCTCTACAGGCCTAAGATGTCCACATGAATAAGAACATCATCCAGAGTTACTTTAGGGTAAAATAAAACAGCCTAGAAGATAGCTAGGCCATGCTTCAGAGCACAAACTGTACCACTAACAGATTTGCATTAGGAAAATATGTCACCACAGCATGCCACAGCAACTCTTTCCCGGAGCAACAGATCATGGCCATTGTCAAATTAGACCAGAGGACATTGGTCCTATGTTGCATGTCTGACATCCCTGAGCTCCAAAAAAGTCTTAGCAAACATGTAGGTTCAAACACTCTAAAACCAAAGCTGAAGTACACTGTATTTTGTACATCCTCTTACACAGCCGGGCAAATACTATCATTCAATGCAATATTTCCCTCAGGAAAGTGGGATACTACTCATGGAATAATCTGATGTATAGTATCTGCCATGTCATCATATCTGTCCTTCAGCACTTGGTCCATAACATCTGTACTGAATATTTTTTTTCCTGAACATTTCACCTGCATTGCACTTCAAAGAACCAGCATAAAAACAAGAGTATGGTTTTGCACATCAGGATTGCATAATACTGGATATGTTTTAAAACAACAGAGTAAAGGCTGACAGTAAAACCTTAGGTTTGTCATCTTCTGGCTTGAATGCTTGTCATGAAATGCTAAATATACCATATAAAAAATAACTGTAATTAAAGAAAGTGGAGCAAGAAGCATCCACTGTAAGGTGTTAATGTAAAGCTAGCCAGTCAGTAAATGTTTAGGAGGGCTCAGAAAAAGAGGAGAGTCCCCAGGAAAAAAGGAACTGTCTAAGGGTAATAATCAACATGGAAAAAATCCCTAAGGCAAGAAGGAATCTAAAGGAACATAAATACCAATGAAGATGACAAAATAAATGGATTGTGACAGGGAGGAAGAAGAGAAGACAATCAAGGATCAAATTCTACTAAACACTTTCATTAATGCTGTAAAATACATAATAAAGAATACACTTTAAAAATAGTACATGACACCAAGACAGGAAAGGTTATAAGCACAGCATCAGAATAAAAAAATTACATTAGAAAAAGTATGATGGAATTCAATGCACAAGTGTTAGATTTGGGAAAAAGAAATAAAATGCAAAACTTTAAGAACGGGGTAATAGCTGATTAGGCATAAGAATTTAATTTTTTTTATTGCTATTTTAATTTTTGAATGTTGAAAGGAAGCCTTTTGAATTTCAAATCTTATCTAGGGCAAGAAATTCTATTGTGTTTTTATCCTGAACAACTCAAAAAATCTTCTCTTTTGAGAGAAATGAACAAAGCACTTAAGGTAATAAGTTTCCTTGTTCATGCAGAAGAGAACCTGCTTTATGGAAAATTCCATGAGCAAGGCTAATTCTGCCTCTTTCTGATGGTAACAATGACTTCAGTCTTATTTTACATAACTTCAAATTGTCTTGTTCAAGCCAGACCCAGAAACTAGCTGAAAGCTTCATTTAAACATACATGTTTACATGGTGGACAATTGCAAGCATGTCATCATATGACACTGCTGTAGATTACAAATGTTGTGCCTCTGAAACAAATTCCTTCTTCCTGGAATGTCCTCTTTGAAAACTCAGCATCTTTGCTGAAAACTGCAGTGAAAAAGGCTTCTCCAGATGGCAGTCCCATCCATGTACAATGTCTCCTCCTACAGTGTTGCTTTTAACTTCCTACCACTGATATTTAAGGGTGTAAACTAAACCTTGTGTCTAGAGAACTGATTACCCACTGTTCTGCAGTATAAACACAGAATATTTCCATTTTGAACACTCCTAATCTCACAGCACTGTCCCAATTACCCTGGATGCCAAGATTCGCATTGGAAAATATCCACTGAGCAGCTCATCCTTCTGCTACTTCCTAAGAGTAAGTGATATGCCTTAGAAGCCCTACTTCTATACACAGGAAAGTTTAACATCATCGTTGACATACAGCTATTCTTCCATGGCATGAGACTGTTACTTGGCCAGTCCAACTCACTTTATGCTCTGGTTGAATTTAGTAAGATGCATGAACCACTATGACTCAGCAGCAGTTGCCTTGCATCTTTATACAGTGCTCAAATATTTGGTAAAGGAATGAATCCTCCCTGTACACCAAATTCTGCCACCCTACTAAAGGGATGTTCAAGGTACATGTGAAAGATGATTCAAGATGCTTCATGGGTTATTCAATGACACACAGTTTAGTCTGAACTGAAGTATTGGATTTTAACAGCCACTTCAAAAGTTCGATAAATATTTTCTTTCTTTCTACTAGTCATTTTCCTTTTAGAAGTTTTGCAGGGAAAAAATAAGAAAAATAATGTGTTAACCACTACATAGCAATTTTTCTATACAAAACACTCTAGCAAGCATACACTTTTTATTCTCCCTTTTGGAAACATCCCAGATAGATGTGCTACACTGGATTCGGAATTCAGAAAGATCAACACCCCTCCCCACCATCTTCTGAAAACAATTACATGAGAAATAAGAACTTTCCAAATAATATTTAAGAGAATATAAAACCACTCAGTTATCAGATTTATAAATAGGGTTTTTATCTAGGACCATGTCCCTACCCATTATTATTTAATCACTGTGCTCCACTAGTAGCTAAGGATCTAACCCACAGCTCTTTTTCTTTGTAATATGCTCTACATTTTGCTTCCTACATATATTTGTAGCTCTTTTGCATCTACAAACAGACAGGAGTTTTGCCTTTGCATGTGAGAAACTTAGCTACCAACCTAATTTCCTATGACACCAAACCACTAAAGATCAAGGAAGATTAACCATTAAAACATGAATACGTGTCATTCTCAGTTGAAAATCATTAACCATCATTATCTTAGAGCACTCACGTATTTGTCACCCCAAGCTCCTGTTCACATGTATCTCTCAAAGATTTCACTGAAATACAGCATACTAAAAGAAGTTCTTTCTCGGTCAATACAAAGGTGATATAAAATATTACATTTATTTCTTACAGATAAAAATCCAGAAAATCATGCCCTAGATAGCAGTACCAAAACCCTGCTTATTTTCTTAATTTGAGAAAATAATTTTCATTAAAACAGTAGCAGCTTGGCCAGTGATAACCATAAGACAGAAGTATGGATGTCCTTCATTCCTTTAATCACATACTTAAGACCTACCTGAGAAAAAACATCAGTTTTCAAGAGAATCTTCTGAAGGAAAGAAACTACTTAGAAAAGGATATTAAATATTCACTGATCTTTAGACAAAGTCCTTGTTCAGAAAAAGAAACAAGTATTCCAGAAACAGCAACAAAGTTCCTGATAAACTGATATACATTCAAGTCAATTCAGGTTCTCTTTTCAAAAACTTAAGGGAGATCAATCTATAGGCTCAGTATTAAGTGTTTTACATTTATTTTGGCCTTTCAGATCTTATAAATCATGTATAAAATCCAGTATCACTTAGGGAAAGAGATGTATTCTATTCAATCTTCTAATTAGAGCCTCTGAACTTTGCAAAGACTTTCATTTATCCTATAGACGCTGATTTTCCACTGTGTTCAAAGGCTTCTTACTATTAAAGATGCTATGACTTCATTAATTAAAAGTAATGAAGCAATGTGATAAACAAAGCAAAATTGATCATATTGTATTATTAAAATAAAATCATAGCAAAACCAAATGAGAAGGGGAAGTATAAATTCACTTGAATATCAGTTCAGTTATCTGAGGACCTAGGCTACTGCAAACTGTTTTACTAATTGGAAACAAAACAATACAATTGTTGGACCAAATTAATCCCAGTAAGTACACGGAGGATAAAAATGTCCAGCTGACTTTGTTCTTTAATTTATGCATTCATTCTTCATTGTGTTATTTACACAGGTGTGCCTTTGGTATTTTGAATGACAGAAATGGATGTCTGCTTACAAAAAGATACAGAAAAATATTTTCTGTCTACTGCAGGTGTGAAAATATAGGTAATTCTTGATTTTAAATGTATAGTTGATCCAGCTGTGTTCACTGAACAGTATTTTGTAGGCAAAACATACTTGGGATCTGACACATTTTAGACAAATAAAATGAAATTTTCAAAGTACGTTCTAGCTACTGAATGCATGAAGATATTAAACTACGTATGAAGTCCAATAGTGAAAGTATAATAAACCTTAAATTCTTTGGAAAAAGATAGAAAGAGATGATAGGTAACTAAGATTCCCTCCATCCCCCATCCTCCCCTTACCACCCTGCTTTAAGGCCAATTGCTTTTTCTGGGAGGTGCATCTGAAAAACATTCATAACAGGTCAGTTTGAGTTGTAATCCTTGCAGTAAGTGGGGCTCTTTTGTTTCTTATGTAATATCTGCTTGCATAAAAGCTATGTAAAATCTAGTCATCGACTCTTTCAAATTGTAACTTCCAATACAACAATGCAAGAATCCTCAGGAATAAAGAATAAGGCCTGGAATGTATTCCTTTGTTAGCAAAAAAATGTTAATGTACTGAAATCTTGTAAAAAGATTTTTGAATATGAAAAGCCCCAAGTTTCCAGGGAAGCGACAACTCAGACTGAAGCAATCCTGAACCTTCTGGTCAAATCTTTCACCAAACAAAACGAGAAACAGGGTATTATTCAGTCCATTATTATGTTCGCACTGTCATAACATTTTAGTGAATGGGATAAATAGATATTTAAGCATCTATATGGAATGTTTAGAGGAAAAAAACCACCTTGCATTATCATGGGGAAGATAACCTAAAGTGTCATCAGTGAAAGGTCTCATGCTGGCAGTATTAAGAGATTGTTGTAATTATGTAAAGCCTGATATGGGATTCAAGTAATAAGCAACTAAAGGAGGATAATATAATTACTGCTAATCAACACGGGTACATGGAAAATAGATCTTGTCAAATTAAGTTGGTATCATTTTTATGAAATTATAAATTCAGTTGATAAAAATCATCAAAGCATATACTAAAGAGATTAACAGCTGAGTTACAAATAGATCTCAACATGCAATGTAAACAGGGAATATCACCAAATGGCTATTTTTCTTTCATCATACTTTTTTGGTACTGATTTTATATTTATTTATATTTTTACAGAGCTCAACGCAAAAATAATTCAGTGAATGCTGATAAATTTAGTTGTTGACTCAGTGATCAAGGAAGGCAGGTTCAATCAATGAAGGAAAAATTCAATATGGTAATATGTGCATTCAGGAGCAGAGGATGGGGGCCATTCTTACAGTACGAAAGACAGAGTTTGAGGTTCCCCAGGCAGGACTCAGGTAAAGGAGGCACAACTCAGTCTCTTCTCCTTTGCCATCAGCCTGAACATCTGAATATTTCCCCAAAGATCTCAACACATCATGCACGAGAGCAGTTCACAGAAACACTCCTGGACCCTAGTCCCAGTGATCATAACAGAAGTGGGTGCAAAGGTGACTGCCAAGGAAAAGAGGTGACCCACCAGTGCTGTGGGGCAGTTCCATGGAGCTGAGAGGCTGGAAACATGCAATTGCAATGCTCCCATATCCTGTGGGAGAAGCTGCTATAGTACTAAGCTGAGCTCAAAGCCCTGATTCTAAGGAAATTACAGTTACAAGGATGACAGATCAATGAAGCACTAAAAGAATTACTCATAGCAGTAGAAGACATAAAATTTGTTATAGAAAAAACCTGTCAAGAATCTCTGTCAGTTTATCTTAAAGGATGGAGACAAGTTGAGTGGCTAGAAGAGTGCTTATACAGCTCTTCAGTTTAATTCACTACAGATGAACACAGAGAAATTCAGAGCAAAAAAAACCAAACGTCTTTGCAAGTGAGGATGGTTAACCACTGGAACAACTACTGGGAGAACACTGCAGGGGAGTATCATAGTGGGTTCTGAATGTTGCATATACACAGAAAACTCTGATTTAGCTTCAAGTTAACTACTTTACCTGAAGGAATATGTTCTGGAACCCTAATTCCAACATTACATAGAAAGTCACGAAGCCACAGTCTCTTCTAGCTAGAAGCCCTTTTGAGCCAAAAGAGACTTTTTGTCAGCCAAAGAAATACCTTGCTCTATATGCATTTTTTAGGTATATTTGTCATATTCTAGATCAGAAAATATCTTATCCTCTCCACTCTATCTCAGCTCATTTATGTGAGGTGATCCCATCCTAAACTGTCAGAACCTACTTTAACGTTTAGGCATGAGAACTAACAGAAAAACACAAAAACAACTGTTTCATTACAAATCACTGCAACACAATATGAATGTATTGCATTAGACTACACAAAATGTGTTTACTTCAGTGTATAATATGGCCTCAACATGATTCCAGACTTTCCAAGTTCTTGGGAATAGTCAGCTATGAAAAGATTTTTTTGTCTTATTTTTGTATGTATATTGTAGAGCTACTTGTGACAGAAATAACAAACCACTCGGAGAAACTTACAGGTTTGTAGAGTATTTCCAGACTACAAAGTAAGGCCAGATCCTAGAAGGCAAATGTCTCACTATTAATTAAAAATGGAGTTTTAAAAGAACTTTGTCAATATTTCATTTTCGGTTTTATATAGTTACCTTCCCTTGACTTTAAAAGGGAGTAAAATTTCCTGAAGGAAATAGGTTGGGAAGGGACCTTCTGAAAGTGTGATGTGCATCAAGTTGCTTGCAAGCAGTCCTAAAGGGCTGAGACATCTCAGTAGAAAAGATATTGCAGTTCTACATGCACATCCGTATTTTGGAGGAATTGCAGATGGAAACATGTGGTAGAAATTCACTTCTTCAAGGAAGGTAATATTAATTTGCTTTTGTAGAAGAGACAGTTTTAAAATTCTGTGTGAAACTACTGTTCCTTTTTTTAAAAGGAAACAATAGTTTCATAGATAATTTTCTCTGTATGACTGAATTTTACTTCCCCTTTCTGTTTCACCAGAGCTCAGTCCCTAGAGCAGAGCAGAGCTAACAGTTTATTTTTCTCTGTAATGGCACTTCCCAGACAGTCCTCCTGCTGTGAGGGATGTCCTTGAGGATGTCCACAAGCTGTACCCACAAATACAATCTGGATCTATTTTTAAGAGGAAGTAGGCAAATACACTCTTTTATACAAACACTTTGGCTTTTCTTAAACCATTAGAATTATTATCTGTGAATTAGGAGATATAACCACAGTACAAGGCAACCTGTGGAGTGGAAGACAACACTGAAAGATGGACGTACTAGCATAAGATCCGTGGAATTTTTCAGCCATATGAATACTCCAGAAACAACTTTATCCAGTGCAGGGAAATGTGCTAGGAAGTGAACCTATCACCAGGCTGAGGTTGAGCCATGAGCTGATAAAACTTAAGTTGTACAGCTTTGGGAGAGGTTGGGCAATATATCCCAACAATCATTTTGCAGCTGTGAGTTAATCTGTTATTATTATTGAAACTGATGTAATAGAAATACCTACAAGAACTGGAGCAAAAACTTATTTTTCAAGGGTGCTTGGAAAGCACAGCTTGCTTAGTATTAAATACCATAAAGTGATTTCAGAACTGTGAAGAAAAATAGGAACTACAAAGGGTTTTACAATCACTGAGATTTTGGGTGTCCACAGTATCAAAAGCTTTTCTGGAAAATGACAAACACCCCTCTCACCCCACACTTTCCCCCGAAGATGCACGCGCGTACACGGAGCAGCATTGACAGGGCAGGGTCTTGCCAGGCAGGGCCTGTCCCACCGCCCCCCCGTGAGGGAGCAGGGCTGGGGCGGGCAGCCCACAGCCCCTGTCATCAGGGATGCTTGCGGTGACAGAGCAGGGCCAAGCTCCCGCTGCGACATCAAGTCAGTGGGTCAGGATCTGGATCAACAGGGCACAGGCACAACATGGCTGGAGCGTAGCTCAGGCAGGGATCAACCACGAGAACCTCAGCAGCCCCAAGCGAAGGAGGAGGGAGCCCCAGCTCAGTCTTCCTCGCAGAGCTGCTTGGAGCAAGCCTCCAAGGGTGCATCTGCTTGTTCTTTCTTTCAAGGCCCTCAGCTGTCCTATTTCTAAGTTGTGCCTGAGCTCAGGCAGCAGAACCTCCAGGAAGGTCAGGGGAAAAATCACTCACGGCCCTGACACCGATCTCCTAAAGTGACTCACGACTCAGCACAAATGTTGTCTTAGGCTTTACAAAGGGGTGAGCAGCTATACTGCCATTTTACAATCTTTAACTCAGGCAGCTTGCCTGAGTAAGGATTCTGTGGGAATTGCAGCATGGAGCTGTATGTCTCCTGTAAAGGATTTTCATTAATTTTCTTAACTCCTACCTTTCTATCTTATTTTCTGGGCAATAGTATTTTTCTGAGGTCATGAGACTGATGACAGCTGTAAGATAATGAATGTTTAGGGCCACACACAGGAGGCTGTGTTCATTTACCAGCTGTCACTTGCTTGTCATCAAAGGGCTTAGTTTAGAAAGTGTTTCCATCAGCAGGTGGGATCTGAATACTAGAGGTAACATTGAATTGCTAGTTTGGACTGATAACACTGTTTGTCATTAAGATTCTCCTAGGTTTCTTCATGGTAAGAGCTCATCTTCTCAGTTGCCAAGTTTCAAATATCAGTGTGAGCTGACATTTTGCTTGTTAGATTTCTGCTACTGACTAGTACTATTTGAAGGTATTCTATTTTGTCTGGCCAAGTTACTTGAGAAGGTTTTTTGCTATTGCAAAAATAACTGTAATTTTGAAGAATTTAGAGAATAAAACAAATTGTGATGACCTTTTCTTTGAAGTCTGGAATTACTATGCTTTGGAGAAGAGAACTCAAATGTTTGGAGTTCTCTCTTGGACACAAAAAAAGTAAATTTCTGTTCCAACAAAAATGGTAATGTGGTATGAAATTGCAAGTGATATAAAATGTGTGAGAAATGAAATCACAAAGGGAACCACATGTAGTTAACTGGCAGCTGGAATCAATGTTTAAAGCTGCGAGGACCCCAAGAGCAGGTCCAAATTACCCAGTTTAGCCGAGTGTGCTTCGCTGTGAGGAAGATGCTGTCTACTGTTGCTTAGCAGCTTTTAGCTGATATACTAATGTCACATTAAAACTTAAAGTGGAATTGTGAACATCAACCCAGTGAGAGAAGTTGTTGAAGTTGTTTGAGAGAAGGAATAGGCTGCAGCCTAGACTAGAGCTTTTCTGGCAATGAAGTAAATTTTTTTGTTGCAGTATTAGGTGTAAGGGAACCCCTGTGAGGTGGGAGTTTGCTGGAAAAAAACAATAAACCCATTGGTTAAAATGTTTTACTGGCAGTTTTGGAATCTGTTGGCATCTGAGAGTGGTTCTCACGTGACACTAGGCAGTTTATTTAGACTAGACTGTTCTAGGTTGTGCTCATTCTATGTTGCCTGAATAACACCCATAGTTCAGTTTGCAGGATTGCTCGAAAGCCAGAAATCCACCTGAAGCCAAAGAGATTTCCATTTCAGACTCACAGAATACACATACTCTGAAAAAAATTTACATCCTAGACATCTCAAGTATTCCTTCACCAAGTAAATTTGGCAATAATACCTTTGTGTCTTTGATCCAGAGCCATAAAATACCTTCTTCCTTTACCACTGTATGTGATCATTCAAGAAATACACATTTTCTAGTGAAGTCATTCATAGAAAAGGAAGCTAACAATAGCCATATTACAGGCAGATGTTGAATAATGTATGATAAATAATGCATGGGCTCATGGGCTGTAGAATGAATAAGCTGAACTATAGAATAGTTGCTTGTTAAGAGACAACTGAACTATGAACAAGTACACTGCAAAAATAGCAAGCGTTATTTTAAAACAATATTGTAATGCACACTTTCAATGTTGGCTCGTGCTAAGGCCTTGATGCTAGAACTTGCCAATTTTGGCAGGGCTTTACTTTGTGACCTCCTCTTCTAATATTTTCTTTAATGCAAATGCTATTGGAACAAGATGCAGCACACTTACAGCTTTATTTTAGCTGTTTTGATTATTTTAATTAAGTTAATACACTTGGGGAGGAGGAAATGAAGCAATCAGTGGATTTTGATCACGTTTCTGTTTGTTTTGACAGACAGCTCAGCTGTTGACAGCTCTGTTGACTCGGGCTCAAATAGTCCAATGTTACTTAAGGCAACAGGTCTCACTATTGAGCCAGGTTAATGCCAAACAGGGTATGCTCAAGTACAATAATTAGGAAATTACAAGGAACTAAAAGATTAAGATACAGAGAAGGTACTACCAAGCACCAGACAAATTCCTTCTCTGTTTAGCTGGATATTACCAGTGATTTATAGATGGATTTTGAGTTTCACAGTACTCTTTCCTCCTCCCTACCCCATTTTACAGGGATTAAAATTAAACTACCTACACATGCACATTTACCAAGATTATTTTTTTAAAAGGTCTTTATGATACTCTTGTCTAAAAATCAGATTTGAAAAAGAATTGTTTATAAATGCTCTGAACAGCACCCTGGGGAAGAACTTTTACAGCAGTGTGCTTGCTGTTTTATACAGCAGCCAAAACCTCCAAGAGCAAAAGCACAAAGAAGTAGAAAGTGCCTTACAACAAAAGAAGTTAAATACATTTAATCAAAACTTTCCGGTGTTCTTTTTTCTCAAATGACTAACCATGTTGCTTTGAAGTTGCTGGAAATCATGCAGAATATGAACCCCAGACTGATCTACTGGTATCTTGAGCTTCAAATCTACATGTATACCAGCTGCATGAACCACATACATAGATGGAGAATTTTTCCCAGGAGCAAGTACAAATGTGATGTTTAAAGACTATTTCTAACTCTAATCTTGTAACAGAACATATAACAGCACACCTCTAAGGGTCTAAACAAGCATCTGCTATGCTCTATGAACAAACAGTACACAGAATGCTGGAAATCACCTGGGAGGCATGATTCACAGTTGATAAACTAAAATAGAAATCAGCCCGTAGGGAAAAATAGAAAAGTGCGCTTTTTTCCAGAGAAACCTCTTAGAAACTACAGTGAAAACAGTTTTTCTTCTAAGCCCCAAAGAGCACTGATGCCTAACTCAAGATTATCAGTTTCTTTAAGATGGAATATCTAGTTACTTCTGTTCATGAAGAGAAAATACAGTTTCTCTGACAAACTGTTAAAGGACTTCCAAACCCACATTTGTTACCTGGACTAGAAAATAACCAAGAGATACTTGATTCAGTTGTCTAGTAAACCTGTTAGCCTAACACAAAAAGTAGCTAGATTGCCATAACTTGCACCTGAAAAGTAACATGGCTCTGTTACCTATAGAATTCCTAAAGCTTATAAATTTTGGCTATTTTGTTGGTTTTGAACAGCTAGAATCCAAACACCATCCCTCTTTCTTCTACCCAACTACAACCACACTCGCTTTTTAAAGAGGACATGACTTCTCCAGTCTTTGGTACATTTCCCAACTGCAAAGATTCTCATGGATATCCTCTAACTGCATTAAAAGCACTTCATCCATTCTCTAAGCATCCCACAGTAAATTTCGTCAGGCCTAGACTATTTAAAATTGTCTGACTTTAATTAGATTTTTCCTGGCACTGCTAAATACTTCACCTGTTTGAAATATCTAAGCTTTCTTTTTTGCAGCTGCATCTCAGCAGTAGTCACTCCATGACTAATTAGTGCACAGAGATGCTTCCGGCTGCTGTGCTTAGCTGGGAGGTTTTGATGGCAAGGCTGCTCCTCACTGATCTGCCAGTACACTACCCTGTACTTTGAAACTCTATACTCACTTCCTCAATTGTATTCTTTCTGTCCTCTCCAGTTCTTCTTGACAGTGTTGTTTTATTAGTGGTATTTGTCATTAGTCCACTTCTAATTCTGGAGCCATCAGTAGAAATGTTAAGATCATTATTCAGAAGATATACTGGTGACTGCTCTTGTGATGGTGACAGAATAGTGTAAGAAGTGCCCGTGTTCTCAGGAATTTACATTTGTTTGATTTGTGTGTGTGTATGTATGTGTCTCTGTGTTAGCCTTCGCTATTATCCACAGCCCAACCGGTCTATTCAGTTTCCTGCCTGCCAGCTGCACAGCTGGCCAGGCTTGATGTGAGATAGTTGCTGAATCAGTCAAATGCTTAAAGTCAATACAAAATGTGCCCTAAGACCTACCTTATGACAGTGCTATATCACTATTTACTTACTGACCTTCAAAGAGGCCCAGATTTGATGCTGCTTTGCTTCTTTGCTCCCATGGCAGCATCCACTACAGGTTCTTGTAAATTATGCCATTTACTTGATTTCTTTGTTGTACTGAAGATCAGAGAAGTCTTTCTGAAATGGACTGGGAGTTCAGATAAGCAAAGACCAGTAGCAGGTGTGCAGACTATTCCTTTTGTGGATGTGCTGGCTCTCCTATAAATGTGTAGCTGGACTTTTTTATTTGAAAAAATGATTTGAGGCACTAAGTCCCTTCACTGGAGAAAGAGAAGGTGGTAACAGCCTTGAACCCTATCCTTTATGCCAGACTTTACAACTTCACAATGAGGTTGATGGTCTACTATCCCCAGCTGTTAGAAGTTGACTTGACTTATTTGGTATTGTCCTACACAACACCTGCCAGTTTTGTCACTCCTTGAGTAGTAAGAATAGGACTCCTGGCACTGGCTGTGAACAGCTTATATTTATTTTAATATAAAATAGAAAAGCCTTTTTTACTTTATTTTAGTATCTTGGCAGGATGTAATTCTCCTTGAATCTTGGCAATTCTTGTATTACCCATACATATGACCCCTGAGAGTTAGTATTTTTTCTCTGTTCTCTGTTCACATGATTTTTCTGTTCCATGTAGGTTATCAGCTTATTTGGCACTTCACAGAAGATAATTCATCAGATTAGACTGCAATTGTATGAGTTATCTCCATACCACTTTTGCTTGAGATGGTGACTATCCATAGTTTTATCAGTTTTTATAGTCTGGTACAGCTTCTTTAACTAGTTGATTCTACTAATTGGTTCCCTTGATGAATGAAAGGTTGCCTTTTTGAAATTGAAAACCTCATGGAATCGATATACAAATAAGTATAAATTATGCACTGAAATCTAGCATGTCAGCTGCTCCACAGTAACCACCTGTACTAACCTCATAACTGCCTAATCCCTCACTGAAAGAACAGCTGATCTGACTTGACAGTGTGACCATATATACAATTCACTACTTTGCAAGTTTTCACTTCATTGCACTACAATTTGTATGTCACATTTAAAGTTCTTCTTTCATTTACTGTTTCACTGTAATTTGTATCAACTCATAATCATATTCATATCATCCTGTGACATCTGCTTATTGAGTTAAGTGATATTTAATGTTGAATTTTGCTAGAACAGTCATCAGTATGTATACCTCCTGTTGTGGTTTAACACCAGCCAGTAACTAAGCACCACACAGCCACTCGCTCACTCCCCGCCCCCCACCAATGGGATGGGGGAGAGAACTGCGGAAAAAAAAAAGTAAAACTCATGGGTTGAAATAAGAACAGTTTAAAGGAACAGAAAGGAAGAAACTAATGATGATAACAATAACAATAATAAAATGAAAATACTAATAAAAGGATTGGAATACACAAAACAAGTGATGCACAATGGAATTGCTACCACTTGCTGACTGATGCCCAGTTTGTTCCTGAGCAGCAATCCACTCCCCAGGCCAACTCCCCCCCAGTTTATATACTGGGCATGACGTCACATGGTATGGAATACCCCTTTGGCCAGTTTGGGTCAGCTGCCCTGGCTGTGTCCCATGCCAGCTTCTTGTGCCCCTCCAGCCTTCTTGCTGGCTGGGTGTGAGAAGCTGAAAAATCCTTGACTTAGTCTAAACACTATTGAGCAACAACTGAAAACATCAGTGTGTTATCAACATTCTTCTCATACTGAATATAAAACAAAACACTACACCAGCTACTAGAAAGAAAATGAGAAACCAGGACACCTACTATAGCTTTACTAATTCTACTATCTATACAATGCTGCAACATAAAAATGCCTGATAATATTTCTCATATAGAACTACAGAATCATTTATTATAACCAAATGTGGCACTGGAATACCACAAGAAATCCTCAGGTTTAAGTAAAATTTTTGCCTATCCTTTCCTAAAATTATATTAACCTTAAAAGATCTTTCTTTACCCCTTTCTGTCTTGTTTCTGCAATAGGTTGTTACAGTGTTCTTAACTCAACATCACCTTTATTTTTCATCTTTCCTCCCAGTGGAACAAAGGCTTTAGAAATAAGAATGACAATTATCATTCCATCACATTTTAGTTACTCCTTTCATAAAATTCTTGGTGTCATGCAATATTTTAAATTCTTCCATGTTGTTTCCCAGGTGAGCCATTTCATTAAGATGGAATCCATTTAACTACTGCTTTCACTAATATTAATGTGGTTTTGGCTGATATCTGGCCACCTACTCCAGGAAATTCACCCATTTGTTAAATTTTTTTTACCAACTTTTTTCTCATACTAGGCCTCAACTTCTTCAATCTCTGAGCCTAATGAGAAGACAGTTGGCATATGCTGCTTCATTCATACCTCTTCTAATTTATGCGGGGCAGTGAATATACATCCAATGGTAAATATTATCTCAACATATCATTTTAAGCACACTGCTAAGATTGAAAGGAATAAGAAAAACTTTACTTCAAACTTACATGGTCACTCCTGCCAGCACGCACTGTTAATGGAATAGCTGGGGTTTGGCAGAGGCTATTCTAATTGCAGGGCTCTGCCAGACCAAGAGGGGTAGGCTGTGAGCTGCTGCCAAGTGAGGGGGTGATGGTTTATGTATCGGTTTATCTGTAGTAAGCATCAGTATTGCTAGAGCTGGACTGAAAGCTAGGCTGAGAAGAAGGCTGAAGAATTAGATTTCTTACTAAATAAGGTTACTAAATAAGTTATGAGTATGTTTTGTAGGAGAAGAAGGAGATGACTCATATCAGGATTAGAGACCTCATCAGTTTAGGCTCAGCACTGTTGCAGCTGTAACAATCAAGCTGTGATCACTTGCTAGGAGAGTGTCTTTAAACAGCAATAGTTTGGCTACAAAGCTACCCCTTTTCCCAACATCATTTAAGACCACTGAACTATCCTTTTAGCCGCTGCAATGAATGTGCATAGAAAAAAAAGGGAAGGTGGCATGCACATAGGTATCATTGTATAGCCCCTGGATGTATAGCAGATGTAGTTACATGATCTGTGCTCTGTACTGCCTTTCAGGGGCATATTTGTGCACATGGTATCTATATAGGGAAGATGCAATTAATCTGATTCTCAGGTTTTCTGTGCTTTCTGTGTTCATCTAAATCAGGAGCAGGTGTAACATTCAGCTGAACTTGAGGAGCAGTGTTTAAATCCACTTAGTACTGTAAAGATGTAAAATTATTACAAAAGCACCAGAGCAAGATTTAAAAAAGGAAAAAAAAAAAAAGTCAAAGTGAAGACCATTTAATTTTTTAAAATTAAGACACTTTGAATCTAAAATAGTATTAATATGATGCATAACGAGTATCTTTCGGAGTGAAAGATTACTGGCCATATCCGTGATTCAATTATAACATTATTCTATTTGTATATATAGAAAAGGCCGTTTAAAACATCCCTTCGGCAGTTAACGAATACTGGAGCAATATTCTTTATTACCACAAGGTGTCACCTTTATAACTCTTGGATGAACAGCAAATTTAACAGTAAGTTTAAAAGGAAGCTATTAGATAGCATCATTCCTTACTCTTTCCTTAACTTTCTACGTTAATTTCTCCAGTTAATTTATTTACTTTGGTATGAAAATTGAATTAGCTACATATTAGATCTGAGCAGACATCTCATAAAGAATAATCTATTTAGTTTAGCTGCTGTTTCTGCTTTTGAAATTTTAGCAGCAAACTACAACTTCCTTCAATTTGCTAGTTATTTACATTTGTACAATATTTCTCATATAAACATTATGAATAATTACAATTACTCCAAATTTAAATATTGCACACTGGATATTGGCTAGGTAATACTGCTAATATTTCTGTTCTTTGGCTAAGCACTTGTGCATTTATAAAAACATAACTCAGAATATTTTTAGACATAGCTTTGAATATTGTTCTTTTTAATAAAGATTTCAGCAATAATCTTTTTTTCAATACACTTACTATACAAATTCATAGACCCACATGCTCAGACTCACTGTGAGCTGGACCAGGGAACACAAGAGCTACAGCAGGCTCACCCCTGTAAGGCTACCGAATTTGGCAACCCCTAACAATTACAATACCAGAAAAACTTTGCTAACTGAAGTCCTAAGCCAATGCAGGTCAGTAGAAACATTCCTATGAGCTTCAGTAGACTTTAACTAAACGTACCTGAAGTACTAAATAATTTAATTTTATTTAGATCATGGAAGAGTCTAAGTAATTTCTTAAGAAAACCTACCTAAATAGATGCACACTTTAAAAGTTGAAATTTTAGTCTAAACCATAAAGATATGTTTAAGTAATCACTATTGTTGGTATTGTTACAAAATTGTTAAAGGAAATGTGAAATATGCAGAATCATTTTCAGGGAAGGCCTTGATCTTAAGTGGTCCTATTACTACAACTTTAGTGAAAAAAACCAGTTTAATTGTAAGTTCTTCCCTGTGGTTTCTCACTCAAAAAAATGCAAGCAAGAAATGTTTTGAAGAATTTAAATGTTCCTGGTTTTACTATAAGCATAACTTGTTAACTTTCTCACTGCATACTTTGTAAAATTATCAGCTACAGTGATACTTTTAACAGATTGCATATAGGTATAACATTTCTCATCAATTTTAATAAGCTGGTGTGATTTTATAATTGCCTTGTAATCACTGATGTGGTAAATATCACTGCTGCAGTGCATTTCTACCTGGTAAATGAAGTTCAATTACTTATGAAAACATTTACTGAGACTTCCTCTTTTCTAAACCAGAAAGGATTGTCCCTTCACATACATTGAAGTAAAACCAGTTCATTACAATAGAATGTTTAGCTTTACAAAATCCCATCATCATTTGTCTCAGGAGGTGCCACTTCATAAAAATTTGCCCCCAAATTTGACTGAAGTCTCCGGGGCAAAATGCAGACTAAACAGTACCTATCATAAAATAGCTATGCATTAATAGTGCATATTGTCAAGTAAAACAAGTCAAGGAACAACTCTCAAACAAAAAGAGGCAACAGGGACTGTGAAAGAGGAAACTAGTCAAGTTTGTTTTGTTAATCACATCTTTAATACATTTTAGCATATTTTTAAACTACTTCAAAATACTCAATTACAAGCTCTTCTTAATTTTTTGTGTACCTTGGGTAACACTCCAGGGTGACTGAGATTCTTAAATGCACTGACAAAGACTTTGGGGAAATAAAATGAAACTGACTGGTTTTCCTTAAGTGATAATCTAATTTTAACCACAAAGGTCATTTAGCAATATGCGTATTTGCATAGTGATACATAGCCTCAGACAACAGGCAGCTAATTCATAGATTGTACCCGGTTTCAAAATTTGGCTGACAAAGTAACTATTTCTAATTGATAAAGCTATGCCTTCTAGAAGAAAAATTACTGCTCTTATTCTGATATTTCTCTGCTGTTTAATAGAATTGTTAAAAACTCAGTGCACAGGAAGACCGTCTTTTTAAAGCGTGATGGTACGTGTGGTGGTGCTGCTGATGAGAAACTGCCAGTTAGTCTTAGACTACACTATGTGAAACTCTGTCTTTGAAAGGACACGATTTTTAATTTTTCCCCAATACATATGCACTGTGTTCCTATAGGCTTCAATGTACACTGTTAATATGTCATACGTTATCAATCAATGCAAAAGAGCAAATAGGTGGATTAAAACAGTGTGTGCTGAAGTTCCTCACATTTGTATTTTGCATATTTCACAGGGTTATTTTGGAATAAATACAGTCTGGTTCTTGGACCAAATGTCTCTACCACAGTCATGGTTTGAACATTTCAGAAGTCACAGACCTTGATTTTGTGACTGTAGGCCACTGGGGCTGGACATTCCCTGTCCTTTACTCCATCTCACACATTATTGTCCACATCTGTGCATCCCCCGTGACTCATATGAAGCCTCACATGTTGTCATGGTTTAACCCCAGCCAGCAACTAAGCACCACGCAGCCGCTCACTCACTCCCC
>JAVJGG010000054.1:23337313-23369028 GCA_035590195.1 Aviceda cuculoides | reverse complement strand
CCAGCTGTGTCCCCTCCCAACTTCTTGTGCCCCCCCAGCCTCCTCGCTGGTGGGGTGGGGTGAGAAGCAGAAAAGGCCTGGGCTCTGTGCAAGCACTGCTCAGCAGTAACAAAAGCATCCCTGTGTTACAACCACTGTTGCAGCACAAATGCAAAAACATAGTCCCATACTAGCTATAGAAAAAATTAACTCTATCCCAGCCAAAACCAGCACGTTCTAAGAAACCAGAGGACTCTAAATTAAAGGGTTGTAAACCTCACAGAATATTTCCTCTTACTAATCCCTCATGAAGGCATTGACAGGCACATCTCAAACTTGAATTTAATTAATTCCCTCAAGTAGTGAGAATGAACTGCTTCTCTCAATTGCTTGGATTGAAAGCACATTTTTCATTACAAAGTATGAATATACCTCCCAAGGTAAATATCAAGATGCTATCAGGAAAAAAATGGCAAATTAAAGAATTTTGAGTTCAGCAAATGGACATTTGGGTTATCATCTTAGAGATAATAAATCTCCTACTTCTGCCTACCTCTTTTAAACACAATTAATGTGGGGGAATTACTGAAAGTAAGATGTGGTCAGAAAGAAGGATGACATAGCATAAAAGTAGCAAAAGGTGGTAAGAGGATAACATAGAGATGCCAGCTTGAAAAATAAATACAGAAAAGGGTTAGTTTTAGCTGGCTACATGTCTAAATCAGCAGTTGCATTGGCAGATACTTTGTGTAGTTTGGCCATGAAGACAATAATTTAAGAGCATTGTGAAACTGGTGAACAAGCAACCCTGAGAGCCTGTATTGAGAGCACACAGATCATGCTTGGCTTCTCACAGCCGGTCAGAGAGACCTGGGAATTCAGATCTAGAAAAGCCTGCAAAATAAAATAAACACAGCTGAAAAATGGATCACCTTCCAAGCTGTGGACTCTATGTGTGTCGTACCTGCTTTCGCTACTTGTGTAATGTAATTGGGCTCCCTGCATGTTAACTTAAAAACTTTAAAATCTTAGTTTTGATTTTGAAACACCATTGTCAGATCCAAGTTACCCTTAAGAAACACAGTGGACGCACTGGAAGTTATAGCAAAATACTAACAAGTCTGTTGGTATAAAGCTTTTAGCACATTTTGAAAGTTGGGTCTAAGTGCACCTTTTTGATGAAAAAAGACCTTAAGCAACTTTCTGTGAAATGCTGCTCAAAATAGCTCTGAAGGAACTCGACAAGAGCTGACTAGCACATCTGGGCCATTTAAATGTTGTGCCCACACAACGAATGTCATAGAACTCAGACTTTATGAATTGGTATATTTCCCATGAAATTCTGACTATTCAGATTTCTCACAGAAACATAGAACAGCCCAGGTTTGAAGAGACCACCAAAGATCATCTAGTCTGGCCTTTCATGGGAGCCCAGATGAGATTATCTAGCACCCTGTCCAATTGCGTCTTGAAAACCTCCAGTGATGGGACTCTACCATGTCTCTGTGGAGGTTGTTCCAGTGAATGGTCACTCTCACTGTAAAAAATGTCTTTCTTATATGGAGATGAAACCTCTCCTGGTACAACTGGTACCCATTGCCCTTTGTCTTTTTTGTGTGGCTCTGTGTGAAGAGAAAGCCTCCATCCTCTTTGTAGCCGCCCTTTAACTACTGGAATACTGTGATGAAGTCCCCTTTGAGCCTTCTTTTCTCATGTTCACATGCTGCTTCCCTGTTCTCTCAGAACTGCTACATGACTTAATGACTATTAGAATTCTTTACATATAAACGTTTAATATATACAACATATAGATATAATGTTGTGTACGTATATTTACTAAAACAACACAGAAAATTAGTAAGAATATTCCTTTCTGTAGCTCTTCCCTGAAAAACTACTAAGTATGTGTGTATTTATATATTGACATGCAATAAGAGAGAGAAAGGACTGTAAATAACTCCATAAAACCTCTATTCCAAAAAATGTCCAGTTCAAGCTGTGGCTCAGCTTCTGTGTTTGGGGGCTAGATGCAAGAAGTATTGGGTGAAATGCATAGGCTATGTTACACAGTAATTTGGATTATCATAGCTGTCACTTATGACAGTAAGATGCATGCATCTTCAGTTCTTTCCAGGATAGCTATTGTTGTTGCCAGAAATACAAAATATTTTGTACGAAACTCACTGCACTTTCACCAGATATATTTGTGCAGAGTCAGTTAGGGACCAAAACATAGGTGAATTGCTCTGGGTTGTGGGAGGCAGCAATTCCCAGGCTCCATTTTCAGCTCCGAGACTGTTTCATGTGGCTTGGCCGAGGACAAATCACTTTAAAATCTCTGTTTGAATTTCCCATCTGTGCAAATGTGGATGATAAAACTAGCCTATCATCTCACAGAATGACAGGAGACATAATTAGCTAACATTTGCACATCATCTGAAGGCTCTTTCTGTCTAAGTACTGAGAGTGGTGCTTGCCAGCATGTCCAAAGAGATTTTTAGTGAGCATTGTAGAATGTAAAGGAACAGAAAAATATAGAAGTTTACGAAGTCCTGAAAGTCTGCAAGAAAGGGGTCAGACATTCTCAAAAGCAAAGATGGGAAAAATATTTTACAGGTAAGGTTGCACTACACAAATGTGAGAATAATCAGAAAAATCTCACTGAAGCAGTGCACTAAGAAGAGAGTTAGATGGGTTTCCAACACAGGTGGAGAAAAAGGTTTATTGCTTACTGGAAATACCGATCTAACAGGCAAAAGCTTGGTAGTATAGCAGTTCTCAAAAGTACCCAGTGTAAGTGAAAAATAACTGAATGTGTTTCTGGATGACAGTAAAATGGACTCTTAAATAATTACTTATCAAAACAAAGTTTGGCTAAAAAATACTCCTTTTTGTATCAAGCCACAGCTTAGCTGCAAAGAAAATGCTTTACCACACTTTAATAGCAAGGCAAGGCAAGGTATGAAATGTTAAATGGGATCCAGGTCTGAATTCCAACAGGGAGGACCAAGTGGCAAGTTAATGAAAGAAATTTTACCTTCAGATGAGATGAGCTGCTGAATATCCCAGAAGCTCAAATTGCTACCTTGTGTGATGGCAAGCAGCAGTATATTAACATCAGTTTTGAGGAATCAGCTTAATAGTGGCAATTACAAAACCACAGTGCAGAATACCTGTTCCTCAGCCAAGCATCACTTAAATTCATGTGTGGAATGTCTTAAGGTTTAAGTAAGGGTTTAGTGGCATGCAGACCAGACTGTGTTTATGAAAAAGGATGACTTTCATTCCTATTGCAGGAAATTTATCAGTTCTACACACTTAAAGAGCATCTTACTGACATAGAAGCTCACATCTGCAAAGACATCTTGGAAAATAAATCAAAAATAAACCAAAACCTTTTGGCTTGAATGAGTTCCCCAGTATCACATGGGCTGTAAAAAAGCTTGCATCATTACCTTTCTTTCATGGTCCAATTATGAATGTTTTAGTGTTCTGCATCTCAGCACTGCAACAAAGCTGACGTGAAACTCTATCCCTTAGCTCTCTGTGAGATACTTATTCACAAGCTAGGGCATACTTATTTTCATACACGTACTTTCTTCCTTCCGCAGATCAGTGAAGCAGTAAATAGAGAGGGAAAAAAAGGCTCTCTCCAAACTGCGTCAGATCAGTGGTGCAGGAAATAGCAAGCAACTCCCTGCAGGAGCATATGCATTCTTAGCAAATTCTACCAGCAAATTATAATCATCCAGTTAATTATATTTAATTGCTCTCTGCATCAAAACAATAAATAATGAGAGAGTCCAGTGCTGCTTGTTGGAGATTATAACTTGACATAAATACAAGAAACACAAGCAAAACAATAAATATGCATTCAGTTCTTCAAAATGGAGTAAAAAATAAAAAAGGCTGAGAGTAAATTGTATCAACATTGGCCAACATCTATCTACAGAGCCAGAAATTTCAGAGAAAAAAAATCCCAGTTTTTCTGGGAAAACTGCTATTGATAAATCTGCATGAAGAGGACACTGCATGCAAGAACTTTAAAACATAAATATGTAGGGGGGGGAGGAGGAGGAATATAAATTTTGGTAAGAAAGATGGAAGCATGAGAAATGGTGAAGGGAGAAGGACCTAAGCAAAGGAAGGAAATGTTCTAATGATGGCAGCTGTTAGGTTCCCAGGAGAAGTTACAGAAGTCCCAGCAGAGGTTCACTTCAAAATGTATTAGACAAAACCTTTGTAAATAGACTTCAGAGGGCAACCCCGAGTAGAGAAAGGGTTGGCTTAGGTGGTACACTATAACTGGTCTTTTCCAGTTTAACAATCTGTAGAAGGTCTGAACTCCAGAGAACATGGATTATTTAGTTTATTACAACATACTCCTTGGCTTCTTTGAATAAAATTTAGAAGTACATCTATTTTTAGTGCTTTTGTTTCAGATTCCATAATGCCAGTGCATCTCCATTTTGATAGCTTTTGCAGCTGGTAATCAATTCTGCAACCCAGAGCATCTCATGTTTCAAATCAGAGAATTACTTCCATTTGCAAATTGTATATTGTATTACATCTAGATATTATTGACTTCTATATAAATATATGTGTATATATGTACACTTTAAAATGCATGCTATTGTTTGCTATTTAGTAAAACATTGCATCTTTGAAGTAAGCCAAAGTGAAGAGAAAAAACAGATCGAATCCCAGAAACACCACAGTTTTAGGTTGCTAATTTGTATGAGTAGGAACTAATGGAATTGTCTATGAAAAGCACTTCTAAAGATCTTGCATATTCAAGAGTGTTTTGAGGGGATAGAAAGAGGAAGAAAAGGTCGTTACTGAACTACTCTTACTTTTCCAAAGCTGAAGAAAAACCTTAGCAGAAATTCTTGGTCAGAAAAAATTAGGCAGGAAAATGTGACTTTTATATGGGAAGTTCTATCAAAATTATTCATTAGAAAGCCAGAAGACCATTCCAAGATTGAGAGAGAATAGTTTGTGATTAAAAATCCCATCCTGGCTTTGTGGCAAAGTGAATAGCACAAAAACAAAAAAAAAAGGTGTGGGGAGGGAAGGAACAATGTGCAATAAAAAGTGCACACTGGGGAGAAGAGGGCAGTAATCAATGAGCTAGACATTTTGATGCACCTGCTGTTGGCAGAAGAGCTTGAGGGGATTAGAGGATTCATGACTGGCATGATTAAGAACAAAAATCCTTTAAAAAAGTATATGGAAAACAAAGAACAAAACCCAGTCATGCAGCTTCATTAGAAGGTGGAGAGTGTAACTGCTAATATGAAGGCAGAGATTTTCATAACTGCACTGTATTTAGAAAGATGTTTGAGGTTGCCCTGTTCTCACACATTTGGGTGAAAAATCTTCAGCCTAAAAGCAACCAAAGAGAACATGAAACATCTCTACATATCCAGCAGGCCCAAGTAACTTGAGCTAATGGTCTTCTAAGACATGGCAAAGGGGAGTCACTGATATTGAATCTGGCAAGCAGCTGTTTGGGTTTTTCTACAGTTCCACCAGCAACGCAGAGGGTTTAGTTTGCCAGCTGTCACAGGGGTTACAACTCTGTCACATTATGTGCGACAGGTTACAAGTGTCTTGGTTTGAAAGAGTACTTTGGTTTTAATATGGAAAAACATTTATTTCCTTCACAAACATATAAACTGAGCTTATTAATTTACTGGAGAAATACAGGATAAAATCCAAGAGGCTGATGCCAGGCAAGTTCTGATTTTAAACTGGGCTTGTATTTTTAATAGCAAAGATGAATGATCATTGTAACAGACTACTAAAGGCAGGTATGGATTCTCCATCTTTTTTCTTGTAATCAAGATCAGATACTCTTTTGGAAAAGACATTTCAATCAAGCACGAGCTGCTGAACTCTCTGCAAAGGTAACTGGGATCAATTCAATACTCCACAGCACGGAGAATGAAAACTCCGTAATGAGGATTTTTGGCCTTAAAATATAGGAAAATAGGAAACCTCTGAAAGCCAAATTTTGCTTCAAAATTTAAAGCTAATTTGAAACTATTTGCTTCAAAATACTTTCAAATTATAGATTGATAGTGTTCCATGTTATTGGTTCAGAAGAGAATAATTTAAAAGCATCAAAACAGTATCAGAGTTAACATTCTAATTTTAGTGAAGCATTAAAATTTCATAGCATGTCATCCCACATTCACGCAAATTCATGCAGTGTTCACAAAGGAGGAGGAACAATGATCCCTGCTTACAGCTTGAGCCGCTCAGTTAGGCACTGGGCTTCCAGCTGCTGCATCTCAAACAGGCACACATGGGAGAGCTGGAAAATCACAGCCACTCTCTCACTTAAGAGAAGGCAGCATGCGCTCCTCTGTGTACCTGCACCACCCTACTTACACTGACTACAAAAATAGTGTGGGACTGTCACTGTCACTGACTTTGTATGTCTATACATCAAATGTGCTATTAGTGTCTATGAAATAGCAGGGTTAGAGATGACGCTTCACCACTCAGAGGGACAAGACATCATTAAGTCCAGAATCCAACTTCTGTTTTGCATTGGTTGTAATTGTTTCTATCCAGCTGTTTTCACCAGGGATGATCCCTGCATGATACCCAAGGGCACTAGCTGAGGCTAGAAAAAATAAGACCTTAACCAGGTTCAGCAGAGACAAGGTACCACATTTTCCTTTTTGCATTTGAATCACCTTCACAATCTATATGTAGAAGATGCCTCTTTCTCCTTCCCTGCACTCTACTGCAACTGAGGTTGAATACGTGAATTGCTTTGTAATCTGATCTGGATATGTAAGGGTCCAAAAGAAGCAAAAAGGAATTCATTGCTTTTGAAAGGAGGACTGGGGCAAGCAGGATACCCCAAGACTGAAAATTTGGGGGGTGAGACCTAGTAAGATATGTTTTCCTAACTCTGAGCAAGATTTGAAAATATCTACTGATGCAACAGTTAACTTCTTTACAGTTTTTCCTATACTTATTTTTAAATGGGCTTACTTCAGAGCATTATATTATTACTAAAGGAAATTGTAAATACTATAGATCTGTATGCAATGTGCTAAATTTACTATTACCCCTTAATTCTGTTCTATTTTTATTTGTATCTACATAGGAAAGGCGTGCTTGCTTTCCAAACTTTAACTAGAATTTAAAATGTTTATTTACCTGAGTTCTTACATTTCTATTAAAATTCTATTTTTGAAGCCTGTAATATAACCTTGTTTTATGCCTACAGGTAAACAGAATTGGTACTTTCTATACTGAACATTTTAGCTTTCCTTATTTTAGAGATGTCACTGAGCAAAGAAAAACATTCAGCATACAGCACAACTTCATCTCTAATGACAAATATATGCAGCATTATTCAAAAGCGAAGAATTTATAGTTACATTGTAAATACACCCACCACTACCTTTTAATGCTCTAGAAGAACACAGAAATGTATAAAAAGAAGTAAAGTTCTGCTTTTATAAGCAAGCAACTTTTGCCAATATTGTAATATTTCTCCAAACTTTGTTAAGGTTGTCAGAAGTAGTAGTTTTTTCTAGACCTTCACAATTCTGAAAGCGTGGTAAACCCACCATCGTTTAGCTGCCTCTGCCGCAGGGTATTTCTTTTGCTGTGAAACCAGGGTCTTGGCTAGGGTCCTGGAAAGGGTTTTTTAATTGTATGGCAAAACTAGTAAACTTCTGCATAAGTTTCTTCACTGTCCTCTTTTATCCACAGATTGTGCACCAGGGATTAAATAAGGAGAGTAATGCAGTGGCCCCTTTGGGCACCAGTCCTGAGACACCACATGGTGAAGAAAGCAGGGGAGGCAAAGGGTGAGGTATTTTTACTCCTGCCAAACACGTCAGACCTCATCTGGCTCCATCAGCTCTAACCCCAGACCACGAAGTGTGGGAAAGCAAGGAGCAGAGACACCTGAGACAGATGGACACAAGCCATCACAATCCTGGGAGCAATCTTGTCATGCTTACCAGGAGCTGCGTACCAGCTAAGGAGTCCGGCCAAGACCTGGGTAATCAGAGCTTGCTAACTTGCAGACAATGGTTGACAAATGCAGCTATGAAATGCACCCAGTGTGGAGCTGCACCGGGGCTCAGAGGATCAGCTCGCTCTGCTTTGTGAGGCTGGAATGGGTTACCTGCACTGTGCTTGTCTTTATAGGCTATTTTTATTACCTCCAACACTCAAGAATCTGGCAACTTACGTCTTTGGATATACTCAGATCCCTTTAAGTTACAAAAGTCAAGGTGTCCATAAGCAACCCATTTTTATGAAGCTTTTCATTAACGTCAGATGAATAGTATAGTGAAACTGCCCTGGTTGCTTAGCCCACAACTGCAACATGTTGTTGTATCACAGTACTGTGGCCTCTGCTTTTTATCGCACTACAGCAACCACATCTCAGTGTTCCCATGTATCTAACTTTTCCCATAGCTGTAGAAATGGCCTACGCTAAAGTAATCTTTATACAAAAAGTTTCAGTTTACCTAAAAATTTTGAGCAAAACATGAAAACCCCAAAACACTTATGGTGACAGGTAGAACTATTTCAACAGGTTATTTGAGCATTTCAACACAAATAGGCTGTCACAGGAATCCTGGCAGTTTGTTGTGCTCACCTCGTACCCTTGTTCTTCTCCACAGAACCCTCTCCTTCAATACATCACAGTAACTCAACTTTCAGCAAACACCCTTACCCAAAGATGTAAGATCACGATGCATCAGAAGACACATATTTGATCAAGAAATCTGGTTTCTGGAGCAGACTTGGAGTCAGGAGACAATCCCATTATCAGAGGGGAATGGCCAGCGCTATTCAGGACAGTATACATAGTTATTCTTGTTGAAAAAACAGTTCTCCTACTCTATGCATCAAAGTTTTTATAGTTCATATTTGCTGGTTTCATAAAACATATGAAGTCATTAGCACCATATCTCAGCACCACTTCTATACTTGTAGCTGCTCATTAACAAAAGTAGTTGATCAATAAAGTTGCATAACGAGGCTCAGTTTGATACATGTTATATGTAACTGGTGTTCAAAACTGATTGTCTTAGTCAAGACAATGAATGAATTTCCTAGCATAGTGACCTTTATAAAACCAGCTTAGTGAAAGCTGCACTCTTAAAGACTTCAGTGGCTCAAATTTTAATATCTAGAATCTTAAAGCATGTCCCAGCACAGTGTAGAAAAGGACAAAGTCTCCTGTCAAAATGGGTTGAAAGCTAATGGGGTAAGTCCTCTCAATAAATGAGGTGTGATTCCATGGCTGATGGGCAGATGTTCAAGTATTCCACCTACTGCTTTGCCAAAAAAAGTGAAATACTGATGAAATAGGGTTTAATATAAAAGTCAGTAAAGCACAGAAAAGCCAAGATTCTGGGCAGAAAACAGTTGTCCAAATCCCAGGGTTTCTGTGATTAAACATTTAAAAATCACAGTAAAATGATTAATCTCTAAATAGTTTTAAATAAAAGTATACTTACATAGAAAAAGGCTCTTCTCACAAATCACAGGCCCATATTTTTATAAGTTTACCTGCTTCTTTTTACTTTACTTTTAATTTACTTTAATTTTTTTACCTGCTTTTTTACTACTCTTGTATGTAAAGGTCTTTATCCAAACATAAAAATGAAAGAAAATCTTGAGAACTCTTATTCAAATAAATAAATAACCCAAGAAATCACAAAGTCAAAAGATCAGTTTAGATAAGTTTTGGCGGGTCAAGCCTCAGAAGCACAGTTACTTGTGCTGGAAATCATGGAAAATGATAATACTTTCTATTAAAAAAATCTAATAAACAACATGGAATCATGCAACACTTGAAACAATGAGAAATAGAGGAAAAAAAAAAAAAAACAAATACAGTTCAGTAGGAACTGTATTTCATCTTCTGTCCAAGGTCATAAACATGGAGAAATGCCAATCATAATCTGGAAGGGTTATTTGTTTATTCTCTAAGTTAAATGGATAAAAAGACCATAAATCTCAGACATAAGACAGACATAAGAAACCTACATGCAAATATGGATGATGCCCCCAGAAATAAGTGACAGTTGTGAGAGAGGTGGACAGGTGCTCATAATCAGAGAGATAGAAGTAATCTGCAGCAGCAGCAGAACTGATCTAACCCATGAAGTGACAGAGACATCAGCCTCCTAATACCCACTCATTTTGACACTTTGGAAATCAGTGAACAACTTTGAAAACCTTTGAGTTATTTCTGGGCCTTAATGAAAATACAGACTGAAACTTCCAGTGGTTTTCAAAACATCTAAATGTCTAACACCCTCTTAAATCAGTCCTAAAATATTGCATAATTGCATATCACACCTCTCTTCAGAATAAAGTTGTTCATATAGTAACTAGCTGAACAGTAGCTCACATAGGCTTGGTTGGACCAACTGTGTGTCACTGAAACAAACGAAGTTAACGACAATGATGAACTAAGTGTCACAATTTGCTTTTAACAAAGATACTCTTTCCCTCTGTGCTGGGTTCCCCTATTTAAATTCAGAGGAAACATTTGCAAACTGTGCAACTGCAGTAGCTGAATGGCATCAAAGCCAGCAGCAGACCGTAAACAAATGACCACAACCTGCGTCTTTGGAGAGAGAGCCTTTCAGCTAACCAGCTGAACCTCTCCAGTAAGATGCAGTCTGAACTTTCATTGTAGGCTCTCCACTGTTGTCATCCTTTTTTTGTCTGCAGGTTTATTTCCCCTTACATTGTGGGCAACTATCTGTTTTTTATAGCAGTTTACATGATTAAACAAAAGCCATGAAAAAGGGAGTAAATCCTTAACAGACATTTGTCTTAAGGCTTGCAAGAATCATAGACCAATAATCCTAGAGATTATTTGGAACTGGAGCTGAATATTAGAAACATCAGAAGGAACTCAGCTTACTGGAAGTTTTCCCTCTCCTTTTTAGCCATTAGTGTGTTCAGCCTCTTCATTTTTATTGTTATTCTAGATCACAGTCTTTCAAAATGACATGAATAGCTTTATTTCTTCTTTCTGATAGAATAATTCCCACTCTCTGTGATCAGAATGGTCATTACTAATTCTGCACAGCGCTCATATCTAGGCTAAGAGTTTTCTATAGGCATTTCCTTTCTACCTTATTACAGGTTAACTTTGAAGGTGTCGCCAGCCACTAGAAAAAGTAGACTGACCGAAGAGCTCTAGCTGTTGTCTCTGCCATTCTCTCTTACCTACTCTCTCATTCCCTCTGACTGTTCATTTTAGTCTTGCTTTCAGCAGGAAGCAACCCAGCACGGTGAAGCCTCACTGTCTAGTGATGCATTTGGGCAATGGTAGTTTCTGAATGTAGCAGGGAGGAGTTTCTTAGTAGCACCTATGGTTGCAATATGCTTCAAATGTTCACTTCTTTTTCCTGTTACTTTTACATTAGAACGGCATAGTCATGAAATTCATAACTCCAGGTGCCTGTGATGCTTCCAGAGATAGCGACTTGACTCCATGGTAATCCAAGGTTTAATCTCTACCTATGGTATCATCCTTCACACAAAAACCAGCCGTAGCACAGCATTTTCTTCAGGTTTAATGCACTATCCTAAATATGCACACCAGCTTCCTTTCATCTCATGCAGGAAGCAGCTTAGGGATAGCTAACCTATTAATCTTGTTACAGCTGCATTATTTTCTGATGCCCCAACTAAATGAGGAAATGAGGAACTATTACAATGATACTGACTCCAGGACACATAGACATTTACATGTGCATTCCTGCAAACAAACATTTTGCAGTGGAGTGTGAAATACAACATGGATGCAAGAAGATGTCAGTTTTGGGGTAAAGAGAAATGAAATGGAACTCATATTCACTATGGAGTTGTAATTCCACAGTAAAGCTGCAGAATTAGAGATTTTATTAGATACTGCTGGGACCCGATGGTAGAACTTGAGCAATATACAGAACAAGATTCCTGCCTGCTGGCTTCAAATCCATTTAGATTATTTGCACTACTAGAAGGATGTCATTAGGATGCACACCTAAGAAGTAGGAGAGCCATTACTTACACTTAAGGCTTGTGCCCATCTCATGAGGCTACTTGCTATTTCAAGGTTCCTTTTCTGTAGGAATTGGGGGAAAAAATAGAGATTCCACACTCATTTTCACTAGAATGCAAAACCATACTAGACTATATAATCTCAACAACATTTCCCAGCTCAGGAGTAGCTGGTAAGCTACAATACTACAATATTGTAACAATAAGGCTATAGTATTTTCCATCTGGAAATATAATTGCATTCAAGATGAAGGTGCAACAGGTGTGGATTAATAAAAAACAATACTTTTCCAAGATATGGCTCAAACTCAGACTAGATCTGTTTCAAGTCTTCTATCTGTCCAACACCACAAACACCATAGCTGTGCTACTGTTCAAGTGAAGAAAGAGAAAGGAAAACACAGAGCATTTTATTGTATCCCCACCAGTGTAGAATTTAAATTCTACTGTGAGAGTCCTACTCTAAGACAAACTAGATTATAAAATGGTCACTTTCATCCTTAACTATATCTTTATATTTAAGATGGATTGTAAAGCTCAAAATTCCTTTCCTCCCCCGCAAGTTGAGAACCTCGGATGCTGTAAATTGGCATCAGCCTTAGCAAAGTTGTGCCAGCTTTTACAGCTGAAGATCAGTTTTGTAATTTCCATGATTGCAAGTCACAGTGCTTTTTGGTTTTGCTTGAGGGGGATAACGGAAGCTTCAGCAACTGGTGAAGTCAGCCACTGAGTTATGTGTGGAAGCCACAACTCAGTGTTATTTGTGCAACAGGGAATGTGAAAGAGGAGGTCAAAGAGTTCCCAGCACACTTGTCAGCACAGAAAGCTCAATTGTCTGAGGGAAAGGGCAGCTATTGAACTCCATTGTGTCCAGCTTTTCTGCTAAACAGCAAGCCCAGTGAGGGAAAGGAGCTTGAAACAACTGCACTTGCCAGCAGGAACAGCAACAGTAGTATGAGGCTTTCTTGCATAGAAAGCTGCGAGGAAAAATAAGAGGTCAAAACATGTTGAAAAAATGTTGTGTGTTTTCTCCATGCTTTAGGATACAGGTTTCTGTTTACACTAGATTTGACCTTATATGAATGTTTTCAGTTGCCTGAGAGGAAAAAGAGCCATGTTTACTTGAGCAGACAAACCATGAATAAGATTATATTGAAATGAAAAACTCACCCACTAGCTGGCTCCTTGACATTAGCAACTCTGATCTAACTTGTTGCTAGCAGCAAAGCCAAAACAAGGTAAAAATATTACTGATATACTTCGTTGAGGTACGTTTTAAAAGTTTTTAAAGTTGTCACCCATACTTTGTGCAAATGTGATCAAATATTACCTGGGAACTCTTAAGTGGGAATAAATCTTATCTGGGTCTTTTACGTGCTAGTGAGAATAAAAGATTTACATTAAAAAAAACCAAGCAAACTACTATTAAAATAATCTGTGTCCCATCCTTTTCCAGTTTCAGAAGCTAAATACTACTGTGGTTGCTTGACACAGCTAAAAGCCAGTAAGAGCCCAGTATATAAACTGGGGGGAGTTGGCTGGTGGTAGAGGCTCAGGAAGTAACTGGGCGAGCACCAGTCAGCAGGTGGTGAGCAATTGCATTGTGCATCACTTGTTTTGTATATTCCAATACTTTTATTATTGTCATTACCATTATTAGTTTCTTCCTTTCTGTTCTAAACTGTTCTTATCTCAGCTCACGAGTTTTACCTTTTTTTTTTCCTAATTCTTTCCCCCAGCCCACTGGGGGGTGGGGGGAGTGAGCGAGTGGCTGCATGGTGCTTAGCTACTGTCTGGGGTTAAACCGCAACACTCACATTGTGGTTTTTTGCTGGGATCATTGTACAAAGCAAATGCAGGTCTTAATCTTAACTTACTAACTCTGGAGCTGCCTACAGGGTAAGGATTTGTATTGTATACGAACTGTAGACACTCTGCACTGAATGATTTCTTGAAAAGAAAACATTCCTCTTTGGCATCTGTATTTTGCTATGAGCAATAAGAGGGAGTCATTTAATTCATGAAAGCACTTGGGAAACGAATCTATCAGGTCTTGCCAAGAATAGCTTTCAAAAAGCTACGCAACTCCAAGTACCTGATCCTGCATGGCTGACTGAGCGGGCTTCGCGGCATCCCTCCTACCTAGAAGGACTGTTATGCCAGATGGAGCCCAAAATCATGGGCTAAATGAACTCAACAGACATTTTATAGGAATGGCCCATAGACTAAGGGAACAATACCTGTGTATAGATATCAAAGGTCAGGGAAGGTGTGGCAGTCCACTCCCCCCCCCCCCTCTCCAATGCATAGAATGTCAATTTCATAAATTGTACTATAAAGTACTGACTAAATATAGGAGGGCGGCATGAACAGTCAGCAATACTCAAAGCAAGATAAGCTACAATATTTCTGTTTGTAACCTAGAGATATAAAATAGACAATCATATCTGGAAATTATTAGACCTACTGACACTGTGCACAGTCACAGAAAGTCATTTGTTAAGGAGGATGATTTTTCAGGGAGTATCTGTCCTAGAGACCATGTACTGCACAGTTGTAGGACATTCACACTTTGGACATTTCCTTGGGTTTGTGTTGTTAACCCCCCCCAAATGTAATTAATGCTGTGCACATCCTCCCTGTATTCTGTCTGTAGCGTATTTGCAACAGGTCCAACGTGACTGATAAGAAATGGCTGCCACAACCTGAAAAATACCAAGGACACAGAGAAATTTCTCAGTCTACACAAATAAGATTTGAGAAAAATGCAAGCACACAAATTGCTCAAGTTCTACCCAAAAAAGACTGTCTACCCAAGATTTGAGACTGAATACAGGTGATATACAAGGAGAAAAACAAGTGACACTACAGGAATTACTATACAGGAAAAGTTACATACTAGGTTCTTTAAGCAATCTTCAGAGTTCCCTTTGGCTCAGCTGGTTGTCCGAAAAATTCAGAGGGGCAAAAATAGCAAACAGAAAGTCAGTAGCTACATATGAAAATAATTTCACAGCAGAGACAAAGACAAACTCCACTTCTGTGGGCAACTCATAGCCTTCTTCATTCTGACATGCTTCTTCCTCTTAGTCTGTACCTTTCCAAGTTTTCTAAATACCTTTTAGGATCTATAGTTAGTAAAGCAACAGGAAGAACCTCCCCCATTACCACTCCCCAGGACCATTTCTTCCTGCATTTAAACCTGCTTTGAGCAGCAGACAGTAAGTGAGGATTAGGGACTCATGCTAACAGCATAGTAAACCAGAAGGCTGAAAAGCATCTCAGTGAGAGAGCACCACCTGCCCCGTACATTGAAAAAGGGTTCCTGTCAAAGAAGAGTTACAATATCATGTAACAAAGGATCCATATATCCATATGATGGGAGCTCAGACCACACAACAGAGAAAAAAACTGTTGCATCCCCTCCTCACTGAGGGTATTAAGGAACAAGTACGTCCACAGAGAACACTCAGAAGGGAGTAGCAACCTAGAAGATGAGGGGAAACTGCTTGAAAACAGTCTGTAAGAAAGGAAAGGAGAAGCATCAGGAATCTAGGAGAGTGAACATGATTTTCTCACTGTCAGAGGCTGTAGGAGCAAGCCTGGTATCTGGGGTAAATGTAATCGAGGCTCAGCACACCTGAAGGAGTACTTGGATCCTTTTCATCCACATTGATAGAAGCTGCTTCTTCTACACCAGCTTACTGGCTAAAAGCAAGAGTCAGGTATTCCCTTATAATCCACTGCATTGCAGCACAACTGATACTTGGTCACAAAGGATTAAATGAAGGTCATATCATCCTTATGATATGACTTTGAAATCATATTAACGTTCTTTTCAAAAGCAGGGAAAAAAAATCATTCATTTTCTTTTTCCAAGCATTCTGTATTGAAATATGTGGAACTTGATTTTAGCTATTCATTCCATGGCATTCAAATAGTTTATAGTTATTTCAGTGCATTGCAGAAGTTCCTGATTTTTCCTGTTCAGGTCTACCATTCAAAGAAAGAGAGGAATCTATCTGGTAGGCATCCACTCCATTTCCATTCTCCCAGCCACTTTTGTATTTGTGTTAATGTTATAAAGAAAACTAAATTGAATTCCTGAGATTGCATTTGAAACTACTTTCTAATAACTCTTTTTTACATACACTTAACCAAATACTGTGATGTTCAGCCTTGAGTCCAACCCTAAAATTCATTTCACAAGTACCTAATGAAGGCCTCCAGTGTACTACCAACCCTCCTCTCTGCTCTTCAATTTAATGCCAGGTTAACAGACTGCTTAATGAGCGCAAGGGGTCCACACAATTAGTTATGGCTGAATCATCTATGTGGAGGAAGGAGAGATAAGTGACTTGTGAGTTTTTCAACCAGCCTTTGTTTGTTAAAAAGAAAGGTGATTTTCCTTGTCTTTTGCTACATAGCCAGCACTTTACTATCAGTTTTATATAAAGGTCATTTCAAGTTTAAGGAGATTGCTTTTTTAGTGCTTTTATAGACATTTGGAAGCGTGTGAGAAGATGAACAAGTACTGGAAGATTGGAAACTCTTTCTTACCCTGTAAATGAGTTTGGTAGGAAATAGGAGACAATTCACAGCAAAAATAGCTAGAAACTGTCTGAGAACAAAAGCACCTAGATTAAATAGCCCTTGGACTAGCTTGTTCATTGTCATTTGTGTTGCTGCAGGACCCATCTGAATTTGGATGGGTTGGTGGTTTTCAGGGCTTACATTGAGAGATGCTCAACCCTAGGCTTCAGCTGTAAGATGTGAAAAGCAACAGCTTAAAGCTTGAACACAGGTTCAGTCTGAGGTTTAACATGCAAATATAGACCCTAATTCTTTTCACAGTGTTTAGCCAATTCAGCACCTCCTGTTTAAATTGTTGATTTTACTTGCTTCATTTAGTATCCTGGTCTCTGCTGCTAGCTCTTACATTCTAGAACATCTTTTATTTCTGATGTTTTACATAAGTGTTGCATATTTCTTGCTAGTTAAAACTTCAACAGCCAAATACCGCTGAAATATATTTTAGCACACAGATCGAGTTCCAATATATACTGCTTTTAGTTAACATTCAACAGTTATCAGAGAGGAGAAATACAAATATGCAGGAAATATCTTTTCTTCTCCTTCTAAATCCTGATCTTTCATTTTTTGTTCTCCCTCAGCACCTAAGTAGAATGTAAAAAGCAGCTGCAGTCACTAACTTTCCAGAAGACCTCATCCTAGTAATTAAAGCACCATCCCAAAAGCGTGGGTCTTTGATTCTCCACAGCCTGAGGAGATTCACCCCCATCCATTACCAAGCAGTGTCATCCAAGAAAGGGAAACATTGGAAACATATGAACTGAGTTTACCTCCTGTCTGACGGTGCTTTAGCCACAAATATAACAGCACCACCACTACTCTTTCCTTCTGCCACATTCTAAAATAAAACAGTAAGCTCTGTTCATCTGTTTGTAAGAATGGCTGCAGATGCCTACGCTAAGGAGTGATTTTGGGATCTCAAAGGGGTGGAGGTTCTTTCTCAAAAGCTCTTCTGCTCTGCAGAGAACAGTAGCGTTTCAAACGCACCTTTTGTGCTTTTTGTTTTGACTAGCTATAAGAGACTTAGCATGCAGGTTTTCTCTTCTGCCCAGAGCCCATCCCTATGTACCTAGCTCACCACATTTAAGAGCCTCATCCGTCAACAGGGGGAATAAATAATTTGAGAGGTCAAGAACCTGAAAGGTATACCTTGTAACGCCTAAATTCTAGCCAAGCCTTTCCTTCAGGATTTTCAGGAATCAGACCAGTTCCATTTTCAGCTCTACTTTATGTGTTGAAATGATGACAAAAGGAATTCAAATAGCAATTACCCACTGGGAATTTACTCTCTTTTTGTATAATACAGAAAAACTGACATTGTGGCTTCACATGTAAACAACAAACTCACTTACGATTGATATCAGAGATGATATAAAAATTACCCAAGGCAATGAGGTGCTACAATTTACTGACTTATTGTCTCCACTAGCATTCAGAAGCCATGACAGTCTTTTCACAAAATATAACATTTTTCTTCTGTACTAAAAGATTGTTTATATAAATGTCTATTCACTATTTTACAGACTTATTTGAACGTGCTGCGTTATAAGATCTACTAGTATGATGTTGGGGTATCAATATTTCATATAAGTCACTTCTTCACATTTCTTTCAGAAATTATTAGAAGAGAAAACCTGAGTGGTTAAAATTCCCTAGTATTTTCAAAGAGACACAGAATATAAGATCTTCAACAGCACAAAATGAAGTTCAGAAGTAAAGAAAAGAGACTTCAATTTCTGTGATTCTCTTAATATGATTTTCATCATTATGACTAAGGTAAACTAGATATATATTTTCTAGCTTAGCACGCTGACATTGGTATAATGAGGCCAGACAAGATGATATTAGAAAAGAAAGTGATCTTTTTCATAGAGAAACAAAGAGGAATAAAATCTCAACAGCAGCTCTAGGTACAGTATAGCACAGATGTTAGAGACACGTATTTTATACAGCACAGGAACCTCGCTTCACAGTTTTTGAACTTAATTCATTCACAAATTTTGTTTAGAACTTGCTTTTTAGATAGTGTCAAACAGATGTAATGAATGAAGTGACCTCTCTGAAGTACATCTGGTTTGCACTAAGATCAGGTCTACTCTATTCTACTTTATCTTTTAAAATATCCTTTAGAGTTACAACTTAGGTCATTAACTGTTTAAAATAAAGAGTATAACATAAGTCTACTCTACTTACAAAATCTACTGTGCCAAAACATCAGTGGTCTGCACTCCTCATCTTCATACCATAATATCTAACATATGAAAATACTCCATTAGAAACATATACATGCTAAAAACCCTCAAAGTTAAATCTTATTTACAGTGTCAAGTTATATATAAAATCAATCAGCCACAAACAGCTTAAGCATAAATTTGTAGCTACCTGAAAACATTAATTTGTGTATACTTACTGTGTGATATTGTTGTGTACACTTATGTGTCTATAGTCGTACTTTTACATGCAGTACCAGGGCAATTCAGACATAATTGAGTGCTATTATCCACAGATTTTTCTACTTGTCAGATACTATCTAAATAAGTACATAAAAATCTTCCGTATTTTTTTAGAACATATTTTGAATAGCATTTAACTATAGAATCATAGAGGATAGGGCTAGAAAGGACCGTAGGCAATTGTAAAGTGTGCCCCAAAGAGAAATAACTATACACAGACTCTTAAAAATCACCAGTGATATTCTCTAACTCATCTCATTCCCTGTAATTATTGTAGCAGCTATCAATTTGATTTTGAATTTTAATGTATGTATATGAGAAGAGTGTAAACATGCATATGTGCCTGTGCACAGCTGGTGAGGAAAGATTCTTAGGGAAATGCTCTTGATTTAATAAAGAGTTCCCAGTTCCTCTACCTATTGGACAGAGAATCCTCTTTCCCAGTCCATGGGATGATGGTTTGAGTTCCCTGTGAAGATTCTGTTGTGATTCATTCATATGAAATTTATTGCACAAACACAGACACGACCTATCATACCACACTTGTCCTGTTTGCTTCTTTTAGGTGTTACTCAGTTATATCAGTTAAATCTGGAAACAAGTGAACAGGATTTAAAAATTAAGGAAACCTCTTTCTGTATCTGTGTGCTTTAATACGTTTCTCCAAACTAAATCAAAAGGATGAAAACTAGCTACATTGATCAGCTATATAAGCTGTTATGTAATTTTTGCATAGCTCACTTGAGAGTCATAAGCAGGTAATTACTTGTCAGCAGGACTGAAGACAATTCAGGTTGTTTTGGTATTTAACACTTTGTCATTTCACAAAAGAATTCCAAGAAAACCTAAGAGGTACTTGGTACCCTTCAGAATTGGAATCCAGCATTTCTGTATTCAGTGCCCTAGACAGAATACCCAAGCAAAAGAACTGTTTTATTTTACTTTATTTTAAACATTAAAGTTCCCCAGGAGTCCGAAGTTATATTTCTGTACCTCCCCAGGTCTACCTCAGTCATCACAGGCATTTACAGAATCATAGAATATTTAGATGCACAAGGCTCTCAGGCCAATCTAACACGTTCTCTGAACATGAACGCTACAAAAATAGCACTAGGTATTTTTTTTAATTAAATGGTGATAGTGCAGCTCCCTTTATGTTATAGTCACTAACAAGATTTTAATAAGCTAAATACTATTTCCCTCCTGCCCAGAGGTATACCAACCCACAACTCGAATCTCAAAAAAGTGCAAGGGTAATGGTCTGGTACTCTTCTGTACTTGACAGAAAAGGCATTGAAAAATATGACCATTTCTTTTTGGTGCCTAAATAACAGACCTGTTTTAATAGCTTGACTGAGTTCATTTTAACCTGCTTTTATAAATTTGGTTTTAGATCCACAAGTCTAGAGAAAGAATTGTACATTTAAGTTTTAGGGTTTAGTCAGTATAGGCATTTCATCCCCCAGAAGAAATTCCATGTTCCCTGGAAGAAACCTTCGAGTGAATGTACATTATTTCAGCACTATGTAATAATTCACGGCAGGATTTCGTGGAATTGTCTCTAAAAGTTATGTTTCATCCTCAAAACTCATTGTTTACACAGAAATCTTATGAAAAATATTGCATTCATAGTAGCTCAGCTAATGATTTTTAAAGCATGAGGAAGTTCAAAACAACTACATCCTGAAGCAATTCCTTATTATTGTTAAATTTTGCTTAACAACAACAGCAAAAAAAAATTTTTCCTATTAAAAAAAAATAGAATTATTGAGTACTTTGTATAGGATTTTCTACAAAGAGACAGGCTTCTAGTCTCAAACGCCTAAAACTTATCTGAGTTAAAAGCATAATCATTAAAGTCTTCCAGTGTGTTAATGAAAAGAGAGAAGCATTTCTGAGTCATCTTCATTTGGTGATCCAGAATTTATGGAACCTAAAGTGTTTGTGCTCTTAACTTTGAATCCTAATTTAGTGGAGTGAGTTTGGCCTCTGGCTCCTCAAGTGCACTCCATAACCCTAAGTGCCCTATGCGTATACCTTAAAATAGATCACATATCAGCTGAGACAGTCAATATCGATGCTGAGGACACATGTCTTAAATCTTGCCATTTTCTGGGCATGTCTTATGTCTCTGTGCAGGTCTTAAAGCCCTTCTTCCCAGGTAAATAAAAAGCAACAGACAGATTTCTCAGAATAGAGTCACAGAAATCAACATCAGTGTGGCTAGAGCATTCACCTAAGACGAAGATCATCCAACTTCAACTCCTTACAAGAAATTGTTTCAGAGAATGAAACATATTTCCAGCCTTCCTGTAAGGTTTTCTAAGTATCTTGGTTCAATCTCAATAGCAAACTGCAGATTTTGGGGGTGAAGCAGGAGGAAGGTTTAAACACAACCTGCATAAACAGCAGCTGACACAAAAAGTAAAATCCAGCCTCTGCAGCCCAAGATCCAAGGCAGCTCTTACCTTGGGCCCAACACAACAGAACTGTTCAAACCTCACTGACATTTTTGTCATTTTGTGCTATTAGTGTCATGAACAACACAGCAGAGGTAACTTGTAATATGACTGTAAGAAGTAGAAGTGGGACCAAAGTGCTATATGTAGTGACTTACCACATGTAATAGGTTTCCATACCCTTCTTTCCATTAATGCTCACATTAATACAGCTTTCACTAATGCATTACAGAGCTCCTGTGCAGAGTAAATCTTAGTGGGAATTTCCCTGGCAATACAGGATAAACAACAAAAGGCAAGGGGACATTTTGGAAAAAATTTACAAGGACTCTCAGTTTTCCAAAGTATAGCAAGATTTTTTGATTACTTAGTACTGTCTTGATAGCAAATACCCTAAACTGTTCATGTTTTCTATTATATAGTTCTCCTAGATCTCCAGTGCATTATACGCAGACATGCATAAACACCAGCTTACTGCAAAGTCCTCCAAGGAGAAGCTAAGAAACTAACCAGCATTAGAGCTGCTACTGGTTTAGTCCCTGGATGGAGCAGGGAATTTTACCAATGGCTCAGCCTACAGTTAGGTGGTGAAAGAAAGAAAAAATCCCCAGCTATAGATGTAAAATACCCAGAGAGGGGCTGTGAGAGGAAAATGAAGTACACAAGAATGACTCTTCTCTGTGAGGAAGTGAGGAAGATAAAGGATATCCTGTCTAAGTCTCATTTTAGGGTTGAAAGAAAGGGAAAGCCCAGAGCTACAAAGGAAATAATGATAGAGAAGAGCTGTCAAAGGAAATTGGGGATTTTTAAATAACTAGCATTTTGTTTCTGGATCAATCAAAGGGCCCTGGCTCCCTACGGCTCAGCCTAGGTTGAGGATAAGATTAAAGAGAGGGAATGCTTGGAGCTACATACATGGCTGGGGACTGGAAAGAATTATGTACAAACAGCCATGGGCTGATGCTAGAACTCTCCAGTGCAGCATATTTGGTTCCTGGAGGGAGAAGGATTCCCTGGGGTATGATAAACTACATATGGTTAGAGATGGGGTTCAGAGCAAAAGCGAGCACACAGCTACAGCTGAAGGGCTCTGGAAAGGGACTGCCAGAGGAGATGGAAACCTGCCAGAAGAAATATCCCTGAGGAATTTTTAGCCTTAGTAAGGGCAAAGGTACCTTGCCCAAGGCTCAGCATACCATTTGGGTTGAGGGAAAGAATAAGCCCAGAGCTACATTTGCAGGGGGATGGTAGAGTGCCTTTCAGTGTAAACTAAGGGTCGATTCTCATATTCTTTTGTGACTATATCTTCTCTAGACAACATATCAAGGACATACTGATGCTGTGTTACTGGGGCAAGGGAATGGCCACGAATGTCTGAGAACTTTCATAACACCAGATGATGTATGTCCTACTGAGATCAGAGATGAAACTGAGGAGGCAGATTTTGCATTTAATAACTTTAGGAGAATGCTATTCCAGTTGAAAATAGAGTTAACATTAACAGAAAAAAATAATATATATAATTGCTGCTTCTTTCCTGGTTAAACTGTTGGACTGTCAAGTCTCCAGCAGATGTTTCAGGTCCTTCAAATTCTGCTTCTATAGAAATACAGTAAGATTAGGAAGGAAGAAAACAAAGCAACAAAATAATGTCAGTAACTGAAGAATGCCTTATTAATATAGTGGCCTGAAAGAAAGAGCCATTTTGTAGTCACATCATGGCAGGATCCTACAGGCTTATTCTGCTACCCCTGTCAGTAAGATAGTTGCAGACATATTTAAAGGAAGGAGAAGTGACATGGGCTTTGTCCATAGTAGAGTGGGAGTGGTGCAAATAGCACAGTGGATTTGACTGTCACCTGATTAATCTACAATCATTCCTGAGAAATGAGAAACTGTTTAGGTAACCATACGTTTTGTCAATGAAGAGACTATTTTACCTTAACTAAATAGTACACTGTGTCTGGGGTTGATCCAATTTAAGTTTTTTCTTGAACCATAGTATTATTTATAATACTACAGATGGATCAACATTTTCAATCCTTTCTCCCTAGTGATTTTAGATAAAACACATGAAAATTGCAGGTGTTTTCCCCACTATCAACATACCTTCTTCCTATATATTGCATTACTTCAAAGAGTTTTGCTATTGTCATCTGAACATCACTGGATTTCTAATTAATATTCTTCTGTCTTTTAAAAGTGTTTTGTTACATAAAGACAGTGATAAATTTTAGACCATGACTGCTAGGATTTTAGGAAATTACTTTATTGGTAGCAACTTGGCAGCCCCAATCCCTGAATCAATTTTGAAGTGACTCATGCGTCTCAACTTCCTCTTTGAAAAAGCAGTGCAGACTATTAATTCGTTGGTGCTGCAAGTTGTGGGCACTCATGCCTATGGAAAGGACACTCAGGCACACATGAGCAGATTATAGTCCTTATGAAAGCATAACACTTTAGCCTTATTCAGAGCATAGAAATTATCTGAATTAAATTTAGCACATAAAAACATCTATATATTCTTTTAATAGTAAATAAGCCAATAAATGAGTAGGAAGGACTAGTCTTTCTGTACCTGAATTAAAAAGGCTACAAAATGCATTAAGTTTATGCATTGTTTTGACGTCCAGTTCAACTGAAAAATGGAAATTAATGAGAAAAAAATTTTAAGCATTTTTCTGTTTCTTACCAGAAGTACCAGTTGAGTATTAGTATTCAGAAATGGGTGGAGGAAAAATGTAATCCTTTGTATTCACAAAATGGCTACAGCTTAACTTTTCCTACAATTTAAGAAGTAATTACAATTATCTTTTGGATTTGACTTCAGTGGTTTGAGGATAAAAATACAATGTTTTATTAGATGCATTTTTGATACACTTTGACTACTAAAAGCAGTTGCGTATCTCCAACTCTGGAAGGCACCAACAGATGTAGGTAAATAAAATTACATAAATCAAATACATGAATCTTAGCATCTATTATACTCATCTACTTATAATAATCTACACTTTCAACAACTATAATGAAAATGGGGCAGCTTCTGAAATTTTACCATTGAAGTCAAAGCAGGTTCAAGCAGATACAGGAAATCCCACTTCAGGATCATGCTATGTACTAGAAAAATACTAAATTAGACTATAGATTCTTAGGTGAATTAGATCATTCACCTCTCTGGAATTTATTTTTTCAATTTTGAATATATGGAAAACCTAAAATTGATATTTTCTAAAGGGATGAAGATCTGTCTGTAATTCAATGAAAGAACTCCTTTCAGACTGAAGAGTGAGAATAGAGAAACAAACTAATCTGTTCTCATTCATCACATTTTTACTTTTCTCCTAGAAGAACATCTGTAAAAGCTTTTAAATCTGCATCTTTTGGTTTCCAACTGAATTTTCTTTGGGTCATGAATGTGAAGGTTGGTAGAACTTCATTACATATTTTGTTAATACTTGCACACCTTCCAATTTGTTGAAAGTGCAGAAAATCTTTGGTTAGAATAACCTACAGATAGCAGGTATTTTTCAAACACAATCAAAGTGACAGTGCAAGACCAAGTGGGGAAAGAATTGATCTAAGTGAAAAAAAAAAAAAAAAAGTACCTGATAACTTTAGTTGGATGATTAATTTGGCATCACAGGATCTGAACAACAGACATTTATTAATGATGAGAGAAATGGAAATGCCAAAGAGAAAAGTGAAAGGAATACTAACTCTTGAAAGTAGAGCTGTGCCAGGAGACAGGGGGATCATAAGGGAGCTCTGCCAGGAGAGAGGAAGGACATATGGAAGCTGCTGAAGTAGTGGCACATCTGTCATTATAAATGTTAGAGGACATTTGGAGTTATGGGTAAGGAGAGATTAATGTTCAGAACAGAAAAAGCTGTTGGACTAATGTAAGACAGGGAAGTCTGGGAGCTGTGTATTCAGAGGAGTTTGGCCCATGGAACTATAACAAAAACACATTCAAAGACAGAAATGCCCTTGGGCTGGATCCTGCATTTCATTTCTCAATCAGAAAGGTCTAAGGTAATCCACTCAGAGATGTTCTAAGCAGGGCCAAACTTAAGTTAGTTAAGTCTTCCCTCATTTTTTGGACTTGAAGAGCTGTTCTCTCCATAGTGTTTTCCTCCCTTGTTGCAACTCATCTTAATCACTGGTTGGAAGGAATAAATAAGGTTCACTAAAAGATACGAACCTATAAAAGTGCAAGATTCACTCAGGTTGCACCCTGGTTCCTGGCAGCACAGGGCAGAACTGCAGGATTCCGAGAGGAAAGCTGTGTCCAAAAGGCTCATCCACACAGCTCCAAAATTCACCTTGGGTGGCTGAAAGCTGGGATCGACACGGGACTTACTATCCTAGCTTTCCAGGCATAGCATGTATCCAGCACAGTGCTGAGGCTGAACAGACACCTCACCCAAGGCCACTAAACACAAATGCCCTACAATTTCTAAATCTTCTATCAGTGTTCAGTATCCTCAAGTTTGATGGCAAAAGTATTATAAAAAGTTCTGCTAGGCAAGAAGTACCACTCATTGTATGTATAGCTTTCATAAAATTTTAGGGACTTTTTGCATGTTGTGTACTTCATGTTTGGGATGTCCAGTGCGAAGTCAGTGGGTTGACTTTGTTGGTTAGTAATTGGTTTGTGCAGACCATTGCCCTTTCTTCATGGTTCATAAGGAAAGTACTGCAGTCCCATCCCTGGAGACAATTTGAACTATTACTACTAACTGAAAACAGGCTGATATCATAGAATCATACCTACGCAACCAAGACTAACAGATTCTGCTGCCTCACCATACACTAAGTCCCATATTAAATTTTGGCCTTCATGTCACTGTTTGTTTTTGTGAAAGACTCCTTTTCCCCCCTCACAATTTTGTGATTTGTTTAAACCTGAAATTACACAGGAGATCAGCAAGAACCTATGCCTTTCCAATTCCAGTTATCTACCAATGTATTAATAGTTTAGGCAATGTAGTCATCTAACAGACTGTCTTGGCACACCTGCATGCAGAAATGAGATAAATCTGTATTCACCTGCTTATCAAAGTACAAGGCAGAAGCCTTGGTCAACTTATTCACCAGAGACACTTAAGTCAATCCACTTCAGACCTCAGTCACCTTAGCTGCAATTGTCATTCATTCCAGGCAGTCTCTTCTGTGACAGAAAAAAACCAGAACGCCATTCTTCAGAGTGCTGGAATTCATATTAAAGTACCTTTTGTGTACACAAAAATTTTAGACTTCAGATTATTTGAACTCTCTCGATATTTGTAAGAATAAAGCAATCATTTAATTCTTGATAATTATTAGCGTTCTTTTACCAAAATTGGAATGGATAATTTATGGTTATATATTAAATATAAAAAAGTTATTGATGACTTAAATTGCTTCAAGAAAAGGAGCAACAGACTAATATTCTTTAGCATTGCTTTAGGGAGTTTTAATCTAAGCAGGTAAAATATACACAGGTGAGGGATGACCACACTAGAATTTTTCAGATATAATGGAGGCATAGGCGATGTTAATTTCACAGGGAAAAAAGAAAAGAAAGTACAGTATAACTTTGCCAAAAAAAATTCAAAAAATTAGTATGTGAACTGAAACACTATAACAAAAGATATTGGAATAACTTATGAGATGTAGCTGAAATTCTGCTTATAGAGGACAACATTTGGGTTCATAAACCAACACTTGTGTAAGAGCTTGATTTGGAACAGACAGAACTGAGAAGTCTTCTTCTAAGAAGGGTCAGTTTATAGAATTTTGTCCAATAATCTGTTGAACAATCTGATATCAATTTCTGACTTTTAAGATTGAAGTTCAAGGTGATTTGCTTTGTATTAGAACATAAATGATCTGTTCTTGCTCCCTCAACAGTTCTTTCTTCAGGTCTCTCATACTGATTACCCTGAGGAAAGGTTTGTGTCTTTAGAATAATTTCAATTGCTTAACAAACACACAAATAATCAAAACGGAAACTACTATTTAGACTAGTAATTATGATGCAAAGGATGTGTCAAATTACTCTCAGTACAGAATAGAAAACTTAAGAGAAAGGAATAAATAAACTACTGATGTGAGCTGGAAGGTGAGAGCTTTGTATGCAGGATGTTTTGGTTACTAGAGCTAAATAATCCTACATCTAAAGAACAGGCCCAAATGGGAACAATGGCACCCTGAAGCATGCTGTCATGGCCAGAGGCAGACACTAACCAGCTGCTTCTTAGATCCAACTGCCTTGAAAGCACCTTGGGTCCAGGATTCAGCCTTCATTCCAAAAATTATGCGGGCAGTAACATAAAGAACAGGTCTGGAAGAGCTCTTCTGCAAAAGCTGACGTACCAAAATGCTGTGCAGTATCATTGGGTCATTACAGTGGTTCAAATCCACCTATTAGAACTATGACATTCCATATGGTTGAACATAAAGGTTTCTCTGCCTTTCCCCCCCCTTCTTAAAGAGTAAAAATTAGTAAAATGTTTTTATTTACTGAACATCCCAACAGATGAGTTTATTTGAGTAATAGCACATAATGAGACCTTGAGCTGAAGGCTTCTGTTTGACCTCTCTCATTAGGGAATTTATAACTTGTTTTCTAGCATGGATGTTGCTGTAGACTTCACTGATACATATAATTGTAATGAGCTTTGAGGAGCTTTTTAATCCTGACAGAAGCTGGAGCTGGGTATACTAAAGCTCACTGCAGCTGCAAATATCAAAGAGGATAAAAAGATCCTTAAAAACTACTAAAATGTTAGAATTTTCTTAGTGGCATCACCAATATGTAAGTCCATAGTAAATTCTCTAAGAGCTAAATCATATCAGCTAAGATCTACTAGTGTTTTTATAATACATTGCCAATTTAACATTTACATTTCCAGCAATCTGTGTGTATTTTGTGCACTAATGTTAGATCAATCCTGCAGTCCTTCTATCAGAGGTGCTGTGTGAATCCTTGGTGTAGGAGACAGTTTTCCTGAGTGAAACCAACTGTAGTAACAGATGTATGGATGAATTCACTGTAGGAGTTCTTTGCTGATCTTATTTTGTGAAAATGCTAGCAGCAAGAAAGTGTTCTTAATAGATACACACGTGAAGGCTTCAGGGATAGTAATTCTGTTGTAATCACAATTCAAATACTTTACTATTCAATTAGAAAATAGTAAGAAACTTTGTCCCAGTGTAATTGGTTTTCCTTCAGGAGAGAACTACTGATTACTTTTTTTTTCTTGGTGACTCTTTAGTACAAATACTGACATTTCAGTGTTCTTGGCATTTCAAACTACAGCTCATATCACTTGCACTGATTAAAGATCCCATTACCCTTTCATAACAGAACATTTTTTTTTGCTTAAGAGACTGTTTGCCAATGATAGAGTCTTTCCAGGTCTCATATATAAGCTTGGGTATGATCCAAGACCAGCTGAAGCTGACCAAATATTTTCTTTTCTCAATGGATTTTAATTTGGATCCTATGTTTCTCAGTGTCTCAGTTCTGCTTTTGCATAATAAAGTTAACCACACTACCATATCTCAATGGTATTATGAAGTTAAATCCATTAATGTCCAGTGAAGCACTCAGATATTACAAAGCAGTAGAAACAAATGAAGCATATGACTGAATGGCCCTAGCTAAAACTTAAAGTGGATAATTGCACTTTATCCACCTGAAAAAATCACCCTGGAATTTGCATTTGATGCAATACACTACAGTATCTACCTCAAACATATTTACAGAGTTACTCTACATGGATAAGCATCCTATTTCACTATAAAGAAGCTACATATCAATGGAATGAAAATGTATGATTTGTAAAGTAGTTTGCAAATTTTCTGGATGGAGAGAACTAGAGTCATGACAGATTCTGCTCTTTTTCTTTCTGATTAATGTTTTAATTGTGAACACAAATAAAACAAGTATATATAACAAGAAAAGGACAGTCAATTGTTTTACATTGTTATTACCCAATTTTTCAAAGTAAAGGCCAGTATCTTTACAAAGAGTTTGTAGGGGGAGCTTTGTTGGCTTCCTATCGCTCCATTTGCCATATTATTTCTATGGATCATATGTCATAATCACAACTAATGATACTAATGCCTATTAGGCTGTAAATGAAGTAAGAGAATAATGTAAATTCAGTGAGTTTTTTGGTGTGAGTGTGAGAATACATAATACCAAGTTTCTTTCTCAAGGATACACCTGTGCCATTATGTAGTGCCAGTCATTTTTATAGAGATAGGCTCCCAGACCCTTTGACTTACTTTTTCTTTGACTAGGAAACAATCTTGCTATGCAGTATGAAGAAAAGTAGCAGTATGACACCAGAAATACCTTGTTAATGAGAAATGCACTACCTGTCAGGTTCACAGTTGCAGAAACAAAGAGTTCGAACGATTAATTCAGAAGACCATGATGGCCAGAAGAAAAAGAAAGGAAATCTCATGCTTCATTCAGGAGAATAGGCAGGTTTGAATATGAGGTTTGACAGGCTCATGCAAATGTGGTGATTTTATGCAAGCTAATAGAATTCCATACTGAAACAGAGTTTGCCTTTAATTAGAGCTGGCAAGCTGGAAGGAAAGCCCATTAAGCCTGCAAGCTTGTAAGGTTCATGGTGTATTAGACCACCCCAGAGACAATTAAATTTGCAAAGACTTTCTACTTTTCTAGGAGCATTTCCACATCAAGAAAAAAATTGCTCAATTATTAACTATTTAGAATCTAACAAAAAAAAAAAATCATTTTGTATCATAATTGATTAATCCTCCAGAAAAGAGCATAATCTTTCATTGTCATTCATCGTCCCTCGCCATCCACAGTAAAAAAGTGTTCCCCACAGAGCTCTGCTTAAGTTACCCATCAGTAGCCTTCAGGTCTGCAGGAATGAATATCAAATCAGACCATAAAGATAATCAGCAACAACTTAGAAAGGAATAGCACAAACTTATAGACAGACTACTCCTTCACAGCAGAACTACACAAATGCAAGTGAATGAAATCTGAAAGTCATTCCTGGGAAGACTGAGAATTTGAAGTCAAATCTTAGAAATCTGTGCTTAACTCCTCTATACTAAGTATTGAAAATGGAAAAACTGTGAAAAATAAATGGAACAGATGGTTAAAGAGCAGATAGCATATCTCTCCAAAGATAAGGGGATAGATAATGTTTCCATTAAGCTTAGCAGTTTTCAATTCAGAAACTGGAAAAGGAAGGAGGAAAATAGACGCTCTCTTTAGCCTAGCTAGACTATTTTGCTGTTCAGCAAACAGAAGGAAGACTATTCTAACACTCAAACCTCAGCTGTCCAGCAAAGCACAGCCCTCCAGCAATGCTAGAAACTGTATGCTATGTATGTGTTTGAGAAGAACTTAGACATCCTCAAGCATCCATAGGTGAGTCATGTAAATAGCCACAGATTTTCTGTCATGGCATCACTTTAAAAATGACCTTGGTTTGCTCCACATGGAAAAAAAATTGAAATGTGGTAAGTCATTTTTTCTGGCAGGACTGCTGCTTTATGTGGCTTTGTGCCAATAACAAATTGATTATGGATGTGGTTTACTGAGAGACTTCTCTGATTCTCCTTTCCCCCACGCCTGCCTGAAGTCACAGGCTCTGGACATAACACAGACTCCCTCTCCTACACCCCAAGGTTATACTGCAACCATTGTTCAAGCACACTCTGGTACACCTCTCAATCCATAGACAGGGATGGGACTGGTAGAGTGAATAAAGAGCTGGAAGTCCAGCAAGGGAAATGATAGCTTCAACTTACCACCAGCAGAGAGGAACAAGACAAGGACTGGTGAGTAGGCACAGGGCAGGCTCCATAGGGACTGTTAGCAGATCAGCCATGGTCAGATGTCAGGGATCACATTACCAGTATCTTCCACAGATGTTCAGAACTTGAAGCTCCTACTCTTAGCAAATGTCATTGTTTTGGCTTGTGTGGCGGGGTTTTTGGTAGCAGGGAGGGGCTGCAGCGGTGGCTCCTATGAGAAACTGCTAGAAGCTTCCCTGGCTCCAAGTCGGACCCACCTCTGGCCCAGGCCAAGCCCATCAGCGATGGTGGTAGTGCCTCTGGGAGAACAGATTTAAGAAGGGTAACCTGCAGTGAGTGAGGGGAGTGGGATGTGAGAGGAACCCCTCTGCAGACA
>JAVJGG010000054.1:23324419-23337213 GCA_035590195.1 Aviceda cuculoides | reverse complement strand
TAAGAGGGGAAACCTGCGGGGAGTGGGGATTGGGATGGGAGAGGAACCCCTGTGCCATGGTGAGGCGGCAGGCTGTCCCCCCCAGCCCATGGAGGGGAGCGGGGGAGCAGATGCCCACCTGCAGCCTGGGGAGAGAGGAGCCCATGCCGGAGCAGGGGGATGGCCCCCAAGATGGCCAGGACTCCATGGGAAAGACCACACTGGAGCAGCGTGTGACTGAAGATCAGCCTGCAGAAAGGACCCATGCCTGGCAAGTTCGGGAAGAAGCGAAGCCTGTGGTAAAGACCCATGCCAGAGAAGTTCAGGAAGGACTGTCTCCTGTAGGAGGGACCCCATGGTGCAGCAGGGAAAGAGCGAGGAATCCTCCCCCTGAGGAGGAAGGAGTGGCAGAGACAACGTGTAGAGAACTGACCCCATTCCCCATCCGCCTGTGCCACCGGCACGAGAAGGTAGAGAAAACCGCGAGTGGAGTTGAGCTGGGAAGGAGGGAGTGGTGGGGGGAAGGTGTTCTAAGGTTTGGTTTCCTTTCTCAGTATCCTTGTTTTGATCTAATTTGTAGCAAATTAAATTGATTTTGTTTCTTCCCCAAGTTGAGCCTGTCTTTTGCCCATGACTATAAGTGGTAAGTGATCCCTCCCTGTCCTTGTCTCGACCCACAAGCTTTTTTTTGTATTTTCTCCTCCCCATCCCACTGGGACCGGGGTGGGAGGAGTGAGCGAGTAGCTTCATGGTGCTTTGTTACTGGCTGGGCTGAAACCACGACAGTCCTGTACAAAAGGCACTCTGGGCAGTCCTGGAGATGTCAAAGCAAGAGTCTGTATTCACCATTACACACCTACAGTCCATGATGAAAGTCTACCCTTGGGCCTGACCAGCCAGGAGCATGGCCTAAGGTAGCTGTACTGCAAAAATAGCTAGCATAGCCTCAGTGATTATTCCCCTTTTCCTGAAACACCCAGAGTCTCTAAATCCACTTGCAACTTACAGGACACTGATAGAAAGACCAGGCCAGCTCCACTGCTCTCTCCCCCTGTACATCCTTCTGTAGTCTGATGTACAAAATTCAGAAGTGCACAAACCACTACAGCCCAACTCAGACCCTTCATATGCTTCCCTAAACTTCTCAAGAGTTCCCATTACCAGCCAGTCAATCTTCCTCAGGCAATGCTTCGAAGATACTGTCTATTAAAGAATTACCCTGGCCTCCTTATCTATACACAAGATTATTGTTTAGGACTCAGGAGTCTCAGTATGATAAAAGACAAAAAGACTAGAAGAGGTATGTGACTAGAAGCTCCACTGGTTCTTGGGACACTCATGTTGTCAACAGATAAAGTGAAGAACTGAGTCTCACTGTTTTACTTAATATCTTGTTTCTGTCCCTCATATCCTCATGACAATTTTATTCCTCTCCTCATGCTCACTTTCTACTGACACTATTTGGCATAGCCAGGTTTCATAAGATGATGGCTGTTTCTTGCCTTGGGGATGTGATTCCTTGAAGGAGGTGTGTTGCCCTATACACTTGAGTCCAACCCACCCTACATGTATATAACCCATTTTGCTACGAGGATGTGGAGAGAGCAGGAACAAGCAGCCTCACTCACCAGAAAGTATGTGCTTTTCCCTCGGGTCAGATCAGGCAACGATACATTTTGTTTAGCTACCAGAAGTTGAAAATGGCCTGTAGCAGGCCTCCTGGTCACAGATCTCATCTGAATCACTGACAACAGCAACAGCAGCAACAGGCAGCACAAATGGTGTGCACACTCAGAATGGAGATTGTGAGTGAAGGGTGCCCCTTTTATAGAAGACAGTGGGTGCATAAGGCACTCTTCCCCTTTTCATAAAAAAAGGCTTGATTTGCTGAGGTGAAAAAGTACCTGATATAGCATAAGGCAACAAATACCTTCTGGATACGTGTTGCACTTGCTTCATGGCGACTCCGAACCTGTGCGCACCACCTCGGTAAGAGTTCAGCCAGCACCGGGACCTGGCACCACATACATTCCCTGCTGGTACATCCTCAGATCAGTCAGTCCCTCTGTTATCTCTTGAACAGGTAAATGCATATTCACAGATGCAAATGTCAACCAGTTATTAATCAATTCTAATTAATCACAAAGCATTCAAAAACAATATCATAGCATCAATCGACTACAGAATTTACATTTAAATACACCTGTTTGGGGAGGTAACTTCCCATGCACTTTGAGAATTAAACCAGCAACCAAACATTTTCCTATTCAAAGAAAGGCAATATCAAATAACACAGCTGCATTGTAAAAAGTAACTGTTTTCTTCAATGACCCACACATCAATATCACTGTGTCATTATTTTCATCCAACATTAACTAACACTTTCAATTTTATGTCTTGCACCACCGTACATGGTTTCAGGGCATCATAGGAGATGTAGAGAAGATATCTATGACACTATACATTTATATTATATATATATATATTTATACAGATATATATGTATTTATGCACAACACAGTATATTATACATATACTCCAGCTACCAAAAGAAATAAAATAAAATCAGTTATATGAAATATTAGAGGAACAATTGTGAAACTGTGAAGATAGAATCTAGTGTCAGATTACTTATTGGGTAGAAAAAAATTCAAAATAAAACTTTAATGAAAACTAGCATGAAAACATAAATGTAGAAACATTTGCAGGGAATATCATCTGTCCAAAGTCATTGCAAGGCTTATTATATGGTTCATGGCAGAGTGTGTTCATCAATGCCCCAAAAACCCTAAATCCCTGGGAATTTATGGTCTTATGTGAACATCAAGAAATTCACTATTTGAAAATGATGGCAATTAAAATGGGGGGTGGAGGAGAGGAATCAGGCATGATTTTTGCTTGAGAAAAAAAAGCAAATTTAATCCCTCTCCATCATATGGCTGGCTAAATGTTTAGATTTAAAGAATGTAAACCCTCATCTAGTTAATATAAGGCCCCTCAAAGAGTTTCAGTTAATAGGAGAAAATATTAAAAAACTGAATTTACAGAAAATCAAAATTAGTAAATAGCTTTCTTATCTGAGTTACCTTGTAAGTCCCAGAACACATAATTTCAGAGAGAACTTTCTGTATTCATCTCAGACTACAAAATGCTAATTTGTTAGGAAAGAAAAATGTAAAGAATTTATTTAAGTCAAGAAATGCTTAAAATATTTTAAATGGATTCTGTTTTAAACAGAATTATTTTTTAATCCATCTGGCTGGCCTTCCTCATGTCAAGGTCTTACTAAATGGAAATTGTTACTAATATTGTATGTGAAAATTTGCATACATATGGCCCTCTGCCAACAATAATTTTGGTTAAATAGACTGGATCATATAACAAGAGATGGCTAGTATTCCTTATGTTTTCGTTTATGAAAAGGGTACAAAATGTTTATCAAACATTAAAAAAATTCTCATTTGGGCCTGAAAAAACTTAGTAATTCACATCAGGTTCATGAAGAATATGATTATTTTATAGCTAAGGTACTAAGCAATTAATATGCTCCAGAACATTTACCTAAATTAGATTAACCAGAGTCAATGACAAAAAGTAACTAATGGACAACTTGCATGTGAGAAACCAGTAGCCACCAAAACAGAGGCTGGGAAGGTTGGGACTCAGAAGTTCTACAGACATTTAGAAGAGAACAAATCTGGGCTTTCACCTTCTCTTTCAAAAACTAGCTTAACTTGTCTGTTTGGGTACAATTCCTCTGTGGATGGGATCCCTAGAAAACTAATATCCCTAAGTCACTTTGAAAATATTCCTTAATAACGCTGTGGTGGTTGGATTGCATTTGCTTGTTTTCAGTGTATTATAAGCTGCATGCTTTGTTTAAAAAGCCGTAAGTGAGGTCCTTTGTCTTGCCTGTTTTGCCCTGGGTCAGGTGAGAATCTCTAGAAGAAGAGTTTCTCCTCCTGGAAGAAAGCATGCATGCTTGTCGGGAGCAGCTTCAATAATACAATAAATTGGGACAGGATGGAGAAAAGCTGAGTAGGGAGAAAAATATAGTCTGATTAGAGAGGGGAAGAAATAATCATAAGCAGTAACCTAGAGGAGAGCAGGTTGCAATGGTGGGGAGCTCATTTACAGCAAGGTGCAGATCCAAAACCAGGCCTCAGAAGTGATGGAAAAGATGACTTTCAAATGGATCCCAGTAAGACCATGTGGAGTTTGTGCAGCTAGGAAAGCCTTTTAAAATTTGACTTGAAAGAAACAGATGAAGAAGCTGCTGCCCTAGAAAAGACACAGGTGGCAAGACGAAAGATAAGTTTTCAGGCCTTTTTTTACTGTTTGCCTTTCTCACCTTTCTGTCGCATTAGAATGCGCGCAACGTTAGGCCCTGAGCCACCTGATCTAATTTTGTAGTTGGTGCTGCTTTGGAACAAGGACTAGAGGATCTCTAAAGGTCCCTTCCAGCATAACTTATTCTACAGTCCTATGACCTTTGAGGGGAGGGTTTGTATTTTTGTTGATAGCATGAATGTAGGACAACAAATTGTAGTGGAAATAAACAAATAGGCACTATAAATTTGATATGTGGAAGCTTTTTAATGGATATGAAGAGCACAGGACTCTACTTGTCAGCCCACGGCTGATGCCTACCATCTCCTACCACTTGCCTCTATCAGCATGGACCTTGTAACACCTACAAATGTAGGTTACATTCCCTATCACTGAATGGACAAACAGATTCAATCTTCTTAACAGGATAATGTTGGAAAAAATCCCACTCAAACCTTTAAAAACAATATTATATTGGTATACTACAACCTTTTGTGCAAATGCTTTGTGTCCACAGATGCACAGATGAAATCTTTCTTTTAAAGCCACTGGAACAAAAAAAAGAAAGCAAGAAATCTGTTATACAAATTTCCCCAATTAATTTCATTAAAAATGCCTGTGAAATTTTGCATACTGAATATAAGCTTCTATTATCAGAAATATAATTGAGACATTCAAGGCTCTCTATTTTTAATCTGCAAAACAGTCATGCCCTGAAATCTATTACAGAGTTGTTTCTCAGAAAACCATTAGGTCGATAGGAAGAACAGACAAATTAAGCAAAATTGTCATACAAACTGTCAATGCAGTGACGGAATGTTTTGCCTAGTATCATTTTAAGTGACTGAAGATACAGAGATTTTTTTGCTTTCCATTAAAAGGCTATTCTGACCTGCTTGATCTGACTGTAGGGACTTTTTCCTTGGTGCCAAGTTGAATTCAGATAGTTTCTTCCCATGTCAGAAGTCACATCATTGAAATAATCAAGTAGAAGTATTGGAATAGCAAGCAGTGAAACACTTACTTCTCAAGGAAGCATAGGTGTTTTGACAAAAATTAGAAAGGAAAGCTTGTGAAGCTTTAATAATACGCATGTGAAATAAGCATAGCTTTGTTTGAGGTTTACTTCCTCTATATTTTTCCTCAGAAGAGAACAATCTTACTAGCTAGCTCTCAGGAACATACTGGAGGGGTAGGTTGAGGTCCATTTCAAGGACCAATTATTTCCAGAGTCAGTCTATGGTCTTCGTAAATGCTCACCTGCAGGGAACTGAGAAGTCCCACTGAAATGTCTACAAATAGAAGCAATATCTTACAAGGAAAGTAAAGCATTTAAAACAAGCCCACCAACTGTGGACTGTGAGCTGTATTCATAAAACTCAGTGACACTGACAGTGTTGAGTACATATTGCCTGAGCTCCTAGATGCCTGGCCTCCAGAGTAAATTCCAGATCTCTGGGCCAAGTACATTGGCTCCCTACTTTGTTTATGTAGCTAAGAGTCTCAGAGAGGGAAACATAACAAGAATGTTCAGTGACGACTTGCCAAGATTCAGGCACAGAACAGAAAAACAATCTGAGCAGGAGTATTATATCTTAAGTCTGCCTTACTGTAAAGCTTTCTGATTTAGTGATTCAGAATAAAAATAAGCATAAGTTTATTGTATTGAGCAACACTTGTAGCACTGGGCCAGGCAATTCTGCAGAGAAAGAGTGTTTAAAACCTCTTACTGTCCTCAGTTTTTCACTGATCAATGTACCCTGTGCTTGAAACACAAACAGGAACATAGAATTCCCCCAACCACTCAATAAAGTCAGGATTTTTTTCATTTCCCCAATCTGCTGAAGAGTTGAAGTACTTCAAAAGGGAGGCATTGAGAGTAAGTACTGTTTAAGAGTAGTGTATGATCTGGAAGTTACAGCAGCATCTAGGGAGGTAGAAATATGGGTTTGAAGCTTTTCGGGGCAAACGGTATTCTACCCAGGTCTCCTGCAAGCTAAGGGGCTATTTGGAGTAAAAGGATAACAGCCAGCAATCTCCACATTTTTTAAGAAGAAGAAAAATGCCTATGTAGACTTACTGAATTTTCTTGCTTTTCTTAGTTAGCTTTTGCAGATATCTGAAAGTTGTATAAATAGGCAAGAGGCACTTTGTCCACCTGGAGTTGGTCAGACACCTGCAGTGTATCATGAGCCCAGGTCAGAGATTGTAGAATAGCTATTTTCAGAGCATGTTTGCTTGTGTAAGTCTTTCAAGAAAGAGAGATCGAGAACCACTCAGTTTTTAGATTCATATTTGTCTTCAAGGAGGCAAAACAATATTCAGTCATGTCGAGTCTGACAACGTTGTCACAGCATTTATGTTCCTCACGTAGTTAGTTGTGCGCTGTCTGAGAAGCAAGGTAAACTGCCTGCACAAAATCCCTTATTCTGCAACTACTTTGCCAGTGGTGGTTTAGACCAACTTTAACTCACAGCTTGCTCGTGTGTCTCTCTAGCACACTGCAGTTACTTGTATGCCTGTGCTGCTGATGCCTGCACAGCTGCGTAACTTTGCAGCGCATGCCGATGAGGATCTTACAGTTCTTCCGAAACTCTCCTGTGTGATCCTCAAGAGCACTATGGTGTTTACATGTCTGCAGGATTTGGCAGCTATTAATCAGGATTTTCAGGCTCTCCACTTGGGATTGAGAGATCTCGATTCTGTTATCTAACCTTTAGCAAAGTCCTTTTTGGGGATCTGGCTCTGTGTAATACTGAAGCTGCATAAATGTCAGATATTCTCAGTAACTCATAGAATAATAGAAATTTTTAATAATAGAGTTGAAAGGGAATGGGAAAGATCATACAGTCCATCCCATTCTTTCAAACCAGGACCAAGTCTAAATACACCATTCCAAACATCTGTCATGTGTGAGTTTAAAGTACATCTGCTGTTGCTGAAATTCCACAACATTTCTATGCAGTCCTAATTCAGTGCTTGGCTGTTCTCGTTGTAAGAAAATGTTCATTATGCTAAACGTAAATCCTTAATGCCACTAAAGACCACACCAGATAAATTATATAATTCATATACTTTTTCATGCAGATAACTGTTTTTTCAGAATAAGTGTTGTTTCTTTAAAAAAATCTTCAATTACTTTAATTTTTTTGTGTTTCTTTCATAAAGGCTTTTTTGATGTAATCCAGATTATTTCTTCCAGAAAGTTGCTTTAAAGATTTATTTTCTACTACATTATTTTGTCACTGAAATGTTCTCAATAAAAATTAGTATTTTATGCCAGTCTATTCTCATAATGCCCAGTGTGGGTTTGCATGAGAAAAATAACTATCCTTGTCCTAAAATAGATAGACAAATGCCCAGCAGGGGTCTCAAGAATGTTTTGGTGTACTTCTGAAAGCCTGATTTAAAATTTCCATTTCTTTTAGGATTAGCTGTTATCTAACAGCTGTTCACAGGGGATCAAAACTCATCGTGCCATTGTGCCATCTTTTACAGTAGCAGGTGAAAAACATATTTTTTCCTATATCATCTATGGCATTACACGTGTGTATGACTTTTGCTCCCATCATCTCACTTTCAAATTGAAGGAACCTAGACCTGTAATCTCCCTTTGTATGAGAACTGCTGAAGTTTGGACAGACACTTCTAGTTTCTTATTTCCCAGGTAGTCCAACAACTGTAATGATAGGTCCAAACACTCCCATGTCTTGTGTATGAAGGAAGACAGTAGTGAATAATTGCGAGTATATGAAATAGGAAGAATACAGAAAGAATTTTTCACCTCTGTGTTCCTTACACATTCCAGAAATAAGACTATGGCTGTGCCTGGCCTGCCCTAATTAATTAATTTGCTTAATCCCTCTCCTATTCCTATTTATTCTTTTAACCACCACAGCTTTACAAACAAGTTCCACAGTATATTTTGCAAAAACAGTTTCTATTGTTTACTTAAAATCTTCTGCCTGGCACTATCCTTGATCACAACTACCTCTTCCATTTTAAGAAGCAATAAATAAATATTCTGTGTAAACCCTTCTCTATAACATTTTTTTTATTTCAGAGTCCTTTATTATATCTCCTCTCAATCATCTCTTTCCAAGCTGAAGTGCCTTAGTCCTTGTACTACAACAATTACTAATTAGAAGACCTAATTAGCAGAATGCCTGGACAGATTTCACTTTGGGCATGTATCTTACTTATCATCTTGTTATTGTAGTGTCCTTTTCGTAGTGTCACAGTTTGTCAAAGTGAATTCATACTTGCTTCTTCTAGTTCTGTTTTGTTGGGGGTTTTTTTAGGTCTTTTTTTTTTTTTTTGATTGGGAATCAAAATAAGTAAAGGAATAAATAATTTCTGCTGTTGCTGTGCTACTGAAGATTTTGTAAATGAAAGTATTTGGCAATGCTTCCAGATTTTTTGCCATTTTAAAAAATGCTATTGCAGTAACTGATTGAAAACTGTAAATGTGAAAACTGATCCTGTAGCAAAGAATAATATGCATACTGTAGCTGGTATTTGCATTAGCTGAACTACGAACAGTTATTTCCTTGAAAAAAAGAATTGCATGGCTTGGCAAAATAACAAGTTTCAACAAAGACATCAGGTTTTAGTCATATGAAAAACATCTATTTCCCTATTATCTATAACTTTTTAATAGTTATAACTGTAACTATAACTTACCTATTAACTATAACTACATTTAAAATGTTACCCACATTGAATAAACTCAATTTCCCACAAAGTCAAGAAAATTTGAAAATGCCCATCTCCTGTACTGAATCTTAAGGAGAATGGATTTGGTATTCTCATGAGTTTGTTTTAAAAGTGTATGCTTAACTTCCTTTGAAAAAGCTTGTGGCAGTGCATGGTTAAGCCAATGGGCCTACGTCCAATCAAGTGTATATTGGTTTGTGTGTGTGAATGTAAGCAAGTGAGATACACTTTCAGGCAGAAGCGCCAATGAATTCATAAATCATTCCAATTCCGAGCATATGAGGACACATTAACTGGGCACCAGAGAAAATCTCACACCAGAGACAGTACCAATGCCTCTGACTCCAGCAGTGTCCACTTTTCACAGTTTTGGAGAAGGGCAAGAGACACTGAACCATAGAGGGCACTTCTTTTTTCAGGAAAGGTTATCCCTGAGTTAACAAAAATAACTTTTACAGTAGTTGTTATTACACAGTATGTCCTTCCCAGCTACTTACTTTCATATGAGAGTGTGGTACAGGCCTTCAGAGGACTTTCTAAGCTCTTGTGGTAATTTAGATAACCAGATTAGATGCCTACATCTAAATGGCTAAATTTAGCAGAAACAAATCTGGGCCATTTGGATGCAATATAGCAACAAGAAAAATAAGGCAGTTGCTGATCATTTCATACAGAGTAAAATCTAGTTGATGGTTAGTAAGTTCCTGCGAGAGAAACTGAGATGTTCAGTCCATTTTATCTAGAATACTGATGGTTTCTGGCCTAATGTAAAGCTGAAACTTGGCTTCAGAAATCCTCCAGCAGCCTCCAGATTCTGTTTCTCTCATTCCTCTCATTTCACTCTTCACTTGGCTTCAATCCAGGTATACAGGAAATCTTGTACAATCAGAGTTTATACTATTCATGTCTTAAATGGTGCAAGAAACTAATTCAGAACAGTGTATCTCTTCCAAAGAAACCTTTCTCACTATTTATATATCAAAAAGACCAGTATCTGTCTCAGTGGGGGTGCAGTTTGTCTAGTCAGGTCTTGCAGGAAATTTGGAAGACTGGATATAAATTAACTCCACAGAATTATTTTTGTAAGTGCCAGGATATGTATTTAATGTTAAAAGATCTGCTAGTGTATAATAAATTCAGATACTGGTCCATTTTAATTTTGATTTATAATGGAATGTTTATGTATAGGGATCTATTTTTAAAAAATAATGCTTAAGAGGATATGATAATCTGTTGAAGGCTTAATTTTAACAATCTCAAAAAGGAAAAAGTTTTTTTCTAAGACTGCACAAGTAGGAAAACGTGAATTCTGCATTTTTTTATCTCAATAAATCTCTTTCCTAAATCTAATTCAAAATACAAGATGCATATAGGCATGTTCAAAGAAAACAAGTCTCTAAAGGCAGCAGGTAATGAGGAGAGTCCATCTACATTTTCTACTGTTCGCAGTTTGTTGAATATGCTGAAAAAATTATCTCATCAAATTTGGGGAGGTGTGTTAGATTTTAGTGACCTGTTTTTAAAACAATCATGAATTAATAGACACTTTTCTTTCTAAATATTTGCACAATGGACTAAATCACCAGAGTACCTCTGGTCAAGTATTTTGCACTCTGCTATCCACAAAACAGTAAGTCATTTTAAGGAATAGAGTATATATTAAAGTTTTCACGGGAAATTGATAAAAAGTATTTTTAGAATTTTTTTCCAGGCTAATTAATCTGGTTTTGGCAATCTGTTTACATAAGTAGGAGAAAGCTAATCATCCTTCCAAAGCAGAAAGTGCAAGTTTGGTTATAGGCATCCACTTGTCAAAAGCAACTACTTACATTTGAAACAGGGCCTTATTTTTAAAGCTGACAAGGTGGAGAGCCCTGAGCCCTCTAAGTGAAATACATGAAACTGAAAATAAATCCAAACATAGTTCACCTAAATAAAGTGTCCAAATCTCTGTAACCACACTCTCATCACTTTCCTCATCTCTACTGCTCTGAAAACTTCCAATTTAAGGAGAGTAAACCAGAAACATTTGCTGTGTTAGTAAGGAATGGAAATGTCTGTAGCTTATTGCCTAATTTACCATGTAACAGGATTAATGTATCTTTTTGTACTGCATAATGTTGACATAGACAAAAATAGTACATAGATGTGTTTATTAGGATTTGAGGGAAATCTCTGAAAATACCAATGGCATCTGCCTTCAAGGGGTGGGTGGACTATATTCCCCCAAATTACGTATGTTCAAGTAAATAAATAAAAATCAGGTTTCACATAAGCTTCTGACTTAAAAGTTTTGCTTTTTTAGCTTTCCTGCATTTCTGTACAAAATCCTATTATCACTATGAAAAGAAACACTGACACTATCTTTATTCAGAAGGTTTCATGTCTCCTATGTAAGGATGGTGAACACATACATGCCTCCAACAAGGCAACCATTTAAGATAATGTGCAATTGGCCAAACAGATATAAAAAGTAGTATGAATTTTAGTATGAATGAAAAGCAGAAAGAAATGCTCAGCTACCACACACTTTTAAACACAATCTCCTATATTACAGACATAATTCATTGTTTATCAAGTAGTTTATCCATAACTACAGCTGAAATTCAAGAAAGATTAGGGTATAGAAGTTTTGAGAAGGAATATTAAAACAAATGAACACATGTATCTGACCTCTCAGCTACCTACAACTTACACTGCAGTACCTCTTGCAAATTTAAATATTAGAAAAGAGTAATTACTCAAAACCCAAGTGTGGGGGTAAAGACGGTGTCTGCCATCTTACACAGATTAAATGACAGAGAAGAAAGAAGATTGAAAATACTGACTAGAACAGCTGATTCACAATCCTATTAGAGTTTTGCAAATACTGAATAATGAAGATTATTTCTGTAGTGACAACATGCCACATTTCCTATCAATTTTTAGAACAATTTCAGGGGTACTGTATACCACAATCTCTGCAGCCACAAAGTGCTAAACAATAGCAAGAGAGATTTTTATCTAAACAGATGACTTACACTGTTTCCCTTAGTGGCCATATCTGATGACTCCACTGGTATATGTCTTAAAATATTTAATTTCAGTCTTCTTAACACCATAGAATTGTTCAGACACTAAAGAGTGATATTCAAAACATGAGGCAAGCTTAGTCATACAATTACTAATAAACTCCAGGCACTGCCTGGAAAATTTCCTAGAGAGGCCTACAAATTATTCGTCCTTGATTTTATTGGTTTTATTCTTCTTTGGTTTTGACATGGTTTGTGTGTAAATCATTTTTACACTGTCACAAAACACCTCATTTTCTTTAGACTGGATTTTCTTCTGTGAATTTGAACAAGTTACGCATACCAATCTTAAACTTCAATCTTCTTTGTTGCGATGCTTGCAGATTAAATTTTGAAATTTTGGGGATGAGTAGCAACTAATTAACTAGTATAAGTATTGTATTTGGATGCACTGCAAAGTAATATCTGTCAATGACAGGCTTTGATTCGTTGGTCCCGTGATAGCATATTTTGCATCAATAAAACTTTCAGCAAAATAAAGTCCCACCATGTTCCAGAAATGCAATTTAGTGAGAATATATATTTTCAAAATGAATCAATCCTCATAAATTCATTTCTTCAACAAATGTTGAATGCCTAAAATTTCCTTGCCCTCTGATATCACTGTATGGCATTTATGCCTTTGTTGTTTTTTTAGTTTAGTAATGCCAGAGACCTCTTTATTATAAAAATAATAAATTACTGAACTTTGAGAACTAG
>JAVJGG010000054.1:23309211-23324319 GCA_035590195.1 Aviceda cuculoides | reverse complement strand
AAAATAATAAATTATTGAACTTTGAGAACTAGCAAAATCTGATATCAATATTGCAGTGTAGAAAGGCAATCACACTGACACAAATGCAGGTGGCATATAGTGAAATGATATTATGGAAAAAGGGGCAAGAGAGCTCAAACATCAGAAGAATATTTCAGACAACTCTGAGTCCCACATAATGGGTTTTTTTAGTTAAATAGTATGGGACTAAAAACCAATCTGTTTAAAGATTTCTGTTCCTAAGTTATGGGAAAAAAATCACCTAAAATGAAATCTAAAAATTTCTTCCTTCTTTCTTCTAAACATGAGTAAAGACACTTTCCTAAAACTGTAAAGAAATATATAGTTGAATGAAGAACAATGAAATTCTGCTAGGTTCCCCACTTGAGTCATAGTGTCTGTGACTAAAATATCAGTAAAAATTTTTCCCGAATGGGGAGGTATGGGTTAATTTTATGAAATTTGCATTTGTCCCCCAAAAATCCAGAATCCCTATCAGGAGAAAAAAATTAAATCCTTTGGGAAGAATAAAAAGCAATCTGATATGACTTGTTAATGCAAATCAAAGAACTTTTTCATGCAATACAACTTTTACCTCTGTGTTCTGCCAGGGTGAGTTTCATTCCCTTGTGCTGCAACACAGCCTGGAAACCCTATTACCATATATCCTGTACTGCATGCTTAATGCTGGAGCAGGTACAACACCCAGTGATACCATGTACAACACCCAGTGATGTAATTTTCTTCTGCCCCTTTCCCAGCAGAAAGAATAGTGCTCACTTCTCTTGTAGCTGCTTTTATTTATCAGAAATTGCTGCTTATGCAATTATATTTTCCCAGTGTATTTTCCCTAGAAGCAGCACAAGATATGATCTATGTAAGCAATCAGCTATTATATTAACTAATCGTAACAGCCAGGACATTTTTCCTTACTGCAACGTAAACAATCCAGACTGAAGTTTCATTAACCTCCAAATGCCACCAAGCTAAGCTACAATGTTTTTGTGTGGTCTATCTCACTGTCTTCTAAATAAGCAGGGATGCACGGCCGGCGGAGATTTTCAATTTATTATTGCCTATTTCTAGTGTCTTGATTCTAGCACACTGTTGACCAATGTCATGTCATTCCCTCACCATATATGGTAAATGTTTTCAGGTTTTTTCCACTGACAGAAATTGTTAGGTAGTTCATTTTATAGACTGACAGGAAAGATATTTTATTACTTAGGCTTAGTTGTGAACAAAAATATTTCACTGATATCATAAAACGGGATCAATATTGGAATAAACCACAGTAGAATTTTAGGGGACGAATGTCTACACAGGCAGAGAAGTAAGCATGATTAATCTTTTTTCAACTTATGAGATCAGTGCATGACATGATATTAAAAGAAGAAATAGTTATTCCTTATTACAGACAATCAAACCACAGATTAGAGACTAAGTGCAGATTCTCACAATTGCCTTCTTCAACAGCTAATAGTAACAGCTAAAGTAAAAATTTAAAAGAACTTGATAGAAATCAGTCTTCTTTATGTTTTACTTTCAAACAAGAAGTTTAATCAATTCAACCTATGTATCAAGGTTGCACTATGGTTTTACTAACATAAGGAAGACTGGAAGAGTTGTTCTTCTGTCTCAATCAATGGATGACAGTAGTGTCAAACCCACAGTTATTTAAGCATCAGAAAGTACTAATAAATTAAATTCAGTGTATAGCAAAGAGATCAAACCTATGTTAATGACCAGCTGTCCCTTTTTCTCTCCTTGTCTAGCTATTGAAGAAAGAGAAAACTTTCTACTCCATCTGCACTAATGAAATAGGGATACTAGCAAGCAAGTTGGACAGTCATAGTCCAAAGAAAAGGTCTTTTCTTCTCAACATACTAAACAGTAAGCAACGATGATGCTTTGCAACTTACAAAGGCAAACTTACCTAAGAAATAAATCTTGTGTTTTCATCCAAAAGTCCATGACCTTCCCCACACAGAAAGGTACTAAACTGGAAAGTTTCATGTGTCTATTGAAGCTAATTCCAGACCATTGGCTTAACTTTTTGGTTCCCAAGAGCTGTTTTTCAAACACCGCTGTAAAGCAAAACAAGGTATGTAAAAGATTAGATAACCAAGTGATCTAACTTTAAAAAATAGTATTTTCTGAAGTATTAGCACATTGACCAATTATGCAGTTTAATGAAACTGCCACCTTGCATCAGCAGTATTTTCTAAATGAAGTCATATTCAGTATAAAAGCCTTATTATTATTCAGAACACTTCTTTGCTACAGCTGTAAGATTTGATTAAATCAGTATGTGCCTACTAGGAACAGACTGTTGAAGGAAAGCAATGTGAAAATACATGCAATGTTCACAGTGCAAGAGGAACAAAATGCCAGGCTAAATACCACTGATAAAGTCAGAGTATGTATTAAACTCTACCTTTCTAAGACTTTGCCCCTATTACAACAAAGGTTTTCATGACTATAAACTGATAAAGCTAGAAAAATTAATCTAAATGTTTGACATTACTGTGCGTATAGTCCTGCAATAGTCTCTATGGCTATTTTTGCTTCTTGCATACCAAACCATGTACAGTGATACAAAATTAAAACAACATGATACACAACAAATCTGAGGTCATAGAATCACAGAATGGTTGAGGTTGGAAGATAGCTCTGGAGGTCATCTTACCCAAAACCTCTGCTCAAGCAGGGCCATTTGGAACAGGTTGCCCAGGACCACATCCAGACAGTTCTTGAATACCTCCAAGGATGAGAGACTCCACGACCTGGCTGGGCAAATTGTGCCAGTGCTCGGTCACCCTCACTGAAAAAGCATTTCCTGATGTTTAGAGGCAACCTCTTGTATTTCAGTTTGTGCCTGTTGCCTCTTGCCCTGTCAGTGGGCACCCCTGAAAAGAGCCTGGCTCTGTCCTCTTTGCACCCTCCCTTCAGATATTTGTACATATTGATGAGACTCCCCCCAGGCCTTCTCTAGGCTAAACAGTCCCAGCTCTCTCAGCCTTTCCTCCTACGAGAGATGCTCCAGGCCATTCATCATCTTAGTGGCCCTTTGCTGCATTCTCTGCAGTATGTCCAAGTCTCTTTTGTACTGGAGAGCCCAGAACTGGACACGGCACTGCTGGGGTGGCCTCACCAGTGCTGAGCAGAGAGGGAGGATCACCTCCTTGATCTGCTGGCAACACTCCTCCTAATGCGGCCGCAAATACCATTAGCCTTCCCTGTCACAAGGCCAGATTGGTGGCTCAGATTCAACTTGGCAACCACCAGGACCCCCACGTCCTTTTCTGCAAAGCTGCTTCCCAGCTGGTCGGCCCTCAGTGTACGGGGGTGCCTGGGGTCGTTCCTCCCCAAGTGCAGAACTTTGCACTTCCCCTTGAACTTCATGAGGTCCCCGACAGCTCATTTCTCCAGCCTGTCAAGGTCATTCTGGATGGCAGCACGTCCTTCTGGTGTATCAGCCACTCCACCCTATTTTGCATCATCTGCAAAAGGTCAGAGTTCATTCATGACACTAAAAGGACACAAAATGAGCATGAATTTAGTATGAAGAGGCAACAGTTTCAATAAGCACTGTTAGAATTTTATTCTGATCTGCAGAATTTTTCTTATAATTTATGTCACACGTGTTGGGAAGGCACAGTTTTCGACATTTACTGTACAAAATAGACTTTCAGGAACAGCCACTAGTAATGAAAAATACCTACTACTAGGTGCAGGTCAACAGGAACTACGACATGTATTCCCAAAAGATCAGCATCCACAAAATGGAAGTTATGATTTTGCCAAGAATGGCTTATCGAAGCACTATGCTAATATGCCTTAGAATCTCTTCCAAAACGGGTATGTATTTTTCCAATCACTATGCAGGTGTTGTTATGAAACTGAAGTATATTCTTTTCATTTTCAGTATGCAGGATCCAAAGGTTTGTACACCACTTTGGTGACTCCCCTATTTTACTGCTAAGTTGCCTTACCCACCAGAAATTAGTCAAACACAAAAGAAATGCGGGATGGACAATGTCAGATGATAAAGCACCATCAGATTAGCTGTAAGCTTGAAAGAAACACCATATATGTAGATAAGCATGCATCTGGAAAAATATTTTTGTGCAGATTGAAAGATTAAAAAAAAAAGAAATATAAAGGAAGCTGGCATGATTTGATACTAACATAAGTTATACATCAGATCACCACTTTTTGCTTAGTATTTCCAAAAACCCTGTGAAATCCAAGAGGGATTACAACAAATGGTTTATAGTGTTTCTAATGAGCAGAGGTTGCTGAGCTCTAGGAAGTTAACCACAGTAACAGTACAAGTATTAATGAGACAGATGCTTATCGCTTTCCTGACCCAGCACTAGAGCAAGAGGGTTCTGCCTCAGGAAAAGGAGGTCTTTGGAAATCAGTTCATGATGCAGAATGACACTTTGGCATGGCCTGCTGATACAATGGGAGGAGCAGAGCTGCTCAGATGAACTACACATACAGTTTTACGTCATGGTTCTATAAAAGCTTTAACCTATTCCTCAGGACATATTATCTGGAGCATTATGAATTCAATAAAGTCAATTAATGTGAACTATTTCTAGGTAGACTGCTCTTAAAAATCATAGATTTAAGCCTCACATGAACTAATGTCTACTTTTCCAGATCATGATCTCTTTTGCATCAGAGATAAATAACAGAAGCTGACGCAAACCAGGGAGTTAGTATTCTATTTTTAAATTCAAGTCTAATTTAAAAAATATAACCTCCAGCAACTCTACTGTCACTACAATCAATGAAAGTGATAGACTTGGAACTGCAAACCATTTCCTCAGTCACATCTGCTACTACAATATTTATGAATTGCTTTCCCAATCATAATAATTTAACTGCTACTGTTATTACAGAGGCAATAGGGCAAGAGCATGTCTAATACCAGTTATCATAATTAATACATGAAATTGTTACTCAAATCCACTGTACACATGTGAAAACTATAGTGATCATAAGTAATCAGTCTCCAAAAAAACCCAGCCATTATCAAAACATTTTAGTTGCTCTTGAATTATAAAACATATGGGCTATTTTTAAAGTATATTACCACAATAGATTAAACACACACACATACATGCACATATACAGTGCTAACACATATATATATTTCTTCTATCAGCTAAAGGTCCTTGCCATTTTCAAGCTAAAAACCCTCCACAGTCCTCTACTCATGGAGGATATGTGCAATGTTGGCTCCCCGTTTTACATGTTAGAACAGATGAGAAGGAAAGCAGTGCTCTGTGACATAAACACGACATTTGTATTAACTCCACAACACCATCCAGCAGTCAGAGCTGCCTTCCAGGAAGGACTCAATTGCCTCCAAGCCCAGGGATGCAAATCCTAAATGCTTCATGTCTGGTCCTTGGAGAGTGTTTCAAAGCCTGAACAGAGCCTCCCTCTAAAATGCACAAACACCCCACGAGGACTGGGACGCACCTACATCTGGCCAGCAGGAAACACACAGGGCTGCTCCCAGGCTTTGTACTTGCATACGTGCCCGACGAGCTGTAAACTAAAGATATGACCAGGAGACATTCTGAGCTCAGAATCCACTCCTGGGAGAAGCACTTGAAAGCTCGATGTTAGCATCTTAGCATAGTTTTGAGCCTAGTCATCTAAGTTCTACCTAGGTTTAATCTTAGATATATCCCTTTTTATTTCTTGAATCTGTCCAGCATTTATTTGCAGGTCCCAGAAAAAAATGGCAGAAATCCCACACTGATCTCAGAGCCATTCATAATTTCCAGCAAGTATAATTTGCATTATTAATAAGCCATTTGTGGAAGTTTTGGGGGTTTTTTTTACACGCAGTCAGCTGAACAAGAAATTCACCAGAGCTGCCTCCTACATCTGCTTGTTGGATGTTATTATTTAAACTTACATAAGCAAAACAAAGACTGATCTATAGCTTAGGCTTCAATGGAGTAATAAATCATGATTCATTCTCAGTGTCATTGCAGTTGTTGGACATCTCAGAAAGAACAGACAAAGAATGGGGATTGCAGCTCTCCTGTGATTGATTTCACCTTTGTCAGACTTTTGTAAAATATTACATCTGGATCCTATAACTGGATTGAACATGGTTATAAGTTCTCTCAAGATATTACAGGCTTCAGGCATCATTTATTTCCTTTTTTAATTTACTCTAATTTCTTTGGAATTGCTTATAGCTACACAGACAGCTTCACTGAAATTCAAAAGGGTCAGTCAAATGGCTTGGATCCATACATAAATGTTTATGGCTCTCTAAAAATTTGATTCCAGTGCTTTAGCACTAGCCTAACACAAGCAATAGAGTTGTGTGAATTCAAACAACAGCCACGATGTGACTCCAAAACTGGAGTGCCATCCGAATTATGCTCTGTTCACATGAAAATCATACAGGCAGAGAAACAAGGCTCCCTGTCAGAGTGGCTGCTGCACCTGAAGTTTAAACTTGAAAGCCTACGTTTAAGTAGGCTGCAACAGTTCCACTCTTCCTTCTGGGGCTAAGCATATTTAGACACTGATGACTGTCCCTTTGAGTGCAGCCCCAGAAGTACCAGTCTTTTTTCATTTGCCATAAGTAATATGATATGTAGTATGATACATAAATACCACCCTGGTTTAATCATTTAGTTATTAAAGTTGATTTGTATTATCTGCCTGTACATAAGCAAGATCCCTCTGCCCCAACTTCATATGCTCTTGCTTATTTTCAATAGATGTTGAAAAGATGGCAGCTTTAAAATCTTATTAGTGCACTATTGATGGAGCCTGAAGGAAGCTGTCTGACAGATTTACCGGATCACTTCCCTCCCAAGACCTTGTTGAACACAGGAGAAAAGCAGTCCAGTTTTTGAAACTATACAACTTACAGTTCAACCAACACTGTAGCTCCTACTCTGCTTTTATAAACTAGAGAATATCATCTAGCCTAGTCTTGCTTCATAAAAAATCATAGGCAGTCATAAGGAGTAAACTATCTCCTTGCTTTCTTGAAGTAGGGAATACCAGCCTACAGTTATTACAAAAAATAAGTTATGAAATCAGAATGATCTATCTTATCAACAACATCAAGTGCACAAGGAATTATCTCATATAATTATAACTTTACCATGCACTTGTAAGTTATTTTGTCTAGTCTTTGTGAACAATAAAAGGAAGTTGGTATATTTTAAAATTTGCTCCTGGAAAATTATTTACTGCTTTGTATGGTACCTGCATAAAATGATCAAAATTGATCATTTAACTGCTGGAAGAAAAGTATACATTTTAAGTGCTTAGTGCCGTAAAGCCAACATTGACGTTTCACTACCAAGTACTTACCTATACTAGTAATTATAGTGATAGCAGTATTTATGAGAAGATGTAATTTTCTAATTTCTAGACAGAGATAAGCTTCCTGGAAAGCTCTGGAAATTTGTTCTTCCTATACTGTGTAGTCATATCACACTGCAGAGAGAACAAAGAAAAAGAACCCATTTCTCCTCACTTCTGCTTCGATGGTCCACAAGTCTATTTGCTGTAGACTCATAACAACAATCTTTTGTTCAACTCATTTGACAGAACATTTGTTATCGCTGTTGTTAAGTTTCAGCCCTGAAGGAAGTGGTGCCCTAAGTCTATTTTGAAAAAAACCCAAAGGAACGTTAAGTACAATTTGGGGGAAGAAAAATAACAATCGTTATAGACAGAAACATCATTGACAGTATCGCTTATGCATTCAACCTTTAAACACTTTTATTATCAGAATTTCCAGTGAAGTAACTAGCTGTTCTGCCCAAGACTGAACTAGTTATTTGTTCCTTTGATATTTCATGATTATGTTAATCAATTGTGCTTAATGAAAAGGGGTTTTGTTTACATACCTGCCATTTTGCAGGTGCTCAGTCTGATTATGATTTGGCAAAGCACTTCAGCACTTGCTTGTGAACATATCCTAATAGTTCAATATGATCTTTGGCATTGCATCAAATATGTCTTATTTTTAATCATATTCTGTAAAACAGTTATGAAGTGATACTTGACAGAGTGCCTATTCTAACTTATTGTAAATTTTTTTGGTAGTAATAGTAAGCTAATATTAATTTCCTACACACTTTCAAAAAGGTTAAATTCAGAGTTCTCATATTTCTAGCTCTCAGCTGTTTTGTCCATCTTGAAGTATAAACATTTCAAAAGCCCCAAAACCATGAGTGACCATGCTAGATTTACTAATGGATTTCCCATACTGCTAAATATGGTATAATAAAGCCAGTAAAATGCAATGGGTCATCTAAAATTCATGCTGAAACTAGAAAATAAATCACCAGTGCAAAGACCTCAAGATTTTACTTTCTGTCATGAATGCCTCAAAGGGGGAAAAAAAATTGTTTTACAAAAGGAAGCAGTTATTTGTGTTACACAAAGATAGAAAAATACCTGAAACAATCAGTGTGGGACTCAAGGAAAAAAAAATAAAATTTAGTTCCATTTCTATTTTCTGTTTCATCATTTTTACAGTTCTTACATTCAATTGTTTTTCCTCAGTGTGCAGGTATCTAACACCACTGTTGTCTTGGAGAACACTTTGACATACTGTTCTGAGTGTTGTCTTCTCAGTATCGCAGCCCATTGAAAGAAGCAATTCTGACAATTTTGGTAGCTTCAGAAAAAGAAATATAATTTTTTGTGTGCATAGGTAAAAACAAAAAGTTTTTGTACTTCGTCCTTACTCTTTACTGTTTGTTATGTACAAACAAATAGACACTTGCAAGGAAATAAAACAGAAATATGGAAGAATGAAATATCTGACTTTTTGCTTTTACTGTGCAGCTTCTCTCTCTTTGCAATGTGGAATATCATATACATGTGCACGTACACTCATGTAAAAGAAGGAACAAAGAATTACAGTGAAATCAGGAAGTTTCAGTTCTGCCAAGGAGAGACAAGATATTCTGTGGCACTAGAGGATTTCTGAACCTACATCCTTCAACTCTTTTGTATCAGTATTCCCAGAAAATTTACTGCTAGAAAACTTAACACAATACAGACATGGGGTTGAATCCAAAGATACTTTTCCTTCTTTCAATGTTTATAGGGCACCTAACAAAACACAGATATGTTCGGGTCCACCAGATGCTGCCATAATATTAAACAGAAACAACTGTTTGTACTGTACAATGCAACACCTACTAACAGACAATCTGTGAAACAATTTAGAAAATTATGCACAGTACTATTCCCACCTGACATTTTTTTTTTTTAAAGGGAACTTAAAAATCACTGACATTTTCTAATAATCTTTATCTAGCCATAATTTTGAGTTCCCTTTGTATAGCAACTGTTAAAACGGGAATGCTAAATTTTCAGCTTTAGGCTATTCCATCTGACTTCAAAAACAGATACATACATGCTTGAAAAAACTGAGTCATTGTGCTAAATTTGTCTATGTCATTTCCCCCTGGGTTCAGAGTTCCCAAAATTTGAGAGTGCTCCCCCTCAGCAATAACTAAATTTAAATTAGTTTAATTCTAAGAGAGATGAAAATTATGAAACATGGAGGTTATTCTTAGGTTTTCAGCCTTTTAAAATTTTTCCTTACTGTGAAAGACTAGTTTGAATGTCCATTACAGAATTTACAGTGATAAAAGATGATCTCAGTCTTGGAAAAGCTGTGGTCATTTTGCCTTCCTCATTGTCCTACTTTCTGCCAAAACTTGTTGGCAGTAACTTGTGGGATACTTTCTGGATCTTCCAGAATTAACCTATATAGTCAGTACACTGAACTTGCATCATACGTCCTTCAATTGCGAGATGCCTTTTCCACCAATGTAAAAGCTTGCATATACCATCAGCAGATTAAGACTTGTTTACCTACCAAGCATAAGACATTTTTCAGTCCCACTTCATGTACCAGTACTTACATATTCAGTACCACCTGTCATAACAAAACACAGATATATGAATGGGATACCTGTGAGTTACAGCTTTTTGCACAAATAAATATATCTTTTTCTGCTTTCTGTGTCAGACTGCTTAAAGAAGTATCAAAATTTATTCCTGGTAAATAAATGAGTGAAGTTAATAGATAATAGTAATAAAATGTAACACAACACAGGAAAAGACACCTACTTTAGCATCAAGGCATCTAATTGGAAATCACAGTAAAATAGAGGTGTCGAGTCAATTATGATTGTAATAATTTGAAAATTATTATTACCTATCAATTCTTGACTGACAATAAGTACAGAATAGAAGAATCAGTATCTAGCATAGTATTTAAAACATATATCATACATTATTGTGTGGATTCTTAATGAAATTTAATAAAAATTTTCATGACTTTTCATGGAACTTTGTGATTCTTCAGCACAATTAATACTAAAAAGAAATCACTTATATTTCTTTACTTTTTGTACTCTAATTAAAAAACATAAACATGTGAAAATATTTCCTTCCTGAATTATGGCATACAAAATATATATTAGCCTGGTAAGAACCCTATTTGGACAGTTCTCTAACTGCGTTTGAAATAAAACCAGGATGTGTTGGTTACCAAAGAAGTTAGACTTTAAATTGTGGTTTGGGTATTCAAATGCCAAAATGACATTACATTTGAAAGTTATAGGGGAAAAATTAATCAATCACGGTAGGCAGACAATTAATCTCAGCAGCAGATTCTTCTTCAGTTACTAAATTCTGTCATAAATCACTGGAAAGAATTTCCCTTTCTTCCCAGAAAACTGAGAAACTATGACTACATCTAAGGCTTAGGGTATGCTTCTCTTTTCAGAAAACTATCAAACTGCTTTATTTGCCTTACAATATGAAGTGAAGCAGGAGGGATTTGTATATTTTCCTAGCTATAAAACGTTTCTATGTACTACTTTGCCACAGGCTTTGCCACAGGGGAAATAAACAAAAACATCAAAGAAATCCCGGCAATGAAACACCTGCTTAACCACATAAATCACTGAATGCTTTTTTGACCTTTAACAGTATTACATAACTTTTACAAAGACTACTCCTGAGTAGCCTGGATCCATCATTTGGCCTCCAGTGGGTGACAGGAACGAAATGATAGAGTTTAGCTAAACAAATGTGGAGTTGATTGGTAATGGAAATAGGTGGTTAGATCGATTTATGAGAAGATGGAATGTTTGAGGCATCACAAAAGGAATTTTTTTCTGCAAGAAATCTCCAACAGGCTTACAGAACTGTGAATACTGGGGGGGTTGTTCCTACTGTATCATACAATGGACCTTACAGGCATTTTACTTGAAATAGGGAATGTATGGAGCTGGAGCAGAATCCAGTAAAGAAGGATGCTTTGGAAATGGCCCATATGAGTGTTTTTAAAGCTCCTTTTCTTGTTTTCATATCTACGCCATTAATTAAAACATTAAAAATTATCTGTTCAAAACTATACCTTCACGATAACTATACAACTTCTATCTCAACACTTCCTTCATCTATTACCATCTATTCTTTATTCAGCTCCTTACTCATTTCATCATTTTTCAGCTAGTTCTCCAGCTTCAGAGTAATTTCCTCCTATGTCATTACAGTACATATTTTACTACTCAGACATAGTACTACATACCACATAAACTCTGCCTAGCTGTCCTTATCAAAGAAAGACATTATATATTCTATCATATCCCATTTTCCAGTTCCCCATTTCTTTAAGTATTTTTCTTCCAAAGTTAGTTATACCACCTGTCAAGCTGGCCTTTCGACCTCTTGAACAAACGCTTGGGAATAGCTCCTTCCAACAGAACAGATCAATGAACTACAGAAAGAAGTAATTTGTTTAAAACTCACCCTTGTGTTTTCTTCATTTTCCTGCATTCCCAGTTAATGGCTACAGCAACAGTAGAGTGGGGACACTGCTAAATAAGTACAATTATGCTGTGGTTCTTGACTGCCCTAACAGAGCAGACAATTTCATGTATAAATCTGAGGTGTGAAAATATGTTCTTATAACCCTTGCCAGCAGTTATGCAGTTAGTTTTTTGGAAGGGTTTTTTTCTCCTTATTTTATGTTTGAGGGTTTGATGTATCTCCTTTTACCTGTTTGACATTATTTTGGTTGGCTGTGTGAAGTTAAATGAGAGTGAGCTGCTAGCTATAAGAAGCAGAAAACAAAGTAATGTCATCATTAGGATCTCTTCAATCAGAATACTAGAGTTCCTCGGGGGAAGTAATTGGTGAACCAGTCAGTAAGAAATATCTTTCACCAGCCCATTTCTCAAGGTTAGAAAGACCACTGAACTGTTAAGGACCTTGGCCTGGAGGAAAATCGAGGGGAATGTGCAGCTGAAAGAGTCACAGTATTCAGGAGGAGGAAAGTCTGTCTCTGCCAAGTTAGACAGAAGCTGTTGCGATGCTGTGGTACGGAGCTAAGGCCACTTCCCAAGACTTCAGATCTCAACTAAGTGTTGCAATAGGTGAGCCCCAGGCTGTGTGCATCCTATATACTTTTGCATGAATAAACAATACATCAATTTAAAACACATTATTCTGTGTCTCTGTAATTAGTCACATGCCCAGGGCTCCTGAAGAACAGTGTCTTATTACACTAACTGCATTGCATTCTCTTGCAGTCAGAGCATTTCAAACACATGAAAGAGCTCCATATTGAGACTGAAAGATTTGTGAGGATCCACACAGAAAGATTTGAATATAGTAAGGACTGAAATCTATAGATTGCTACTTCTCTTAACAAACCACAAAGCAGGAGTACAAAGCCCTTTTCACCCCTAATCAGTCTGTGAGGACAAGCTGTGTTATCATCAAGTCATCCACCTGGGTTAGAAAGCTAACCCTAGTAAGAGAACCCACAGGACGGAGCCTAGGAGGGAGGTCACAGGTGCAATTTACCCATAAGCAGTCAAAAGCAAAAAAAGTGAAAAATGAATTATTTGATATGACACCACTGAAACGAAATGAAAAGGTAAAACAATTCATTTTGACACATTTCTGTCAAGAATGGTGTTAGAAGTGATGCAGTCCCACAAGATGGTTCAATTTTCTTTAGAAAAATGCAGTTTTATCAAAATTGTTCAGTGTGATACTTTTCAACCAGATTTACAGCTGTGGCAGTAACTCCCTCTTGTTATTAATATCATTCTTCCATAGCATCTATCAATCTCAAGATGCTTCACTACGATAGTGAATATTATCACTAAATATCATCCTTGCCTTTGTTTTACAGATGGAAAAAAGACATACATAAGTGGGGACACAGGCTATCTTACCCCAGGTTGCTTCATCAGTGGAAACAGGTACAGAAACATAACATATGTGTCATACCTGGAGGACTAGACCATGGAGGACCGCCACAGCTGCCCCATGGGCAAGTCACCTACACCACGGAGGCTGTTTACTTTGCATGCACCTGTGCACGCACACCTCTGCATACTACTGCGGCTTCCACACTCACCAGGAACTTAAGGACCTTTGGGTCCAAACCTTGTTGCACCAGCCAGCTCTGCCCTCGCTCCTTAAGTGAGGGTACAAATGCAAACTATCAGTAAGTTTTGTTTTACAAAATAAACAACTGTTTTCACAATGAGGAAAAGGAGGGAGACATCCTTACCAATAACAGCAATGGTCATCTGGAGCCACATATCATTCCCCTTGGTCCTGTAAATTAAACACAGCGAGGAAGTGTTGTTGGGATACATAAAACACAGCATATCCTACTAGCCATCTTCCCATCCATCCAACCCTACAATACCTCAAAGGTCAAAGCTCCCAGTTACACTTGAGGAGTTCATGCAAGTGCTGGTGGTCAGAGGCTGGGACCACGCTAAGGCCAGGACCACATTAAATCTCTAACAATTTAATGGTGTGGAAAGCCATATATAGCAGACCCAGGTAACATCTCCTGGCACTATTTGCTCATGCGGAGTACAAGCAGCATGAATTTATTTCCATACTTATTTTCTGTTACAGACACTCTCCAAAGTCCTTACTTTTCTAAAACAGTTTATTTGTGGACATGCCTCAGCTTTCCATGCTGAAATCACAAGATGGGCATAATATATCTCTGCTTTTATTCCACATTTTTCTATTTAGACTGAGACATGATATGCACTTATATGGTGCATTGAGCCATGCAACCTCACTTTCAGCAAAGCCAACAGACTTACTTATAATACTATTAGCTATTACTTTGATAATATTGTGTTTTAATTGACTGTATTAAATGAGAGATTTTATTTTTTCTATGAAAAAAAATTATTTTTGTGAGCTTTCTCCCAAGGCCCAAGAGATACCTTTCTCTATTTCACAAAATATTATGTGTACTAGCCAAACTAGATCAAGAAAATGCTTTTAGCAACTCCAAATTTGTTTTCCTCATGATACCATTGTTTGGTTGACCTGTAAATAAATGTTCTAGCACAGCTCTTCTCTTTGGAAGAAAACAAGCTAAAGTTTAAACCATATCAGAAGTTTAAATTTTTAAAATTAAGAGTATCACATTACAGTAGCTGAGAGTTGTGTTAAAATCAAGAACATGTTACAAATTGTTCTAGAATATACAATTTTACAATTTCACTTCTCACTGAGAAAAGGCTGATATGCCATTACTAGAGACAGCAGGAAGTACCAGATACTGCATGGTAAAAAAATGTGAAACAGTAAACAGCGAGCCTTCAAATAGCACAGGGCAAACATGTATAGAAGTGTCAAATGAAACCCCAGGGAATACTATACTGAATTCTGAGTTCTTTAATAGCATACCACCTATAAGACAACATAAATAAACATGGGAAAGTTAGACAAGCTAAAACCTTCTGGGAGTAAGGGAGTAAGAAAGATCAGACGCTAAGATATGTTTGACTAGTCTTTTCATCTTCTTGATAATATTCATATCTGACAGCCTTGTAATTCTTTTTGTTTTATGCAATTGTAAAATCTGTTGCAGTAATCATCTTCATGGATGGTGCCATTAGTGTTGGTCTCACTTGTGTCTAGAAATGTTTTGGTTGCTAAGGAATACAATGCATTAATTAGAAATTCCACTCCAATTACAATGGAAAAGATCTGGTCTCTACTACAATAATTCACAAA
>JAVJGG010000054.1:23238120-23307121 GCA_035590195.1 Aviceda cuculoides | reverse complement strand
TACTGAACTCAAAACACAGCACTGTACCAGCTACTAGGAAGACAATTAACTCTATCCCAGCTGAAACCAGGACACACCATCTTCTTAAGGAAGCAAGATTTCTATTTCATCCCTGTGCATATGCACAAGCAAGTGGGAATATTTATCTGTTTTTTGGTCCCCTCATGAACTCAAACCTGCTGGAAATCTTAAACAAACTTAACAGACTGAACAGGCATTGGAATTTTTCAATCAGCAACACAGTGGAAGAGAGTGAGCCTTGGCGGGATAAGCACAGCATGAAATCACCTTCTCTTATGTCACATAACATCTGTACAGGGGAAGATATTCTGAGTGTCCTAAACACAAGCAGAGCTTTGATCAACTGTAACAGACTGCTAGAAGTCTGACCGCAAGACACACATCTGCAAAACTACACCTTTTTTGTTCCATTGCTGATGAAGGCACAGGCAGACATGAAGACATAGACTGCCTTCTCATGGAATACTTATAACTGCGCAAAACGTTCTATGAAACATCCCCAGTCATAACTGAGAAATAACTGCCATTTCAAAGTTAACCACCAATGTTGTAACCAGCAACTGTAGAACATAAACCAAAAAGCAGTGTTTCAAAGACCGTTTATGGTCAAGTATAAGATTATCCTTACTTAAGAAAAATCATAAAAGATGAAAGTGACTTCACACTCACATCTGCATTATATAGCTTCAGGATATCTGATCAGTTTTTCCACCAGGGCAACTACTTCTGTCATCTCATCTATTAGACCTGAATGTCCTCCAGGTTCTTAATGGAACTCTTTGTCTTCAGTAGGTAGATATTTGATGTCATCCCATTTGCACAAATCTTTCTCTGAAATTTGTGGGGATTTGGCTACAGATTCACCAAAATAAAAACTAGGCAAAACAGAGTTTAAACATTCTGTTATTCCCTTCCTGCTCTCACTTGGATGTTTTCTCCCAGTCTAACTTATTTCTTTGCACATTCTGTATCATTGATTCCTGTGCAAATTTTTTAATAAACTTGCTCGGGGTCACATCCAATTCTGTCTGCATCTTAATAATATCCTGGACATCTCCCTCTTTGGCTGCTGTTCAAAAAGAAATGTCACTAATGGTTTTAGCTCTATTAGGTACAGGCCTGAGCTGCATAGTCTATAGCAGGAAGTTCTGCACAGTTTGGTCCAGGAAGATAGTAGCTCTCTGTATTTGAGGATTAGTTAATTTTTATTATCTTGCACTCCAGGAAGAATCTCCAAATTAATAAGTCCCTCTCAGCAACAATGAAATACTCCGCCAAGGCATCTTCTAAACATGTTTCTTTCACTTCCTATGTGCTAAGAGGTAGCTGGGCTTATTAGAGATGACATGAGACATTTCAGTTTAGCTGAGGTAAAAGCCTGCTGCCTCTGAAAGAGGAGGTTCTGCTGCTCTCCCTTCAGCCTCCTCACATACTCTTGCTTCCAGATCAGCTTCAGGAAAATGGTAGACAAGTGACAAACTAATCTGGTAGTTAAAAACAGAAATGGAATAGCTTAGCTGATTTACCATACAATCAGCAAAAGAGAACCAGGGGAGTGGGAGGGGAAGAGGGAACAGGAAGGGAAAGAAGACTGACAATTCTCTTGAGCTATTAACTCAGCCTATGCCATGAAGTTACGTTGTGCAACTTTGTCCTGAAACAGCAAAAGTTATTTCACTTGAACCATACTGAACGAGGTACAGTGGGCAGTTGCTTCTCTTTTTCCTGAAATTCTGAATTAATCTGTCCTAGCTTTCATATCATTCCATTTAGAAAGGCAGTAGAGAAGACCATAGAATGGCATGAACTCACAATCTGATCAACTTACAGGTCCTTTGTATCAGAAAAAGAACTCTAGCAAAAGCCACAAAAACTTCATAAACATGTAACTTTTTCCTTCCATTTCACTTTAAATTTTCAAAAATTTATATTTGCAGTGATCAAGGCAATGTATATTGCAAAATATAGCTGCATTTTCACAATTCTAAATCAAAGTGAGTGAACCTTGAAATAGCAGAATCCATTTATGATCTCTCAAACAATCAAAAAAACCTCCCAAATTCACCAGTGACACTGTTACTGTTCTCTGATATCTCCTGAGATTGATTTTCAGAATGATAAATGTTTATCTGGAATTTATTTCTGCTTATAAACCATGTTCTGTCAGAAAGCCTGCACAGTAAAAAATGCACAAGCAGCAAAGACTCATGAATTAAACAACACATTTTAATTTCTAAAGTCTGAGGAAAGCATGTTATATTGCACACTTTCTCAGTCTGAAAACTCCACGTCATTTTCCTGTAACCTGTATGTTAAGTATATCAGTATATATATGAGAGAAAAGGATAGATTGATGGTACCATGGCTAAAAAGCAGAATAATGTATGACAGATAAAATACTTGGAAACTCCTATGCACCAAATCACATCTACTGAATGCAGTAAAATATGAATATCAAGCTTTAGCAAAACACTGCTGTGCATTTGGAATAACTGGTCTCCTTTAATTAACAGCTGTGTTTACCTTTGTTGCTTTCACAAGCAACGTGCACCTTAGTAGTTTCCATGGGCTGCTTAGATGCAAGAACAGAACACTCTGGTTTTGAAGACAAAGCTTGACTAAAAAGGATTGTAGAGCCGGTTAAAATTTTATCAATGCATTGTTTCACTCTACATCCAAATTATACTTTAGTTGAATTTCAGCAAAGATGCCACTTGTTGCCGTGACAACAGCTAAGGCAAGAGGTATCGACAAAGGAGAATTCTGCATTCCACATAAAGGACGAGTTATGTGTTAGCACAGACAAAAGAATAGTAAATGGCCTCTGTCTTCTGAGCTTCATGAATACAAACACCTCAGAACCAGACTAGAAAGGATAGTTCTTCTGTTCAGAAAAGAGAACAATATGACAAGTCTCTGACATTGCAGATCTCCTGTTCTTGAATAGCTCACCCCCCACATTGGATCTCTAAACACCATCTGTGTACACTGAAGAAACATTTCCAGAAATAAATGAGTCATATACCAGATCTCTTGTCAGTAACACAGCAGACAGATTTGCAGCAAATGATAAATAAACCAACAATAAGCTAATATCCTAGAATTTATCGCAAGACTTATAAAGTAACTGCTTACATAAAATGGATAAAACACATTACAAGTTTATTTCCATGCTGACAAACAGTACATCTAGGTTTTTAATAGGCCCTTCTTGTTTCCTACTTTACTACTGACCATGGATAAATTAACAATTTTCAGCATACAACGTTCTTGGATTTCACTCAAAGTCTCATCATTTGAATATATATTAGAAGGCTTGAAAGTTACTTATTAATAAATGATCTGACATGGCTTTCAAACTGGACAAGGAAGGCGAAGCAGGACAGGGAACACCCACTAAACCATAGAAATTACAGATTTTTTCTAGTTTGCATAGGTGTTGTGGTTTCAGCCCAGCCAGTAACAAAACACCACACAGACGCTCGCTCGCTCCTCCCCAGCCACAGTGGGATGAGGAGAAAATATAAATGCAGGCTCGTGGGTCAAGATAAGGAAAAGGATGGATCACTCGCTGCTTATAGTCATGGGCAAAAGACAGGCTCAACTTGGGGAAGAAACCAAATCAATTTAATTTACTACAAATCAAAACAAAACAAGGACATAAGGAAGTAAACCCAAACCTTAGAACACCTTCCCCCCACCCCTCCCTCCTTCCTGGCTCAGCTCCACTCCCGGTTCTCTCTCCCTCCTCACCCCGGCGGCGCAGGGGAACAGGGGACGGGGCTTGGGGTCAGCTCGACACACCTGGTCTCTGCTGCTCCTTCCTCCTCAGGGGGAGGAGGACCCCTCACTCCTCCCCTGCTCCAGCGTGGGGTCCCTCCCATGGGAGACAGTCCTCCACGAACTGCTCCAGCCTGGGTCCTTCCCATGGGCTGCAGTTCTTCCCGAACTTCCCTGGCGTGGGTCCTTTCTGCAGGCTGATCTTCAGTCACAGGCTGCTCCAGCACAGGCTTTCCCGTGGAGTCCCGGCCATCTTGGGGGCCATCCCCCTGCTCCGGCATGGGCTCCTCTCTCCCCAGGCTGCAGGTGGGCATCTGCTCCCCTCCATGGGCTGGGGGGGAGACAGCCTGCCGTCTTGTCTCACCACGGGCTGCAGGGGCATCCCCTCCTCCGGCGCACCTCCTCCCCCTCCGTCCTCACTGACCTCGGTGTCTGCAGAGGGGTTCCTCTCACATTCCAACCTCCTCCCCCAGTGTATGTTCCCCTTCTTAAATCTGTTCTCCCAGAGGTGCTACCATCGTCGCTGATGGGCTCAGCCTGGGCCAGAGGTGGGTCTGACTTGGAGCTGGGGAAGTTTCTAGCAGCTTCTCACAGGAGCCACCCCTGCAGCCCCCTCCCCCGCTACCAAAAAAACACGCCATGCAAACCCGTAACAATAGGTCAAGAGGTTTCAGGACCTAGCAAATGTGAGTGACTTGCTTGAGTACATACAGTTCTTGCAGCTCATGGTATCTCCTGTGACAAAATCAGAGCTGAGATAGAAACAGCATTGGCAAAGCCCTGCACATGCACATACTACAGGACAAACGCTGTCCAAAAGACCTTACAAAGGCATAAACAAGACAGATAAAAGGTGGCATGACAAAGAGACCCAGAGGAGTAATTTGCCTGACTGAACCCGTCATTCCTTAAACAGGTCAATCACTTCCTAGCCCCTAAGTAAATGATCAAGTGCTCAAAGGACCTTTCTGCAAGGAAGCAGTTAGGAGCCCTGTGTCCTGGCTAAATCTCAGATGACTCATTCTTTCACACCCTGAATTTGCTGAGCTGAGGTCAGTTGAAATCTGAGCTTAACATATTTACATTGCTTTGCTTATTTCCTTTAATTGTTTTGTTTGCATAAAACTTTATTTTTTTTCCTAACAAATATTTCCATGAATAACTGACATGCAAGGAATTACGTATCATGAATAAAATGCTGCTTGCCATGGGACAGAGTGTAATGGCTATTGAAGACTATGCTACACATGTTTAGAGAGTACTTTCCAAACATTAAAGTAAGGCCAGCTTCTGCCTCTAAACAGCATGTATCCTGAATAAGAGAGCTGGAGAAAAGAGTGCAAGTTGATCAAAGAGTACAGGAGTTGATCTCTATTTCTGAGAGTTATGGATATGTTGTAAAATTCCTGAATATGGAGTGGCCTTATGAATCAACTCAGAAAAACGTTTTGAAACATGGAGACAGAAGAATGCATGGAGATGATGGTATCAGGAACGAAACATGAATTGATGAGAAAGACATCTTTTGCAAATTATGTACAGTAGCAATATGAAGAAAAAGAGCTAAGTAGAAAATTGGAGGTGCAAAGTTATGCAAGACTGTTGGGAAGAAAGATTAACAAAGGATAGCATTTTCTGCAGTATGAGAAAGGGGAAGGGTAGGTACAGGTGAAAAAAATATATATAGTCAATCAGGTGACATGGGGAGATGATCCATGATTCTTTGTGTGAATAAATGCCAATCAACATGAATACAATCTGCAAAAACAACTGTCCTTCACATGAAGGATTCAACCCACCTTTCACTCCCAAGGTCAATGTCTTACTTTTCAGCTTAAAGGTTATTCTAGGATGAGTAAAAGTGGGGAGAGAACTGAGATTCTGTTTGTTTTATTAGCAGAATTGACCTGGAATCAGAAAGTTTTGACTTTGGGATGTGAAGGGAAGGGAAGTGAGAGAGAGAGAACTGAATTCAGAGAGAAATAAGCATTGGCAATAATCATGATGGCAAGAGCAAAGTGATGAGCAGAAGCAAGTAAAACAAATTTAGACATGGTTTGAACAGCACAGAAGTAGAGAAGATAGACCTCTGGAATATAAGTCACAGACTCAAGTGAATGAGAAAGGCTTCTTATGTTGCCTATTCTGAAATAAGTCATGATAAAGGCTTCAAGAAGGAAATAGGAAATTCCATTTTATAAAGATAAGATTTTATAAATCATTTTATAAAGGTTTATAGGGTGTGAGGTAAGAATATTACCTGACAAACCATGAGCAGAACTAAATAAATGACCCAAGAGTGGAAACATGTTCCTCCACAAGATACAAAAAACCCCTTGGCAATCACAAGCTACTTTTAAAGACCAGACTTCAGTATCCAAGTCAAACACCACCCTCATCAAATTCAAGAGCTTATCTTCATCAAACAGAAAGTACTGTATTCAGAAAGTACAACATCAGAGTGAGAAACAGTATTCTGTAACTTTACAATATAAGGTTTCATTAATGCAATCACTTTCACTCTGTTCATAATTACGTCTTTCATTAGCTTGTATGATGTTGAGCTTTTAGACCCTGCTTTTACTACTTTTAGCATCGATCTAGAAATATTATTTTCTGTGTTTCAATTTGATTTTTGTCATTTTTATTATCAGCCTATTGAAATGGAGTGTTCACATTGTTCTGACTGACCACTTAAAAGGAAACCCATTAGCGAGACGTTGAATTTGTATTTATTCTTCCTGTGGAAAACAGAGATCTAAAATATTACCCTTGTCTTCCAGTTTTATCCTTTAGCAACAACAACCCTTCTACTTTTGAAAGTTCAACAACTGAAAATGGGAAAAATGGGGAAGAACTAAGTTTTCAAATTATAATACACAATTTTCTTGATATGGAAGACTTTGTCTAGTATTTTCTCTCTTAAATGATCACTTAACACTTTAATTTCTTACTCTGTAGTCTCCTAGTATCCTTCATCCCTTTTTATCTCCATTTATTTTTGTATCACTGGAAAGCTTAATTTGACTTCTGCAAGACTGTGAAATATATAGCACCATTAGAAGCTGTTATAGAGACCACATGTGAAAGAATGTTTTGTGGTGCCTATAACATTCGTGGAAATAATCATAATTCTCTTCCTGCTTTCTGGATTCAAACATGTCTCATCTTGATAGGGACTGCTCTAATCAACAAGCCTGAGGCTAGTCTAAGGGGGCTTGTCAAACTGTTTTATTTCAAAATGGAAAAAAAAAATTAATGAGTCATGATTGTCTGTCCATATAATTGTTTGTATTTTAATTAATGGCTTGTTAATATCAATTACAAAAAATACATAAATTATGAAAATATCTTGCAAGGTCTGAAGCCTAAGCTTTGTTTAATCAGGTGGATATTCTCAGCACTTTGCCTTACTCTTTCTCCTTGGCATGATGAATGTTTCAGCATTTAATAGTAAATGTCACCCTGAAGGTGAAAGATATGGGTCTGAGTCCCCCTCAGGGAAAGGGATTTAGTCTTCTATACCTCCCTCTGAAATTCTTGATAAGAAATAAGATACCCTCCCTCCTGTAGCTGTGTTTTGTGGGACTCTGATCTACTGGGCCCTATGCAGAAAATATTTGGGTTTGGATCCCAAGATAGGTTAGGCGTGAAGCAGGTGTTTAACCCTGTCAAAATGGAGGTATTTCTTGACACATCCCAAAAAAAGAATCCACTTCATTTACTAAGGAACTCTACACTGAAAATGAGCACCTGCAGACTAGGTAGTAACTGGTAAGAGTGATACTGAGGGTCACAGTTTTGGATACAGACACAAGAATGATCACTGATGGAGGCGCTACTTGAAACCACTTACCACACCAGAAACATAATCTGTTTTTAAAAACAGCTGTAAAGTATATATGTATTGCAATGAAAGGTATATATGTATTGCATTTAAAAGTATATATATTTATGGCTATGAAAACTATGACTTACAAGTCTGTGTTTTCTCATTTGTTTCTTAATTCAGCATATGTAGAATAGACAAAAACAATCCTGAGTGACTGCATGGCACTGTTACTCTTTGTCTAGCCAAAAGGAAACTGTTTTGGCTCACCTCATAGAAATGCTGCCTAGGAGTCATAGGGATCCTCATTCAATTCCTAATTGGTAATGTTCAGCCCGTGCACACACACCAAAGTTAAATCTCCAGATAGGAAGGCTTTACTAATTAGTTAAGTCTGCTCTCGTATCAGTCCATCACTTACTTGGCAGATGTACAATGCTCTGCTCTAAGCTATTCTGTAGTTTCACAGCTCCTGCAGAATTTACTGATTCTGCAGTTGGCTGTTTCCCAGACATGCTTCATTATCTTTACCTGGTGGATCCAGGAATATTTTCAGGCTCTATCCTCTGAGGCAATCATCACACAGATTAATTACACTGATCGGTCACCTCAGACCTAGAGAATTTAAGCTGACCCTAAATCAGAAAAGTATCCTGTAATTAATGTAACAAATATCAATTACATAAATCTCATTATTGCATATATCAAAGTAATTTAATCCCCTGCCATTGCAACCAATCAGTTCACCTTCAGATCAAGACACTTATATTATCAATATCCTTTGACTTCACCTAGATAAAAAAAATTGCAGCTTTATTTTGCCAAAAATGAAGCAATCATTTCTTTCTTTAGTTCAACAGAAGCATTTTGTTTGTTCGGTAGTAGTGCTGTTAAGTCAGGATTTAAGTCTCATATATGCAGCTATCAGTAATTATGTTTAGATTTTTCCAGTTGTTTTTTAATAGCCGTAGCAAACATTTACTCAACCAGCAAGTGCGATTGCCATCACAGCACTTGAGTCTTTTCATGGTCAAAAGATGAACAAACTGTCAGTATTTATACTATCCTGTCCTTATACATTTTAAGAAGGTTCAAAGAGCTTATCTGAAAAAGGAGTAAAACAATAAAGATAAAAATGCTGGTTTATGTTTTCCTCTTTGGATTTGTCTGTTGATAAAAAAAGCCTTTTAGAATCTGAACCTCTAGCATCACGTAAACAGTTACACTAACCTTATCAGACACTATTCCATAAAGTATAAATTTCTATATTGCATAATACTCTTGTTCACATGATAAAATACATTTTTTAAGCTTAGAAAACAGTAGTACCTAGAAACACTAAGACTTGTGCTGTAATTAGAGCGTGACTGGATGCAGCAATCGCCCTTTACAGCTAGTACTGGCACTTGCCATAAATTATAGCACACAATAGCACATGAGATACTGCAGCTTCCCCTGTATAAACCAAGTGTGAGATGTTGAGTTCCACTCTTAGCAGGCCTTGGAATATGTTTACTTTCATTGCTCTAAGTGCACTATTAAATACAAACACACTCTGGCTCTGAATATTCTGCTAAAATATTCTCAGACACTGGATTCTAAAGGATACCATCCTGATTACACAAATCCCCATCCATTTAAAATAGAATTTTTTACCTCCATTAGGTCTTCCTCAGTTTTTTATAAAAGCAGAAATGAATGTTGACTATGAAGAATTTCAGCAGTTAAGTTCAATCCTCAATAAACAACCATAATTTCTACAAAATTAACCTATTCGAGTATTCTACAGAACTGTATATATTTATTTATTTCACTGTTATTTCATTACTTTGTTTTACTTCAGATTTTTTTTGAGTCTTGTCTACTCTTCAGTAACAATAAGGTCCATAGCTACAACACAGGGTAAAGCACCACTGGTGACAGATGGTTGATTAAAATCATGGACACAGATTCAGTAAGAAAAAAGTTGGAGGGCTGAAAGAGGCAATTTAAATGGCAGCTTGCTCAAGAAAGCAGAAGAGAGGTCATTTTTGCCCTTAAGAAATGTATTAAGCTATGCTACAGTAATCAGGATTACCAACTGCTCAATGGTTAGTGACAGAAAATCCACTCTGTATGTGAATATTTTTCATCAAAATCAGTTCTCAAATTTGATTCCAGATATGCACTGTTGTTTTTTCCAAATTTAGAATAGTTCTGTCAGCTCTTCTAGAAATACCATACAAGTCCTAGAGTGCTTGTTGCAGCTGTGCTAATCCATTTTAAGTATAGGGAGCATCACCGAACTTTGCCATCTTAAGCATTCACAGGACAATGTGGTGATCCTGTTTTCTATTTTACATAGAGCAAAACAACAACTTCATGAGCATCTTCAGAAGCAGCCTTGGATGGATTCTAATGACCATGTGTTGGGAATATACCAACAAAATGTCTTTGAACGTAACTTTATTTTGCCTTCTAGAAACATGAACAATCTGAAGTCTCCACCAGAAACCAAAACATAATATATTTGGCTTGCTTACAGAAATTAGGAAAAAAAATTAGCAAGAGAAGAACTAGGGCCAATCTAGATACATTGCTGCTGATAGATATTCTGTCTCATTTCTTTTACTATGACATTAATTTTTACAATTGTTTTCACAGAATTGCAGAATGGTTGAGGGTTGGAAGGCACCCCTGGAGGTCATCTGGTCCAGTGCTCCTGCTCAAGCAAGGCCACCTAGAGCTGGTTGCCCAGGACCATGCCCAGACAGCTCTTGAATGTCTCCAAGGATGGAGACTCCACAACCTCCCTGGGCAACCTGTCCAGTGCTCAATCACCATCACAGTGAGAAAGTGTTTCCTGACGTTCAGAGGGAACCTTCTGTGTTTCAGTTTGTCCCCGGTCTCATCACTGGGCACCACTGAAAAGAGCCTGGCTTTGTCCTCTTTGCATCTTCCCTTCAGATACTTGTAGATATTGATGCGATCTCCCCAGAGCCTTCTCTTTTCTAGGCTCTCTTCTCTCAGCCTTTCCTCCTATGAGAGATGCTCCAGTCTCTTCAACATTTTAGCATTGAAGGCCCATCGCTGGACACTCTCTCCAGTATGTCCATGTCTCTCTTGTACTGGGGAGCCCAGAATTGGATGCAGTACTCCAGGCATGGCCTCACCAGTGCTAAGCAGAGAAGGGTCATCTCCCTTGATCTGCTGGCAACTCCCCTCCTAATACAGCCCAAGGTGCCTTCCTTGCTATAAGGGCACACTGACAGCTCATGTTCAATTTCTAGGACCTCCATGTCCTTTTTTGCAAAGCTGCTTTCCAGCCACTTGACACCCTCACATGTTCTGGTGCATGGGAGTTGTTCCTCCACAGGTGCAGGACTTCACACTTCCCTTAAATAAGAGTCCCTTAAATAAAATACACTTCCCTTAAATTTTAAATAATTATTTTTTGTTCAGTTACAAACATACTATTTCTTTATCGTTCATATAGTGGGTGGCAGAGGAGTTTGTGAAACTATATAGTTTTAACTGGAAAGGTGAAGACATATACGGATTTAACCATCCATTTAAGTTGGATTCCACCATGAGCATGTTTTTCCTGAACTTAGGTGAGCTGCTTACACCTTTTCTTGGCTTATCACTTCCTAAGTTTTACAGTGCAAGAGGAAAACCAACAGCTCATTTACACTTGAAGAAGATGCAAAGTAGGATAATGGTGGGTAGAGCTGAAATTTGAATTTTACTTCTACCGTTTTACTTAATACACAGTAAAGTCCCACATATTAAAGAAAAAAAAAAAACTAACACAAAAAAAAAAAAAAAGGCAAAAAACCCCACCAAAAAAACCATTGAAACCTGCATGGTGCTGCCAGATTGATTCAGTTAGAGTGAAGCAAAATGATTATGAGTCATTATGGGTTAAGTGTTTTTGTGGTTTAACCCCAGCCAGCAACTAAGCACCACGCAGCTGCTCACTCACTCCTCCCTGCTCTCTGTGGGATGGGGAAGAAAATTGAAAAAAAAAAAAAGTAAAACTTATGGGTTGAGATAAGAACAGTTTAATAACTAAACCAAAATAAAATATAATAATAACAATAATAAAATATAATAACAAAAATTGTAATGAAAAGGAATATAACAAAAAGAGAGAGAAATTAGATCCAATAAAAGACAAGTGATGCACAATGCAATTGCTCACCACTCGCTGACTGATGCCCAAGCAGTGATCTGCCCCTCCTGGCCAACTCCCCCCAGTTTATACACTGAACATGATGTTCTATGGCACAGAATATCCCTTTGGCTACTTTAGGTCAGCTGTCCTGGCTGTGGTCCCTCCTAGCTTCTTGTAGACCTGCTTGCTGGAAAAACATGGGAAACTGAAAAATCCTAAACTTGGGATAGGTGCTACTTAGCAACAACTAAAAACATCAGTGTGTTATCAACTTTATTCTCACACTAAATCCAAAACGCAGCACTGTACCAGCTACTAAGAAGAAAATTAACTCTATCCCACCTGAAACCAGGACAACTATTTTCCAGAAATCTCATTAAAAAATGATTTTAATTTGCATTTGGGTTAATTCAAGAAACCAGTCACTCACCCAGACCCCATCCAGTAAACTCTTTTCATCCCAGACACCTGGTAATTTTAGTATTCAATGTCCCTTGTCATTCATATAAGTATGAAATTCTTTCCTTTCCCAGATTCTACCTCAGGACATAAATTTAAGTCTGTATTGGATCTTTCTGAGTCCAATAAATATTCCAGCAGTACTCACATCTACAGAAAAGACGTTTTGTAAACTGTGAAAAGAAACAACAGACCTGCTTTCAGGGACCAATTTCCATGCCACCAAAATCATTATTTTCAGTTTTAAGATGGGGTGTCCTTTATTTTGCGGGTCTTTTTAACTTAAATATTTCACCCTTTTAGCTATGTTTGTTGCACTGTGCCTGGGCTCAGGTGGAGCAAACTGACACAACCCAGTTCCAATGAGTTTCTAGTTAGAGTACAAAAATGAAACTGCTCTCCAGTGTGCATTTCCATCAATCTTTATCCCAGATATTGATTGGATAAAAGATTGCTGAAAGGCATGTGTGAACACACAGAGAAGTTCAGATGTGATAGAAAAAAAGATTCTTCTCTACCACAAAAAAATAAGGAATAGGGAGGATAGGAAGGCTGTGAAAAACATATCAAATTCAGCCTCCTAAGCAGAAAGCTGAGCTGGTATTAATCACCAATTTATTTGACAAAATTCAACAAACACTTAAACAAGCATAACACGTCACCTACATTCATCAGTGTAAAGTGCCTTTCCCTAACAACACTCCGTGCTACACTACAGTAGCACAGCAATAGACACTTCAGTGCAAAATTATTTCACTCACCGTTTTAACACCAGAAAAAAAATCAAGACAGATATGGTGGAGTTCAAATAAGATGGACCTACCTATACTTTTATCATTTGTTGCTCAGGGTTTATGTAAAGCTCTCTTAGGAGGAGTTCAAGATATAATTGGGGCAGTCCTCAAAACAGATTAAGGACGATAGAAGCTGATTATATCTGAAGTCAAGCACATGAAGTTAGTGTGCATTCTCAGAGCTAATACAGGTAGGGATCAAACTAACAGACTTGGAGACAGAACAGCACCAACTCAAGTGACGTCATTTATTGGCATTTATTGGCAGGATCTGTTGCCATTCTTGCAACATCTCATTATTAATATGCTGCTATTTGAAATTAAGTATGGAAAAAAAGCAGCCCTGTACTTCAGAAGTCAAAGCATACAGCCTGTGTGAAACACCAGCTAGATGTTATAATTAGAGGCGCTGCCAGGTGTCACCTAGCAATCTGTGCACAACGTAGGCTAGCTGTCGAGATACGCACAACACCAGGGTTTGAATTGATCCCCGGTGTCAGCAGAAAGACTGAATCCCCAGACATATGAAAATTTTAAGTTAGAATTTTTTTGTAGCCTGAAACAGTAATTGTAGAGAGTGCATGAAAAAGCAGGTTCAACACTGCTTGCTTAGCATCCCCCTGCCCAGAATTGATGCTGATAAAACACATCACCCCAAAGCAGCACATGTGGGAAGGCAGGTGAAAGGCAGTGGCCCCCCCTTCTCTTTTTAGACATGAGGAGCAGTGCTGTGTGTGTGCCCTCTGGACCTTTCATACAGCAGGAGAAACGTCAGTTTGAAACATTTCTCAAGTGTTCAACCTTCCTCTATCGCCTCTTGCTCCCTGGAATAAACCAAAGAAAGAGCAGATGCCACTACATTATGTCTGTATCTTTCACCTCTCTGCATCTTTACTGTATGTTTTAGAGCACTTCCAATAAAATCCAGTGGATTTTAGAGCGCTTAAAATTATTGCCTTTTAAGCAATATTCAATCACCATGGCAACACAGCTGCTGATGTGCTGTAAGGTAGGATGGAGAGCCTATCCGAAGTGTCCGTAAGAGTGACTTTGAGGAAGGCACACACTGTGTCTTTAACTCAGGTCTAAGAAAGGCCCTTTTAAATAAGTATGTTCATGTAAAAAAAATTCCTTTAAAACCTTTGGGTTTACTTGCACAGCTACCCCTCCTCCAGGTGTTACAGAAAAAACAAATTACTCAATAATTTCACTTCATGAAAACAGCAAGATATTTGCTTGGTGATGACCGAAAAATAAACAGTCTGGTCACATGAATAACAAACTACATTCTGAAGTATGTTTTACACTTACACATATCTTATTGTGCACAAATTTTTGTATTAAAAACAATATTTTAAGTAGAAATGCATAGAAATTATTTAGCTCTGACCAATTCAAGACTGAAGAAGGGAACAAGTGATAACTGTGAAAACAGTGAGAAGTGGCTCATACAAAAATTGCAAAAGCTAGGAAAGCAAATAGAATGATACAGTTACAAAGGGTGACAAACAAAATTCTTCAGAAATCTAATATCCATTAAGTTGGTTGTGATCTAAGTTCAAAATTCCTCTTTGGAAACATTCCTGTTATCAGAAATAAGATAGTATTAAAAAGACGACATTTTAGAGACCCTCGACTTTAGTTTCTATCTTTTGTAAATCTTCCTTTTCTGAGGCAGGATACAGCACAGACATTATCTCTTAAGGATTTTCAGCAGAGACTTGCTGAATTTAAATTATCTGATGTAATGGCTTCCTTATTTGTTTCAAGTTAAATGACATTTCTTAACTTTTTAGCATCTATATCACACACAGATTGCTCTCTGTCAATGATTCATTCATTTGCAACTGCTGTGCTGCACCACCCATTTATATTTCATGCTAGCACTTTTTTTCTCTATCTTTTTTCTGTGATTAAGTTTAATGGATGATTTGTTTAGAATGGCTAAGATTTTTTTCTTCAATATCTATGAAGAGGACTCATGTAATTAATAACTTTTAAGATATCTGCTTTAAAGTTTTTTTTCTCTGTGCCAATTTTTGAAAAGTTATGAAAGTGCTATGTGTATGTTTTTGAGTTTAAATTAACTAGCTTTTTTCACTAGTTTTGGTATTTTTTACTACTAAAGTTTATTAGTCTTTTTTCTCTCTCTAGCCATATGACAGTTCTAAATTTTGCAAATTGCTGAGCAATTTCTGGGAAATAAATTATATTTAATTTATTTTTTATTTATGGAGAATGGAATATCCATTAGGTCATTCGATGTTTTGTTCAAATCAAGTTAAAGTAAATAGAGATCAAGTTTTTAAAGCAATGTCCAAGCTTCTGACTTCCATTATAGTTATTACTTTGGCAAACACGTTGAAGACTGCGTTCATAAAATGTGTGCTCTATCTTGCAATTAATTTTTAGTAGTGCCCCAAATGCATGAATTGGTATCCTGTAGACAGCTCCAAAGTGTGATTGATTAAGCAGTATGATAGATGGTTTTAATGCATTTTGCTTTAATACTTGGTTTTAAATGATTGCAAAGGCATCAGAGTGATCAGTTTAGGTGTGCCAGCTTCTAATAAATACACTCAGAATAATGGACTGTCTGCATGACTCAGCTAATTCAGGAACTGATTATAAGATGCTAAAACAGAAATGCAAGGGTTTTTAAAAGGAATACTTATTCTGTTTCCTTTGTGACGTTTAACAGATTTTTCTTAATGTACTGTGTCTCCTGCTTGGCTGGGACCCATAATGTAGATCAGCTCAGTGACTGGAAGGCAGAAACTGATTCTGCCATTTTGCCCGTACTGGGATCACACCACTTCCCAAGCAATCGCTCTGCCGTCAGCTGTGAAGACTAGCATCAGACAACATGTTTGGGTTACTCACCAAACAACAAAAGAATGATACTGTACTTTGTTTAGAAACACAAGGTGAGAAAAAATTTGCAGTGCCTTTCCTGCACTCCCCTGCAAAAAGCCAACTATAGAACAACTATAAAATCCCTGAAGCAGAAGCCCTGTTTCACAGACTGTGAAGCAGCTAGCACATTTTTTGTCTGTATATCAAGAATAGATAAGAATTGTGGCCTAACTAATGGTCAAAGTTACTGTAAGTTGTGCCATGTGCTGGGAATAGGTTTGGGAAGATGAGGAAATGGCTGACCCTGGAATAAACTGTGAGGTCAGAACAGAAGTACAGTACAAGAAACCCATTTTCCATCTGATGAGAAATGCTTCAGACATCTCACTCAGCACCACTCAGAAGATATCTCTTGCTATACACCTGACATACTTTATTGGCAAGTCTTTCCCAACAAGATCTAATTAACAACCAAGGTCATCACTGAAAAATAAATTCATCCCATTTTCAGGTTGTTTAGTGTCTCTGGCAAATACCTTCATGCTTGAAATTCAGTCCCTTTTCTATACTGTACTCACCAGTAATACTGAAATACATTACAGCATGCTTAGAAATTGTTGAGTGTGCCCAAGGTGGCCCCAGGGTTGCTGTGTAGGCTATGCAAACTTAACAAGCTTAAAGGACTGGTTAGGGGCTCTCACCTCATTACATCACAAGGATTATGTCCATCTTCATTTTATTCACAGTTAGAAAATGAAAGGGGAAACCAGACACTGAAATAGTTAATTTACCAATGTTTGGTTCTAGAAGAGTGCAAGCCAACCTGGGTGCCTCCACAGGAAACTTCCCTTAATTACAGACATTACTCTTTGTAAACATCTGCTACTTACTCTGTGATTCCTCAAGGAAAAGAAAGACAAGGATTTGTCCACAGGGAAAAAAAAAAAATTTTCACAAAAGCCTGAAATAACACAATAGCCCAATCAGCTTTTCTTTTTTCTTTTTCTTTTTTTATGGGCATAAGAATGTCATACATACTCAATTGATTACAAATTGAAAATAAGTAACAGCAATCATGTCAGATATTTTGCAGGTAAAATTTAAATAACTCTATTTTGGTGATGAACCATAAGCTAAAGCTTGTGGCATTCTGGCTACTCAGTGATGGCATTCAACATTAGATCCTAACACATTGCAATGGACAGAACATTAAATGAGACCAAACAAATTGAGACAAAGTTTGAGCTGGAACAGTTAATCCAATTCAAAGTGCAAAGTACAGTATTGAAATGGTATTGAAAATCAGTGAAGAGTTTAAAACTATATAAGGTATGAATCTAGTTTAAGTTAGACTTTCAGAAAACCCTACTTATATCAGACTTCAGTCTATTTACATCAAATCTGAATTTTTAAAATCCCTTTGTTTGCCACACAAGCAGAAGCAGCTCTATGACAAAGACAGGAAAGGATCTTAACTGTGTGAAAGCAGCCACTAGGACTTTCAGACAATGTAATTATTGAACTCTTATAACACCAAGCTAAAGTGTTTCACAGTTTATTTTGGTATGAAAAGTACCTGCCCATGTTTTCATCACCTAAACTTCCTTGCCCAAAACAAAAGCATGGAGGAGTGTTCTTACATTAGGTCAGGATAGCAGCACTGAAATTGTGGGCTGTTTTGCCACAGCATTGAAACATGGTGGGACCACCTGCAAATGGTTAATATGATTGTAGGCATCCACCAGTGCAGACATGTCGATGTGCACAGCACTGTGGTACAGGAGAGGACAGGATTCCATACAATGCCAATGTAATGAACAGACTTAAATAAACAGAAAATTTCAGCAATGGGGATGCAAAAGAAAATGTTAGATTCAGAAAGTAGATTTTAAAGCTTTTTTTAAAAGCTTTATATTGAATGCTCTTTCTTTGTAAACCTTTTGCTGCCTTTCAAGAGGAAGTATAGAAGAGAACCAGGAAAGGAGATCCATGCCTAAGGAAAACAATGCATGTGAGCTCTGAGATGGATATAGGGAAAAGAAATCCCCTTGGATGCATGTAAAGAAGGGTTTGGGAGGAAAGATAATGGCAGAGCTGAGAGGTGAGGGATGCTTGCTAAAGCAAGCAAGAAAAAAAAATTTGTTTAGGAGTCCATTTAAGATGGAGCTTTATACATCACTAGCATTTTTCCAACAGAATTTGGCAAGGGACCAAAGAAAGAACAGTGAACTGCCATAGCAAAAGTGATAGTACAAGCCACACAACTAAGCTAGAAACCAATTTTTGAGAAAAAAATAATAAACATGAATATACTATATATTCTTTTATATTACATATAGAATACTCTAGAATAATAATTATTCTAAATATTGTTAATGTTATTCTAATTATATTCTAATTCTAATATAGAATATTATATTCTATTTGATTCTAATAGTATGCTAACTCATATCCTTTTCTGAATAATCATTTGTCCCTTTAAATTGATTTTAAAACATTAGAATAATTATTAGGTTGGATGAAAATTCTTTCTGATGTTTTCTTTGTTCAGACTTAGACCACTTTTCACTTATGATTCATCTGTTTCTTTTCGGTCCTCAAAGTCTGTGTGGCATCTTTGGACTTCAGTGAAGAGATTTTAATTTACTTCAGTAAGGAATTAGTGAACAGAAATATTTATAAAAGAATGAAAGTGGTTTTCCTTCTTCCTACAATTTTTAATCTCTTGAGAAAGAGCACTGTGCTATAAAAATAAATGAATAAACAAGGACACTTAATATTTCCTAACAATTTTCAGTATTTGACAATAAAAGATGAAATTGTCTATAGAGAAATTCGTAAAAACTGTGTGGAGCTTCAGACTTGTAAATGTGTTTACCTGGTAAACTTCAGTTTGTTATTTTATTACTGGGAGTAGAAAGTGTTCCTGGTTTATAGTTCTATTGAAGGTTCAGAAATTTAAACAAATTGTATTTTTTCCCCTCTACAACCATATAATTTATCAGGCCAGGGCTTTGCTCCATTTATTACATTATTTTTCCATGCATGAAAATCCATTTGCTGCTCTGCTTCTTATTGAAAATGGTAATTTCCTGGGTGGATGCGCATCTGTTATCATATTGGAGTCCAGTATGATGAGCCTGAGCACAAAACAGTGACACACCCACCTCTTTTCAATGACAGCAGAGCAACGGTAATACTCTCATTATTTGTTTCTAGTTTAATGAAACAAAACCAAGAAAATAAAAAAAAAAAAAAAATAAAACCTTTCAACACTGGATGACATTGAGAATCATTTCCACTCTTTTCATGTCTTTAATTTTATTTTCTAAGTCATAGAATCATAGAATCATTTAGGTTGGAAAGGACCTTTAAGATAGAGTCCAATCATAAATAAACCCAACACTGCCAAGTCCACCACTAAGCCATGTCCCTAAGTGCCACATCTACACTTCCACTACCCAATCACTTCCCTAGGCGGCCCGTTGCAATGCTTGACAACCCTTTTGGTGAAGAAATTTCTCCTAATCTCCAATCTACACCTCCCCTGGCACAACTTGAGGCCATTTCCTCTCATCCTATCACTAGTTACTTGACAGAAGAGACCAGTACCCTCCTCACTACAACCTCTTTTTGGGTAGTTGTAGAGAGCAATAATGTCTCCCCTGAGCCTATAGTCTATAGATTTCAAAAGTTATTCCTATGACTATATAGAAAAATACCTCATAAAATGTTGTTAACATAGTACAAACACTTTGGGTAACAAATTCTGCTTGTCTAATAGAATCACAGAGTAACTTATGTTGGAAGGGACCTCTGGACATCATCCTGTCCAACCTCCTGCTCAAAGAGAACCAACTCCAGCAGGCTGCCCAGGGCCACCTTCTCCTGTTGAGTTTTGAACATCTCCAAGAACAAGGATTTCACAATCTCTCTTAGCAACCTTTTGCCATGTCTAACAAAATCATTAAACAAAACTCATAATGCACTTAAGAAGAAAGTCCTAAATATCTAAAGAAAGTAAAAATGGCAACACTTACAGAAGGTTTCATCTCTCCTAAGTGAGAACCAACCATCTAAAAGAAACTGAGTGTACTCTGATAATTGTCTAGACCACCTTAATAGCAAAGGAAGGGAAAGGAGAGTGGTACTGAGTAGATATTTCATCCTGCCTACATTTTAACTGGATTCAAGGACAGTGTGGCATAAAGAGTGTTTCTGTCCATGTTCCTTACAACGATTCCTATCACCTTGCTTACCAGGTAAAAGAAGAAAACTGCCCTTCTTTCTCTCTGCCATCATAACACACTGTCACAATACTGTTTCAGATTCATCACAGATCCTGTAAGAGGGAGGACTCTATGAAAAGGAATCTAGTATCTCAGACATGGGAAAAAAGAAATTAATGTAGCAGGTATATACCTGCTACATAGTAGGGTAATACACCAACAGAATAACAGAAGCTCAATCATAATTTTGCTGTTGACCTCATGGGCAGAAATTCCCTAGCACCAAGGAGAACAAGAAAAATAAAATGAAGCTCTTTTTATATTAAAAATTTGTGTCTGCACATGTGTTAGGTGGACAAGGTCAAAAAGAAATTTTTAAAAAATTATACCTTTAATGAAACATTTGTGTGAGCACCTTTAAGAGCAGAAATATATATATATAAAAAAATTATTCTTTCTGAAGTCAAGAGAGCTTCCAGATTATTTAAAAGAAATGCATTTGTATTTGTAGCACCGCATGAAGTGATAATCCGATTTAAAGTTTACTCACACAAACTTTATTATTTAGTAAGAAACAATACATTCAAAAGCAAAGTCACCTTCAGTAACCTCCAGGGAATTTTTTAAAGGAGAACATTGACACCAAAAAGCATTTTCCTTCTGATGCATTTCCTTCCATTCCTTCAGAAAGTCAGAATGACAGGAGAGCCACTTCAAGATGTTTCTGTACAAAGCCATATTTTGTACAGAATATGGAGCTCACAAGTATGTAAGAAGTCATGGGAATGGATGAAAATGTCTAGAAAACAGAAGGTTAACTATGTCAGCTCACAATTTTGAAGCCCTGCAGTTGCTTTCAGCAACCTACCAATTAGTCTTAATAAGACAGCAAGCATCCCGTGGGGAAATACAGACAAGAATAATTGACAGCATGCACCTGCTTCCACAGGGAAGAGGAACACCAACCCATATCAAGGAGAACATTAGAAAGCACGCAAGCTGAAACACTGTGTCCCCAGAGCCCATACGTGAGCTTTTGCAGTTTTTGTACTGTTTTTCTGTACTACTTTTAATGCATCTTTTGTGTAAATAAACATCTTTCATTTTCTGTTTGATACTGGGTAGCAGTAATTTCCTATGTGAATGTAAAATACATTTTTAATTACTGCAAACATTGTTCACACAAGGCTACAAAATGTTAGCTTGCTAACAAGTACATTTTTGTCATTTTGAGCCCATCATATATTCTAATCCTGATCTCTTAAAACACTCAGTTTTATTCAGAATAAAATAAATTAATTCTATGTGATAGTACTGTTTTTCCTCCTACAGCAGAAGTGTAGGGAATCCACAAAGAGCTTGGAAAAATTTATTTTAGACTATATTAGGAAACTATGAATAACCTTTTCCAAAATGTGTGAATTTGTAAACCAATTGCTCCATAGGAAACCAAGAAACATCAAGTTGTTCTGGGGACTGTAATGCTAATGAGATGCAGAACATCCTCTGTGAAGTATACTGCTTCTGGTTTGATCGAGGTTAGTATCTGAAAAGTTAAAGTTACTTCCAATACGTATTCTGTGTCCTTTTTTTGAGGTGGACTCATGTTCTTGGACCAGATTCTTCACAGGAAATAACCCTAACAAGAGAATCACAATACCTCTTACATGCTGTGACAATGACTTCAGTTATGCTAGAAAATTAAATTCTTCAACACAGTGTTTCCAAGTAAAGACAGACTATCATCTACTATTCAATGCTTGGAAACATACAGCTTTGTTCTTTATTCTGACAGACTGAGGGGTCTTAAGCATTAGGCTGAAGAAGTGTGAAGTAAAACTCACAGAAAAAAAGTATTTTGACAGTATGCTTGAAAAGGTTTTAAACTGTGTAAGTAGCCAGGGCAATACTCTTTCTTCTTCTTTTATTGGTGTGCATTTTCTCAATACCCTTGCAATTCACTTTCGTTTCACTGCCTGTAAATACACTCCTGCAAATCCTTAGACATTTCTACTAAAAGACATGAATTCTGGTCATTTTTATGATAGTATTTTTATTGGTCTAATTGTAGCTAGAGAAGCAGAGAACTTAGCACAGCTTCTTTTATCCTGTTTTTCAACACTTTGTCCTCTTCATCAAGCAAAGTGCAGATGACAGTAGTATCTGAAGACTTTATTGAAAGATTAATGGGCCCATCTGTCAGTACATTTGTCCCTAGTCACATGCTAGCTTAAGTATTGGTTTCTTCAAAGCATCTCAAGACATTGAAGTTTATCTCCACTGTACACCAAACACTGCCAGAGAAAATGAGGCAGGCTAGGGCTCCTAGAATTGCAGAGGTGTAAGGAAGGGGATTCTGCCATCATGCAACCAATACATATATTAAAAAAACTCAATTGCCAGTATTGTTTATTAAATCCAGAAGAAAATAGTAGAAGTAATCTCAGTAAACTAAAACACTGTTAAGACCTTCTCCTTCAGGAGTGTCTGGATTGCAGAAATGGACTTTCAGGAAGAGAGGGAGGAAACTAGAAGAGCTGATGCAGTGACCTCTCTGATGCACAGATACAGCTGAGGTCGTACGGCTGCACAGCCCCTCGCCCCCCACCCCACGGACAGAGGGGGTCGGCTGCGACCTGCTCCATCACGCTCATCAGGGCCAGAGGCAGCAGGAAGACAGCGCGTTAGAAATCGGCATCTTCAAACAAACCTGAGGCTATGAACAGTGAAGTATTTTCTCTGCTGCCATGTGACCGTTCCTCAGTGATTTCCCTGCAGATCCTCTGAAAGTCAGTGGGAACTGGGAACTTAATTCCCTCTTTTGCCCTCCGAAAGCTCCCTCTCCTGGGCCATACTGTGTGATTATTACACACACACAAAAAATCAATTTCAGGTCTTTTCCTACAAAGAGGACAGACTAAAAAAGTAGAGAAAAGTTTGGTCTTTTTTTTGCTACTAAAAATAGAAAAGAATTTTATTACTCTCTATTATACCATATTTCAGTGATTTCCTACCGCACCTAATAATGCAGCCAGACAGTTTTGCACACATTACTTGAATTTTCTTTATGGTAGGAAATATTCTAAGAAGAGCCCCTTAAATGGGATTAGTCAAAAAGAGTTATAATTAAAACATAAATATCTGTACAGAGAAAACAGAAAGCTTTTAGCACAGGAAAAACAAACTAAAAAACTGCATTAGCTGTGCTTAATACTGCCTCAGAATTTGCTGAAGAGTAAACTTTCGAGGGTCTGACCTTTCACTCTGAAAAAGCAACAGCTATAATCCCCAGTTACATATGGCCTTCCATTGTTCTTAAGCCAAGCTTTTCAGATGTGACTGGATTTAGATATCCATTTTTATTTCCTTTGTTAAATCCAATATTAAGTGTTCATGATCTAAAATGCATATGCTTTAATACTCGATGCTGGATATTTAAATATTTGGCTGCATTTCTTAAAATCATAGGGCTAAAGAAAACACCAAGAGTTCAAAGCCCATTCCTCACTAGGTGGCAGGATCACAACACTCACATGAACCTACCTTAACCAATGTTTTTCTAATTTTATCTTAAACACTATCAGCTCTCAAGATTCCTGTCTCTTGAGTCAGTCTTTTCCAGTTTTTCATCAACTGGAAAAGGTGGCGGGGTGAGAAACCCTTGGAGATTTGCAAAATCTGCCCAGACAGCAACTTGAACAACTGTAATTAAACTAATCAAAGATATCCCTGTAGCTATGTAAATCATTTCAGGATAAAAGGCTATATATTTTTGTAATTATGTTCAGACATGTATATCATGCTAATCATCTGAATGCTTCATAAAATTCAAGATGATTTTTAAAATTTTTTTTATTTAGAAGATAAACACTTTTTTTATTACAAAAAATTCTTTTAGTGATATCTCTGTGCAGGAAAGGAAAAAATTTTTAGGAAGTCCATAAGAGCAGAAGGCAAGAGAAATCAAGGAATTTTAACTTCTTTAACTGGTGCAGCATCCTGAAAAGGTAATTAACAACACTCCAATACTTAAATTCCACATAATTTCAAGACAAAAATAGTGAGAAAATAATATAGAATTATTATCAACAAGTTTTTTCTACCATTGGAGATCTCTGAAGTCTGATTCTGCCTTTCCAAAGTCTGATTCCATCTCATTTCTAATAGAAATATCCAGACATTTTTATCTTTCAACATAAGATTATGATGTATTAAATATTAAGTTAAAGCTGGGAGAGCATGGATACCACAATTACGTCAAAGTAAGTTTCATAAGTCAAGGGAATATTGAACTCTTTCAGTGTACTATCACAATGATAATAATAAATGTGAAGGTGCAAAGAACTTGAGTGTGTAAACACTGTAGTCTAATCCTGTGTGATATTGGTGTTTCAAAGGTGTATACATGTACGTAATTTACATGGTAGACATTTTATCATGCAAGCTCTGATTAGAAGAAATTATTCTTAAAAGCATTTCAGTAAGGGAAAGTAAAGAGTTATTTTACATTTTCTCTTATAATACACATGCTACCCCTTGAATGTAATACCTTTACTCTCCAGTCCCTCTTCAGGCCAAGTCTTTTATGCTTAAAAAGACCAGACAGAGTTCTTGCTGAATCAGCAGGGCCATTGCCCAACTCCTGACACACGAGTCTGGTCAGTTCCTCTTGATCAAACAATTTCATGCAAACCGGCTACTGAGAAAGGTCAATGGCTGACTGAATTACCTGTTATGGCACAAAAAGTCTCCAGTAAATAGCATACAACACAGCTGAGACAAGGAGAAAGATATCTATCATCCCAGTGTTCGATTTGGGCTATTAATTTAGATACTCCGTCACCATAACTCTTCATTTATTGTCAGTGGAAAGCGGCAGGGTTCCCCAGAGACATATTCAGGGCTTGTAAGTCTGGCTGCTGCTCCAACGTGCTGCCTCGAGAAGCCTCTCTCTCTTCATTGACAGCAGGGGGAAATGAGGCAACCTAACCTCCAAGCTTAGGTGCCTACAGTAGATACTGAAAAAACCTCCTCAAAAACCATAAAAAAATGAACAATTACGCTACTTTGGTCTCTCCTATCTGTAGATATATTTCACTCTTACTACCGGTGAACTCTCTCCCCCTTTGAACTGACTTCCTTCCAAAGTTCTACTGTCATAATTTTTTAATTTCTTTTTCCATAAAATGTCCTGCCCAGAGGAAGTTACTTACAGGAACACCGCCAGCAGAAGTACCTTTACAATTTGGCTAGTAACAGAGCATCCACTAGAAAACAATGCAGGAAAATTCCTTCATATCCACAAGACACATATACAGAAAATTATCTGGGTGTAATATCTAAAGTTCTGAAATGTAGGCAGACTGATTACTTTTGTTTAGGCTGCTACAAACTGTTTAACATCTTTGCATATTCTACATTATAATTCTTAGCTAATTCCAGATACCTGGATAAAAACTATGTTAACAAGAAACAACAGACCCCCATACATTAGTTTAAGTTCCACCATACTTCCTTGATACAACCTATGCATGAGAAATAAATGAGTTTTTTATTTGCTTTTCAGATTTACAACAAATAACTGCCGGGCAGCTTATCATCAAATGAAATCCAGAAGTCTTGAGCTAGCCATTTAGCTCCCCAGAGACCATGAGAGCAACAGCAGCTAAACAGATGCTCGCAAGCCGATCACTTCACATGAGAAAGAGATGAAATATCAAAGAGAGACTGAGAAAGGATTGGGGCTTAAGCACCTAAACCTGGTGTGCCTGTCTGACAAAGCAGCTACACACTTGTCCCTGTTCAAGACGTTCTCCTTGAGCAATATTTATTTCTTATTTAGGAATCTTAATTTGGGAGTCCCATTGGCTGGGGTCTCACGGACTCCAAAGCAAGTAGTGGGAACTGAAACCAGGATTTTCTGAGCTTCTGCAGGGCAACTTAACAGAAGTACCTAAAAGACTTAGACAGCTCAAAGTTTTGGCCAACAGAGGAACACCTGGTTTAGAGTATTAATAGTGTTTAACTGATGCAGACACCAGAATGCTTCTGAGCAGTGGTCTCCACAATAGAGCTTGTTCCACTCAGAGACAAGGATATTCCCTTGGAGTGGAGATATGTAAACTTCTCTTTTCAGTGTCTGAATAAGCAATTCAATGTATCTGGTAAGTCACATACCAACATTAGCCTTGTCATACAGTAAAAAAATGAAAACAAGCAACACAGATGTGGACCCTATGACAGCTGCTGTATCCAGAACCCAGATTTTAAGTAAGATTTATGTTTTTCTAACAGTAGTTCCAGAATCTAAGTAAAGTTGGTGTCTGTCATGGAAAGAAAATGGCAGTCATGAGCAAATTGTTGTGGCTCCTAGCTCAACCAAGACGGTACAGAAAGAACAAAAATAACCCTTATGAAGTATATCTGTGAAATCTCTGAAAAGCCATTCTAGAATCAAAAAGTAAGTTCATTGTATTGTTCACATGTAACTATTGTGGTGAATTATTTTTTTGAGGGCAAAACTCAGCATTACTATGGAATGATAAATGCCACTTAATGTACTTTAGAAAATGTCAATTAAAGGTATTCTATCAGAGAAGTAAATTTATAAAATAGCCTATTTTGAAAGAAAAGCATGTTCACGGTGTGTCTCTAATATGACATTGTTAATCCCAAAACAGTGCAAGTTATAAAGCAAAAATAACTAATTAGCATAGCTCTTGTCAGGGGAAGTTACATTAAGCTATTGGACAGCTTGCAAACACCAGACCACACTAATCATGCCTTCAGCTAAAGAAGAGAAATAGAGAAGCAGCAAAGTTCTTGGAAGAGCTGCTGCACATATATACAAGAGATGTTAATAATTTCACTAGTAATTAGTTCATACAGAGAAAGTCCAAGTGGTATGTATGTGAGGATCACTTATCTTGTTACTCTGATAAGTGTGTTAGATAAAACATAACATGCCTTCATTTACCACTTTACGACAGTTGTAATTTCTATGCAGCTAGTTTTAAACTTACAAATTTATGAACTGTAAAAAAACCAAGGCTCCAAAAAGGTTATTTTTTTCATCATCATCCTTATTATGCAAGCTTAAATTTCAAAGGCATATCATCACAAGCATTTAATTTTGATCACATACTCGAGTGTCGTTTTCTCTTTCACTCAATTGTTTAGCATCAAAAACACAGTGGCTTTGCTAGCTGACAATCTAATGCGACTGAGATTTATGTAAGGCATACGTATAAAAATTAGTCCTATCAAATTCTTTGCAGTTTAGACAACGAATAATTTTCAGTGAAGTACTTTGTCTTTAAAGAAATTGAATTTCTTGAAATACAACTGATGTTATGCATTACTCTCCAGATTCTCAACTTTTTCCAGAATGTTTCAGTAGATTCAAGAAAATTCATCATTTAAAGGATTTGTCATTACTAGTTTGGACCTTTTAATTTAATTTTGTGACTATGTGCTCTGGGATCCTGCATGGCATAATGCCTTTGGGTATTTATTAAGGCTGTGTTCAAGACTGTCCAAGAGACTGAAGGCATTCACAGGAGTGTTATTTTCATACTGACAGCACTTATCATTTGTCACAGAACTAGTGCAGTAGTCCACCTCCAAAAGTAGCACTCTCCTACGTTTCACAGAAATCAAACATTTTTTCAGTATCTTACATTAAAATCTCATCAAGGACACCATAAAACCAGTTTGGAGTTTTCCAGTCAAAATGTTATGAAACCCCAGAAAAGAAAGTTTGCTAATTATGTGGCATATTACTATAAAAGAAGCGAGAATTGTTGAGAATAAATTGGATCACATTTTGTTTCTCTGCTCTGTTGGAATTCTCTTGGGGTTCATTAGTAGATAGTTACAGAAAACAGACATCCCAGAGAATGTACTGGAGAACACAATTTTCCTTAATTATTCTCTTACTAGCCTGCACAGGTTGATCTTGAGGTGAAGACAGTAGACTTCCACAGCCTGATATATAAGAAGTTTTACTTGCGTTCAGTTGTACTTATGTCCTGCTGGAACTAATAAATAAAGTGTATTAGTCACAAAATGCATTTACATTTTGTAATAGCAGGCAACAGGCCCTTTCAAGCCATTCTGACATGGTCTGGAATTTAAAAATATCCCCTTTAAGCTCTGTTCATTTGCATTTCCAGGAAGCAGCAAGTAATAACTTGAGAAAATTACAAAAGAAATAAGGGAGGACCTCAAACCTACCTATTCTTCTGAGAAAGATTTTGGTCCAGCCATTATAAAAGAGCCTGAGTGTTCGCATATCAAATCAACAGCAATAACAACTTTCCTAGGGAAGTGCAAGGAATCCATTATAACTCTTCAAACTGGTAAAATATGTCTGTATAAGCTTTTAAGCTTACAGTTCAGCACTTGAAAAAAATTGTAAAAAGAAAACAACACAAGATCAAAATAATTTTTATGACTGAATTTTTTTTAATGAGGCAATTTTATCACATAGGAAGTGTTCTGAATATCAAAATCTGTTGAGCAAGGAAGGACCTTCGCGGTCAACAGGTGGCTCCTATGAAATGGAAAAGTTATTTAAGACTTATAAATTAAATATGGAACTGCTTTTGTTTTCACTGGTGATGCTGTTCTTTTCAGTGATTATGAATGAAGCTGAAACAAGAGACCATTCTTTTGCTGCAACAACAACATCTAATTCCATAATGTCCATTATGCCAAACCAAGGGCAGCAGTATCCCCTTATGCATTCAACATATGTCAAGGAACATGTTGCAAACAGTTTTTACACAGGCAACAGATGGAGAACACCTTTATTTCCTCATGGATCATCTGCCTCCTCTTTTTGACCATGAGCTTACAGTTTTGAATCCGTTAGCTGATAGTATAGCCCTTTAAAATTCATCTGTTTGGCACTGTTGGTAAAAGTCTGAGAAAATTTTCATTTGGATGCAGTTCAGTATCTACCATAGAAAAATAATTTTACTTACCCTGGTGTTACCATGAAGGTAATTTTCTTAGAGTTTAGATCTTATATGTCAGCATTTTAATAGTGTGACCATAGAATTACAATTTCATAGCAAGTTCCACTAGAAGATGGAGCTCTGTGCAGGCAGTCTCAATTCAACATGTACTATACAAGCCCCCTCCATGGGTGCTGTGTCCAGGCGGGGGTATGTGCCGTGCTGCTGACTCATGGTCAGTTGGCTCCATGGGAAGCCATCCTGCATCTCGAAGTGAAGTAATGCATGTCAGGTATAATCCTGCACTAATTCAAGTGGCTAAGGCAAAGTCACCTCCAGAGCCTCTGTGCTACTACCCTGACCTCCAGGGAACACAGTGACCAGCACAGGGCCAGTTCAGTGTGGCTGGGAAACAGTTAGACATACCAAACCCAGCCAAAACTAAGTTTACCTCTAATGAAAAGCAGTCAGTGGCCTGAGGGACAGAAAGAGCTACTAAAGAAGATTATTCTTGAGCATCCTGAATTAAATCCTCTCTTTTTCAAAGCTGCTCTGATAGGTTCAACTCCATACGAGTTAACTCAATCTTAAAGAAATGCATTTCCCAAAGTACAATTAGTCAAAATCACATGTGAAATAGAAAGAATCAGTTCAGAGAACAGCTGCATAATTGACTCATCTGGATGTTTACAAAACATTGGCACAAGCATTTAAAGCAGAGCCTATAAAGCAGGCTCTTCCTGGAAGAGGGAGAGCTGCTGTGGTGGAATGTGAAATTGCAATCCAGACTACACACGCCTGTTTTTTTGCATGTCCTGCAGCACAAGAGATAGCACTAATACTCTTCCTTTCAGCAGACCTTGTGCAAGGGTGGGCTATGCTGAGTATCCTGTCGCAGCAGGATAAAGAATTAAACGTATTGCAGAAGGATTGCCCAGAGTACCCTGGCTATTACACAGCTGCCATAGGACCAGCACAGGAGCCTGTCCTCATACAGGTCAACAGTGGAGAGTCCAACGTTTACCATTTAATCTGGCAATTTCAAAGACAAAAACTATTGAGCTTACATGAGTGTCCCGGAGCTGCAAAGCTTCACATTGTGGTGCAGAGGCTAATCTGCCCCTGCTCAGAGCATTCAAAATGGCACAAAATTTATTCCAAACTACAGGGAAAGTAAGTGGCTCGGAACATCTGAAAAATTAAGAGACACACGGAGTAACTCTACAAGGGAAGGGATGCCTGTAGTCTCCTCCACATTGCCTCCCTGCTCTTCCTCACCACTCTCAAGTCTGCTATTCAAAACACATAGATGGAATAGCAGCACTGAAAAAGGCTTACACAGATGAAACTATAAATGAGAACTAAAATAGTTTTATGCTTTGTGCATAACTATTAAGCAAATTGCTTTTCATAATTTTGTTCAAAAGATCAGAAGGCTATGTGCCAAAATACCAGCACTGTTATATTATGTTTAAAGCTCAACATTTTAGCTTTCACACATTTGTAAGCACAATAGTTGAAGACAAAGATGAAAGACCATATTATGTGCCTGACAATTGTATTGCCTTACTCTTGTCAAGTTACAATGATCTATTTAAATTAACATTCAGTTAAAAAGCCCATCTATGACAGAAAAAGCAGTTTCTTGAACACCGGTTTTCAAAGCTTCCTCCTCCCTGAAACCTCCCGTTCAGGATCAGTCAGCCAAGCTCCTCGCTTCTCCGGGCCTGCGTGGTAGCACCCTCTCCTGCCATTATGCACGAGAAAGACACTGACTAGGACATGTCCATTTTGGTGTGCAGAGATTACTTTGTTTTCTCATCTGTGTCTGTAAATGGTGACATACCTGGATGGTTACACAGATACTGGAAACAACTGATTCATCTACTGATCAGTGTTTTCTTTAAAAACAGGCAAAGAACATCTGAAGCATTAGCTGTGAAATCTTTTATTGTGAGTTAACAAACATGTAATCACTCTAAGAACAGTAATTTTGGCATCAAGTATGATCTAATGGGGAAAACAAAACTAATACCAAATAATGAGGCTCACTTCCAATGATTTAATCAATTATCTGAATGCCCTCAAAAGAAGACCACAAAGAAAACATCTGGAAGAGAAAAGATAAAATTATTTTGGTAGCAAGTAAGTATGTACCCCTAATAAACAAACAAAGAACCCAACAAAAAAACAGAGCTGGTATTATTTATTTAAAGAAAAAATATGCCAGCAGAACAGAAACTGGAGAACTTCTGCTATTTAGAAAAGGATCAACAGCATTTCTCAGGAGTTATGCTGTTCAGATATTACCATACCTCTTTCCACAATGTACAACGTGGACACTCTCAGTGCTGACTGTGTCCATCCTAAATAGTCCCTTCCCAGATGTCAGACAGCAATGCCATGGATGTTGCTCTCCTTAGAGGTGTCAGTACTTTTTCATTTCCTTTTCCACTGCCTTGCTATGCCCCCTGCCCCAGCCTGTCCTTCCTGCATCACTCCCTCAGTAAAAGCAGAGCTGCTTTATTACCACCAAGTAAGACACAACAGATCCAGAATTAAAATAACCACACAAAATCAGACTGAACAAACAAATTCAAAACTGCCACCAAAAAGAATATCCAGAAAACCCCAACTTTAGGTCTCCAACACCGCACTCTCTCTTTATGCCTTTCTGTTGCCTTTCAGTCTAGCTGTTCTCCATCAACAGGCCTTGTCTAGAAGATCATAATACAAACAAAACAAGGAGACATTCTAATGTTGAGAGCCACCTCACCGTGTGCATGAAGTCTGCAAGGTTTTCTTCCCCTGCCCACTGTAAGGTAAAATATATCACAATCCTCACAAGAGGAATCTTGTCTCTAACACAGGCAGACAAGGGCTTCAGGGCGGGAGTGTTCTCTTACTCATTTTGCCACCTCTACCCTCCGGAATCAGATAGTACCAGGTTTGAAAACCCCACAGGCTGAGCATCTACCTGGCAGACAGGGGACAACAGCAAAGAACAGCACAGACATAATACTATGATCTTCTTTATTGTCTGAGTAACCCAAACAAAGCACCTGCCTGCTTCACAGAGCACTTCATGGGTGAGCCTCACTCCTTTTAGGATAGTCATCAGGTCTATTTGCATTTTTTTTTTTTTTCTGTAAGGATATTGAAATATTATTAAGGAGCTTATTACCCGTTACTACTATTCTAAAGTGGGCTCCATTTAAGGCAATATTCTATCTTTCATGAGGACTACTTGTCGTACGGAAAGTATGCTTGAATATGCTCATTAGTATTAAAGTTAGCACATTCATCAGCTGGAAACAATACCCAAAGTCCCAGTGTTGGTATTACCAAGCCATGATTTGGGGTAGATAAGGATATAAAAAACATGCTCCTTGATTAATTCATAAATGAAGATGGATAACAGAAGAGAAGTTGACATTAAACAAAGCAATCTTCAAGGAACATCCTGAGCTCTTGTCTGCTCCACTGGGAAATACTCTGCAGGACTCAAAAAAGCTTGTTTATCAAGGTAAATATGTCAAGAAGGAGTTATTCAGACATAGCCTGAAAACAATATGGCTTTTAAAAAAACCCACTTAAGGTATTGTGAGGACCTTCCCCGGAGAAAACTATTCAGGATGTGATATAAACAACAAATAGAAGTAATCAAGTTGTAAAATGATAGAAGAACAAACCAAGTAAAAAAAAAAAAAAAGAAAGAAAAAAAAAAGCTTAATACTGCCTCATGATGGGTCTTTCTTTTCTTTGCACTAGTCTTACACCTCCTCCTATACTGTAGCTGCCATCATCCGAGGGAGGAGGGAGAGGAGGAACAACCTGAGACTAGAAATAGTCTAGAAAGCCAGGGAGGGATCTGGAAGGCTTTGGAAAGTGATGTTTACTTCTGCCAGGCTAGAGGCTGGTGGGGGTGAGAGAGCTGATGCTGGCAGCAGTCACAGCCCCACCTATTCCTCCACGGCAGGAGCACTCAACCTTGCCTACCCGTGTGCCTGCTATCTGATAGGTACAAGGGCTCTCAGGCACTGACTCAGGCAGCCTAAAACAGAGGCAACAGTCAACCCTCTCCAGCAACATCTCTTAGACTCTAAGCAGTGGCCTACTTCACCTAATAGCTAAAGCTACATGCTTTATCTGGACGTTGTAAATTCCTGGATGAAGTTCAACACCCACAGCCTCATACTTATTACCTTACCAGGAAACCACAACATAGAAGATACTATTTCTTTTTTAATTAGAAGATACCACTTTAAATTTTATGTCAACAACTGTACAAAGTTGACAACACAATGAACTGCCAAAACTGAATAGGCACAATGTACAAGCACGTGCAGAGATCCTTGCATCTGATTTGATATGCAGCAAGTCTAGAAAATGAAAACACTAGCATTTGATTCAGTACTGAGAGTAAAAATAAATGCTTTCAGTTCAATATTAATTTCCTCAGTTTTGATATAACACAAACCGAAACAAACATCGGTCATGACAGAACCTTAAATTGAAACTAACAGGCTTTTACTTAAACTTATGTTAATTGTCACATTACTTTCCTTAGTCAAACCAGCAGCTACAGCTTTCCCAAAGTAGATTTTTGGCCAGAGCTGAGCGTTTTTTAAATACCTGCTTCTTAATACTTTCATCTTCTTAACTTTAGATAGTCCTACTAGGCCAGCTCAGAAGTTTTAGATATGTAAAGCAGGGTAATCAGACACGATGTATATAAAGCAAACACTTCTATCAGTGATTGCCTTCATCAGCCCCTCAGAAATCATCACTTTCAATTCCAACAATCAGAGAGAGAGCATGCCATGCACATCCCTAAATGTAGTACTATGATAGGATTATCCTCCAGGAAAATCTTTGCACAAAAATTATTAGCATAGAAAACACTCTATAGAAAGCTTGAGAACTAATTGATTGTAACCAGGATAATGCTATATGCCCCACTACTTTCTCAGAGAATGGACAGGAATTGGGACAACTTGGAGCAGAATCTGAATCAGAATGGCTATGAATTTCAAAGCTACCCAGAGGACATGCATCTGTAGTTCACTAAACCTTTTTACAGTGATAAGAAAAAGGCTTTAGATTTGGCTAGATGGGAATGTGGGAGCCTTTTTAATACAAGGCTCCTCCAGCTCATCCTCTCAAAGGATCATTAGGGCTACACAAAGACAAATCTGATTTTTAAGCTGCAGAATAATTCTTCCTTCTGCTACATGAGCTATAATATGGGTATGAAGATGGCTTCCTTTCTTCATCACTCCTGCAGTTCAGATTTAGACTTGTAAGAGTGATCTTCAGGGGTGTTTCTTTGCCTTTGAGTTCTTCCCTTCTTCCTCTCAGACATCGCATTTTAGAAGCAGTCTCATCTTCTCAAATCCAATCTATCCAAACGTGACCTTTTCTAGCTTAACAATTCCTCTCTTCTGTTTACCTTTTCTAAAGCATTTAACAACTCCACTACCCTTTCTGTCCCTCAAGATTTCCCATAAAAATAAGGAAGTAAAACAAAAAATTCTGAAGAAAACTGCTTAGAAACATGACAAAACAGAATTCTTTTGTTTTTCCACCATTATCAGAATAACATCAGAAAATATGTCACACTCTACTGCAGCCCTCAAAGTGACATATTCTGGAATTCTGAAAGGTTTGCACCAAGAAACTAATATTAAAGCATCCTCATTAGCACTTACCCTAATTTAGCGAGCCAAAAAGATCAGGTCATTCTCCTGACAAAAAAATAATAATGCAAAACTCATTTTCCTACTTTAAAAGTATGTAGCTGTTGTTTCTCATCCACAATACTTTCAACTGAGAAGAAATTGTTTCTTCTTCATTAGGACTTGAGGGAGTATCTATTCCCCACCCACAAATACAGAACAGTAATAGCTACTGAAAAAAAATCTGTATTTTACTGTTACTATGGAGATTTCCACAACTTGCAGCTACCAATGGAATCAAATGGACAGATATGATTGCTATTATACTTTAGAAAGTAAGATATCGGCCTTTGTTTCATTGGTCACTTAGTTTTTTCCAGTTTGTTTCTGTTATTTCTCCTCCAATCCCTAGCTTCTAAATAAAATTGGCAGTTTATGATAATACCGGTTTCTATCAAGTTACCTTCTCTTCCACCTCATCTTCTTCTTTGTCTCTGGGATTTGTTTTATAAATAAGGTTTATTCCCTATATAAGCTAGTTTCTTTTTTAAACAGCATGGCTCTCCCTTTCGATTATGGAATTGGGGCTTTGGGGGCATCTAATTAAATGTTCTTAAACTGCTCCCAATTAATATCACCCTATTTTAGTCTAAATTGTCTTCCACCTGAATGGGCTTATAATTGCTTTCTAATTGCTAAGTTAGTCCTTTCAAAATACAGAGTAGATATCCATTAATGATCTGAACTATAGTGTATGTAACTCAAGTTAAAACATTGCCTTCATAACTTCAGTTTTGCATGTTTCATACATTATATAAAGCTGACTAATGAATTTTTTAGTTTGCCTCTGTTTTGCTGCAGAAATCAGCTTGCACACTGCATTCATCATAGTACAGTTTTTACAATTCTGATCAATGAACATTAATGTAAATAAACACAGCCAGTGTTATTTTCCTGCTTATTTTAAATGCTTATGAAACTGTGGGTTGAATAGCAATATAGTCTGTGTTAATAAGAAAGGAGAAATTATAGTTGTTACCAGTTTGTTTTCCAGCAACTTTAGAAGGAGAAGGTGAATTTAATAGCATATTGTGACACAGAAAGAGCACTATTTTAGGACCATTCAATCTCTGTTTTAATATTTTCATTTCAGAATAGGTGCTGTCTCTTCAAATCCTGACTTTATTAATAATCTTTTTTATGTAAGTGACTTTGAAATTGAATGATGTACAAAACGACATCATGTATTTTTATCTACGTGCAGCTGAGTGACATAACTAGAATGCTTACTGCCCGGCATGATTTTGGTTACTTTTTTTCTGCAGAAGAGGACTGCATTTGAAGCTCTCTTTAGAATCAACAGCAAGAAGTCATCCTGTACTTTCCACAGTTTTCACTGATGATGTAGAGACACGATCTAATTTCTTTCTGTGCTTCCATGAACAAACTTCAAGGGAGAGGTATGAAGAATTAGTGCAGAAGGATTCTTCAGCCCTTCTCCAGGTTAAGAAGCTTAGTAAGAGTTCAAATTATTTAATACATTCTTACTAGTAATTCTTGACACTGAAATCATTCATAATTTGGACTAATATTAGAAATGGCACACTTCAAAGGAATAGAAGATCAGTTCAGATAAGCGCACAAAACCTGAAAGCTCAAGTAGCCATCTTAGTGCTGGAAAACCCTCAAATATGCTGCCTGACGCTAAAAAAACAGGTGTTACAGTGATATTGAAAAGCCTTAGCAGGACAAGGCATGTCTGTTGAAGAAAACACAGCCTGTGGCAAAGGACAGTCCTGGTCCCCAGATGCTTAAGATCTAAAATAGATGGGAAATCTCAAGAAAAAAATATCAAAGAAAGAGTTAAAGGAAGAAAAAGCAAAAGCTAAAATGGAAGTTAACAACCCAAGCTGAGCTCAGTATTGCTATGGTTAGCTTCCTTTCAATACAACAGGTAACTCAAGGAATTCATTGTACAACATACATATATCCACTGATTTATTTGTATTATAGTCTTAGCTGGCCAGTAGCAATAAACTGTCAACAGCTGAGGTTTTACCTGGTAGCATCATGGGCCCAACTGGATCATGAAGGAGGGCACCTGTACATGTACAGATGAAAAACATACAAGTTCAAGATATGGAGCTACTGGAGAGAGTCCAGTGAAGGGCCACTGTGGTGATGAAGGCACTGGAGTATCTCTTATATGAAGAACGACTAAGAGAGCTGGGACTGTTTAGCATGGAGAAAAGAAGGGTTGGCAGAATCTTAGCAGTGTATATAAATACCTGAAGGGAGGGTGCGAAGATGTCAGAGCCAGGCTCTTTCCAGCGGTGCCCAGCGAAAGGGCAAGAGGCAATGGGCACGAAATTAAACACGAGAGTTTCCTTCTGAACATCAGGAAACACTTTCTCATTGTGAGGGTGACTGAGCAGTGGCACAGTTTGCCCAGGGAGGTCGTGGGGTCTCCCTCCTTGGAGATATTCAAGAGCTGTCTGGGCATGGTCCTGGGCAACCGGCTCTCAGTGGCCCTGCTTGAACAGAAGGAGTTGGACCAGATGACCTCCCGAGGTCCTTCCAACCCTCAACCATTCTGTGGTTCTGTAATATCACTTAAATCCACAGCAGGGAGTAACAAAGTTAGGTGAGAGGGAAGGTTAGGGCTAAGTGGTGGTACACAAGTAAATTTCAAATCCAAAGCATAGCTTCTGCCATTTCAATATTGGGCTGTTTGAAAAACTGAGGGCGCTCTTATGACTGCATGGTTACTTCAAGTTTTCTAAACTGCATCCTTTATCCTCCATTCATGTACATTTCATAATATGAAAAGAGAAATCTATAATTCAAGAGAATATTAAAGTTCTTGTTCATTACATAAGCTATTAGCAGTTCCTAATTTAATATAGTAATGCTCTCAGTGGAGGAGACACATTTGCAAGTGCTAAAAGCTCATCATTTTCTTTTAAAAAAAACCTAACCAAACAAAAAACCCTCTCAAAATTAAGTTTCTTCATCCAGATTTGTAATCCAAAGAGGGAGTTTTATTTTCAGCAATAATATCTGCATGTCTAACACCAAGCATGTGCCTATGTGCTTTGCAGAACTACATGGTTTCTGTATTATTAGCATAAAAACCTCCATTACCTGTGATATGGACTTTCAGTTTGCAACTCTTTTCTGATAACTGTGCTAATTTCCTGAAGCACCAAGAAACTCTCGATGCTCTCAGCATTTGAAAATGCATCTGTCAGCACTGAAGTTAGCTGCAGAACTGATATTAAAGGTGTACACTGGATGCTGTTGAGCAAGACCACATAAATCTAACCTGGCATTTCACAATTTCTTTAACCTTCTCTCTGACAAGACAGACATAAAAAGAATCATTATCATAGCTAAGAGGTGAAAGCAGAATTGCACTCCCAAAGTTTAACAGAGATTTAAGTGGTTATTCACTTCTGTGGAAACTGTTATCCCAAGACTGATCTACTGAGGAACGTTTCTTTAGTCACATTCACTTCACATAGTACAGCAGACCATTTTACTCCGTACTCAAGAAATCTTTCTCCCATTAAGCCCAAGAAAGTAAGTCCTGTTTAAATTGAAGTGTGTCCTAAGGCCTCTCTTTTGGATTTACTTGTATTTCAGCATATTACTAATATTTCTTCTGTTTGTTTGGGGGTTTTTAGGTTTTCTAGTCAACAAGCTTTCCTTCACCCAAATGCTATTAGCTTGTGAGCTATGTCCTTCTAACTATGTTTCAGATAAATTATTGCATGAGGAAACAAAAATGGTTAAGTCCTAATAAACAATGCTTATGTATTCATGTTTATTTCCAATTTTAAAAAAGGTGTATTAACAATTTGTGTTAATTTGTGTTAACAAATCTGAACACAAATAGGATTTTCCAGTAACTAACTGGCACTTCTAGAAACTTTGGCACTTATCAACAAATTCTTCTTACTATAGAAATACTTCAGTCTAATTCCTACAGAATTATTTCTTTTACATTTTTATTTCAGTCTTCATCTTTCCAAACACTGTACACTGCTATATCTGTGTGTTTGCTACAGTTTAGAAAGACCTTCAGCCTTTCTAGCTATGCAGCATTCACTAAAAATATTATTCGGGATTCTCTTCACTTGTACACTCTGATATTTAGTTTTCATTTCTACCTGAAAATTAGATGAAGTCATGGACACATTTACAGTCAACAGTTCAAAAAATCTAATTCAGTTAGAAGTAGTGAAACATAAGTATAAGCTAATACAGGTAAATTTTACTTGCCAATTAGTTCATTCATTTTTCCATATGGGAACAATTTTAGAGAAATCTTGGAATTAGAAATAACTAATAACATTTTTATTCATAATGGTATTCCTCTGGAGACTAGACAGAAAGACATGTCCTTTAAATACAATAGAAAAAAATATATATATGTGTATTAGAAAAGCTCTAAATCGTTCATTTGAAATCTAAATTCTGACCTGGATTCAAGAAATGTAAATTTTCTCTGTTATGCACTGGTTTCAACAAAATTCTGTCAGGAAAAAATGGCAAATTTTGAGTGTATCTTAATCAGCTTTATTTCCAATCTGTTTAATGATAATATGCACTTTTTCATGCTGGTTCATTTTCATTATTCACTATTTTTAATAAGAAATTTTAAATACAAAAACTCCCTAAACCAAACAAACAGAACCCTCTCTCAAGCCTTAAAACATCACACTTACATGTGATGGAACAAAGTAAACATATTCCAACTATTTTTCTCTCTTCATCTTTAGAATCTGACTTTCTTCAAATAATGAAACTGTATAATTTATACATGTGCACAACCACACCCACATTCTGGAGTGTATCACCTAGCTAGCCAGTTAACTACACGAAGCCTTCGCTGAGGAAACTCTTGTAAAACACTTGTAAAACAACTGAGAATATGAATAACAATTCACTGGTGTGATTTGGGGCTGTACACTAAAGCACCCGTAGGGACCTTCTCTTGATTCAGAGAATATGTGGTTCCAGGGAATGAGAACTGACATGAATAGAACAGCATAGAATAGAATAGGTAAGCCATCTCTGTTATTTCTATCATTCTCTTTCAGAGATCGACATTATTCCTCAGGGATCAAGAGGCAGGCAAAAAAGGGATAGCTGGAGATGTTTTTTCCATCCCCCTTTGTTACAGGTTTGTTTGCTGTTCTTTTGTATCACTAGACGGTAGAAGGCGGCAGAGGTTTCTGTTGGCCACACGCAGCAGGTCACAGGTGGAGTCTGGGAGAGGAAGGTGCAGGCAGGAATGCCTTGGGGTTCCCACCTCCATCTCCTTGCTCTCTACTGCTATCCTGAAGACTGAAACTCTCCCCCAAGAGTAAGCAGGAGAGGTAAGTCCTTGCTCTGCTCCACTGACATTACTCCCAAAAAGCAAAATATGCCAGTCAGGCTAACTGGACTCATATATACCTAATTCTGAGGAGGAAAGGAGAAAGAGACGAGTGCTATATTGCTGACTCAGGATGGCAAGGAATAGCTCCTTCCAGTAAAGGAAGATATTTGAGTCAAGAAGATTGGAATGGTGGACTCAAAAGCAGGATTTCTCTACCACATTTCCATTCTTGTTACTCACAAAAAAAACCAAACTGACAGTCACGCACTTTGCATTCAATTGCAGTGAGTATTCAGTAAATAGGCTTTGAATGTTAAGAAACTTTGGTGTAAAAAATTCTCCCAGGAAGAAGAGAGAAACCCACGCACTGACTGGTGAGTCCATCCCAACAGCTAGGTTTTCACATAGCGGATATGAACAAGTTTTTTACATATAATTTGTATCCTGAAATGGTTGACAGGATGATTCAGGGAACAACTTGAGATAGCCAATCTATTTGAAAACAAAACAAAACAAAACAAACAGTCACCTCACAGACAAATAAAATAACAAGATATATAAGTAAGAATTTTATGTTCAGATCCTTCAAGGACATGCCTAGGCCATTAACTGGTTCACTTTCAGTGCTAATAAATGCTACTTTTACTTTCACAGTAAGTACTTATTTTTCACAGGTAGAAATTAAGCATACACTTAAATATAAACATTAAATTTCCAGCTACAGAGCAAAGCTTGAATTACCTTAACCTTCATCTGTCAAAATCTGTGATAGCAAAATATGCTAGAATTGAATGTAAGAATTGATCAGAAAAAGATTTAAAGCCTTGCAGACCAGTACAGAATATATTCTACACTAACATGCAAACATTACTTAACGTTACAAATGTTAAAAGATTTTTAAAGTTACATTCAATTTGAATGTATTTTTCAATGAAACTTCAAATTTGAAATTTTGGAGTTTCACTGAAAACCCTAAACCAAAGTTTTCCAATGGAAATCTGAAGTTCCCAAACTAAAAATACAGGTGTGCAGAATCACCTTAATAATTCTAGCTTTACAAATTGTAGTTACTACATGAACTATGCTTTTCTTAACAAAATTTTGCAATCGCCTCTTCAGGAAGAACAAAGCCAAAACATTGTGTGGGAACAAAAACTCCATTTCTAGTCAAAATATTTTTGGTTTACAGATAAAATATTTGAGTCAAACGACCTGTTGAAAGAAACAAACAACAACAAAAACCCCAGTTCACACACCTTTACAACAACAACATCCCCACCTCACTGAAGATGGAAAAAACAGTTTCGATAGAAAATCCGTGCCACTCCTGAATGATATACATTGTATGTAATTATTTTACACAACCCGCAGTCTTGATGGGTAGGTGAAGGGACATTTGAGCATTCAAAAAAACTAAACTTAAGGAGAACTGGTCCATAAATTTCTCCAAATCACACTCTACCAGCTCGTGTTGATAGCACAGGAGGCGACACTAGTCATTGCAATAGGATGCATTATGGAAGCTAAAATAGGAAGTAACTTCGGTCAATTTTCATGAAATTTATCTTTCATACATTTTTACATAATGACATTGTCTTTGAAAAAAGCACGCAACTGGTTTTATTGTGGTGTTCTGCAAAATTTTAGCATTTCCTATAAACTATATGAGAAGAGTTACTGCATAGTTTCTCATCTTATTACATATTGGCTCATATCTTCCAAGGAACAATATTCATATATACTTGATATATAAACATATGAAGTACATTTAATATCAGAAGGAACAACTGTGCCTTTAAAGAAGGATCCATTAGAAAACCTAACAACTATTTAATTAGACATACTGTTATGTATTAACTATGACACAGCCATAATAACACAAAATTATGGGAAGGCAAATTAATCACGTGCTCAGGGCACTTGATAATTAAACATTTAATAACAATTTGCAAAGATTCCAACAGCAGCATACCAAATTTGTCAACTCTAGCTATTAATTATAAATTGCACCTTAACCTGCAAGATGCTGAGCGCCATCTGTGTGGGATTAAGTCATACTTGTGAGATCCCAAGGCTGATAGCCTCAGGTTTGAGCCTCAGTATGAAGCTGGGGCTCTGGGATGGAAGTGGTCTGGTTTTATTGAGGGCCTCCTCTAACTATTTGATGATATTGACACACCTTGCATTTTGATGAAAAACTATTTTTTGTGATATACAGAATATTCATCCCCACTGTTTTAAAATGCATTGAAGTTATGCAGATTTACTTAGGGGAAAAACTCATTAACATGCTTCATGTCCACTTCACCAAAGCAAATATTAACATATTTTAAAGATATCAAACGTTTTTATTCAGGTCTATGCAATAATTTCAAAAACAGATGAAAAACATTCCAAAGAGTTTTCTAGCAACCACTTTTATCTGTGGATGGTGAACAATGAGAGAAAATAAACACTAAAACAGAACTTCATCATTTTCTGTATACAGAGAATTATGACATTTATCTACTATAAAGTAGACAGTTATGAAGTAGAACACATTTATGTTAATGTCAAGGTTTCAACATCTCTCTGGCATTTCTGACAAGCATATGTGCAGGATCATGAATGTTGGGGTCTTTTTTTCCAAAGAAGTAACAATTTTCCTTTGCACATATTTGTTTCAAATATGTATACACACATACTCACAAAATGAAAGAACTCTAAGAATCATAAGGCTAGCTCTAGTGTATTTCTCCCCACTGAAGGATAAATAGAACACTTCAAACAATGCCACAAACTAGGAGATGAGTAACTGCAATATTTGCAAATGGTGAGAATAGTATTTATCCCTTACTTTTTGTCAACAGCCTAGACTGACAAGTAAATTAATTCCACAGTAAACTCCAATCCTTGCTGATGACCACCTGAGATAATATAAAAAAAAATTTAGAAGTAGGGTGGATCTCAAAGCCTGCCTGCTTGCTCTTCAGATAAACATTTTGGATAAACGTTGGGTCTTGGAATCTACAGTATGATAAGAAATTTCATTGCATGGACACATTTCAAAATTTCCTACGCTGTCTGCAGCAGATGAAACTGTATTTTTAACTGACGCATGGAACACAATAGACATGAATGTAGCATGATACATCCTGCTAAGGCACACTTCAATAGTCAAAATATATTTGGTATGGATGAATAGAGGCAATAATCCTTACCTCCTGACAAAGGGCATTGTGTAAAACCCTGAACCTCCATATTCCATCTACAACCAGTGATGCTTAGTGGGTGTTTCTGAGGGCCTTCACATGGAGACCCAAGCAAGAGGTACTTCCCTCCCTCTCTTTTGGCCTCTAACAGCACTAAATTATCCATCATATTCCTCTTTCTTTGAAGAGATAAAGTAGGTATTTTCACCACATGGAAAATATTGATCTTTTGCCTGATCATCTAAAGGACAAAAAACTTCCACTCCAGTAACGAAAACACAAGGTCCAGTGTGAAACCTGCCAGAAGAATGACTGAAGTCACAAGTGCCACATATCAGGCAAGGCCAACAGGTGGAACACTTTTCCTGAAATCAAACTGGAGTGCTGCCAGATAGAGTCTTGATGTCAAATGGAAAGTAAGCAAGAACAAACCCATTGTACTGGCTAGAGCACACAATAAGCATAACTGATTTCAGAGCTAGCTTTGAGCACACTTAGTCACATTACAGGAGACTCTACTAGTGCTGAAAGGCAAAAAAGGTATTGTTTAAAAACTTTCATTGGAAGACATCTGAATTTTGACTATCCCTGTGTTAGATGCTGGGTTTCAGAATCTTACTAAGCTGCTGAATAGGCTTACTTTCATTCATTTTTCTAGGAATTGATTTCTCTTGTTTGGTTTTTTTGAGAGACAATAACTAACCTTGGTTATTTCAGAGACTATAGAGTTTGGGCTTTCTTGATCTAATATTTCTGCTGCCATTTCTCAAGCTATCGAGGCTAAAAGTGTGTGCTATTTGTACGCTCATGTCAGGTGGGCTTTTCACAAAAATCTGGTTTATATCAGACACCTAACTATTTGTGGTCTTTGTCACAACAGATTCCTGAACTGACATTAAACATTTCTATATAACTGAGTGCTTCTCAGTGTTATATGAATGTTATGTTTTGTTTGTTTTGCTCTCCCTCGCCACAATCACTTTGCATAATGAGATGTGGCACTATTACAAGTTCAAACCCCAGCTTATGGACTGCATGAAAGAAACTATCACTTGTAATCATTATCAGTAAGGGGGTGCTTTTTCTGTGTTATGTGTAGTGATAGCATTTTATTTGCCTGCTTCTATAATTCACAGAGCTGGTAATTAAGGTTGTGATAGTGCAATTCATTATAATGCCTAGAGACATTTAGAGAATTCCATTCAAGGAAGACTCCATGATTATTTATTTGTCACTAATTTAGTCATGAACAGAGGCAAAGAGCATGCTCAAGGAGAAAAAAAAAAAATAATTGCCCTTTTTTTTTTTTCTCATAGGGTTGTAATAAGTCCTTTAGAACAAATGACATCCTCATAACCATCTAACTTGGTCTTTATATTGCTAACTAAATTATAACTTGTGATCATTAGGATATTGAGGGTATAATAAAAAGAGAAATATACAGCTTTCAGCTCATCATGAAGTTTTTCAATATCCTGGCTTTGTTTAGGACAATTGCTTGAATATGCTTTCAGGACTAGCAGTAAGCCAACTATTTGTCCCTTAAGCTGAATAGGTACTTTGGCAAATTTCCCCCCTCACAGAAAATGAGTTTTCAGAAATAGTTGTTGTCCTCTGAGCAGACTAACTGGAACGATGCTAAACTTGATACATCCTGAAAGAGGCTGAGAGAGAGAGAGGAAAAAAGTGCAGAGAAGAGAAAACTAGCAAGAAAGCTATATAAAAAGAAAGCAAGCATTAAAAAAAAAAAAAATCTTCAGAGAGTCAGAAGATAACATGCCAGATAAAGGAGATAGCAAGACAGAAGAATAATGTAGTGTAGTGTAGCACAAAAAATGCTCAGTTTATATGTTGTCTATCAGGTAGAGTGCCTGTACCACAATGCCTACTACTTCCACTCTGAGATTGGGTTTGCAGTTTCCTATACCTCTGGCAACTTTTTACTCTTCAGACTGAAATACTCCACTTTGAACTCTTCTTTTTTGAGTCTGTATCCACACTTTCGCTAGGCCTCTTTCTTGTATCCTGTTGACTGTCAGAAAAATAGTAGGAAGACAACATAACAGTATGAGCCTTATTACATTCAGAAACTGGGTTAAAATTAGGCTCTAAATAAAACAAGATTCTAACTTTTTTGCTATGAAGATTTTAGCCTTCTACAAAGTGGACAAAAAGCCAGGCATTTTGCAAGTAGGGAATGGAGATGTATTTGTGCCTTTATCCCTCCTAATATGACATCAGCAACTCACAAGCAACCTATAAGAAGGTTTACACTCACACGCGCACAGCACACACTTTTTAAAATTAAGAGACCTCTGATTTTATTCCTACAGAGTATGCTCCAACTCCTCTGCGTGTTACTAGAATATGCCCACTCCATCCTATGAACATTCCGGCTCAGGCTTGTGGAAACAAGAGGCCCTTGTCAATGGCCTGCCTTGGCTCCATGGAGACCCTTGTCAATGTTCTCTCTCTGCTGATGCCAAGTGCTGAGCTCTAGCCCTAGACATCAGAAAAAAAGATGCATCTTCCATAGTTCCCTTCATGATGCTCAGGCTGCACACAGGAGGAGTCTGTCTACAAAGGGTGAGATGGAAGAACATAGAAGGATTAAGAGTTGCAGGAGTTAAAGAACAAGGGCTATAAAGAGAGCAACTAGTGAACTCAGAAGGAAAAGAGAGAAAATGAGGCAAGTACAAAAGAGTGGAAGGAAGATGAGAGAAAGAGTGAGCAATAGTAAAACTGTCTCTAGCTACATACTCAGTCACAACTTCTAACAGTTTGCATTCAAAATTCCTGAGGATGTCTGTTTGTCAACTGATAGTAAACAGCTGAAGAATATGCTACATATCTTCTAGGGGCTTGCTCCATTTCTTTTTTTTTTTTTCTTCTCTAAATGAAAGTAACACCTATGTGCCATTGACCTAAATATCTGAATTTGTTATGCATTATATCATTCTATGGAAGTATTTCTCCTTTTAACTGTCACTACTCTTTTCTACCACCTCATACATTATTTTTAAAGCAGCCTAGAGGTGAAATCCTAAAACCTATGTCTAGACAGAAAAATACTGCATCATTTAGTAGCTTTTGCAAAGACGTTGGAGTGAATCTTATTTGGCCCATCTTAGCAACTAGACCAAAAGAAATTTGCATAAACAAATTTTCTCCTGTCATTTTCCAAAGTTTGGCTGCTTAGGTTTTTGATCTTAACAATTTGCATATGTCATTTCTTAGACTATGAAGGTGAACTGAGTGATTTGGCTACAGATTCCTATTCAACTTTCTGTTTAGTGTCCACAAAGCACAATGTCTTTGGCTCACACTCAAACAGGCAGTCTGGAAATTGCATTAAATTGTCAGCTTTCTAAAATCTGGGTTCATCCAAATTCAATTTCTGAAATCTAATATGGCCTTGTCTCCCAGTTTCTTTAAAAAAAATCCTAATGAAACCTTACATAGAAGCAGTAGAGTGCTGCAGAATGAAGTCATTACAATATTCAGGGTAAGATGCAGATTAAAAAGATTCATTTACAATGCAGATTAAATCCCCATCTCATTTTCACACTACTTTTAGAGATTACTACACAAAAATATAGTATATTAACTGCTGTTTTTTCTTTTTTTGTTCTTTTTTTTTTTCTCTGAGCGCATAGAGGAAGTAGAGCTGTACTTGGTGCCCAATCCTGTACATTTTTGCTGTTCAGTGGATCAGTATTCCTACTCTGCTTTCATGCCTCCCTTTCTTCCTTCACTAACAAAACAGACCTTAAAAAGTTGGCCAATATGTACGCAAATTATTTGGTGTAGAAGGAAGGAAGCATGAAAAAACTACCTACTAATTCACATTGCTGGAATAATGAAGCAGGGTTACCAATCTCAAAAGGAAGATGGTAGCAGAAAGGAAGTAGGGTGGTCTTGATCACTGCTGGTCCGTGGTAGGGTAGACACTAGGTACACTCCACTGTGCTGCAGCAAAATCACACCCAGCCCTGGGAGACAGCTGTTGCAGAATGAGGAATGAAAAGGCACTTTTGCCAAGTGAAAGAGAGAATGGAAGGTGAAGCTGGTGGCCATGTCCTTTCCTTTCCACAGGTCTATACTTCGACCTCAGCATTTTCCCCTCTCATAAAACACAGAAAATCCCCAGAGAACTATGCTGGGTATTACACACATGATCAAAGGTCTTGTGGATGGCTCTCCAAATTAGTGAAAGGTAGGGAAGAATCCCTGTGGATGACTGAAACAGATAATTATTTAAGTTAAGCACAGCACTGAGGCTAATCAGGAAGAAACTTCAAAGTGATAGAAGGTCAGTGGAGCTTGATAGACAGATGGGGTTTTTTTATTGGTTTACATCTCTCAACCACAATCTTATGGTTTCTAGGCAGCAAAATCTGGTCACATGCAATAGCCATTTCCCTAGCATCTAGTCAGGCAGAAAAGATAGGTGACAGATATTGGCAAAGATTTGCTTATGAAAGATAATTTCAGCTGCAGTGCATAGCTGGTATAGTTTATAGTTTTAAATCTGTGTCTGTTCAGGCTGGTGATCTCTTTGCTAGTTTTTCATACAGTATCCCTTATTTTGTTCCATTACTGCTATAGCATTCTTCAAAATGCTTTAAACAATAATTTAACAACAAGATATATTTATTGGCCTACCAGCTTACCTGCAAAGCATCCCCCAAAGCTATTTGTAGATGAATTTCATGTTACTGAATTGTCTGAATAACTGGTAATAACATGCCAAGCTACAATGTAGCCAGAAAGAAACCACTAGAATTACATGTTCTAAATATACTCTCTAATAAAAAAAGTGGAAAGTCAAAGAGCTAAAGACATAAAAACAGACTAAGATGTGACTGGCAGCACAGTTCAAATATTAGAGGATATGCTGCAAAATAAAACAAAATTAAAAGAAAAAAAAGACTAATAGCAAATAATTATCACAATAAAATTAGCATGTATATAAAATTCACATTCAAACTGAACATAAGAATATTAAATTCCTTGTAGAATATCGCACAATAGGTGCACTTCAGGCTTCTGCTCTTTCTCACACCATGGGGCAAAGATCTCCATAGTTAGTAGATGTGATCGGGGGCAAATCAGGAGAACAAAGCTGGTTTGCTTTCAGGTAGTAACAAGGTTTACTAAACATGCCTGGCTAATTCTAATCTAAAACATGCCATTCCTCGGAGTTCCAGAGAAAAGTACAGAATTTAACAATGATGACTCCAAGGCAGAGACAGTAGTGGTGCTTGTTCGGGTATAGGGATTGCAGAGAGCCCTGCTAGTGCCAGTGGATGTGCTCCACCTTTAGAAAACAACAACAAATACATCAGCAGCAACTGAAGCACTCAGCAAGCAATGAAACCATTTAAGGGACTAACTCTCCTGCAAAGCGTTGTGGGTAAAGTCTGAATTCAATGGTCAACATTTTTGGTCCTGCAGAAAGCCAAATGCAGAAGCAGTGAGAGGGCTTAAGCTGCGACTTCATTTTTCATTAAGATCAGCATTTGGTAGTTGTTATTCCCGCTGTTTTGTCATTTGTGTTAGTGTATTCAGAGTTCTTTCCCTAGAAAAAGGAAACAAGTTTCTTCATCTACTGAAGAGAGCCCTGGCTGTTAGCAATGTTCCAGAGCAGAATGAAGTGCAGCTCAGGACTAATGCTACTCCTCAACAGAGTAACAGAGCAGCATCCAGTCTATCGTTTCACCTTCAGTGTAAAGTGAATCTAGCTATGCCCTTTGCATAGTCACAGGTCTCCATCATACCTCAAAACCATCAAAATGTTTCTTAAATTCAGCCGATAAATAGAATAGTTCATGCAGATTCAGCCGATAAATAGAATAGGTCATGCAGATTCAGATTTTAATTCTGTAATTCCCTAATAAAGGCCAGTATCTTGTTTAGAACAATACAGCATACCAAGCACTGTAGCCTAAAAACTAAACTAGATTGGCACAATATGATAGGGTATAATCCACGAAACATCACACTGCTGAAGCAAAACTCACCTCCCAGTGCCCTTTGCAACACATGCCATACACAACTGTCACTACTGGAGTACACCAGCTCACCTCAGAAAACCAATCTTCTACTAGCCATCAAAACACACAAATATATAAACACCATCCACAATTAAAAATTCCAGTATGACTGCTAATCATTCAAAATGACATTGAAAAGATGCAGAATAAGCATTGGCCAAAGCTTCTATTACAAACTGCCAAATGAAATACAGATGGAGGGATTAATACCTTGGCAGCTTGTTTCTAAAAATCAACAGCGTTTTGGGAGAAGAAGTTTCAGGAATATATATCTTAATCTGAATTTCAGAATTGACTATACTAACTGTATGTCCAGTGACCTAACTGGCAGAAGTTATTTTACAACGGCTATAATACATAGAGTATTGGGATTAATTTCTCTTCCCTTCTGTACTTGGAACTGCTACAGATCTGCACCATCGGCACCCATGACTTGCTCTGTCTATGGTCTCAGAGCATGGAGATCTAGTGTGGTGCTCTGCTATCTGAGCATTTGTACTGTAAATGGAAATAAGATCTTAATGTTGACAAGAAAGAGTCATCACAGAAGTTTTGTAATAATAATTATGCATAATGTAGTAATGTCCATAAATAGACTTAAAATATATTAAAAAATATAAGAACATTTTTCCTTAAATAGTCACAAGAACAGAAATTTTAGGCAACAGATTGGATGTTTTTGTTGATGTGTCAAGAATCATCAAAGATTTTCAGAAAAACAACTTTCTTCAGAACCTATCATTCAAAATCAGTAAACAAAGATGTTGACAGATATAAAAGGTCAAAATGTTGTTTCTGAGAACAGCTAGAAAGAAAAGATACATCTGACGAAGACACAGGATTAAATCGCAGAGACACCCTAGTGCAAGCACAGATCAGTCCACCATGTCAGAATATATTGCCACATTTCTGCTTTTCATGTTTGAAAGCCAAAAACCATTAAATTGCATTTAGCTTCAGAAAGGGAGTAAAATAAACGTCATAACAGCTCCAAAGGATCAGCTTTACAGATGTGAAAATTTTCACAAGCAAGTAGACTGGCATGGGCAAGAAGTTGGAAGGGGGCACAGCCAGGACAGCTCACCTGATTTGGCCAAAGGGATATTCCATACCATGTAACATCATGCTCAACAATAAAACTGGTGCAGAGGAAGAAGCAGGGGGTGGGAGGGGCAGTTTCCAAGGTGGCCATTGCTCAGAGACTGGTAGGGCATTGCTCAATGTATGGAGGTAGCGAGTGACTGCCTTTGCAGCACCTGGGGGTTTTCTGCCTTTTCCTTCACTTTATTAAACTGCCTTTATCTCAACCCAGAGGTTTTCTCACTTTTGCCATTCCTATTCTCTCTGCTGTCCTGCTGGGGAGGTGGAGCAGGGAGGAACGAATGGCTCTGTGGGTGCTTAGCTGCTCACTGGGGTCAACTCACAACATAGGTGAACATAGACACACCTTGCCTCCCTACATATTTTAGTAAAGGCCATTGAAATAACTTTTTTACTATGTAGTCATGCAGGAAACACAAACATCCCAAACATCTTTTAGCATTAGCCTATGTTTTCTTCTTTTATTTGGGGGTCAGTGTTGTTTTGTTTTAAGAATTCTTGCACAATCTTGTAAGGTTATTATTAACTATACACAGGTGATACATTTAGGTTAAAAAAAAAATAAAAAACCCTACGATGAAACTGCAAACAACAACAAAAAAATGTTTCACCAGAAAATGCTGTCTCATTGAACCAGATGTACTTCTTTTCAGCCATCACAGGTGAATTTTCTGTTGCATTCCCCGAGGTAGGGTCTCAGGGGATTTCTGAATCTCATCTCCACTGGATCCAGTCACACCCTGCACCACGCCCCAGCCATTAGAGTTTCCAAACTAGAGACTCACAGGCAGCTAAAGCAGTTTAATTTATTTGTTTTGGTTTAATTTGTTGAAATTCAGATAAAGAACTGTGGGATTGTAGGACATTTTATTTTTGAAACAGTAAATGCTCACATTCCCCCAGTGAGACTGTCAGGGTTTTCAGTTTATGTGAGTGGGTAGGTAGAAATGACCTATGGACAAGTTTGAATTGAAACCAAGATTTCATTTAAAAAAAAAAAAACAACCAAAACAGAAAAAATTCCCATGAACTAAAATATTTCTATTCACTCATCTTTATAATTAAAATGCAGAAATTCAAAATTTGGACCCCTTTTGTGTATATAGCACAATACAACTTTTTCTTACATGCACTTACAGAAGTCTCAAATAAGATTCAAGCTTAATTTCCCTATGAAGGATGAACAACTCTACAGTACAGATTTTAAATCAGGGTTAAAAAAATATATCTGAGATTGGATCTGAGCTTGGAAGAAACTGTCTTTTCTTAGGAAGCAGCTGACGATTTATGCAGCCTTAACACCTATTTTGTGCTGTATAAAGGAAGCTAATTGCTACTCTGCTGACTTCATTAGGAGCAGGGAACTGATCCTGCAAGATCAGAGCTTTTGTGAGAAATGGTCAAAAATGCAAGCCCTGGTCACCAGCCTTTTCACAGAAAAAGAAGAAACAGAAAAGCTTCCAGGAGTACAATAGCATTGTTTCAGCTTGAACCCTGCTGCAAGAACTGACTTAAACACTCTTTTTATATGTGTAACCTCATTAAATTGAAAGCGTTAATTCTGCACAGTTTAGCTCGTAATACCAATCATTTCATTGGCAGGCTTCTTCATTCTTACAGAAAGTGAAGTCCCCAGGTGTTAACTGTATTCATAGGTTAAAATGCAGTAATTTAAAAGGTAATCTTGTGTACCTTATCAGTGCACCACAATAGACACTTAATAACATCCCTGATCAGAAATGGATTTTAACCTCAGAATTAGTAAGGTTCTAAAATTCTTCGGTGAATAATTTAGGATTTTCAATTCCCTTCTTACAGCGTAACAGCTATTCATTAAGTAGTTGCGTTTTTCACAGATAGACATAGTATATAATGGGGTTAGGGACTCAGGGACAAAGCAAGAAAAACATTTGGGAGTCTAAATCTCACTGAACTCACTCTTGACACCAAAAGTGCACTCCTCTACTACCTCAGTTGCTTCCTAACTCCAAAGCATCACATCCCCGTAGTCATTTTATATTTAAGCATGAAATTTCCACCAGTGCTTACAGTTTTGCTGGTGGGACAGTCCAGAATCACCTCCATCATGCAAGCACCAAGCAGCCTGGTACTCAGCCCTTGGCCTAGTTCTGTCAGGACTCAGGAGCACAGCGAGGGTATCACCTGGAGGGCTTTTTCAGGTGGGTGTTTCCCTCATATAACAGGTGATAAATCTGTCTACTGGTGGGAGGTGGAGAGAGATTGCCTTTGCATCACTTGAGGGGTTTTTTTTCTTCACTTGTTTAACTGTCTTAAACTTGATCCATGAGTATTTCTTACTCATGTCCTTCCAATTCTTTCCCCCATCCCATGTGGGGAAGCAGTAAGCAGGTGACTTGGTGGGGGCTTAGCTGCTGGCTGGGTTCAACCCACCACAGCAAGAGATATTTAACGTTTTAAAGTTCAATACTACAATTCTCGAGTAATCAAAGCAAAAGACAGAGGACTTTATTTTGACTTCAGAACTTCTGACTGGTAGACAACAGAGTAGTTTTTTCAGTGCTTATCCCAGTGCATATACTATAGCAGAGTGGCATTTAAAAAAACAACAATTTCGCCAACACTGAAGCTAGCTTCCAGCTGCCTCACATCGCGGTTATTGATGTGTCCTTGAGTTATGATTTCCAATAACACTTCTAACGGTAGCATTTGAAGCTCACAAATAATAAGGCACCTACACCAGTGCCCAGAAAAGATTCCAGACTTTAAACCAAAAAGTGCAGTCCTCAAACTGCAGCCAACCTTGTTGCCACTCACTGTTCTGCTATCCGAATGGTATTTCAGAGCAAGTCCACAACTGCTGCCACCCAGGAAAGCCAAACAACTTAGTTCCCATCTCAGGCTGAGGACTAAAAGACACTATTCACAGTCAGCAGTTGCCCAGCCTGTATCTCCTGAGAGGCCCAGTTTGAGGAGGAGAGCCTTTAATCATGCTGGGCATAGTGTGTTCAGCACAAAACACAGCAGCTACAGTGATCTTCACAGAAACTCAAGCTTGGCCTGAAGACATTCAAAGCCTCTCTTCCAGCCTTTCAGAATAACACCCTTAACCACCCAGAGCTCCTTGGTAGAAAGAAAAACCTCATCTCCTCCACCACCCTGTAGCAGAGATATCTCCTTCGCCCTCTGTGCTGGTTTTGGCTGGGATGGAGTTAATTTTCATCACAGTACCTACTACGGGGCTATGTTTCAGATTTGTGCTGAAAACAGCATTGATAACACAGGGGTGTTTTCATTACTGCTAGACAGTGCTTACACAGAGCCAAGGGCTTTTCTGCTTCTCACCCCACCAGCGAGGAGGCTGGGGGGGCACAAGAAGTTGGGAGGGGACACAGCTGGGACAGCTGACCCCAACTGACCAGAGGGATATCCCGGACCATATGACATCATGCACAGCACAAAAAGCTGGGGGAGGAAGAACATGGGGGTGTTCGGAGTGATGGTGTGTGTCTTCCCAAGTAACCACTACGCGTGCTGGAGCCCTGCTTTCCTGGAGATGGCTGAACATCTGCCTGTCGATGGGAAGCAGTGAATGAATTCCTTGTTTTGCTTTGCTTGTGTGCATGGCTTTTGCTTTACCTATTAAACTGTCTTTGTCTCAACCCATGAGTTTTCTCACTTTTACTCTTCCGATTCTCTCTCCGACTGGGGAGGGGGGGAGTGAGTGAGCGGCTGTGCGGTGTTTAACTGCCCGCCGGGTTAAACCGCAACACCCTTGCATATTGGCTGCGTTTGGTTTTGTGCTACTTGCTCTCGTCGTCACAGGGCTCTGATGGCTCAGGACATGGGCACAGCAGTTCTTTCTGCTGCAAAATGCTTTAATGACACACATGATGGTTTTAAAGAACCATGCTTCTGGTCTGTCAACAAATACTAAACTGTGTTTAACGCAACATCTGAGCAATTTTGCATATTGATGTTGTTTTTTCTCTCCCAAGTTATTAATATTTGTAATAAATGTCACTAACAGAATTAGTTCATTTGGAAGGTCCCATGGTTTTAGTTGGGACTCCAAAAAATCTGCAAACAATGAGTACTGAAAATCACCATGCAGTTACATGACTACCAAATAATTTAAGTATATGAGAGCAACTTTGCATTGGGTATGACTTTGGGTTATACACAATGAAATCTCCAGCACTTGTAGGGCATGAAAAGCGATACCCTTCAATCACTATAATCTCTTGAGAATTTTCTGTTCCAATATCCATGTTCTATAAGGACAGACAACAATATTGACTTGTCTTGACTCTAAATTGCACGGTTTTGAATCCTATGGCATTTTTTCCTACTGACAATAGCAAAGCCCCAGCTGCAATTTGCTGTCACATTTCAAATAATGCCTTATCTTTAGGTTTTGAAATCCATTAGTTTAATGTTCTGTTTATAGTAGGATCACATTCTCACAATTCACAGAAGACAAACATTTTTATCAGGAATCTTCAAATACATTCTAGAAAGTCATACCCACTACGGATTAAAGCTGACCTCTGGAGTTACCATTTGCATGATTTATGTTTCTGAAACAAAAGTCTTCATGACAGAGTGACATCTGCAAAAAAAAATACACTGAAAAAAAATGCTAGGAAGTTCAGTCATGCTCATAAATAAACATAACGTAATCATTTTTAGACTGATGCTGTCCAAAAAGACCTGAATCCGAGTTTCCAAAATAATGTTATGTTCAACTCTGCACAAATAACTTTCAGTTCCTGAAAGTGTTTCCACCTGGGGACACTATGGTGTGTGCTATTTTCCTTTTATTAGTTAATCTCATAGTTTCAATTCATTCTCATAAATAAAATTCTGGGATAACAGTAAGATGGTTTAAATGACTAAGATTTTTTCTGTTGTAATGACAGTGCATGGACTAGAGATGTGGGAGCTGTCTATTTATAATTTTATATGCTGAAAGATATTGCCAAAGATATCTAGAGCTGTAAGTTATTTTAGACTGTATACTAAAATAAGCTCAGAGGCAGAATGAAAAATCTGTCTTGTATCACATACTCTAAGGTCTTCTGAGGTGTAACTGCACGTTCATTTATCGTAGCAAATATTGTTAGACTATCTCTAGCAAAGTCATCTGGTGATTTGCAGCATCACTGTCCGAAGATAAAAGAAAAGCAGAGTTAAAAGAGAAGTTTACAGCAATTCCTATAAGAAATCTTTACTGTGAATCATGTGGTGTTGGGAGATTTTCAGCTAAAGAAATTCCTGAACTCCACTAATTCCCAAAGTACTCACTGGGCTATCTGCTATAACTGCTGCTGAAGCTTGTGAATACTGTGTGCAAATACGATATTCTGAACACACTTATACAAAATTAGGTCAAATATATGCAATTCATAATGTTTACACTTTATTTCCTTGTAGACTGAAATACACTAGGAAAACTTACAGCATTCTTGAAGCTGATAAACAGCAAGCAAAAGGCAAGAAACAATGGACTCCTATAACAAGCAAAGCACCTGATTAAGAGAGATTTCTGCCACTCTAAAGAGCCAGGTATAAAGCAGGAGAGCAGTTTTCTATATATTTATATCATATATTTTAGTAACCACACAATGCATAGTAAGTATGAATAAACACAGTAGTCTTCCTTCCAGCTAAGTTTTCAGACAGTCATTTAATTCTGCAACAGTTGGAACACTAGAAAACCACATGCATAATTATCCTTATTCTTTGTATCATGAAAGAAAATGCCAACAAGTTCAGACTTGTTGACTGCCAAGAGAGTTATTATAAACCAAGTACATACGGAAAAACATTGTTAACCCATGTGTTTTACATATGACAGTTCAGTCCCTTTATTTGATGGGGCCATTATTATAATCATGCAACAGAAATATTTAATTGGTGACTCATAACTAAACATAGAGTTTAAAAGGGCAAAGTTTAATAATATATTTGGTATGTGTAATGATGTCTAAGACTGTGAGGATATATCAGCATGCATACAGTGCTAACTGAATTATCACAGATTAACAGGTATCATAATTAGAGTTGTAATCTGAGCAAGTCTAGCATAAAATGAGACTTTTTTTGAAAGGTAATGCATATTTAAGATTAAGAGGCCAAGAACAAGGGGCAATGCATGACTTAAATTATGTTCATTCTATAGAGGACTTCAAAATCACTTCAAGGGTGATAAAACCAAAGAATAAAAGTTAAAGAATTTAACATCTTATTTTTTGTCTTCAAAAATTTTTCATGTTTATATTTTAGATTATCCATTTTTTTAATGATACCTTATAAGATAAACTGAGGAGGCTGAAACAGTTTCTCAAATCCGAGGGAAGTGCTCTAACCTTAGAACTATTCTATAAAAGGCAAGTACTGCCATCATTTACAGAAAGCAGTAACTTCTAATCAACTCCTGAAAGCTGAACTGGAGGGGTGCCATACTGCAGTTTTCGAATGGGCTTGATTCAGGGATGCAAGCAGGTACCTAAGCTCTAAAAAGTGGTGGAACATCAGTGACATCCTGTTCTTCTGTATTTCTCCTTTATCCAAATCTATGTGGCCTCTTACTCAGAGTACTTTTTTCTAGGACCACTTTATTGTACATCCCAAAGCAGTATCTTAGGAGCCTGAGCACTGCACCTTCACTCCAGGGTCTGGACATGAGCACCCAGGTGCCTAAAAACTCGTCATTTCTAAATTCCCTAAACCCAGATCCTCCCAAAACAGAACAAGACCTGCCATTAGCATTTCATAAATTAATTTACAAAAGTCTACACTGTAGAAGCTGCCTCCTAAGTGTGCAATTAGGCCTCTGGGTAAGAGATAATTTTTTTCATTACATTCTTTTCATTACCACAGAAAGGAAGGATCATCTCCCTCAATCTGCTGGCAATGCTCTTCTTAATGCAGTCCAGGAGGCTGTTAGCCATCTTTGCCACTAGAACACAATTCTGGTTCACATTCAATTTGTTGACCAAGACCCCCAGGTCCTTTTCTGCAAAGATGCTTTCCATCCATTTGGTCCCCAGTATGGATTGGTGCCTGGGGTTATTGCTCCCCGGGTGCAGGACTTGGCACCTCCTTTTGTTGAACTTCATGAGATCCCTATTGACCCATTTTTCCAGCCTGTTGAGATCCATCTGAATGAGAGCACATCCATCTGGTCTATCAACCACTCCTGTCAGTTTTGTATCACCTCCTTGTGATACACGTATCACCCATTGAGGGTGCACTCTGACCCACCAGCCAAGTTATTAATGAAGATATTAAACAGTACAGGGACCCAGTATCAACCCTGGGGTACACAACAAGTGACTAGTCTTCAGCTGGACTTCATGCCACTGATCACAACGTCTTGTACCCTACAGTTCAGCCACTTTTCAATCCACTTCAGTGTCCACTTATCTAGTCCATACTTCTTCAGCTTGTCTATAAGGATGCAATGTACTGGAAAGCCTCACTAAGGTAAAAACAAACAATATCTGCTACACTCCCTTCCTTCATCCACCAAACCAGTCATGTCATCATAGAAGGCTCTCTTCCAGCCCTCAGAAACCTCTCCCAGTAACCGCAACCTTTCAGATATAATCAAGACTGGCCTCTTGATGACATTGGCCAGGTCCCTCAGCACTAGTGAGTCCATCGGACTTATATACACTCAATCTGTTTAGATGTTCTCTAACCTGATCCCCTTCCACTGAGGGTAAGTCTTTCTTGCTCCAGACTTCCCCACTGATCTTAGGGACATGGCATTCCCAAAGGCAAAGATAACATTGAGTACCTCAACCCTTTCCATATCCTTTTTCACCGTGTCCCCAGCTACATTCAGCAGCAGGCCCACATTTTCCTTGATCTTTCTTCTGCTGCTGCTAAACCCACAGAAGCCTTTCTTGTTGCCCTTCCTGTCCCTTGCCAGATGCAACTCCAGTTGGGCTTTGGCTTTCCTAACCCTGTCCCCATGCATGCTTGGACAGTGTCTCCATATTCCTCCCATGTCGCCTATCCCTGCTTCTACCTCTGCTATGCTTCCCTTTTATGTTTTAGTTTTTAAAAGCCTCCTTATAAATATATTTATGTACAATGGAATTAAAACAAATTACTTTATTCACAGTTAACGCGTGTGTGTGTGTGTGTATAGCTTCAGTACTACAAAAAATTCCCAGTGTTAATCAACCCAGAATTCATAACCGGTATATTGAATGCATCCTTTTTTATGCTCCTGTAGCAGTATTCAACCACTAACATCAAATTAATCATGTTCTGTGGTGAAGCAACTATGCAGTTCCCCATTTAATCAATAATCAGTGCAATCATTTGCAACCCTAACTTCTGAGGTGGTTCCGATTCCCCTAACAGAAAAATCGGCACTGCAAAAACTAGCCTGACTCATATGCTGGGGTGTTCACTTGCAACTTCAGAATTTTTGGTTGTCTCACTAGGGTTATATGACCACATACATGTTTGAGTATGTAAAGAAAGAACACTAGAACATCGGAAAGGTGCAAATCCAGTTGTTTTCAGAGAAGGGTCCCAGGGTTCAGCACTTGTTATGATTTTTCCATACTCATTTTAGGTTACATCTACTTAGCACTATTCAGAAACGTTTGCAAATGTTATCCTGTGAAAGCAGCTATTGTATCTTTTTCTTGGACAATGATTGTAATAACTCTGTTCATAGAATCACAGACAGGTCCCAGAAGGGATCTCTGGAGTGCATCTGCTACAATACTTAATTCCTATCAGTTCCAGTTAGATCAGTTTCTTCAACTTGTCTGTTTGAGTTTTAAGTATCTCCAAGGAAGGAGATTCCATGTGGAGCCTCTCTGGGAAACATGTTTCTGCATTTGATCACTGTCATGGTGAAAAAATATTTAATATCTAATCAGATTTTCTGTTGTTGCACCTTGTGTACTCTTCTTTCTGTTAACGGTGCACCTCCAGGGTCCAGCTTCATCTTCTCTATAGCTTTCCATTAGGTAGCTGACAACAGCAGTAAGATCCCTATTTAGTTTTCTTATGAATGAACCAACCCGTCTCTCCTTGTTTCCCCCTGTACATTATACACTCCATTCATTTTAGTGCCATCTGGTAGACTCGCTCCACTACATTAACATCTTCCTTGCACTGGGACTCCAACACTGGACACACTACTCAAGCTGCAGCCTCACAGCTGATGAATCAAGGCGATGAAGCACTTTCTTACCCTGCCAGTTATACTCATGTTGCATTCTAGATAGTCACTTTTGCCTAAGTGGTACTGGACTGGGTATACCTGCTTCATTTGTCCTTGAAAGTTTACAACAAGATGTAAAGCTAGCTCAGTAACCTTAAATTCCATCCCCTGAGGACAGGAGGACTATTTGTTGATTTGTTGCAGGATTTGTTTATTGTTGGGAGGGTTGGCAGGGGAGGAGAGTTGGTTTTTATTTCTGTATTTGCTATAGAGCAATCAGGCTATTTAGACTCATGTCACAATCTGGACTACTTTCCAGTTCTAAACATTTAAATTATCAACTCTCTTTGTCTTAATTTTTTTTTGATTGCATAATATTTTCCACTGTTGGCAAAGAGCTGCAAGAGGTTTGAGACAGCTATGATGGCAGACACCCTGTAAAACATAAGTCATGTGGATTACTAAAAGATGAAATGGTAAATAGTTTGCTTTTCCTGGCACCCAGCTGAAGAGTAACTATTTTTATAATAAAAGCTGTGGAAGAATAATAATTCATAGTAAAAGTCTGTGTTTAGCAGTTGTAGTCAGAAGCCTTGATTTTGCAGAAAACCCACACAGTAGAAGACATGGACTAGAACAAGTCATGCTCAATTCTATATATAGTCCAGTATGAGATGGAGCAACCTAAGACACAAATATAAAGCATGTGTCATAGCAATAAGCTAATATACCTTTGTATAAATTAAAGTTGAAGGATTCTTTGAACAGTTTGGTGTTTTAATTTTAAAATTTTCATCAGTCTATTACAGATTTTCTGAGTGTCCCCTGAGGTCTCTCAGACTCAGTGGAGGAAGATCATGTGCAAGAGGTTCAAGATAGACCTCCTGGAAAGCCACTATAGTAGTGTGAGGTGGATTAAGAAATTTTTTGCTTATTCCCTCTGTGCACCCACCACACTCAACTTATTTTTTAAAGTCTCAGTGAAATGTTATATGACTTAGAGAAACAGCAGTCAAGAGAAGTAGAAAAAAGGTTTTGGAATACAGATTGGATGCTAGCAGTTGAACTCAAAAGCTCGCAAGCACTGTTTCACACTTCTGGAGTGCCCTACTTCAGTAAACGTATTGGTGAAAGAAAGCGGCAGTATGCTCTGTCAGTAAGTAGAACAGGATACACTGGAATATATAACTAACTCTCACACAGTAACCACTTATATTATTTTACAGTTGAAAGAAACTAACCCCTCAACTAGCTTTTACCCTGAAGAAACAAAAGCTACCCAAGGAAGAGCCATTTTAGCTGAGGTCCAGCACAGCCCTTGGTGAGGCACCAGACAGAATCACAGCACTACATCTGCAAGCGGGCCAGACAAAGCGCTGAAGGACAGGAGTGTGATCCTGAACATTATCCCCGTTCCTACCCCCCAATCAGTCGCTGCCTGGCCATAAAGAAATTAAATTCAGGTACTGCTTTGATGTCCAAAAGGCACAGAGAGTTGCATTTATGGACCAGGCCAGGCGTCCCCCAGTCAGACGTGACTGCACGCTTATTGCTCCCCTATGCAACAGCACCTCTCACATCCACAAACCTGGGCTTTCCACCATCTCTGGCTCCAGAGGACCTCCACACCATGCAAACTGCATTGCTGGTGACCACTTTCTTGTAAAAGGTGGATGCCAATAGCGAATTCCCTTCATTCTTTCCAAAATTTATTGCTCTGCGACTTGGCCCTTCCCTGTCCTCCACAGCCTGAGAGGGTTCAGCCTCCTCTCTCCACAGTGCTCATTTTACTGCCTCCAGAGTTGTTTATAGGAGGCTGACACTTTCCTCCAGCCAGGGCAGGCAGTCCATGCTTGCACATCCTATAACCTGAAATGGAGAGCAGCTGGAGGGGAGAGGAAAGGTAGGGAACCCTGCCTCCTGTCACCAGCTTGAGGTCCGTTTCCATAACAGAGCCAGTGACGCCTAGTGTAAAATACAACCCTGGCCATTAGAAAGCTCACCAGGAAGAAAGGAGTAGAAATCCCTTCTGGCCAAGAAACTGCTCCAGCCACTACTGTACTGCATGTAAAAAGGCATTTTACTCATTCTTTGAATAGTCTCTTTCACACTGTTTAACAAACAAACAGAAAAATGTATCCACACTGTTTGGGGGGAAAAAGAGATGGGGAGAGAGGTATGCACTCCTGCCTTCACAAGAGTTTCTGGCTCCACTTTTTAGAGTCTTGGTAAAACCATAGTGACTCCAGCCTGGTGACTGAGCAGAGGCTAACTGGACACTGACTGCACTCATCTGTTTCAGCTCCCTGGCTCAGCACGGTGGTAATCTTGGACTCCGTTCCTTTTGCTCTATCACCTCTTACTGAAGTTGTATCAGGAGATTAGTTGCTGCACACTTCTACATTACAGTCCCAGAATGTCAGCCATTCTGGAACAAATATGCAAAACCAACCTCTCTGTCTCTATTCCATATGCTTAGTACAAACCTTCCATACTGTGATAAATGTTTGTTTGCTTAGGGACAGTAGTCAGCAAAACATTTATTCCTATTCAAATTTCAGCAAAAATCCAGAGGAAAGAAGTCCTCATCTTTCCATTTTTTAGATTCCTGTTTTATTCTTCTGTATTGTCTATCAATGTATTTATCAATGGCTATTCAGAAATCTTTGCAACTAAGGCTAAAATTCTCAGACAATGTCATAATGGAAACAGTAATAGAAATGGATTTATCATTTCCAGCAGTGCTGTGTGGGAGTGGCTAATACTGCGTATGACAGAGAACCCTGAAATATTTAACATAGTCTTAAGAATCAGGTAACATGGTCTCAGAAGCCTTTGTTATATGACAGAAATGATTGCAAGATGACTTCAGCCATTCAGAAAAATGAGTACAAGAATATCACTTTTTTTTTTTACTACTGTGACGCACCTGAAAGACAAAACCTTTGTTCTTTAAATATTTTGTATGGAGAGAAACCACGCAGTAAGAATAATACATTGGAAGCTAGCAATATCTGTTAGTTAGATGCAATGGTATCAGGCACAGCATGAACCAATTTAGGGAGTTGAGCATTCTATAAGTCACATAATGAGTAATTTTTTGCTGTCAACAGAATAAATATTTTTGTTATCTGTAATTTGTGTCTATATCTTTCTGTAAAAGTCGTGGGTTTAGAGTAGTAAGTGGGTACATTTTGACAGTCTCTTTACCTTTATTAAACTCTCATTACTAAAAATTGCTATTCTTGTCACAAAATGCATTAGTATTTTCTCCTAAGTCCTTTATGAATCATTACACTTACAGATGGGACAGTCATAGTATTCTAGCTCTGACAATCTCTAAATATTCTGTTCATCTTTCTCAAAATGTTGAAGTATTCACTTGCATTTATTAAAAAATGCTTCAGAGAAAAATGTTTTGCTACATAAATATTCAGTAGATATGTCAGCTATCAGGTGTGAACTTTCAGTATCTGCTTCATTTAACCCAGTGAATCTATCCTGGCTGGGGGATTCAAAATGGTAACAATATCTGTTAAGGATCCATGTGCTTTGATTCGACAAAATTCAAGAGAAGTAAATATGCTACAGGTATGGCAATCTGACTAAAAGCATATAACTGGGATGCTTTTTCTAAAAGTTCAGAGAGAAAAATAAAATAAAAATTAGTATTGATACAGATGTCATAATACTAAATGAGACCCAGTTTTTGAAAACAGAGAAACAGATTTAGGTGTAAGGATCCATGTGTAAGATTCATATTCCTACAGATTAAATTAGACACAGAATAAATGCTGCTTTTACTGCAGACTCGGTAGTTTTTAAGATTTATGGAACTCTTCTCACTAGCAGAAATTGTTTCTTGGTTTACCTCAGAAACACATGCATTGAAAATTCTGCAGAGTTTTAATTAATAAAAATCTATTAAAAATAATTTTTCCCCTCCAGAATTTCTACACCAACTCAAAAACATGAAATATAATATTCTTATCCCCTGCAAGGAAGCACACACTATGGGTTAAGCCTAAGTCAAAAAAAAGCCCTTAAGAACATGCTAAAGTTTTATTTGTTGCATAAGGTTAAGTTCCAGCTGGTAGAAGGAAAAAAAAAAAAAGCATTAGCAGCAGGAAAAATACACTGAGCATTTATCACTTGCCAGCCAGAATTCAGCATCAACTGGCATTTCTGAAAACAGTTTGCATTTATAAGAACATGCACACCAAAGAAATTACAGCACTCCCCATTCTCTGCAATCCTTCCTTAGCAGATACACACAGAATTTGAGTTATAATAGCCATTTCCTAATTATTCTGTAACTCAGTTTCTATTTAGAGCACTCTGAGAGGCTTTGCTCTTGCTATGAAAAACATACTCAAGCCATCTTATCACATTTACTGAGAGCTACTGTTGCCAAGAACTAGGCACATAAAGCTGTTTCCTATACAGTCAAGAAGAGGGATCTACATTTTTAGGACTTGGGTATCTCAATCTGCCTGAGGCTATGGAAAAAGGAAATGAGGAAACACAACAGTAGCCAAAGATAAGAAATTATGTGAGTCGAGACGATGAAAGCTAAAATAGTAACTACTGCTCAGAAAGCCTATGGATTATTATCTAAATCTTAGAGCTTAGATTGAAAAAATTTTAAACAGTTAAACATCTTCTGAGAAGATGGTGATTCAGTCCTCAAAGTACCTTTCACAAAGAGAAGTCTAAGGCCCTGAGGGATACATTTGGGAGAGCAAGACACATCCAACATTTGAGAGAATGAAAGGGACTCAGGTGAATAGACTGAGCATTGTTTCCCTGGGATGTAAGACCTCTGAGTGAATAATTGGGGGGTTTTATACACTTTTTTGAATTAGCCATTGGTCCCAGAACCCTAGAGAGAGGCTTCTGTCAGACATCTGTTTCCAGGCTCCAGCACAGGAGAAGTCAAGGGGACCCAAAAGTTCAAGTGCACGACGGTACAGGGTTTAGGCATAACACTGCAGTTTGCAGATGGGGTGAAAGGCTGCTTATTTACATAGAATGCTTGCAGCCAAAGATAAAGATCATTGCTCTGTGTTAAATAATTAGGAGTCTTAAAAGTATGGCACAGACAGGAGGCAGAGGCTGATGTAGCTAATATCATGGTTTGTCATTACCAGAACAAGTAATAGAAACAGAAAAGTCAGCAAGGGAAATTGCAACGGATATGTTTTCCAGGAACACAGGGTATTACGCATACATGTATATAAGCGTGAGGAAGAAGCTCAAAGGAAAAAGAGACAGAAGTTAACAAGGCATGGGGCAAGAGAGTGATGGAGCGAAAAAATGGAATAAGCATGAAATCAGAAAGCCTAAGCAATGGAGAAGTAGACTAAAAAAGTATGTATCTATATATCTACGCGCATATAGTGTATACATAAAGTGATCAGCAAAAATCCTACTGGAAATGAAAGGAATTTTGCACATAACTAAAGACTACTCACAAAAGATTTGCAAGTAGATGTAAAAAATGAAGACAGCATGGGAAATCCCTGGAGGGTTTGTAAGGTGACATAAAAGGTCAGAGCTAACTGTCTTCCCCATGTTAGTATTTATCAGTGTAGGAAAAATGAAAAAGAAATGCAGAAGTTGAGAGTGAAATAAGAAAAATATGAACAAATGAGAAGAAATCCAAAATAAAAGACTGGAAATAGGTCTAAAAAATAGAAATAGACTAAAATAGAAAAAGAAATATGAACCCAAATATAGTAATATGCTAATCTGTTAGTAATCATATGGAAAAGGAAGAAGAAATATTCTTAAGTGTATGTATACACATTATCATACCTATATATAATCACTTTGAAATAGAAACATTGTTTATTGGATATATTTGAAACATAAAACCATAAAAGTAGAAGAATTTGTAAGTATGACAATGTTTACTGTTAGGTATTACTTAGGATACTCGAGCAAGACTTGAGAAAGACTTAATTTTACTACAGAATTTAGAGAAACAGCAGAAGTCCAAGTACTCTGATCAAAACTCACTTCCTTAACAGAAGACAAAGTAAAAAATACTTTGATTTGAGATTGCTAATGCTTTCTGTAACAAGGTTTTGCTTGCATGAACACATGAATTTAATAAACCTGTAATAATTTACAAGCATGGTCCTGGATTCAGTAGTTCACAATCATGCTCTAAGCAGCAGATATTTGCAGTTAATAATATTGCCAGTACTACTCTTAGTAGTGATTTTAAGATGTAGTTTTCATTGCCCTCCATGAGATAAGGATCTCAGTCATTCTAATGAGAAAAACCTTAAGAGGTTAAAGAATGGAAAGAAAAAAAAAACAAACAAAAGCCAAACAAACAAAAAAACCCACCCACGTCTACCCAGAGTGCCAAAGTCAGCCTGACAAAACACCTGAGGTTGAACATTGTTTGGAAACGCTTGTCTGCAAAGGTGCATCCCAGCCTCTCAAAGATTTACCGTACTGATCACCACAGGGAAATTTCTGTTAGTTGTAAGGTGCTAAATGCCTTTAAAATACATGGAAGAGCGAGCATGACTGCCCTTGGGGATTTTTCCCTTCACTGATAGGATGAGCAAGAATACTCACAATAATCAGTGAGATTTTTCTGGCCAGAAGTAGATATACATCTCTGATACAATCAACTTACACTTCTATAGTCAACAGAGAAAAAGGGTAATTATTTTATGTACTAACCTCTTCCTAAAGTCGACAACTGCAACAGATTAAAAGAATCATGCCTTAAATGTAAAAATGCCTCTAAAAGTGTGACTGACACAGTTGCAAAGGTCTGCACTGCAAACATCCAAATTCTAATAAAGATGAAGACGTGCATGCCTGTTTCTTTACATCTTCAGTATGCTGCAGAAAGTCCCATGGACTAATCACCTATAATGAGTAGTTTAATTAATTACTTTTTCTAGAGCTAATATCACATGAAATATGGCTAACTCCTATCTTATATCATCTACAACCAAGCTGTCTTCTAAAAAAAAAAAAGCAGTCCTAACTTTTCTCCCTAGCATCTTTTCATGTGAAAGTCTTTTCATGCTTCCTATTATTTTCCCTATCCAATCCAGATTTGTACTACAAAACATTTGACTTTTTATTTCACCTACATGATTAATTCCCTACAGTAGAGCTAAAAGTATAGGCAGAGATAAATAGGTGAACATAGCGCACCTTTGTTGGTTTGAGAGGAAAAAGATTTATTTTGCATACATATCATATGTATGAGTGGATTAAAATATATTGGTTTGGTAAGTTTATTGATTTCAGTTTCCAACAATCCACACTTTAAAATGCAGTCAGTAATTTTCAGGGCCTCATTTCAGGCTTCATAAATAGCCAAAGTTTCAGCCTATATGTTCCCTCCCAGTAAAACAATTAAGCTATTTTGGGGTTTCCTAGACAAAATATTCAGAATGTACTTTTAAATTACATCTTGAATTACAGAAACATAGGTTGCAGTGATCTTGATAACTCATTGTAGGATAAGGGTCATAACAGATCAGGAAGCAAAAGTAGCACAAACGGTATTATTGTGGGGAGACGCTGAGGCAACCAGGGAACTGAGGCCAGTGAGCTGTCACCACTTGCCCGTTATCACGGCCCATTGTGGATCATGCTTTCTTTTGCCACAAAACCAGGTGGCACCAGTGCCCCTATCCAACCCCTCACTAGAACAAGACTCCATCCTGAGAGCAGCTGGCTTTCACAAGTCTACAATTCGCTTCTTGGTTTCATATTATAATTGTGCTTTCTTCTCTTTCAGCAGCTTCCCCATTCTCAGTCAGATGCTTTTAGATATAGTTTTATAAAAGACAGATAAAATCCATATTTTTCACAAGAATTTTCCTGTTCAAGTGAAACAGCACAAAAATGAAAGAAAAAAAAATACCCTACAAAGAAATGAGAAGCATTTGTCTTCAGAAAAGGCAAGTGATGTATGCCATGGAACACAGAACATTTTGGAACATTCTGCTCTCAAGCAAAATGTAAGTAAAAAACATGCAGGGGGCAGGGAGAAAGAATTAGTGGCAGAAATGTTCACAGGGAACAAAATTCTCCAGACTGTTTGCTATAAAGTGAAATACCACTTAAAGATCTTCTGTTTCCAAATGCTAGAATTTCCTCAGATATTCCAGCAAGCTTAGATTATCTTATTATGTAAAATCTTCCATCACCATCTTTCTCTCAGATTTTAAGTTGTAAGACAGAAAGACACATTGAATTGTCACCGTGAGTCACCCAAGAGCCCTTCAACTCATTCTTTTATTAGTATCACTTTTTCATGTCATGAAGCACACAGAAAAGGCAACATGCAGACCGCAGGAATTTTTTACTTCTATCTGCATTTAAGTTTTATCAGGATTCATATTTTTTCAGGGTTGTTTATATTTTGGGGGGATCACCATTTAAAGACTCTTTCTTAAAAAATGTCCAACTGAAAATAACTTTTCTCCTTTAACTTTGAAGGCTACTTTCTTTTACTTTATTTGCCTCATTTTCAGCACTTCCCAACGGTCAAAATCAAGTCTTGCTGAGCATGTTTCCTGCAGTCATCTTCTGGCTTTGGAGACTGTATTCTGACAGATGTGAGAATCCTCTGACCTTTAGCTTTAGAATTCTTCACGATGAATGAATTAAACATTCTTTTCTAGCCTTCCTTACACAAATACATCAAAGTTACTACTTGATGCTGAGAGTTTTATCTACAATGAAAATAAATCATTTATTCTATTTATTGCTATTTCAAATTTGCTACAGTATTCTTTATGGGAAAAAAAGAAAAGATCAGCTATGACCCGGTTGCCAGTAGCTACCTATCCACAATACACCTGTACAAAAGCTCTAGCTGTTCCTGGAAGTTTTAGTAAAAAGGAATATGAAAAAAATGAGAACACTTCAGGAAGCTGATTCTGCTCTGCTTTACAACAGAGGCAGAGCTACCATAATATATAATGCTGGAAGATGAGGGCATACAGTTCCCTCAGACCCATGACCCAAGCTGAACAGAGTTTCTTTTAGCAATTTGTAGGCACATTTAGAAGGCTTCGTCAAGGCCAGAGCACAATTTCTGGATGAGGCAGCAGGTCTATTGCAACGATTCTCCTGCGGTGTTCTCCATACGGACATGTTTTGCCTTGGGATAAATCCCTGGTCTTCTTGGAGTATGTTTACAACTTGTTTTGGATTGGGCTTTGCACAGTTCTGGTTAAAGAAGCAACAGATTCAAGGCAACACAGACAAGCAGAAGATAGGAAGACTGAATTTCCTGTCCTTATTTTTGCACACTGCCTCAAAGGAAATCATATATTA
>JAVJGG010000054.1:23199164-23212758 GCA_035590195.1 Aviceda cuculoides | reverse complement strand
GCAATTGCACTGCGCATCATTTGTACATTCCAATCCTTTCATTATTACTGTTGTCATTTTGTTAGTGTTATCATTATTAGTTTCTTCTTTTCTGTTCTATCAAACTGTTCTTAACCCACGAGTTTTACTTCTTTTCCTGATTTCCTCCCCCATCCCACTGGGGGCGGGGGGGTGGTGTGAGTGAGCGGCTGTGTGGTGCTTAGTTGCTGGCTGGGGTTAAACCACTTAGTAAAGGAATTATCCCTATATCAGTAGTGTGTTATTCTCCATCATACTGATGAGCTCACATAACAGTAAAAAGCTAGTATTTGTCAAAGCAGAATTATCTTTCTTAATTATTATTAGATCTTGACTTTTAAAAGGCATGCATATCAGCTCTATCTTCTAATATTATTTACATTAGCATAGTCAATTAATAGTGAATGTACTTAATCCCCTGCCAGGAAGAATCTTATAACAGATTAGCAATTATATAAGAAGAAATTTGGAGCAGTGCAACATGCAAGGAATGATGACAATTCAGAGGACCATTTTAGCTATTTCCTGGAAAAAGGTTTCATAAAAGTTAATTGTGTGACATACTAAGTATCATTTAGAAATGCCTTAGGAACATCAGGTATTGTAACTAAAACTCATTTACATGTTGGCAAATCAGCCTTTGAAATCCTTTCTTTCTCTGTAGAGGTCCTACTGGGTAGGAAACACAAAGAATGAGAACTTAAAGAACACATCCAATAATCCATGTTGAAACAAGATAATCCTTTCATTTTCACTCCATGCTTTATTATGATCAGCAGACAGAAAGCTATCAGGATGATACAATAGAAAACATTTAAGACTGATCTTCAGTTCCCAAGAGTTCAGCCTAATCCTTCTGATGACACTACTCTGTAGAGAGTTTAGAAATCTCAGGTAATTTTGAGATACACTGTTAAAAGCAATGCTAAACCTGACCCAAGTTATTATTTATAAAGGAACACTGTTTTCTTCAGAGTACAACGAGTTAGGAAGTTATTAAAGTGACAAGTGTTCTATGGTAACCATCTTTTGCAACCTTCGTTTGTAACTACAATAATAGACATACCCTTTCCTCAGGGGTAAATGAAGCAATGAGCTATAACATATTTTCTTTTTTTTTTTTTAAATCATATAAAAACAGTGACTTCTCAGGGCACTGCAAACACCTGCTTTTCTGTCTTCCACAGTATAGCTATTACCTAGTTATAATATTTCCCTGGGGCTGTTGGAAATTTCCCTGTTCTACCATTCAACAGAAGAAACAAGAGGAAAGACTGTAAGCACGTCCAAAACTTTTTGGTTTGGGGTTTTTTTTTAATCTGCTACTAGAAATGTTTCCCCTTATCTATTTTCCACCCAAATAGACTCCCTGAGGCCATTGTTAAGGCTTTACAGCAAGAAGGCAGTAGCCTTTGCAGAATCTAAAAATCTAGAGAAGTTTTAGCACACTCCAAAAACTTAAATTAGTATCCACTTTGACTAAACCCTCATGCAAAATACTGGTGCCTTTGAGGTCAAACAGGCAAACCCCTTTCTCTTCCTCAAACTAAAGCATATACATTAGCCCTTAAGTTTAGATGGGATGAGAAAGCAAGCAAGAACAGAGGGAACTGAACAAGTCTTTAAAACATAGATTTCTTCAGTTCCACCTAACTCTGGCTGTATGCATCTAAGTTTGAATTCATTACGAATATATCTCAGGAGTTCTTGTGATCCATTTTTTGCCATCAGCTTCTGTAATCCCATACTTTAAAATCAATTCCTTATTGACATACCCACATGACCCAGGATCTGACATTCAGAAGGCATATTTGTTTTTCCTTACTTGACTTCTTAACTATCTTTACTAGAATTTTCTAGCTCTCCTTAATGAATGTTTTTTTTTAAACCTGCAATAGGTATATTAAAAAAATACCTCTTTCTTCTAACAGGGAGAAAAGAACATAGGAGCAACATACTTATATATGAATATATATACACATATATAGCACTGTGTATGCACACATACACATATAAACTACAATGTAAATGATAAGCTGTTTGATTATGAACACAAGAAAGTTACAAGAAAAACACATCTTGCTGAGGGAAGAGTGGGACATCCACAGAATAAGAATGCACAATGCTTCTGTCAATCCCAGTAGTCAGTAATTTTTACCAGAACACAAAAGTTATTAATTTACCATGTTCATATCTCGTTTGCATTCTGATCTGCAGGTAAGCAAGTAAGAGCTCCAGAATCCAGCTAAGCTTTTAAATAGAAAAAGTTGCCAACTAATTATTTCCTTATTACTTAAGCAGCACAGACAAATAGAGAAGTGTTCAAGCTGCAATTCTGCAGTCTTTGACACCAGATTCATGCACTGTCATAGCATAAATTTGACCCATGTCAAACATATGTTGCATTTCTAATCATCAAGAGTGTACGACACTTGCAACCTCAACTTTTTACATCATCTGTGCTCATAGCAGTGTAATAAGCAAACCTCCATCCAGCAAAAAGACCACCAGTATACAGTTAATCTGTCGGTATTTTTTGGAGGTGTTCGAAACAGTAGTGTATGGTTTTATTAGATCAGAGTTTTACATCATTTTGTTGTGTAAGGAATCCTAAAACTGCAGGTGCTCTGTCATCAACCTGCAGCCTCACAATGTTGCAATCTCCTTCACCCTGCCCAGAAGCTGAGCTAAACAACTTGAGCTATCAAAAATAGACATGTAGGTTAAAGAAAATTAACCTTTTTCTCTCCCATGATTTTTCAGTACTACATGAGCCGTGACTAGTTTGAACAACAACTCTTAGAAAGCAGGAGATACTTCGGTAAATTCTCTGCTGGCATTATGCTGTTAAACAATTAGTGTAATAATGTGATTTTTCACATCAACAATGAGAAAATTTGTGGGCTTTCTTTCTGAAAAAGGTAGAAGCATAGCCACTAAAAACCAGGCCAAAAGTTTAGGAGAGATTATACAAAAAGCTCCAACCCTTGATACAACAGGAGGCTATATGAATGGTACACTATTTAGTTTTTTTTAAAAAAACTAAGGACTTTCCATTTTAGTTCAAGCCACGGTACCCATTACATAAAGTCTGTTAGTGAACTGATTTGGGCTGCTTTCATGAAAATCAGCAATTTAAAAAATAGCTTCTGTTCATTTAAGGTTACAAATTAGATATATATGGCAGCACTTCATCCACCACTGAAGTGCAGCCATCTGTTTTATAGTAGGCATTTATGCAGTTTGAAAAATGAAGAAAAGTATTATAGCAAACTGAGAAGAAAAATACAGATGTCTTGAACAGAGTGCCGAGATTGGCTTCCCTCAAGTAGTCAAGAACTGTACTTCCCACCGCCCAAAGGCCAATAGCTAAAACTTTGAACCCTAAAGATTGGGCACACAAATCCATATTGAGACAACTAAATACATCACTGTATTTTTAAAGCTGTTGAGCATAATTTTTTCAAGAGAAGACTGTCTATGTCAGTTCTTAAATATGGACTTAAATCAGTTAACTTTGTTGCTCCCCCTCCCTTTAAAGCTGGAGCCTTGGTCTGTACTGGCTTTCACTGGCAGTGTGCAAGTGTCTGCGGTATGATGCATGTGGTCCTACCATTTAGTGGCCCACAAAATTTTGTTGCTTATAGTGAATGACACTTCCAGGTGGTCTGTCAAGGATCTTATACACGTTATCTAAAATTATGTCAGTCATTACAGCAGACATAAACAGTTATAGCGTGTTGTTAAAACTGAAGTGTGTAGAAAAACTGCTTTTTATGTAACAGTCCATGAGAAAAGAGGGTTTAAAATTGTTTTCAATATAATTTTCCATCTAAAAGGGGATTTTTCTTTCTTTCTTTAGCAATATTAAATGACTTCCGAGCAACTTGTCTCAGAAACAGATGCTTAGTGTAAAGCCTGATTGAAAATATTCATGAATATACCAAATATTTTTATGAGTAACTAGAATATATTTTTAATAGCATATTAAAAATTATAACCCCAAAGGAAGACAGTGGTAGTTTAATTATGGATTTGTTAATCAGAAATTTAGTCTCAGTACTTTATTTCTCTATATGTCTCTATTTCTTCCCTTTCCATCTGTTGGATATTACTGTGACATATGAAAATGCCTTAGGATAGGGCAACATGTCCCAGCTTTTCAAATAAGAAACAACTATCCTCTCTCAGTAGCTGAAAGGAATAGTTAATCAAAGTAATAATTTGGCTTCCCTCCATCAAGAGATACATAAGTCTTTCCAAAGAGCAAGTTATCCTCTCAGGATGGCTTGATAGATGCCTGTGTGGTCACTGAGAGATTTTACTGTTTTAGCCAATGGGAGGAAACCCTCATCCCAGTAAAAAGAATTAAGGACCAAGTATGATGCATGGTATACTAGCTGTATTTTCAATAACAGCATATGTATTGGGTTAACACATTGAGTATTAGTAACAGACTTGTGTATGTCTCTAAATTAGGTCTCAAAGAAAATTTAGAAAGACCCTTTAAAGAGATTATATTAAGCCTAAATGTATGTTTAAATGTAAATACCTCATTAGAAAGTCTCTACATTTTCCTGCAAGTACACCAGTTATCCTTCCTATATTGGTCTATTTCTTTTGGCATGAACACTTGAGTTCGTAGATGTTAAGTGTACTGTACATATGTCAAACCAATTCTTTCAGTGTCTCATCTAAGGTTAAACATATTCAGATAGCAACCTCACATCAGGTCAGACACATTTAAAGACAGGTATATTAGTTCAGTGCTGAGAAATTATAGTCAAGTATAAATGGCTGCTCTAGATTCACTTAGGAAATGACTGCATGTTTGAGCAAGCTCATTAAAAAATTTTACTATCTTAATTTGCTTGTTCCTGTCTGTATAGTGAGGGATCCCAGATTTACTGAGAAGTGTTGAATGTTAAAGGTATTTAAGTGACCTGAAGAGGATAAACTATACTTTTGTCTCTCTTAAAACAGAGCACTATCTAAGGAGTATAAAAATTTATGATGCATATATTCTTATATCTTCTAGATGTGTCTTTTCTGCTCAGGACTAGAAGAGTGTTCAGCTTTGATGACACTGACACTGTTGTTTTTCCTTTACTGGACATAGATGAATGAGTATCATCTGAAGCTTAATATTATGACTCCCAGTGTGATTTCCAGAGTCCAAGATCAGGACTCAGCTCCTAACTTCAGCTGTCTAGAAGTTAGTCATCAACGTTAAGCAAGTCACCTAGGTTTCACCTGTAGTTACTTGACAATCTGATTTTAACATCCATTCTAAATATTTATTTTAAACCTGTATTAGGATCAATTCATTCTATCTGAAACAAGAAATCTGGATCCAGAGAGCAATCATTTCACATAGGTGTTCCAATGACTATGAAGAAGCTTAGATAGCTTTCATCCAACTTTTAGGTAAGTTGAATCTACCCTCAGGATCCCACATGAGACCCATATAGACAAGTTTTCATCATGTCAGTATCATAATTGATCCAAATTTAGCTTGTTCTAATCCCCGATATCCTGGTGGTCTCCCTCATCTTCTATGCTAAGAGCAATTACAAAATACTCTATGTAATGAATATAAAATATATTGTGAAATGTGAAATACAGTCAGCCACCCCAGGAAACAAATCTGTGTTTTTAATTGTAGAGAAAAATTTCTTTACTACAAAACTGTAATAAAAGTTACTGGTATAGAAACTATTATTGTTCCAAGTTCAGTTTCAGAATAAGATCAATCTTATATGCAAGTCTGATCTAAGTTAAGCATAGCAAGACCTATATAGTATCATCTTGGTAAAGACATGTTTGGAATAGTTTCCTTTGACTGTTTTCCTAAGCACTAAATATCTACAAACTGACTAAAAAGAAAGGTAATATTAGCTATGTGAAATAACCAAAACAAGGCACTTCCATCTCAATCAATAGTAACATGGAAAAATACAGCATTAAATTATACTCATCTAAATCTACAGAATTCTGCCAAAAAGCAGAAAGATTGCCTGCTGCTTGGTTTGGTTTGGTTTTTAACTGATTTGCAACTGTTGGTTTGATCTACCAATTAAAAACTAGCTTTTCATGCTTTTCTTAAATTTCATAAATTTACTACAAAAGAACATAGTCAAGTAGTCATCGGATCTAAAAACACCTAACATGAACATCTTGCTACGTTAGGACCATAGATGCTGGAATGGTGTGGTTGATTCTCCCATTCTTTGGCAAGCTTACTTTAGGCAATCTTCTATTATTAGAATGCTGGCTAAATTCAAAAGAACGTCCTGCATAGCTTCTTGTACTTTGCTTCCTACAGCTAAAATGAACAGAGTTTAGTTAGAGCAGTGAGTCAAATGATACAGATGCAGATATAATAGCTTTTGGCCTTCATTAGATTTATCTTACTGACAGTTATTACTCATTTGTTATTTATTTAGATTTTTTTAAATCATTATCAGAATTTCAGTGGACATAATAGACAAGAAAGTGTGACCTTTTAACAAAATACAAAAGTATGCTTTGGAACATATGCTTCTTAAAACAGATGTTTTAGGAACTTCATGCTGTAAAGAAAACATAACCATAATGAAAAACTCTGCTCAATCCAAAAGCTCCATGAAATTTCAGATAAGTCTTTTATGCCATTAAATCCTAGATTTAGAAATTTAAGCAGATTCCCGAACCAAAGATCTATTACCAAGCATGGCGAGGTACTGATCAATTTACCCTCATGCAAACTTGATGCTTAAAAAACCCCAAAGTAACAAAAATCCAGCTCAGGTAACCACAACTGCTGATATAAAGGTACGTATACCCTTCCATACACATGTAAGTGACAAGAATCCTCTACTTGTTTTTAGAGGCTCTAAACTTCAACTAGAAATTAACATACAGCTATAGAAAAGTGAAAAATCAAAAATAATGGCTGCATTTTATAGGATTAAAGTTAGGAAGCTCACAAAATTCAGTACTAGCACTGATTTCTGAATGACAACAAAGCATAACTCTATAAAGAACATATTGTGATGATGTAATGTTAAGCAATTCAAACCTACTTGAATGTACAGAATGGAAACCTGACAGCCAAGCATACTGACCTATGGTAAATGGAACTGAATTAACTGAGGTAAGCACAGACCAAGAAAGGCCACCATTTTTAAATCTGACATTGTCTTTACAGTGTTTTGCAGATATATCCACACTCATCCTGGCTGCAAACCATGTTGTCACTGGCAACCACTTCCAGGATAGAAGTTGTGGGACCACATGGTTGTGAATAAGCTCACTGTCAAAATTGTCGATTGGCTCAGCCAAAATATTATTTTAATATAGCTGTGATATTCCTTACCAAAAGTAAGGGATGACTTGACATGACCTGCCTGAATATTCCCAGCTGTAAATTTAAGTCCGTCTACAAAAGAAGGGTATAGATATTGCTTCAGAAACAGAGGTTAACTCACTCTGGATATACCTCTGTGCTGTTCAGGAAACAACTCTACCCATTTTCCAAACTGATTGAAAGTATTGTAACCCCCACTAACAAAGTTAGATGTTGCTATTTGAGAATCTTATTAGCTAAGGAACAAAAAAGTCTTTATTATGTAGTATAGCTGGTGGATTTTAGCTGGTCTCTCCCACTGGATTAGGTCACGGAAAGAGCTTCTGTTTGGGCATGCACATCAATCAATAATGTTTCCTTTTTAGCCTTACCTGAAAGTAAGGGAACTACATAAGTTTAGACCTATACAAAAAAAAAAAAAAAAAAAAATCAAATTAAAGTTCCAGTCTTTAATTTCTTGAAGTTTTATTTAACCTAATTCAAACAGGCAGGAAATGGAAATTGGAAACTTCCTTTTTCCCAAGAGGCCTTGTAGTCTTGAAAAGACTTCCAGCACTACAGAGAGCTGACCGCCCTGAACTACCTGCGAGGTGCTCCTGGCTGTGGTCCCCTCCGGTCCCATTAAAGACAGACCTACACTCTTCTTGACCAGGAGCTGATGCCACTATAACTGTGCCCTCACTTCGCAAGCTAGATAATATTTGAGGTAGGGAAGTGTTTCTGGCTATGCATATCATCATAAAAAAACTAATTTACCCTCATAACTAGTGCGTACTCAGCATATAGAAAAAGGAGAAGCATATTCAGGAAACTATTTAGTTTTGGTTTCATTTGGGGTTTATTGCTTTCTTTCTTTTTTTTTTCCTTTCTTTTTTTTAAAGACAATTTTGGGTTTGGAATGGTATTTTGAAAGATAACCATGTTCCAAACTGAACAGAGTGATTCAAAGTTTTTCTCACAGTTGGTCCAAAATCAGCCATCTATTTGTTTTCATGGAGTTACAAAACATGGGATTCCAGATTGAGATATAATTTGCAAGAGAATAAAAATGAGGATATAATTCTTATCTCAAAATTGTTACAGCCAATTAAGGCAAAAAAGGACACATAAGGAATAAATAATAGAAATAACTGGAATAATTGTAATTGAGAAATTTTCTTCTGAATAGTAGAAGTTCACATTTCACTTTTTCCCCTGTATACTGCACTATGATTTAATACTAACATCAGAAAAACTTTACAAATTCAGTACTTCTCCATTTTATCCCATAATCATTTTCCTGATTGCTATAATCTTACATAAAGCATAAAAAGTGGTATTAAAGTACTAACATATTTCTATTAAAATTATTAGTTGGCAAGAAGACACACAACATCAAAAAATATGCAGGCCACAAAGTGTCACCTTCACATAGGAGGAATTCCCTGCAGTGAAACTGGCAAAGCTCAGCCTGGTCATGAGTCATGCTAAAGATTCATTTAAATTATTGGAGGGCATCCAACCTATTTAAAAGTCTGGCTACAGGGAGTAACATGTCACATTTCTGTCTTAGTCCTGCCGCTCTTGAGCGTAACTAGATCATCTCTTCACGTCTTGTATTTTTCTTTTCCCCCAAAGTGTGCTCAAATAGTATTCTACTTACCTATCAATTCCTGTCCTTGACTCATTGTTTTGTCTCCTACATCCATTTAATACGCATTCCCCTGAAGGCGCTTCTGCTTGGAAGACTAATGACCCTAACCACTTTGCATCAGTTTTTTGAAGTGGCCTCAGATTTGTGAAGATACCAGTCTCTTTCAGGAACATTCAATATTTCCTGGGCATGTGTTTGAAAGAAACAAGAACAGAAAAAAGCAACCAACACTCCCAAGAAGGCTGTTAACACAGCTCAGCAGTACAATAAGAATCTTTTGGACAAGAGTGTCAGTGAAGAGATTATCTGCTGACTGCTATGTGATGTAAAAGCGATTGCTCTGGAGGAGAACAGAAACCATGTTATGAAATACAAGAACAAAACTACTGCAGCTTATTATCTTTATGCTATGTCTTCAAAAAGATACATATGTGTTTTGGCTCGATGTTAACTTGTTGGAACTATTAATTTGTATGTCTCTCAGTGCTAAAAGAAGCAAAGCCTTGTTTACATGCCCATGGTTTCTCACAGCTATAAGAGAATATTGCTTCTGAGTTGAACAGAACAGGCCTATCTCAAAAATTCCTATTCAATACCCACAGTTTAACATAAAATTTTTCCCCACGCCTCAAAATTTCAGTCCAACCATTATTTTTTTCCCCAAAAAGGAGAGCTGTTGCAAAGACTGAAGAAGAGAAGCATACTCTGCTCCCTCAAGGAGGACAAGACAGAGACATTCAAAATGTGAAGTGGGAGAAAAACAGCAGAGTGATACCATCATTTGATGTGATGGCCCAAAACATACACAGTCTCTAGATTGCAAAATGTGTACTAAAATTCCATCATATTTTACCTCTAGTAATTTTTCTGTCCTCCCTTTCAGCATCTCTGGAAAGATGATAGACAAGCTCCATCTTACACCAAGAAAAACTAACAGGACAGAGTGCAAAAGCAAGCATATATTTCTTAATTAACAGCATAAAATTGTCACCAGCAACTCGGTTTCTGGAAATTATTTCCCCAGAGTTACTAAAGTACTGTTCTTAAGAAACAAATGAAAATAACTGATTATGGTAGAACCCTGCTTAACTAAGTTTAGTCACTTAAAAAAGCTAGGTGTCTGGAGTCTAGCATCTAGCCTAAGCAATCAATAGAAAACTATAGATTTATCCCCACTAATTCATCCCCTTGCCTCCAGGAGAAATAATTGTCTCTAAGCTAGCTATACTAGACACCCAGCCTGCAGGCAGCTTAAATTTGCTGGGATAAATCCCAAACAAAGCTTTATCAACTTTTAAAAGTTGGGGACAGGAAAACTGACCCCATATCTAGAATCCAGCTCTCCTGAAAGTGTTTATTTGCACTAATATTGTGAGGGTAAAAAACAATATTCAGAATACTTATTAAAATAATATGATTAAGCTAGGGAAGTACCTCTAACAGTTTAAATGACTGATCATTGTTTATGTTCTGACTCTGCATTCTTGGCTCTGACCCACACATTATGTTCAAATGGCAAATAGTTTTGTTATAATATAGCAATGTGATGCAGTAGTCTGCCTGGGTCAACATTACGATATGCCCAACTCTGAACACTCAGAAAAACATCACTGAAAAGTCACTTGACATCAGACTAATAAAGGACTAACAACATCCTTATATACTTTATCAATAGTCCCTTTTGTACTCAACTGCTCAGTCTTACCAGTTCATTTGGTAGATTTATAATACTTGTACTTGAATCATCTCTCTATCAATGAATTGAAATAATTTTGCAGCTCCAGCAAGTTGGACAAGTAAGCCTCTTGTGGTGCACTATTTATAATGGCCTATACTCTGAAGTATAACATATCAGCACATTTTGAGAAGAGCACTCAAAACTGTGATGCTTTTGTTATATACTCTGCCATACATCTGAAAACCCTCTGTTTACACATGTGCAAAGGCACTGTGTGAAGGATGAGAAAATTTTTACTTATCTTCAGAAAAAATAGGTTTAGACTATAGTCAAACGATGAGCCATCCTAGATAAGTCACAGAATTCTCATTTACTTGACTACTTAATATTTAATACTTATTCTAGTGCTAATAGTAGTAGTCACAAATCCTAGTAATCCCTTGGGACCTATTAATGCAGGCTTTTCACCCACACAGTCTTTCTCTGTTGTTCATTTGATTGCCTACATGATCAGAGATGTACAACAGACAATGCAATACAAATGCATATACTAAGAGAGAGAAAACTAAAAGCAAGCATAACAGATGAAGAGAGCAAAGAAGTAGAACGGAAGAAGATGTGTTAAGACCAGAGAACAAAGGCAAAAGCCCATCTAAGTAGGCCACCCACACTGTTATTGTGGATAAGTGAATAACTTTAAGGAGCAGCATAAACGTTAGCATGTTTATGTTACAAACTGGTAAATGCTCCAGTTACTGCTTCCCAAAATAGCAAGAAAGTGGCACATCTCTCCTCATGAGATCTTAGTGTCACACTCTGAGCTATGAAGTAAACTAGGTTACACAGGTTTATTGGAAAGTCTGCTTATTGCCATTGGGAAAAGAGTATTTAATGGACTTGGCTAATAAAGAGGCTGTAATACTGAAACAGGTTACATGAATACACATAAAACATACCTCTCAGTGTATTTCCACCTTCAGTATAATTAAAAGGGTAAAAATTCTCAGAGCTTCCCCCATAATACTTCCAGGGATGATCAAACATAAATTATAAGCAATGAAACTTCAAACCAGAAGTCTTTCAGAGTTTTGTTTTAAATGTGTAATATTCAATGTACATTAAGAATAACTCCACCAGGCAACTTAACGTATTGCACTCTACTGTCTCAAGCAGAAATATTTTGAAATTTTGCTGCTGTATAACAGTTGCATACATCTGTATTTTGAGTGTTGAACAGCCACTGTGAAAATCAAGTATTTAAGAATACAACCTCTTTTATTCAGTGCTCATTTGATGAGCATCAATTGTTTGGATGTTCTGAGGAAAACTAAGACAAAACCAGACAACAGGTTTTTGTCTTCAATGTCCCTGGCTATACAGCTATAATTTCACCATTCTCAGTTTTACCAACTTTGAACAAAATACGGTTCTAGCTGGCTCTTTCAGCACTTGCTTCACATTATTGTGGTCAGATGGACTGATACTCTCCTTGACAGAGGGGGCCTACCCTTAAAGCCAGATGGTCATGTGAAGGCTAATTGGATCTCCAGAATCTGTTAAGCCTTCCTCTAATCAGTTGTAATTATTCTCTTCCTTTCCTAATGTAACACAGAACCCATCTTCTCCACTTCCATTGAAATAAAGATGAAAAATGTCATTCTTTAAAAGTCTTACAAGCTGCTTACATGAAATAGACAGAAATACAAGGTGAATCTTCAGAGAGAAAACTTGAGCCCAGCTACTATGCTTCTATTTAAGAGAGAAAAGAGTGAAATCTTTGCATCATCTTGATTTTTAGGTCCTTTGACTTCTATTACTTTCGTCTTCTGACCTTCAGTAATCTTTCTTGTCCATTATTTTATGAAAAGTTAAAGAACAAAATTTATCTGAAGTCAGTATATCCTAGGATATTTCCAGGGGAGACTCCTACCTTATTCAGATAGAGTAAATTCCCTGACACTAGTGTTCAGAATCAAATATTCAAGAAACAAATCATTCTTTTCTACCTTCTCCTTGCTACATTAATCTGATCAGACTAACAAATTGTAAAGAATGAAAATTGGTAGTTACGTCAGATTAATGTCACTGTTTGAAACTATTGCAAGCCAATCAAAGCTATTTAATATCTAAACCCATTTTATAACTATTAAGGTAATCAGTCTAGTAAGAGGTTGATCATCTTCAATCTCTTTCAGAATGAATGTCAGAATATTTCTGCTATTAAGTTGATTAAATCAAGTATCATCATCTTCCAAATAGGCTATGTTTACAGCAGAGATGGCTAGCTCTACACAATTCAAGCATAACCCTAAAAATCCAGAATATGGATTTATGATCACAAAGCTCATTTCTCTTATTCATTCTGCAGCACTGTTGCAATTCTGTTGACTTGAGCTGAACCTCTTTGATGTAACTGAGAGGAATCAAATGCTCTGTAGAAATTTGTTCCAAAAAATGGTCTTGAAATATTACAGAGCAACTAAAAGTGAGTTCTTCCAGCGGCTGTCAGATCTCTTCAGGAAGATGTTACTGACTATTATAGTACAGATGATTTGCCTGAACATGTTGATGAAAGATACTTCTGTATTCCTAAAACAGAACCTGAGCAGCCTTAGTTGCAACTCTAAGATGGAAATTAAGTTTCATTATAACTGCTCCCTGCTGATTTGTTAAATAATGCTAAACACCAGGGGAGACTAAGTATGTGGAACTAGTTTGCACTTGGGCTTTGTAGATACATGCATTGTCTGTTCTGGAGTAAAATACAAACACAACCTGTTCATACCGAAACTATTCACGAAACAAGAAACAATCAGCCTAATTTTACTGACTTTTAGGTAGCCATGTTGATATGTTGTGTTATACCTACCTGCCTCAAGAATGCACAGTTTGGGAGGGGCTGTTTTGAGGTTGGGGG
>JAVJGG010000054.1:23157004-23199064 GCA_035590195.1 Aviceda cuculoides | reverse complement strand
GAGGGTGGGGGGGGGATTCATCTCCTTTCCTATAGACTATAATAAAACGTTCATCATGGAGCCCAAGACTTTATGTCCCTACAGCTGTCAGCACAACAAAAGGCAAACTCAGATGTCTGCAGTCTCTAATTAAAAGAAGGAAAATGGTATTTTAAACATAATTCTGTTTTCCAGTCAAATGAAAACAAAGGTTAGTGTGAAGCAAGTGCACCTCCACAGAGGCACCAGGATGAAGCTTTAAGAAACAAGGATAGCCTCATCTAACTATTTTAAAACTCTTATTTTACCTATTACAGAGGCCCTGATCTATGGAAAAAGAAGATTTTTGGAAAGTGGAGTCCATCTTCCACAAAAATATTTTTTAATAAGCACCGTGCTACATATAAAGAGCTAAGACCTGAAAACAGTGAAAGCACCATAATTAAAATCACACAAGACCATTAAGCAGCAGCTCAAAACAAACAAACCTTGTACTATCATGACAAAATTCTAGTTGACAGACAAGAGGCACACTTGGAAGAAAACATAACCTCTTTTTCACTATGAGGGGAGAAGTAATATGAGATTTTTCCCTTCCCTCATTCAAAGAAGAATAAGCTGAGTCTTCCTTTTCCTTTTTTCTTTTGTTTCCAGACACAGCAAGGGGAAAAGAGTGAAACAGATCCTTGACACCTTTACAATTAGGGAAACACAAATATTAGCAAGCTACAAAAATAATCCCTCCCCCTGTATTTCACTTTCTGCATGAAGCAGAAAAGAAAAGAGGGTGGTGGCAGGAGATCACCTTCTTTCATCATTGCTCACACAGCTTTAACACACACCAAAACAGGCACTACCTAGATATCCTGGAGCAAAACTCTAGGTCATTCGCCTCTGTTTCCAGGAGTATGTGCCAACTCAGGCATAATGGGATAGAGAAACAAATAGTCTCACAGATGTTGTATAAATATTGTGGATAAAAGAATACACCATACTGGATCAAATACAACTATCTCATTCAATTTAGGAGGACAGTCTTTCTGTCTTAGAAAGATAGATAGATTCCCTGGAAATCCTGTGGGGGGAAAAAAAAAAAAAAAAAAAAAACCAAACACAAACCACCTTAGAACAGAATACAGTTAAAAAAATCCTAGCTGCCTAATCACTTCTGAGGCAGCAAGCAGGAAACTCACCCTGACACAACCTTGAAGCAATAACACAACTTGCAATATTTCTGAGTTTCTACCTATTTCCCACCCCCAACTGATATTGACAGTTCAGTAACAGAAATGTAACCCAAGGCTGCTGTGAGTTAGGGACAAGGAAAGATTATTGTCTACAACAGTGAGCATGTAAGGTACCGTTTTCCACACCTGTGAGGTATAGCCCTGCAAATGCAGGGGGGGACCACCAAATTCTCACTACTTCAGTAATTCTGCAAGCATGCTCTGTTACTATAAACAGCTGTATGATTACAGGTGATCTGTTATATTAATATAGCACAAGGGAAAAGCACATCACTTCATCAGCATTGCCTTTTCCCATAACACATACAAGGCAACTTCAGGCGACAGGTTCTTACTTAAGCAGGATCTGAAATACAGTATAAAATAGATTCTGACATGGAAATGTATTAAGTGGAGAAAATGCATGCTCTCCAAGTTATGGATGGATGCACAGACATACAGATGGGAAACTAATGAGTGTTTTTATTGTCCCCCTATCATTCGTCAACCAGTAACTGATAAAATCAATATCAGAAAGTTTACAAATTATGATGTTCCTTGGTGCTGTAAAGGTCTTCAAGGGCTTCTGAAGAAAACTCTTTGTTCCTTATCTGGTGTGTTTCTTTTCTGGCAATTTTCACTTAAGAGCTGTCCAAAAAGTTTATCATCTTCATTTATTAACCTGAGAAAATAGCCTTGTACTTAGAAGTAGAAATTCCCTTGGAAACCTGAAGGAAGTGATTAAGTATGCAAACAGCACAAGCCCAATGTAAACTTCAGAAAAGTCATCTGTATCATGTGACCCCATTCCCCAAGTGCAAAATTCATTCCTGCCAACGTCCTAAATAAGCTGCTGCATAGATACATCTATCACCTAGAGAGATGCTGCACAAAAAGCTGCCTTCATGACCAAAAGGGCCTCCTACAGGTATCTTCAGACTAAAGAAATGGTACGTATCCAATGAAAAGCAAAGCTTTCAAAGTACAATATATACATAAGAAACAAACCTGAGAAAAGTCAGAAAAAGCTAGAGGATTTATCTATTCATACTTCCTCTGTTTCTTTCTACCCACTTGATAAAATGTTCCAGATTGTGAAAAGCCCTTATGATGACCACTCTAAAAATAAGCATGAGTACTATTACAGGATCGCTAGAGCAGAAAGCAGCAATTCTTGAGATGGGTAAACTTAATTTGATTCGATACTAATTTTGTCTGGGCTGCTGCCAATATTGATAGCCCTGTCATTAGCTCAGCTCTTGTGGCACTAGCAATGGCATTTGCAGAGCATGGCCGGTCTGTTACAAAGCCCTGCCAGCTGTTTGTGCCTATTGCAGCTACCTAAGGCACATCTAGTAGTCACCCTCTCCTATTCTTTCATTGGACAGCATGTACAGATGTGAGAAGAGAGGTTTATACCCTCCATCATCATTAACATATAATTTATTCGCTTTTTACTTCAGAGTAAATTTGTCTGAGGGACATTCCTCAGTGATTTACCACAACGTTTCCCTCTTTCAACAGTCTTTCTTACAGAAAATTATCAGAAAAGAGATGTAGTTGACAACATTAGAGATGCTTATTCGGACACCAGAAGAAGCCTCTCTAATCTCTCAGACTCCTTCAGGTTCAGCTTTTGCTACTGTTAATTTAAAAGCTGAGAAAGAGTAGATGTTGTTTAAACTGAAGAAGCCAGGTGCATCAAAACCCTCCTCTGCCTGCAGAGAATATTTTGGCTGCTACTCAGAAGCTGCTATCATAATTTAATTCTTTTAGCTCCAGCTAGGCTTCAGCATTTTGAAAGAAAGCCTGGCACAGTGGGGAGAAACATGAAGTGCTAGAATCCCAAAACTCAGATCCCGATTACAGAAGGCAAATATGTCTCCAATAAAATAAAAAGGAGTTTTGCAGCGAATTACAATAAAGCAGGGTTTTTACAGCTCTAAAACTCTCGCCCTACTTGAAAATTTTTCCAACACCTAAGCCATCAGGATCCAATAGATCACAGAACAGAATTAACTTCTGGATATATACACTCCTTGAGGTTCTGAATTATAATTTCCCTTTCTTATTCTGAATTTTTTCTGGATCACATTTCTTATGATTTACACAAAAATAAATACACAACATGATGTTTGTGCATTACACACAAATGCTGTATCAAGCCTCTCTATCTACAAAATAAAATACAAACCCTCACTGTCCTACTTTGAAGCACAGAATTGCAAGTACCTAGAAAAAAAAAATGGAAGGGGATATTAAATGTCAGAGAGAGAGTATTTGTATTTTTGTTTAAAAAAATACTAATAGAATTAGACACCAATTTTATTTTTTCTTTCTTCCCTATTTCTCAGATACTATTTTTATTCTCTTAAACTCAGAAACAGAAACTAAGGATCTCAGGGGTTTTTTATGTTAGGAAGTCTGTGAGAAGTGGTTGTTTGTCGATGGGGTCAGATGTTTTATCTCATGAGCTATTTCATACAACAGCAGTTAATGGGAGCTCTAATTTGCAAAGCAAAGCTTGATAGGGAAATGCATAGGCAGAAGAAAAAAAGAAAAAGTCTTTTCTTTTTAATGCCTTCCTCTTCCTCTAATAAACAACCAGATTCAGCTGTTGTTTACAGGATAAAGGCTTTTTGGTCAACCTTTATTAATAGCATCTAAGGACAAGGTTCTCTTACAGACTTATGCAATACTCTTCTATACTTTTTTCCTTGTCATTTCCTCTGAAGTGCCTCACTAAGGCTGAGGCAAAACTTGGCCAGCTGGACTAGCAGAGCCTTTCATTTTCCCCTAAAAAGAATTCTGTGTATCCAATTTGGTTTTCACCACACATTACTGCTCAGTTTTGCTGTCCTGTCTTTCTGGTGGCATCACATCTCTTGAGATCCTCCCTGTGAGTGGGCCACTTCAGTTTCTGCTTACCTTGAAAGAAGTTTCAAGTCAAAATATTTTGAGTTTTTCTATTCAAACTGCCAGAATTTCTACTCTGTAAAAATCCAAAAGTTTCAGACTGTTGGTGTGGATTGGTATGAAAAACAAACAGTGGAAGATCAGATTTTTCCCCAAGTTTGACATTACAGATTTCATTCATCTGTCCTATATGGGATATATACTGCTGGCCATATACTAGCAGATTATTGCCTGCTTGGGGAAGACCTTTCCTCATGCTGCTAATATAACTGTGAAAAGGTCAGATGTTCTAGACAGGTAGGCTCAAACCCATGTCTCTACCACAGCATACTTGGCCATTTGCATCTCTCAATACAAACACAGGGAACCAAGGCCAATGAGATTTTTTAATAGGAAGGAAGGACTGAAAAAAAGTGGCCAGGCCATTACTTCCAGCTAATCTCATTCTGAAATAGGTAGAAATAATAAATTTTTAAAACCAAACAACAACACTACAGTATTTGTTAGAGCTAATAAAAAAAAGTCAGAAAATTGTTCCAATTCTAATCTATACAGTGATTATTTTTTTTAAATTTAATTCATGTCGCTGTGGAAATGCCAGAAAACTCTCTCCAGTCTAAAGTGAAGTTTAAGAGAAGGAAAGACGCCACAGACTAGCCATACAGATTCAGGGGATATTAAACTTGCCTCCAGACAACTCCTAATCCTTAACACACTAGCTATACTAGACTGTGTTTTTCCACAGAAAAGAAAAATGTATGTTTTAATCATAATGAAAAAATACCAAACACTAATATCTTCATGATACAGAATTTTATCCCTCTCACTAATGAAAGTATTTGCAACCTTTTCCTTTTATTCTTCTGTTGAGCACTATGGTCATACACACACACACAAAATGTATGCAACTTTCTTAAACTGTAAGCACTTTACACTAAAGTGCATTTCAAAGCCATTTTCAAGCATTTTATTTACTGTCTTGTCTACCCTTGGGGTTCTAAATGAAAGATGACTCAGCCTAGAGAAATAATAAGCAACAAGGGAAAAAGCAGAAGCCAATGTATGGTTTATATATATGTATATAGACACACAAGATGGCCCTCTGCTTTCAGGTGTTTAACATCTGCAGTCAACATCAGATATTTGCTACGTACTTAAAGCATCTGTGTTCCTTGGAACAGCTGGTCCCACTGTCAAACTGAGATTTGGGGCTGTGGGTGGCAGTAGGAGATTAGCACTGGGTCTTCTCACCTGCACAGAGGTGTCTGTGTACATAAAAAAGTCACTGACATTACCCCGTGGTACCTTTCATTCTGAAGATTTTTTTTTTTTTTTTTTAAAGTCATGTTCATACAAAGCATTTACATGATCCAGTTCACGCTACATATACAACTGGAATAGTCACGTGATCTTTTTGCACCATCTGAAGCAACTTGATTCAAGATCCTAAAACAGTGTTCTTTTGCCGTTATTTTTAATGCCTATTTTGGTGCAATTCAATTTGTTTGAAAGAAAAAAAGTATTTTAAAATGTCTTCAAAAGTGCAAGCATATCCAGTTGGACAGATATAAGCAAAGGTGAATAAGTCATTACAAGCCTTCATATTCACTCCTGCTGATGGCAAAATGTCAGCAAAAGGTTCCCTGCAACACTTCTGAAAATGAGTGTTATTCATGGGACTAATTCTTGAATGTGAGAGTGGAAAATTTGGAATCACATCCAGCCTAAGCAGAAGAAAATCACTGCCCTTTCTACATCTATATGGAAAATACCAAGCTTTCTTGCTATGCTTAAAACACTGAAAGGTGCTGGCATCATGCACACACATCTTTGAGAATTGAAATGTCATGTTCACTCTGGGAGAGAAAAGAATCCTCAGGTGCTCATTACTACTAAAAAGTGTTCCCACAGAACACAAACCCCAGGCTCTCTCTACATGATCAGCTTTTAAAGGTTAATTAACAATAGTGAGTGATAAAAATTTATAACCTACTGCTTATGATTTTTTAATGGTGTGATTTCCAATCTTTTATCTTTGGGCTTATGCTTGAAATCAAAGTCCCATCTGCTCACATCTCAGAAAACCCTGGGGGGAAAAAATATATTTAATATTCTAAACCTTTTGCCCCACACTGGAGATACAGAACTCATTCATTTTCCATTCCCATGCCCCCAACACACAAATTCTAAGCAATTTTGAAATAAACATATTTAAAAGCATTCCATCATGAGTGTGCTGCAACACTTTAGCAAAAAAAATCTGGAAAAAGTAATTCAAAGATCATCTATTACTAGCTTGTTTTTGTAACTCAAGGTAGATTTTCTGTAGAATTTTTGTTCTAAGACCCTTCTAACTCACCTTTCTGCCATAAAGTGAATATAAACTAAAGCATTACTTTTTTTTTTTTTTTTAGTAAGTGAGAACTCAGAACTTGAAGGCTTGCATTTGTGTTATTTTAAGGCAAGTATATTTTCTCAGTAGATCTTAAGTTGAAAATTCTTAGTGAAATTTTCTAGTGTCTTACAAACTCCACAGTGTGGTTCTCCTTTTATCTTGTATTCTTAAATGTGTGTATATATTTTCTCACAATGGACATTCTGTGGTAGCTAGGCAAACTTCAGAAAAGGTTTCCAATTAGCCAAGCTTAAGGAAGATGCGCAACCTTGATGGAAAATAATTGTATGTCTGCATCTCTGCAACATCCCTACTAAGCTCTGCTGAAGAGAAATTTGCTAAGGAAAGGAAGAAAACCATGAGAAGACAAGGAGCAACAATGAATACAGGAAGATCCACAGCATTGCTCAGTCTTCCCTATTATGTCTGTACTGTGACTTGGATGAGGTTGTAATGATATAAGACTGTCTGTGAAACATGGGGCAGGATAATTAGGTGTGAATGTTTTCCAGTTTTCAGAGCTCAAAACCACTTGCAGATAAACATGATTGTGAAGGCAGTGTTTATCAGTAGCTGATCACTCGTGGCTTTAAAAAAAGAGTCAAATTTCGTTTCCTTGTGCAATTTTGAAGAATTAAATGAATAATAGTTTTTAATGCAGTTGTAAGTAGCTGAATTAGAAGATGCTAAAAATGAAATAGAAATGTAAGGTTAAAACCCTCTCTATTTAGAAGATTAATGCTGGAGCTTAAAGACAAAATACATTGCTGATACAGAGAAATTCGAGACTATCTGGGATTTTAAGAATTCAGACTCTTTATTCAACCCAGGACAATGTTAAGTTCCCAACCGTTCCAGCACCTACTTTCTGCAGATTGACTGTCAGCTTGCCATACCCTCATTAGTCTTACAGAACCCCGGCCCTTTACTTTCCATATTTCATAATATTGCCAACAAAGAAGACAAATGCTGAGCTGCCCATCAAGCAATTATATACTGCACTGGACTTGCTTGCAGCCGAATTAGACACTAAGAGTCATACTATTCAGTAGAAATTACCAATATGCTGAAGAGATTGACACAAACAAATCATTTGGCCTAGTGATTCACTAAAACAAGATACAACATTACAATGTACAAGCAATTATGACATTAAATTCTTACTCTCGCATTTTTAACAAATCTTACCACTTGTTATTGTATCTGCATATCTCACTGTCACTACTTCCAAAACAAATTCAGGCAGTGGTTTGGGGGCACACAAGTTCACACATACGCAGTAAGACAGTTGACCATTAACTTGAAGCAGTACAACTAGAACTGTAAGCAAGGATCTGCCTTCTTGGTCTCAAGACCAATATCACAATGCTTTAATAAAAAATACTTGGACTTTTTTTTCTACATATATTTTAAAAAGTATGTTTAAAGACTAAAAAATCATCCACCTGTTCACTTTGTTCAATTCTAACTAGTGGCCAGTTGATTCCTCAATGCCAAATCAGGTAATACGGTAATATCATTATTTTGATAGTGATCTAGATGACAATAGTAACATGATCATTATCTTGTGGCTTAGTATAGGTATTTTCCTCTAGCTCTCATTCACGTTTGTTGAATTTGAAGTCCTTTGAACATGACGAAACAGATTACAATCCTTAATATGAACATATGCTTATGTTGGGAGAAAGAGATGGAGAAAATGACAGTATGAGAGAGATTATGAAAGAGGAAACCATTGTATCATAAATCACATGCAGAACGACAGATTTACTATACCAACATGAAAAGGTACATTAAGCTAGTCGGCTCAGCACTTGTTCCTCTAACTTTCAAAACCAAACCTCCGAAATAAGCTAATTAAGGTTTCCAAGACACCATACAATAGACGCATAACTTTGTCATACGAATAGACTGTTATGTAAATGATCCCATGTAATGAATTTTAACCTTAACAGTCTGAACTGCAGTTTCATTCTTTGGGAAACCTACTTTGAATCAATCTGGAAATAAAATCTGGGTTTAGAATATATATACAAGTATTGCACAAATCTGCACATACAGGTAAGACATTGCAAGTGTACACAACAGAAAAGCATCCAGAATTCTTTAGCCCAGAGAGAATGGGTCTATTCTTCTAGTTCATTGTATCTACTCATGGCTTGAAAATGTTCATCTGCATTATAACATCTGACTTGCATAAGGACCCAACAAGCATCATTTGCAAGCTAATTCTCAGCCTGAAAAAAAGGGGTTATGACAACAATGCGGTTATAATGCACTGGTAGTGTTTGAACATTCACCACAGGAGGGCAATCCTGATACAACAACAGGAAGGTGTGTACCTGCGTGGGTTCTCATGTCCATGCTCGCCCCACTTTCAACTGACTGGATATACTTTGCATATTAGAGCTGTATCCATATTATCAAGGTGCTGATCATGAAAAAGAGTGCTTTTTATCTGAGGATCACTGTTACAGCAGACTTCCCTTTGGCTTCCAGACTTGTTTCTAGACAGTTCAGGGCATGGACAGAATAAGCACTTCTGAAGCGTTAGTGCTGGTTCAGCAAGTATCAGTTTAAACTGTGCACATCATTACCCAAAGATGTTTAAAACCATCCATGTGGCCAAGTTAAAGTGGACATTTTCAAACATTCAGTGGCAGAACATTCTTGATATCAATCCAAAAACTAATTAGGATATTGCCATAGGGTTAACAATCAGAAAAAAAGGAATCCAGAACTCCGCATTCTTTTTTTAATTCTACTAGAATTGTGAGTACTGAAGTATTTTTTTTTATTCATGTTTCCAAAACACATACAAAAACATCTATATGAAAGACTGTATACTTCTTATACATTAAGAGTACTTCTTACTTTGGGTTATAAGTACCTCTCAGCCATTGCCCCATTTTTAATCTAGATGTTGTCATAATCAGTAGTGGCTTACTCCAAGAGTAGTGCCAGTAATTTCTTCAGCTCACAGTTAGTTTGCTTGATATCAGCAGCAGTGACTTTTGAAAGGTCTCAACTCATGGAGAAAATATCTCTCTTCATAAATGAAAGTGGAAGAATTTATTCCTCCACTGTATTCTGATGGGTTCATGGCCCTAATAGAATAATTACAACCCATTTACTTAAGCTGGTTCAACCAAATAAACCTCGCATTTATCTTGTCTCCAAAAGATACTTTAGAGTGAAATGGTTGATACATTTTTTTCAAGGACACTGGCATACCGTTTTGAACTCATGGATATCCATTAGATTTCCACTATGCAAAACAGTTAAATACTTCAGCTGAGACTTTCCTAGTCTCAAAATAACATGACTCCATACTACAAGCAATGATCTTCACTAAAGAGAGTTTGGAACTTATATTTAAACGAAATATGACCAAACATGAATATCCAATAAGCAAAAGATAGAACATTAGAAACTGTAGACCAAATCAGTTTGAGAGTGCTGACCTGAGCACCCCACCTTCTTGTGAAGATGTGTCAAAACACAAGCTTATTCCACCATGAAAGCACTTAGTCATGTCATAGAAATATTACAACAGTAAGAGAAAATATTTAAGGAAGTTCATATTTGTATTGGTTTTATATCGTACTGGAAACAGAAATCCCACTTGTGATTAATAGCAATATCCTGGTACTTGCTGATCTCACACCCGCTATAATCTGACATTGCCTGCCTTAAGCAGAGCTGCTAGTACTTGTTTTAATTTGACTACAGACAGTCCTGTTATTTAAGAATTAGAAGCTTACTGCTTTTACTTTACTCTAATATTGCTACTCAGCAGAATATTTTTTCATGTCTCATATCTACATGATTTTCCTTAAACGCTTGGAATTTAGATAAACACATTTTGAAATGATTGATTTTGTAAGTATGTATACACACACGTATATATCCATTAAGGCACATCATGCTTACACAGAAGCAGAGCAAGCATATGTAACAAAACTTTTGCTTTCAGGCACTTTTCTGGTGCAGAAACACCAGGCTCGATGCAAGTTGTCAGAAAACTGCAGGGAAAAGGATCCTGTTCATGGGTGCTGCATAGAAGTTCAATGGCCTCCAAATGTCACTTGGACTCTAGGACTGTCTACAGGGTAGAGGCATTTCACAGAGTGTTTCAAACTCTGGTGAGGGGTGCAGAGCAAGGAGTAGTGTGTATTTTTGTTAGATATGCATCCAGGTTCTTAATACAGGCATTGCATCCTCAGTATGCTCCTGTGTTAGGCTGACTGCAAACATCATAATAGATTCCTGGTACTCAAAGAAACTTTCATGGGGTTTTTTAGTTTGATCCTGAAAAAATTTTCAGTTTTGCTTTCCACACAGACTAAGCATTCTAATCTAGGTGGGTACTATTTCTAGGATTAAAATAACAACGAGTTAAAATGCAAAGACACCCCAACATTATTATTGCAGTAACTGAAATCTTTGTTACACAATGATGGGGGGGGCAGTGTTGAATCTCAGAGAATCCTTATTAGTTATTTTCAGATCAAGAGTAGTAGTTGTATTACTGATTTTCAAAGTATTAGTAACTTTAAACCCAGCAGTTGTGCAGCAATGCGTATCCTGTGTGGGGTCTATTCAAATTCTGATTATGTTTCCAAGCATCATAAACTGAAAATATTTTTCTTGAGTTACTGTAAAATAAAATCTAATATGACAGGAATTACTATTCATTTTGCAGATTCTATATTTTGGTATATACACCTCCCTTGATTATCTATATACTTATATACAAAGCTTAAGGTGTTCAGATATAAAAATCTAGCTCAAACAACAAATACCACCAAAAACTCTTTATCCGGAATGCAAGATGGCTGTATACAGTTAAAAAGTCCATCAAATTCAAATTTACCATTGCAAGGAATTTCCATTCATAGCAGAATATACTCTCCTCATGCTTTTTTCAGTTAAAAAATAACTCTTCCACCAGAAAGAAAGTCTAATGTTTGACCATAGTAAGTCAGCCAGTTGTTTTTATTTACTTAAAAATATGTAATTTACTGATCTGCCGATGCAAACAGATTAGTATCTGAAAAAGGACGGTAAAGTGGTTTAACTCTGGAAAGCATAAGGAGTTACACACAGAGTAGTGTGGCCTGACATTTGCTCTACCATTTCTGAATTTGTATCTACCTTTATTGTATGTTTTCTGTGGTTCTTACTACTATAGCTGTAGTCACACTAACGGTGCTGATAACCAGGTTTGTTCTAGTTTCACTTTCATTAGGAGGAAGACCACTTTTCCTTACAGACTCAAAGATCATCTCCTAGGATTTATGATGGTTATTGTCTAAGGTTTTTTCACATCTCTTTTTCCACTCTTCTCTCTCTTCAGAATGGCATTAAATCACCCAGAATGATTCTTCTGTATATTACAAAGTTTATGATGCAACAAGCACCTGCTGGAGTGAATGGTTCAATTCCATATACAGAAACATATGTATATATGATACTGAGAAAATTTCCACCGTATTCAGTTTGTGCACATGCTCAATTATAGCATTTTGATCCCTCTTGGATTTAACCTTTTTCTAATTCATACCTGTCTTTTCAAGTTTACATGTCAGAGCTCCAAATGAACACATGCCCTTTTTACACATTGTTATGGGTATGGATCCATCACTGAGCATAAACTGATTAGTCCTAGCACCTCAGCTAATGTAAAAATTCTGAGGAATACAATTTTACACAGAGACAACATTGACATTACAGGTTGTGCGAGCAACTCTTCAATACAGAAGAAAAGTACATTTCTTGTACAAAGCCCCATTAAAGAAATGGAAATAGGAAAGTTCCAAATATCTGAGTAGTTTGTAGAAGCGTGGGTGGGAAATTTCATCACAATTAAATGTTTCATTTAATTATAGAATTATGTATTAAGTCTCTTGAATCTTATGTTGTGGTTTTTTTCTAGAATACCATTGTTTTCTGTACATTCTTTCTTTCGCAGATGGGATAAAAGTTGAGAGTCACTAAAAATCCAAACACCATGTTCTGAACTTCATCTCAATAGCCAACACAATTCAATACCAAAAGGGAAATCTGCAACAGATGTCGTATGTAGCAAAGAGGGGAGATTGTTTTCTTCCCTCTTTATCACTCTCAGCATCTAATCAGCAACCTCCCAAAAGTTTAATCTCAAGAGGCAGAAGTGGTATGTTCATTTTAGGGACAATGATTTCTCAAACACAACGTTGTACTTTTCTGTCTGACAAGTAGACTGGGAGACATTGTAAATGGTGTTTTAGAGCAAACACATTGGGTTTTACTTCTCTTGCATGTGCATTAAAAGATCATCAGTTCTGTCTGAAGTTATGTTCAGCTACAACTTTTTCCCATATCCTTTCTTGACTCACTGGGAGTAGGTGGATAAGTCTTATGACCTTCTAACAGAAGATACCTTCATGTGTTTTTCCTGGAGAGGAAAATGTGCAAGAACACACATATGCTTCCTATGCGGAAGAACAGGTTTTTCATAGTGTGAGTATAATGAACACTAAAACAGACTTTCATTATCATGGACAGCAGTTTCTACTGTCGACTGCTGCTGATAAATACATCTCCTTTTTCAGGGAACAACAGTATATGCTTTAAAATCACACATTTATTTCCAAATTTGGGGAATCAGATTGAGAACAGTAAGAGAAATGGCTGTCAGCCACAACTTCTTATTTGGTGACTTACATTATTTAATCCTCCTGACAAGCAAATCATTATGATTTTTTTTCAGCTTCATAAATGACATCTCTACGGGTTTTCATCTTTTTTGGTTTTGTTTTTTCTGCCCTCTTTGAAGACAGACATCCTCTTAATTGCATATAGAATTTATAAATGCATTATGTTAAATCAATATCTGTCAAAGGGGTTCATTTGACTAAAAGCTCTTTATAATACATTTTTTCTTCATAATCACAGCTCTTAAGTCTACAGGGAGCAATAAAGCAAGTGTTAGCTTTAATATTGGTACAAGGAAGTAATATACATGTTTTATTAGAGATGTTTTCTTACAAGTGATATAAGCAGGACAGGTCCCTCATTTAAGAGGGTCAGAAGTTCATACTCTCTGAATGAAATGAAAGCCCACCTGAAGTTGACTCTGGCAAGGGATGTCAGAGGCAACAAGAAGGGCTTCTCTAAGTGTGTAAGTACACCAGGGGCCCTGGTGACACAGGACATGGGGAAGGCTGCGGTACTGAATGCCACCTTCTCCTCAGTCTCAGAAGGCATGACTGGCTTTCAGAAATCCCAGGCCCTAGAGACCACAGGCAGAGTCTGGAGCAAGGAACATTTACCCCTGGTGGAAGAGGATCAGATTAGAGAATGCTTATGCGAATTGGACATTCATAAATCCAATGAATGGCCCTGATGGGACACACCACAAGTGCTGAGGGAGCTGGCTGATGTCATTGCGAGACCACTCTCAATAATCCTTGAATGATCACAGCAATTGGGAGAGGTGTCTCAGGACTGGAGGAAAGCAAACATCACTCCCATCTTCAAGAAGGAGGACCTAAAGAATTTCAAGACATCCACCCTCACCTCAAAACCTGTGAAGGTGATGGAGCAACTAATCCCAGGAACCATCTCCAGGCACATGAAGGGCAAGAAGGTGATTAGAACTAGTCAGCATGGATTCACAAAGGGGAAGTCATGCTTGACCAACTTGATAACCATCTATGACGAAATGACTGGCTTGGTAGATGAGGCTTCTCTCCCCTATCCACTACCAGAGAGCACTGAACATTGTCTACCTTGACTTCAGTAAGGCTTTTGACAGTGTCTGCCATAAGGTCCTCATAGAGAAACTGATGCTGGATGAGCAGACAGTGGACTGGAAAATGGCTGAACAGCTGGTCCCAGAGGATGGTGATCAACTGCATGAAGTCTAGTGGGATGCCAGTAATTTGCAATGCATCTCAGGGGCCAATACTGGGTCCAATCCTGCTCAACATCTTCATTAACAACCTGGATGTGGGTAGAGTTACCCACAGAAAGTTTACTGATGGCACAAAACAGGGGGGAGTTGACAGTATACCAGAGGGTTGTGCTGCCATTCAGAGACTTCAACAGGCTGGAAAAATGGAGTGGCGGGAACCTCATGAAGTTCAAAAAAGGGAAGTGCCAAGTTCTACACCTAGGGAGGAATAGCTCCAGTCCCCCAGTACTCACTGAGGACTGACCAGCTGGAAAGCAGCTCAGCAGAAAAGGAGCTAGGGGTCCTGGTGGACAGAGTTCAACATGAGCCAGCAATGTGCCCTTGCTGCAAAAAAGCCTAACAGTACCATGGGCTGTGTTAGGAGGAGTGTTGCCACTACTCGTAAGCCCAAACCTGGAGTGCTGGGTCTAGTTCTGGGTTCCCCAGTGCAAGAGACACATGGACATACTGGAAGGATTCTTGCAAAGACCCATGAAAATGATGAAGAGACAGGAGCATGAGGAAAGTCTGAGAGGTGCGCTGTATAGCCTAGAGAAGGCTCAGCGGTCATCTTGTTTATGTACAGATATACCTGGAGAGAGGGTGCAAAGAGGACAGAGCCAGGCTATTTTCAGGGGTGCTCAGTAACAGAACAAGAGGCAATGGACACCAACTGAAACACAGAAGGCTCCAGATGAACATCAGGAAACACTTTTTCACTGTCAGGGTGACTAAGTACTGGCACAGGTTGCCAAGGGAGGTTGTGGAGTCTCCCTCCCTGGAGATACTCAAAAGCCATCTGGACATCACCTTGGACAACTGGATCTATGTAGCCGTGCTTGTGCAGGGGATTGGATCAGATGACCTCCAGAGGTCCCTTCCAACCTCAACCCTCTGTGATTAGAAATAGAATCAAGATGTAGTACCAAAAAAAGTTGTAGTTAGATATGATTCAGTTTCTTATATTTGAGTTAAGTCATACAGCAATAATTTTGAAAGTGCAGCAGTATTGTTTTCTGTCATCTTTATAGGAAGAGCACATTTATATTAACTAATTTTTTTTTTTTTTTAGACTTCAAACTTATGCTTACTAGGAAATTTAGACATCGGCAAATATCTGTCCAAGCACCTGCACGTAGCTGGAAAGCTTAATTAAATGTAAATTAGAACCACTCTTCAAAATTCAAAAGCGTGGAATCCTCAGTCCTTCCCATTCAGCTCTTCCCTAAGGACACAGATGAGTAGATTAATAATGTGATCAGTCATCTGAAAATCCAGACTTGGGCAAAACAGTGAACTGAATGAATTCTAACATCTTAAGCACAGTGTAGTGAAAGTAAAAGGAATGAGCAAAATCTCTAAGATATAAACATAGCACTGGCTGTTTGTACTGTCCATTGTGATGAGAGATCCCAGATGTTTCCATTTATGGCTAGCCAGATATTTTGTCAACAGCTGCACCATTTCCTTTGTCTGGCACGTTTCATTCATTCTCCCTGAGTTAGATACACAAGTAAAATTTAGACTGTGAATCTATAACTGTTTAAGAACTTCTTTACACTAGAGGAATTAAACTTACAGCAATTTTGAAGCAGACACGCAAGAGTTCATATTTGGCTTCCAGTAAAGATACAGTGGATGAGGTAGGTAGAGGGCCCACTTGTACAAGGTACCTCTACTACACAAATATTTTCTCTGAGCTGGAAAACAAGGATGAATTACCCTGAAGGAAGAGGAAAAATTGCAGATTTTAAAAATATTGATTTTCAATATTTCTGCAAACCTCCTAAGGGGATGTTTGTAAAATTGCAGACTTCATGCAGTTCGTCTACCTACAGTTAGCGTTAATGACAATAAATAACCTCTCCTCCTAATAATGACATCCTGGAAATGGCCATGGGCTCTTTAACAGCTCTACTTGCAGAACAATAAATACAGATTTGAACAGTACTTTTTCCAGTAGTCTGAGTTGATTAATACAATTATACACCAACCAAGAAAAGGGACCAGAAGGATCTGAATCTTCCCTTAGGTTTCATTTTCTCAACTGGCAAAACATAGATGAGGCAAAAGAGAACAACATACAAACAGCTTTGCTTATATCATACGTCCTATAGCAATAGCTGTTCAGGTCAGATGTGATATCCTCCAGCCTGAATCTCTAGAGAAAAAAAAAACCACAAAAAAACCCCCAAATGAAACAAACAAACAAAAAACAAACAAAAACCAACCCCCCCAAAAAACCCCACCAAAACAAAACAAACTCAAACCCAAAGAGTTTTTATAGAAGCCACAACAGTAAAGCCAAATAAAAACACTGATTTGCCCTACACCAGTCTTATTCACATGGAACTATTCTTCCTGGGTTGAACCAAAGCAATAGGTTAGTCCTCTCAAGCCTAGAAGAACTGGATTAAGAGGGATTTTGCACCTCAGCTAACAGCCTCCTAAAGGAAAACAAGGACACAGTTGTCCAAGACCTGCCAGTGAGAACTGCCATGCCAGCAAGGCTGAAATAACTGCTGCCAATAGCCTACTTTCCAAACCAAGAGACAGAGAAAGCAGAGAGACACAGAACACAGCATGCATGTAAAAGAAGAGTAACCAGGTTGAAAATGAGCCAGCAAAGTGCCCTTGTGGCAGGGAAGGCTAACAGTATCCTGGGCTGCATTAGGGAGTGTTGCCAGCAGGTCTAGGAGGTGATCCTTCCTCTCTGCTCAGCACTGGTGAGGCCACCCCAGCAGTGCTCTGTCCAGTTCTGGGCTCTCCAGTATAAAAGAGACTTGGACATAACTGGAGAGAACGCAGCAAAGGGCCACTAAGATGATGAATTGCCTGGAGCATCTCTCGTAGGAGGAAAGGCTGAGAGAGCTGGGACTGTTTAGCCTAGAGAAGGCCTGGGGGGAATCTCATCAATATGTACAAATATCTGAAGGGAGGGTGCAAAGAGGACAGAGCCAGGCTCTTTTCAGGGGTGCCCACTGACAGGGCAAGAGGCAACAGGCACAAACTGAAACACAGGAGGTTCCTTCTGAACATCAGGAAACGCTTTTTCACTGTGAGGGTGACTGAGCACTGGCAGAGGTTGTGGAGTCTCCCATCCTCGGAGGTATTCAAGAGCTGTCTGGACACCATCCTGGGCAACTGGCTTTAGATGGCTCTGCTTGAGCAGGGGCATTGGACAAGATGACGTCCAGAGGACCTTCTAACCTCAACCATTCCATGACTGTGTTTCTGTAACACTCTCGCGGTGTAAGTGTAAGAAAGACTAACACGTTTTGCATCAAACCCACTGATTTTGGACAGATTCACAGCAGGAAACAGTGGAAGGCCCATCCAGCCAACAGACTTATCAGAGCTGGGAAAGGGAGGACTGCCACACATCTCCAGCCACAGGGTGTTACACCAAGCAGTACCATCCAAATTGAAATGAAGACAGTATGGCCTGTTCCCAAAGGAATCCACTCAAAAAGGACAAGATAAAAGTAATCCAACATACAGTTTACACAGTAAGACCCAGAGGGACTAATGACCCAGTACATTGAGATTAGAAGGTTAAATTCAATACTCACTTCTCATTCAGATACCTGAAGTAGGCAACCAGATACTGGCATTTGAAAGAATGAAGCATGCCTAATAGCTGCAGTTTAACTGCTGTATGTTCTAGGAAATAACAGTCTTATTTTTAGGAGAAAAACATCATTCCAAAATGATTTGGTTTAAACTTTGCCTTCAGAGTATATACAGCACATTTTGCCCCCCTTTTGGGGGTGGGAGGGCATTTGTAAAGTGTGTAGATCACATCCTTGAAAAATAACTGCAGAACTGACTAGAATGTCCAACGTAACTGTTGTCATTTACACAAATAGTATTTTTCCTCAAGCGTTTAAAAAAAAAAAAAAAAAAACCTCCCTAATTATACATGTACCTAAGAAGCTAGTCCATCTTCAAGAAGCACTTTGAATTTCTTGGCTTGATCACAAAGCTTTCCTTCTCTTTCTATTTGTCTAATTACTCAAGTGGTCACAATTGCAATTGAAAGCCTTACGTAGAGATTTAGGTTATTTTTAAAATGAAACAGAAAAATTAAAAAATCCATTATTGAAATAGACTTTGACAACTATAATGGAATTGAAATGGAAATTATTGCAGTAATGTGGAATTTTTAAACTTCTCTAATATAGTCTACTGATACCTTCTACCAATTTAGCATCCTGATTTTACCTCCTGAGATTGTGAGGTCCTTAGAAACTCCCATTGCTCTCTTCCACCTGCACCCAGAGTACTAATGATAATTTCACAGCATTTATTAATGCCCCATTTCCTAAAGACCTGAAGGCAGAAATAACTTCTTAAGGATGTAGGGCCTTTCACATTTAGATTGCTTCTTAACTGGTTTTAATTAAAATCATCATCTTCTAACAGTCTGATGGACCAAGTGCATTTCTTCAGGTACACTCATCACCAAACCTATCCTCACATTAATTGATTCTAATTGGAGACCTCTGCAAGGAGATCATAGAAATGTGATCATCATCTTCCCAGATCGATTCACATTGGAAAATCAATACTGTTACATACGCTGTGCCTGCTCAGGATGCAAGTCCAAGTCCTTTAGGACTGTCAGTCTGAATGCATAGCAGGACAGCAGGAAGCCCTGTGCTTTCTGTGCAAGTGGTCAACATTTCAAATCATACTCGGTTCACTTGCAAAGGAAAGGAACATTTATTTCCTTAACACTTTTCACGGACACTAAATGCATCGTACATGCTATGAAAGCATACTTCTGAAAACATAAGCACAATAGTTTCCAGGAAGACACTATGCCTGGAGAACATGGCACTCTGGGCTCTGCACACAATACCCAGAAAGAGAAATTAAACAAGCAAGGAAATGCTAGCAATTTTACTTGCTCCTAGAATCACATCTGATACCACCTTGGGAGACAGAGCTTTTGTTTGATATCCACCTGTTTGACCCGTCAGAATAAAAACACAGCAGTTGTAGCGGATATGAGTCAAAGAGAAAATATCACCGAGAGTGACATCTTTGTCAGGAAGGACAACCTTCCCGCTGAGAGAGTTATGCTAATTACTTGGAAATCCAGAGCTGTTGAATATCAACCTCAAGCTGTTTAAAAGCAAAATCTGATATTTTAAGAAAAAAAATTTAAGATACTTTCTACTAGTAAATCTGGCTTCAAAGCAAAAACATCACTGGCTCTGCCTGAATTCACTTTAACTCCAGCCAGACTTTTACACTCACCTGCAGTACAGCTGATGCCTCACAAGAAGAAACATTCTGCTAAAAATTAACAAGCTCACCTGACTTGAAATTTATTGTATATTTATCTGAAAAATATCTTTTTACCTTCAAGGAGATGCAAAAAATAGCTTAATCTAGAAAACAGTTTTGTGCACTTGAGAAACCAAAGTAAACTTAATACTGTTGAAACCAGCACTAAAACAAGGTCCTGTGCCTACAGTTTAGAAAGAGAATTACAATGTGAATGAGTAATGGTCTGTCACAAGTCTTGTTCCCTTGACTAAAGAGCAGTGGATATTTACATACTCAAAATAAGGGAATTGTATACTGTCTTTATTTCAGCTGTAATACTGGACCTTCAGCCCTGGTCTCAAGTCAAAACCAAGCAGGCAGTTTTGAACTCGCACTCCATCGCAACACTCAGTTTTCTCCAGGGAAGAACTCTAGCTGCCTGTCATAGGCAACACGTAGCTTAAACTGTGAATGCAAATACAGGGGGAAATAATTGGGGGATGGTGTAAGGTGGGAGTGAACATCCAAAACACAACTTAACTCTCAAGCGGAAGCCTATTTGCAACCAGTATGGGCTGATTGCATATTTTGGTAACATCTAAACAAAAGCAGCACATCCCAAATTCTCCAATTCATAAAAAGGAGATAAGACATAACTGCAGATTAGAAAGCTGATCATGCATTGTGCTTCTGCGTATAGACTGTTGAGACAGGGAAAACCAGGGACCTGAGGTTCTGTAAAGAAAAGCTGATGCTAAATGGAAGGGTTCCCAAAGAAAGTCTGTCTAGAAGACAAGAGGAGAGCTAGGAGAGGCAAAGAAAATGACCCATGCTGGGGAAAAACTTGGATATGAAGGATACATGGAGACAAATGCCAGGGGTGCCCAGGAACATTGGTCAGTAATGCCAGAGACTGCAACTGCATAACTGAGCAGCCACGCAGCAGGGACCACAACAACTTTCTGCCCAACCTCCCTGGACCAGCAGCAATCTCTTTGCCAGGAAGGGAAGGCGAGACCTAGGGAACGTAGTACTGTGTGCAAGCAAGTGAGCTCATGTGAGAGCTAGTCAAGCAGGGTAAAACTCTCAACTCGTCTGCTCTTAGATAAACCCCAGTATCTAGATCCACTGTAAGTTTACTCTGCCTAACCCATGATAAACCATCTTCCAGCCCAGCTCCAAATCTTACTTGTTTTACCCCTCAACCCCAACCCTTGACTGAGCAATAATCCCAGGTCCCCACTACTCACAGCCAAAGGAAAATTCCAGCACCAGCCCTCAGTTAACTTAGGAAACTGCTTTCCAGCTCCCCTACAACTGCTGCTCCAGGTTTTTGTTTCTCACAATTAGTCTGAAGAAGGAAAACCAACCCTGTCTAACCCAAGAAGTTCCTCAGGGATGGATTCTTTCTGCAGCCATCAGCTTGCTTCAGCAGTCCCTTTCCAATCTCAGCTGCATTCATTGCTGCAATCTCAACTGGGCTTACTCTCAACCTTAACCAAAGGCTTAGGCATGGACAAGCCACTCCACAGTATCCAAGAACTGGGTCAGTAGCAGCTCTGACTTTTTAAGCTGGTGGTGTTTTCAGCACAAAATTTTGCGTGCACAGACAAGAAATTTAAGCAAACATTACTGTACAAAAAAAAGAACAATATAGATTATTCATTATTAAGATAATACTTACAGGATAAGACTATTTCATTGTTATACATTGACAAACAGAAAATTGCCCATTACATTGCAAAGAGCTCTGTAATTTTGTTCCATGCACTTCTTTTCACGTCCAAACCAAGCTGTTATATACCTGTCTCTGTGAGCTTGGAGATAGCTGGCAAAATCCTCACTACTGTAATGGCATATCAGCTCATGAGAACTCTAACACAATTAATAGTAACTACATTCATATACATGCATATGTATGTACATATATGGAGCTTTGTTTCAGGTTTTACCAAGTTTTTACATGTTATCACTTATTACGTATAGCCCCTATTATGTAGGTTCTTGTTACAAGTTATTTCCATAGCATTGTGTCAATATTAAGAAAAAAGAGCTTTAGCAAAGTTTCAAAAGCTTCATTGATAGTGGATTAGCTCCCTCACCAAAATAAGAGCCACCCCAGTGATTTGTTTTCAGACTCATACAAAAGGTGTTGTATGTATCTGTATCTGTTTTTTACATGTATATATACACATATATAAAAGTAAGCCTTACATTATACTAGAAAGGAACTGAGTACTTTTAAGAACAATACATTTTTATAGATGAGAAATTAGCATGGCTATGAGACTAAAAATTCTCAAGATGATTGCAGCTGGTAATAAGGGTGGAAGAAACTACTGAGATCTAATCCCTATTGATTTAATTTGCTGTTTCTTCTTTTCATTTCCTATCATTCCTTTGTCTGAGAGCCACTTTTCTTTCCTGCCTAATGTAAAAGCAAAATGCTCTGGTCACCTCATAAGCCTCACAGCTTTCATCATAAATTAATCTTTCAGGGGGGGAGAAACCTTACCATTAGTTTTTATCCTTTTTTATAAACTGGCCTAAGATATTTTTTCTTCTTCACACCTGTTTTAAAGCATTGTACAGATACTTCTATTTACAGTTGTTTTTGCAGTGATGTAGGGTTATACATAGGTAACATCTTTTCTAATTCCACTCCCAGTAAATTACAGGTGTTCCGCAATAAAAGGGTAAAAAAATGTTTGGAGAAGTCAAAATTCAGGCGTCAGTAGTACCATTCTTTTCATGTTGCCACAAAAGAAGATACTTCTGTAGTAGGGACCAAATTCCTGATGTGACATTCTCAGATTAATTGAGCATTGTAAATTGATTGGTTTTGTAAAAATAAGCTACAAGAGTTTCTATGGCCACGAGTCTGAAATGCAATTTGCAGCAACACAGGAAATAAAATCAATATGTGCTAAACAAGAAGTGAAGCTATTATGAATTTTATTTTAATACTTTTTTGCATCCAAAAATTTAAGTAATAAGATTTAAACTGTAAATATTAATAAGCTTAAAGAAGTTCTGTTACTGAAATGCACACTGTCTGTCAGGATAGCTGGTACTTTTCCATATAGAATATTTCCTCCTTTATAACATTGTTTTTATGCAGATCAAATGTATGTAATGAATGATTAATATACCTGCATTGCTAAACTTAAGACATCTACACATCAGGCCACAAAATGATAAAATGATCCAGGCATTTGTTTGCTTTTTAGAATATACTCTCCCATTTTTGTATGGCCTCTTTTTTCATCAGCTATCTTTTCCCCTTTTAGTAGAGCCTCTCCAGCAGGGATCAGGATTTAGATCATGTATCACAGGATAATTAATATGTATTCAGAATAATGAGCATAAATTTGCCACCTAAGGTTATTTTCCATCTTATTTTCCAGTAATTCCTCATTCCAGTTGTAGACAAAGCAAACTTCATAGAGGAGTTAGGAAGAAATGTAACCATACTTTAAGAGCATCCGTTAGTGCATTTAAACACAAAGCTTTTCTAAAACAGAGTTCAAAGAGATGGAATAGGCTATCATTTCAGCAAGAAATAACTAATATTTTTAGTGAAAAAGTTTTACATTATGAAAACCTTCTCTCTTTCAATAATTCAAATGAAAATGCATGATGAGGTGAGAGCTTGGAAAATATTAAGGCTTAAAGGTATAATCCCAGGAAGACTTGGCTATAATTTCAAGTCACTTTTACCAGTTTGCACAACCAGTCTTTTCTATCTATTTCAAAAAGCATTTTAGCAATAAAATGCAATGAATTAGAAATTTTCCATCAAGTACTATATTTAGTTTTATTACTTGCTAAAACTTAAAATAAGTTGCAGTACAAAGAGCAACATACTCAAGAAATCTTTCCTCACCACCTCTGAAAACTGATTTAATCTGCTGGCAAAGAACTGCATGTTTCACTTATTTCATTCAACAGTGAAAAACAATTTTCAGTACTTTGCACTGCTTTCTGTGTCTCCATAGATGAGTTATTTCATGGAAAAAAAGGACTAGGAAAAATAACTAAGTATAAATAAAGCACTATTCCATTCATTCTCTTGGTTATAGCCTGTAGCTGTAAGTAAAGGCCTTTCTTGCAAAAGCACAATGAAGCAGATGTGCTAAAGGTTATTGCAGACTAAAGGCTAAAATTTTTTACTGTTTTAAATGAACATCATTTCACTGAAGGCAGAGCCATGCCAGTTTCCAGCACTTGAAAATACAATCAATATTTCAGATTTGAAATTACTCTGTTAAGTTCTGTGCTTATAAGATAGGGAATCTGCAAGGCAAATAGCTTTTGCTAGTTCCTGAATAACAAAAGGCAGCCACCGTAAAACTTTGTAGAGCGTAATTCTTAGTTGAAATATCAATTTACAAACTTCCTTCTCACAGCATTATTTATATCAAAGATGGCCTGCTAAAAATTAGAATGACTTTTGGGTTTACTCATACTATATTAATGCCTACGGTCCTGGCTACTACATCAGGTTATTATTTCCAACTAATGAGTCGCTGGTTAGTAACAAAGAACTTCACTCCAGCTACTGGAGTGACTGCATTGGTGGAGAAGGGAAGAGCAACTGATATCATACGTTCTCTACCTTGACTTCTCTAAAGCCTTTGACACTGTCCCACACAACATCCTTATCTCTAAATTGCAGATATATGGGTTTGATGGATGGACTGTTTGATGGATAAGGAACTGGCTGGATGGTCACATCCAAAGAGTTGCAGTCATCAGCTCTACATCCAAATGGGATCAGTAACAAGCAGTGTCCCTCAGGGGTCTGTACTAGGACCAATACTATTTACCATCTTCACCAGTGACATTGTGTGATTGAGTGCATCCTCAGCCAGTTTGTGGATGACACCAAGCTAAGCAATGCAGTTAATAGGCTTGAGAGAAGGGATGCCACCAAGGGACCTTGACAGGCTTGAGAAGTGGGCCAGTGTGAACCTAATGAAGTTCAACAAGACCAAGTGCAAGGTCCTGCACCTAGGTTAGGGCAATCACCAGTATCAGTACAGACTAGGTGATGAAAGGATTGAGAGCAGCTCTGTAGAGAAGAGCTTGGGGATACTGGTAGATGAAAAGTTGGACATGAGCCAACAACATCTACTCAGAGCCCAGAAAACCAATCGTATCTAGGGCTGCATCAAAAGAAGTGTGGCCAGCAGGTCAAAGGCGGTGATTCTGCCCCTCTACTCTAATGAGACGCCACCTGAAGTACTGTATTCAGCTCTGGGATCCCCAGTACAAGAAAGACATGGACCTGTTGGAATGAATCCAGAGACACAAAAATGGTCAGAGGGCTGGAACACCTCTCCTATGAAGAATGGCTGAGAGCTGGAGCTGTTCAACCTGGAGGAAAAAAGGCTCTGACAAGACCTTCTTTCAGCCCTTCAGTAATTAAAGGGGGCTTGTAAGAAAGGTGGAGCAAGACTTTTTAACTGTGGCAATAGGACAAAGGGTAATGGTTTTAAACTAAAAGAGGGTAGATTTAGGTTAGATATAATGAAGACATTTTTTACAATAGGGTGGTGAGACACTGGAACAGGTTGCCCAGAGAAGTTGTAGATTCCCCATCCCTGGAAGATAATTGAGATCAGGTTGGATGGGGCTTTGAGCAACCTGATCTAGTGAAAGGTGCCCCCTAATCAAACCATCCTATGATTCTATGACTACTTCTTTTAACTGAATAATCTAAACACTCTATACTACTTAACTATGCCTCCTCTTTAGTAACTTAATCATCAAGGCCTTTGTACAATTCTCACTGCTTCTTTCTACAACTCTTCACATTCCCTTCTGCATTAAATATGCCTCTCTATGTGCACATATTTTTTTTAATATATATATAAAAATGTATATATATATAAACATCCCCATGTGGTCTGCAAACAAACTTTAATTCTATTCATCAGCATTGACATTTATGTTTATTTTTATTCACAACATTTCCCTTCTTATAGGTCACTGCATGGCACCACAGCCCACTTAGCACCTCCAGCAGTGTCTCACAACAGCTGTTCTGCTATGCCTGAGAGAGCTGGTGCTCCAGACAGGAAAAACTCCTGCCTTTCCGAGTTTTTCCTTCATTCCAGAATATAATTTTTAAGAAATGTACATAAATTCCCCAGATTCTACTGGGGACAAAAGTTAAAACTAGGGCCACTTACATAGGTGTCACCCTGCAAATGGCATTTCAGTCTTTATTCCATGATTATAACATTTGGACTGTGGCTAAAGAAGGGACAAAACATATATATGTATACACAGTGTTCTGGCATGAATCAGTAACCATCTAACAGTGTTAAGTAGAACGGATTTACAGCTTCTGGCTTTAAACCACATTTTTTAGTACCAGGGCTATATAGGGTCAAGTCTCAAAGAGAAGAAAGTAAAGTACGCAGGATCTGTAAGAAAAAGTCATGGCTCCTGTTTCTAGCTGTCCTTCAGCATCCAGATGTTGTTTCCCACAATTGGCTTAATACTCTTCTCAGATTTCTCATCGCCTTTTCATAACACAATGACAGTGGATTATTAAAAGAATAGGAAACATATACCTAACTTCACAAACTTTTGCTTTTCACACAAGCACTTAAACACAAACGAAAAACACTAGCCCTCTATAATCCACAGTGGTGATTATATAAATAATCTATTGATTATAGTAAGCAGTAATCATGCAAAAACCAAATTCAAATCAGGCGTAAGAGGAAGGACTTTCATCAAGCACATAGAAGGAGGATAATTTCCCTCCTGTCTGATGCTAGATATTTACAATAGGTACTTCAAATCTCCATGAAGATTTATCTGTTTCTATTGTTTGCAGAAAAAAACCTCTTTTAACTGTCTTCTAAGCAGTGCACCAAAACCACAGGAACAAGCACAAAAACAAAGTACCAAAAAAATTAAGATGCACAAGAAATATTGCAACTAATTAGTTTATTCTGATCACAGCCCGGACAAACTTCAGGAGCTGTTTTGTGTGTTGATCACCTCAGAGCTAATACAAGTTCTGCCCAGAAACACAAACTACGCTATTACAAAATATTAATTCAGACTGTATAACTGACAAATTCAGGTCAGTGATTTAAAGCCATCCCACCTTGTGAGGGGACAGAAGTTGTTTTGATTTACCATCTGTTGAGTGGCTCTTCCGAAGCACGCCAGTTTTCTCTATTGAATTCAAAGCTGATGCGTCTGTACCACAGCACTCTCTCAGATGCCATTTGACAAAGCATCTTGTTGCCAGACTCAGGCAGAACAGATACTTCAGATTTCTCTTTTCTGTCAGCAACTTACAAATAAGGTAGGGTATATATGAGTGAAGTATGTGTACAAAGCTGTTACTGAGGTTGTCTAATTTTCATTGGTTTCAGAGGACTATAAAGCACAAGGCACAGATTCATTACAGTTAACCATGCAGTGTCCAAGAAGTCAACAGCCATGGGGATTATTATGGCCATCATTCATACATTTGCGCAGTAGCAGGCCTTTCCTGGCCCCCATCTGATTTCAAGTGTCCCTGTGGTACAGGGTTATCAGGGTAGCACCAAATCTTTGCACTGCCTTTCAAACTTTTTGTCAATCTGTAAGTTCACTTAAAAACCCCATACATAGAAAAGTCCAAATGAAACTGTCTAATAGATTTAATGGTTTCTTAACACTATTTTTAAATGTTTCTTTAATAGGCTATTGCTGTACATAATCTTATAACAGACACCTATTAAGGGTTGCTGAAAGCCTTGTTTTCCCAGAAAGTGGAGATAGATATGTTTTCCAAGTTTATTTGCCTGCCTTCAGTCCCTTTCCATTTAAACCATATTTAAAACTGCATCAGCTTTATGTCCAGAAACAGAATAAGATAAACATAAAGGGTTTTGTATTCAAATTAAATGGCAGAAATGCCCGAGTCAAGAAAACAGTTTGAAAGGTAGGCTGTTCTTAACTCTGAAGATTTTTAAAAGCAAAAGAGAAAGGGAAAAGAGTATGTAAGACCTGAACTGTGAAACACAGATAATTAGGTATAACGAAAAGGAAACAATAACAGTTATCTGAATTAAGAATTGCTTCGGCTGCAGTGTGTTCCGGTTCTTCCATCTTCACCTATGATTTTTCTTCCAAGAAACCTTCCATTTTTATTGATATTGAAGCTAGATCTTCTGGGCAAGTCAGAGCCAGATTTGCTTTAAGCAAGTACTGCGTAACCACTGATATCATACAGGGCTGTGTTAAATAGCACTTTTATATCATCCTCTGTTCAGGGCTTTAGAGACTGAGGCAAATCACTCGGCTGATATTTCTGATACAAAGCCCTCCCCTGACAGATAGCAGAAAGGGAAGGTCCAGGTATCAATGGTACTCATTTTCTTGCCACTAGCTTAAGCTGATCCCCTTAGGAAGAAGAATCCACGGTTAAATACCAGCAAATCTGAAGTAGGGCCACTGACAGCCCATACATATCCCCATGTGCCTGGTCACAAGCACCACAAGAAGCCAAGACAGTGCAGTTCTGGTGCAGATGCCATAGGAAGAACTAAACCTCTAAAGAGGACCTCTGTGCAACTCCAGTAGATCAAAGCTGTCTATATACCTCTCCATGGAAAGAAAGGATTAACCTTGCAAAAAATAAGTTGGGGGAGAACTTTCCACTCCCATAGAGAAATATAAGCATATGAGGCCTGAAGTTACCTACAGATTTTATAATACACCAAAGTACATTTTTCAGGTCTTCAGTGTTTCAACAGCTACAGGAGTTTAGCTTTGAATTATTGTAATTAAACTGCATTTAAAGGACAGCATCTATCTTAATACAACACAAGATAGATTCAATCTTTCCTGTATGTTGGAATGAGGGATTCACAATACCACATATAACATAAGGAAAGGAAAGAACAGCCTGAACTGAGATATTAAAAGAGGTAGGTGACAATGGCTGCTGGGCAGCAAAACATTTGAGATTCAGCTTTTGCTTTATCTCTGTCCTAAGAACTTGCAAGTCTGCTGTTCCTCATCTATTGTGTTCTCATTTGACAGGCTCCCATCTGCTTGACTCCTCAGATTTTTGATGCTGTCACACCTTTTAGTTCATCTGCTCTCTCCTTTGTCAGCTAGCACATAAGTGACAGCGAGCTAAAGCTTAACACGGACAAAATAGACCTCTTGTTCCTCTCACATCAGCCCATTCTGCATTTTTTCACTCCTTTCCGCAAACCCTCCATTTTCCCCATTATTTACTCTTGCAGCACAACAAAACCTTAAGCTTCCACTCATCTCTCATTCACTAAACTTTCAACAGCATAATGGATATCAAACACTTTTCTTTGTCCAATGGCTTTTAGCACTCATCCATACTCTAAACACTACAACTTCATCTCAGTACTCCGAACATTGCTTTCTGGTAACTCTAATAAACACCCGTTCAACCGCTCTCTTTGTTTAAATCACATCCTTCCTTCAAACCTCTACAGTACTTTCCTCCACATTACTGTATTGGATGAGGGCTGGTCTTAAAGGCTTACCATCCTACATTATTTCTTGGACCTTGCATTCTGTCACAACAACTTAGTCAGAAATGCCTATTTGTCTCCTTCTCCTGCTACTTTTTCACACTTCCTCCGTGCTGCCCTCTCTGCAAAGAAAAAGCCTTTTCACTCCAATATGCCATCCCCCTCCCACACACACGCATTCTCATTCAAATTCCTCCCAAGACCTATTTTTGGTGAATCTTAAATAAAAGTCACATTTCTTCAATCCCAATATTTAGCTGAGAGGGGCTGAAGATCTAAGGGGAAAAATTAGCTACAAATATGCTCCTATTTCCACTCTGCTAGAGTTTCTCCTTGTAGTCAGCTTCTCATAAAATCACTGCTCCATCCTCATGTCCTCTGCGAATGATGCAGTTCTCACCTCTTCTGTGCGGTCATTACTTTGCCAATCTATAAATCTCTCTAGAAGACATACTGCTTCTGTCATGCTGCTTATTCTGTCTCAAAACTGTTAAATTGTTATAGAGCTCATTGCCACGATTGGTACTGAAATTCTCAAAACCAGAGACAATTCCCCATTTCTGTTGGGATCAAGGAAATCCCAATGAGCATTTCAAGTCAATCATGTCTACATTTTTCCCTCCATTTTTGCACTGTATAATTTTAATTATTTTTTTAAGAACCAAGTATCTACTACATAATCAATAAGAAATAATACAAAAGACAAATCGAATTAGATTCCTAGGTACAGAGGTAGATACTTTTTAAAAATCAGCCCCATGAACATTCCAGAAAAATTAAGAGAAACAAGCAAATGTTCTTTCAATAAAACTGGACAATCAGTTTAGATTAAGTAACTATGTTTAATTTTATATAGGAATAAAATACTTTAGTAAACAATGAGCTGATCAATAAAAAGATCACCACTGGACTACAATGTATAGACTATTATGTTTTTTCAGTCTTCCAATGTGAAAGCTGCTTATGTCTACTAAGAGCAAAGTGAAAGAAGTCCTTTCACATTTGCATTGTAAATGCACACAGCCTGCTCCCACAACCAACACCAAGAGAAAACCTGATATAGCAATTCAGAACAGATTTCCTTGCTGCAGGAAGTTCAGTGCCTGCTGTCACTACAGTGCTTCAGAGAAGCAAGTCTGAAGTGTTACTCAAGTGACAACTTTGAACCAATTTTAATTGTGTATTACAACTAAAATCCAGTAAAGTCCACTGTTTCTGGAAGATATCTCTATGACTTCTCTATGAATTTCTTAATTAAAACTAATTAGAAACTACTTTCCTGTTTAACCTCAGCAAGAACAATTAGAGTGAATTACCTCAGCCCCACAAGCTCTCTAGAGAGGTACAGAAGGGGCTGCTCCATGAGCACACACTACTCCTCCATCCAGGATTGACAGCCCATTGGAATTTAATACAGACCAAAGAAATACAGACCAAAGAAAGGATTTCACAAGTTTTTTAATCACATGCTGACTTCAGGAAAGTTATTTTGTCTATATTTCTCTAAAAATAAGTGCTCTTAGTTCAGTACTCCTAGCTTTTAGCTCAGAAGAGCTGCTGAGACCTTAAAGGAATTGTTCTCATGTATCACAAAAATTTTGCAGTGAAAACAAGTGTAACAGGCCTGAAAATCAACAGCATTGCACATCACCTTTCCTTACAAAAATAGCTTCTGAATGTTTTCCTTCACTTTTAAAACTGTCATTTAAACAGGGTCTCACAACACACCTAAAAAATTTGTTTATGCTCAGAAGTCATAGGTATCCCATAGCAGCTATTAAGTTTGTACTGATTCTGCTTACACGTAGTATCAAGGAAAGCATTTCAGTTTTCTGCAGCCATTGGACCACTTTTAAGAGGTCTTCCTGAAGAACACATGGCTTCAATACACACATGTAACTGCATTTTCACAGGAAAACTCAGAAGTAACTGAGCTATTCTAAGCCAAAACTGATACAAGATGGGATTTGCTTCAGTTCATAACTACACAGTCCATTTAGGTACATGCAAGCATTTGAGCAAGACTTGCCATTTCTCATGGAGATATGCAAAGCACATTTTTCCAGGTTGGTTTTTTACCATCAGAATGAAAGTGACTGCCACATGTAAGCTGCCCACCTCATAACCCCCCTCAGTAGTGTGGTGAAGCTACAAGATGTTTGCAAAAAAGAAATGCCAGGAAAAGTGTCAGAATTATTCATTTACCTATTGACCCTCTTCCTGACCAGGTCTGAGACACCTCTGAAAATCATGGGAAACAGCCATAATCCTAATGAGATCTTCTAGTAGAATAAATTATCTGCAGAGGGAGACAGTACAGCTCCATGACTAGGATCACCATACTCATATAAATAAGAGAGCAGGAACCTCAACAACTCATTCAAAAAATTGCACCTTCCTGCTCACACCAATTTACATTGAACAGGCATTTACTATGCTTTTTTTTAATTAAACAAGTGCAAGCAGCTGGTTGCTATTTATTTTAAAGACTCAGCATGGAGTTTTCCATGAGGTGACTGGCTCTTAATAGGACCTGAAAGCAGCAGGCAGTGGAGTCAAAATGACCTGATCTTCTTCCTCCTCCCAGCATGCAGTGATGTTAAATGAAAAAACATTGTAATTTGGAACCTACAACACTAGAACAAAAAATCTGTTACTGTGATCGAAGGCAAACAACATAAACCCAAAGAAGAGAGGCTCTACAACTCCTCGGGTACCTTGACTTCAGTGCTGTTGGGGAAGAGACCAAGGAAGGTAGAGCTACAGCCCCTTTTCCACCATTATTCTTTGGAACTTATGGTTATACACAGGGTGGCAGGTTTGGACAGAGAAAGCAGCATTAACTAAGTAGAACGCTGATTACCAGTGTCTTTGGAGGGGTCTAGGATTTGTGACCTTTTACCACAGGCTAAGAAATTACTGTACGCTGCCTGAACTGTATGAGATGATTTGATTGCCCTTGGCTCTGGTGTGGGGAGCTAAGAGGACACCCATGAACTGTTAGTGGACACCTCTCTAGCCAAGGTAATTTGAGCTTGAGGTGAGTTCATTAATAAAGATGGACCAGGCTTCCACAGGAGCTGACACTTGAAATATTCAAATTTATTAATAAAATTAATCATATTTTGTTTATTCTTCTCTACGATGCTTTAGGCCATTAGCTATGCACACACTGGAGGACAGCGCTCAGCAACAGTGATGTGCCATGGTAACATTGCTGATGTTACAGATTGCACATTCGTACAAAGGCATTGCGTAACATTGCTCTTGGCAACAGAGACAGCAAAATCTGCATCACATGCCTACAGTCACATCCTGTAACTGTTGGAATATGAGAAAAAGCAAAAAACAAGAAGTTGTCAGACAACTACTGCCACAGCTCACATAACACAAACAAATGCTGCCTCATGTCACAGCAGATCTCTTGTATCAGAAGATTGTCCCTACAGTGTAAACTCGAATGGCTTTGATCTGTTAGGGCAATGTATTGGGCTCAAATTCAAAAGGAAAAAGTGTCTTCACTTCAGCTTCATTATGTGTAAATGAGTTATAACCAGGAATTCATAAACCTTTTTATTGGCCTTTTACCATTACAGCAAGAGCACCTAGCATCAACATTACCAATACAGCTTCTCTATTACCTCGTACATCACTTTGAAAAGGTTTGCAGAGTACTAATGATACAGTTTTTCCTACTGGGGAACTTCTGTTCTCAGCTCCAATTTCACAGCTATCCCCATGCTAGCAATTCACTTTATGTTGCATGAGTTTCATAAAGAGTGCATGCAAGACCTGCTCACTAGCTTATGTAAACCTATGTATCCTAAGGAGAGAAATTAGGAGCTGCAGAAGTGTACACATGGCAGAACGTGCACCGACTTCATCAGGAACAGTAAACGTCTCTAACCTCCTAGCATGTTTTGGTAGCTAGATTGCACTGATCTCCTGAACTAACATATTTCTATACATGTCTTTATGAAGTTTGCAACCTCAGGGAATGCATCTGTCTTTCTCCCTGTCTCCCCCCATGTTCTGTATTTAGTACTCGGTCTCTTTACTCTTTTCCACAGTATTTTTCACTTTCAACAATATTAGCATATTCCAATTAAATTTAAAAAGTCCTTATATTCACAATCCTGTCATCTCACTACAGAAATTGGAAAAAGCAATACAGTTACCAATATACTGACTATAGCATATGTCAGCCTGACATTTATGTCAGATGCTTCACCATATCCTTATTAATTGCCATTTATTCATGGTCATAGCTATGAATGTTCCAAGAATTCAATTTTTATACTCTACTGTTCCACTCCTGTGACCTACTTTTCCTTTTTCCTTTTCAACTGGTGGTAGCTCCATTGGAAAATTCTGGGTTCAGAAGAAACTATTGTTCTTTCTTTCATTTGCAGTACTTCCGCTCCCATTCCTCACCTTATTCTTATGCTCTGTCTACAAGGTATATATTTAGTGGTTTTTCAGACACAAAAGGCTTTTGTTTTCAGAATGCAAAACAGCCTTTACAGAATCCTCATATTATGTCTCGGCTCATGTTTCATACCAAGGTCAGCAGGAAATCTCAAGTATATGGGGACAAGGGTGGGGAGAACCCAGGCACGTGCTGACACACAGTAAGGTCCAAGGGCTCCTAGACCAAGAGGTTTCATAGTTTTGCATTGCAAGTTCCAGTGCTGATGCTAGCAGCATACTTGTTCAAAAAGTTTTACCTAGAATAGGTTCATGCATTTGGGATGCTTATTTACTATATTTTAAATATGACATTGTTTAAAGAGGCAGTCTCTCATAGCAAAAACTTTATTTCACTGTCCAAAACCAGAGAAACGCATGCAAGGCAAAAACTGGTGATCCAGATAACTCTTAAGGATGTCTCGGCTCTCAGCAACATTTTTGTTTACAGTTTACAGAGTAATTGTGAAAAAAGTCTCAACTTAGTGAGCAGCTAGAGGAATCTGTCAGAAAAGTCAATGTATAGAACATTTTACAACAAAACAAACCGTGGTGTTCTTTATATTAAATAACGAATAAATTTCAATACATGAGACTAAACCCAAGAAATATGAAAGAAAAAGCATCTCCTTGTAAACACAATAAATCTCAAAGTGAGTTTGTACATTACTGAACATAACCTGATCAAACTATTTAACATGTAATAAATATAGGAGTGATCGTAACATGAATCAAGAATTCAAGGAAAGAAAAAAAGAACAGAAAGATTACAGGAGCTGAAGTCACAGAAGTCCTGAGGGCTCTAAGTTATGATAAAATCTGGTTTGACGTACAGTATCTGTTCCATGAGATGAGGTTATTCAAAGTGCAAACTGGAAGATTATTAGAATAGAGTTCACAGTATTAAAATACATTACACGTTCATTACACTTATGGTTTCGTAGTAGTTCAGGTATCCTGTACTTCCTTCTTTATATCTCTTACAGAGTCTCAGAAGCAACAGAACCCTGTATTTACAAAGAAAGCTAAAAGCCTATGTTTCCCCTTTTCAAACATTACAGTCAATTTTCCAAGTGTTTAGAGCTGATAATAGGCAAAATCCCTACTTTGAGCTCCACACCACTACAACATCACAGTCCTACAGCATATAGCAGATGAACCTCACTGCTGGTGAAAAACAGTTAAGTACATTCTCAAATTAAGTTTGCTGGGGCCCTTACCAGACATTAAGAAATACTTGTACATTCTTCCATACATAAGACTTAGAGACTGTCCTATCTTCTGTAAACATAAATGTTTATTTAGTTGTGCCCAGGCTAAGTTAGTGGATACCAAGCATTTTAATTTATTTCCTGCCCCCCACCCCCCACAGATAAACATAGCAGTAGAACCAACACATACCTTTAGTTGCAAAATCAGTTTGGTCATGCTCAAGTATGGCTATTCCAAAACTTAAGATGCCGTTTGCCTTAGCTCTATCTTGTGTTAAATATTCATGTTCTGCTTTGTATGGTTTTTTCCCCTCTTCTGCTGCTTTATATAAGTTGATTATTTATTAAGATGCAATTAGATTACAATTACCTAATGGAAAGGTATACAGAAGATGGATCCAGACTTTTCTGCAAAGTGCACAGCAACAGGCAAGTTACAACAAGGGAAATTCTGTTTAGGTATAGAAACTTCAACATAGCAGTGGTCAAGTATTGGGACAGGTTGCTGAGAGATGCTCTGGAAACTCTATTCTTAGAAATACTCAGAATTCTGCTGAACAAACTCTATATTGTCCAGGTGAGTCTTGAGCATCTCCAGCCTCCTGTTTGGATGAGGTTCAACGCGACCTCCACAGCTTCTTTCCAAGCTAAATTATTCTATGTTTCTGTAACTGACAGGTGAATCAAAGGACCATTTTGGCCCGTAAAGAAATCAAATTACTGCAATGAAAGTAACAAACAGGCTACCGTTTGTCAGATTCTTCTTAAGTTGGACACTCCTGAAAATGTACAGCACCTTTTCCATAATCCTTCAAAGAACAGCACATGTGAAATGTTATCACACTCTGAAATCAGACTATAGGGCTTGCTTTCTTTACAAGTTAGCTTTCCTTAAATATATCAACATCAATAAGAATATAATGAAAGATTAAAGTACTCTACAGCTTTCAAATAACAGAAGTTAAAGTGCCTTGCAGGTGGCATTGGTTATTTTAACTCATGTTTGCTCTCCACAAGATAGATGCTGGTAATTCCTCAGCAGTTTGCAATGATGGTCCCCTTTAAAGATACAAGATCCTAAGTACATAACACCTACACACTCATTTCGTGACACCAAATAGTGAGGCTGTTTATAGAATAAAGCATTTTGAAAATCAGGAAAAAAAAAAAAAATCAGTTACACTAGAATTTTCTCTGTAGTTGAGCAAAGCTGCTTAAGTATGATCCCCAGAAGAGGTGGGATTGGAAACAGGTCCTTGAGCACACAGCTGGGAGCAGCGGGTGAGCACCTGCACTCCAGAAATCCAACAGCTGGTACTCTATGCACCCCCACCTGCAGCTGCACATCAGACAACAGTTGAGGGAAATGCAGATGCTGAAAATACCATCTTATTGACTCTGTCTCAGACTTCTTACAGTACTTTTCCTGCAATCTTACAATAGCTTGGTTCACTCGAGCTGAACAAAGAACAAAAACTGCTCAGCCCAAAACTTTCTGCAGTATAACAAAGATTGAGTCACAATTGGCAAGACAGAACTTGTCAAGGCATTGCCAGTAGATTCCAAGTTATCTAATGATTTTAATGAGATGTTGCTGTTGTAGTTTAAAATACTAATCACTTCTCACACTGAAGAGAATAGCCCACATATGCCCAGAAAAGCAGCATAAGCCAATCATAACAAAAAGAAATAGCAAACTTAAATTTGGAATTTCAGGGTGATTCATTGACCTGCCTTTTTCAAAGGAACCTTTGAGCAGCTGCCATAATTAAATTGTGTTAAAACAAGCAAATATTTTAAGGATGCTCACTTTGCTCTCTTACACAATGAATCAAGCCGTCTGTGCTATACTGGTCCTTAATAGCTATTCTATTCACATAGAAGGTACTAAAAATCTTGCCAGTTTAGTCCTCTGAGCAGGTGCCTCCCTAAAGTACACATCTAAGATGTTCTCCAGAGAGAGATAGACAAAAGTGGAAAAAACAAGCAACCATGTTTAGGATAACTAGGATTTCAGCTTCTGGTTTTGTTTTCCCTTTCCTCTTCTAGGATAATACAAAAGTTGAAGGAGGAGGATTGTGTGGATGTTTGGAATCACAATGTTCTCCAAAGCCTGGGAAGATACTCCTGACAGTAAGCAGAGAACTGCATCCTCAAAGAACCCTAAATTCTTAAGAATTTGTTCTTTCAGAGCACACATTTCAGTCATGTCTTCTAGATACATAGATTTGATTACTTGATTACAATGCACAAAAATTGCCTCTATTTAGTGGCAGCAATGGAAATGCACAATCTTATCTTTAGCTGTTTTCAGATCGGCATGAGTGTCTTAATTAGCATTGGAGCATCCAAACTCGGCACCCTGGGGCTTTTCTGTGCCTCTCAGAAACATATTTATTGCTTTTTCCTCAAGCCTGTGATTGTATATTTTACTAGAACAGGAACACAATTATAAGGCCATGAGGGGTTCCAAAGCATGAAGAGATTTAATCCATGTTTTCTAGTCTCTGAAAGCAAAAAAAGAGGAAGAACATTTTATCATTACTTTCTGGCTCATGCTGAGAATGAAAATTCAACTGGCAGAGCACAACACAAAAGTATGATTGTTATTAGCAACAGGTAACTCCAAGAAGTTACCTGGGTTTGCTTCAGTTAATCTAAAACTCAGGAATAATAGGTTTGTTGGATTTTGGGTTTCTTTCTTTTAAACAAAGAGTTTCACCACTTTCCAATATCAGATGATAAATCCCTTAAAAATTAACACATTAAAAAAAGGTTAAAGAAACATTTTCTCAGAGTTCTGTGAGGAATTATTTTGGAAGTTGAATGAATTTAAGAGACTAAGAGAAAAACAAACAAACAACAACAAAAAAAAACCCCACACAACCCACTGTTACTGAATTACTCCACACACACATTTTTACTTCCAAGTCCCTTCTAGACTTTTTGCCTGAACTGCAACAATACCTGCGCATAGCCAATTTTGAGTGAGTTTCTTCCATATTGACATAGGAATGGAGCTTGAGAGCACACCAGTTCCCCCTACTTGCTTTTGCTGCACAATATTGCTAAGGCAGCCAGTTGTCTGTAAGTTAAAGCCAGACCAAAAGGTCAATGTGCAGACAATACAAGCTTGATGTAAAAGGTTAACAGTGAACTCAAGCTGAGAGCAGAAGGCAAACGCAGCATTCAAATCTGTTCACCTCACATCGCAGTCTTCAGCTTCTTTTTCTGGGCACGATGGTCCTGCTTTCCTGCACAGCTGGCCGAGCAGAGCCACAGCCCAACAACAGATCACACTTCTCTTCCAGATTTGTATCTCTTCCGTCCCCTCTGGGAGGGCTGGCAACTGCATCCAGTCACTAAAACTTCCTAAAGGAAAGTGACACCCAGTAGCTAAACAAACTTCCTAAAGCAGTGTTTCTTAGAACAAACAAAAAAAAAAAAAAAAAAAAATCACTACAGAGGTGGTGGATTACAATTTTTTTAAGGCAAAGAACAGTTACATACACAGCTACTTCTCCTCAAGTCTAATGCTCAAATAGCAACTTCTTTAGACCCACTTCAGATCCTCTTGTCAGTCTTTCCTCCTGGACCACTACAGGTTCCTTTTTCTTCTAAGGGGTATTTTTCTTTTTCTCCTAAGGACTTTTGGGGGTTTGGTTTGGTTTTGGTTTTAGGGTGGGGTGTTTTTGGAACAGTTCCATAGTCTGTCAGAAAAACACGGAGCATACCACTTGAAGAGTAAGTGGGAGAACGAAAGTGTGACAGCCATTGCCTCCTGTCATCCCCAGTAAGCTTCAGAAAGTAGCATAAGGCAGAAGACCTCCCTGTCCTCCTGCTGCTTCCTGGTTCCCACTTGCTCATAGCCCTTCCACAGAGCTATCTGTACTCTGAGTTTTGTCACTTATGCTTTGTAGATCCAAGCACACAATATTTTGACAATATTCATCCACTCTTAAGGCCACCAGAAGGCAAGAGGTCCCTTGCAAAACACTCTTTACTCCATGCAACTGAAGTCTTGTGATTCCAATACACAGAAACAGATAGGTGACCAAAATCATTACAGTAATGGTGGTAATCAGCAACAATTACACAAACATACATTTCTTCCCTTTCTTTTTAATATCATTAATTGCAAATCAGCACAAAGCCAAAAAAAATATTTTACTAACTTCTGGAACATTAACAGAAAACATTTAGATGGATTAAATGTTCAAATATAAAATGATTTTACTCTAAGTGACTCAGACATGCACTTCAGGAAGCTTTGGTAATACATTAACTCATTTCTTTTTGAAGTCAATGTTTTTTGCTTATGAAATAATAATTATGTAAGTATAATCCTGATGATACAGAAAGTAATTTGAGGGGGGGTATTTTGAGCATATCCAAATTTGAGTACATTCAAATTTTTAGACCATAAAAAGGAACCACTAATTTCACTCTATATTCAGGCTTGGATTTCGAAACTGTTCCCTCACTTTCTACTAATTCCACATGGTAAAGTTCTCAGGCAACCTGCATCTAATGACAGTCTGTCTGGTATCAACCATTTATTTTTTTAAATCATCAAATCATCTAAGCAAGCAAGCCTAAAAACATATCCTAAGGGGGAAGAGTATGTCTTTTTACAGAGGAAAGTGTTACAAATAAACATGGATCTATTTTTCACAGATATTTAAGTTAAAGACATGGGCAAGAATCAAATGCTCTAAATCAATGTAGCAACTTCATTAGGTCATAATTGTCTATCAAGTAAGCACATGAAGCAATGAATTCATGCTACCCAGTGCTACTCCTTTGCTATTATGCTAAAGACTGCACTTGAATACATACCTAACAAATAAATCAGACTTGAGCCTTTGACTTAAAACGCATACAAAATTATTTGGATGCAGCTATCTGTGTATGGCTTTTCAGTGAAGTTTTCAGGGTACAGTGATCTTACACTAAACACATTGTTGTTTACCCACCCAAAATATTTGCTTGCGTTTTGAGAAGCAGTAGTCTCCTGACTAACAAATATTAAGCTTTCAAGACACATAGATTTGGATCGTAAAGTCAGAAGAAATCTGTACAGCCACCCACAGTATATTACACTCCTCCAGCTTTGTGTTGGACAAAGCCTGTCCCAGTAGTCTCAGACTCACATGGGTTCAATCACAACTGCCAGACTCCAGACAGGAACGTTCAGGATGTTAAAAGTGTGTCAAAGAGTTCTGTGAGTCTTGGACTTTGATAAAGTCAAGCCTTCAATGAACGCACTCAAGAGGTTTTGCTACTAAAACAGAGCTTAACTAACTTTGCTCTTTGGTTACCCACAAAACCGGATAAATCAAAATATCCATGCTCACATGAGGCATGAAAGACTTTACAGAGTCTACTTCATTACTAAGAACAACAGAAATTGGTTTTAGAGTTGCCATTTTCCTACACAAGACTTCTCTTAAACCTGAAGTCAAATCAAGTTTGAAGAGTAATATTGAATTGTTTATAATTGTAAAAGCATGTTGTTTGTGAATTTCTAAAGCTATGAAGAAGCATACTGTGAAGAGTAGATGTGCATTTCACCTTAACACTAGATTATCCAAAGTTCATTTTCGGTCTTAACACTGCATTAAGAAGGAGTTTTGGATGAATATAGAACATCTATACTAATATAATCTAGCTCAGGTAAAGCCAGCAAAGCTTTAGTTATAGGAATCCATTTACATGTTAAAAGTTAAATCTTATTACAAGAATTTATTTGCAGCCATCAGAAATGCCTATTTTTTTTATTCTTATATTGCTCCCAAGACCATTTCCAGAACACTACTAACAATAACATAATATCTTGAAGGTAATAAACTTATTTTTAATCAAACAAATCCTAGTGAAATTGTAAAAAAGTATTTTAAATGCATATACATCTGGGCGTGGCAGAGAGAAGTGACCTTTGTAAACCCCATTTGCACATAAAACTGATCCATTTGCTGTATTTAGTGCAAGTACAAGCAAAGGTTTACTAATTTACTATTACATCTCATAATATCAAATAATTTATCATTTGCACAAAATAAAGCCAAGTGAGGATTTGCTCATCAATAGAAAGAACTTCCCTGGCCCAAACACTCACATCACCTTTCTCAAAAAGAACAGAACAGCACTCTGCTATGAAAAAGCACAAAAGGGCCTTTATTCACAGTAGGAAAAAATATACACATTTGCCATGTTTTCTCTTATTTAAAGAGGTGACACCAAAGCTGCTCTTAAAGTTGGTGATCTCCTGGGTGTGCTGATTTTGGCTGGGATGGAGTTAATTTTCTCCATAGTAGCTAGTATGGGGCTATGTTTTGGATTTGTGCTGAAAACAGTGTTGCTAACACAGGGATGTTTTCATTACTGCTGAGCAGTGCTCACACAGAGCCAAGGCCTTTTCTGCTCCTCACACCACCCCACCAATGAGTAGGCTGAGGGTGCACAAGAAGTTGGGAGGGGACAACACCCCAACTGACCAAAGGGATATTCCATACCAAATGACATCACGCTCAGCATATAAAGCTGGTGTGGTGGTATGCTCCCTCCACCCCAACCAGACCTGTATTTCCCATAATCCTGATCAAGCAATAACCATTAGTGGTGATCATAATGAATGCATCTGGTCGTGATGGCTGCATCTGGCTCAAAGTGGATTCAGGGGAGACAGACAACAACACAATAGCCAAGGGCTAATTTGAACGATGCATCCACCTAATCACAGTGCTGGTCAATGTCTAACTCCAGCCAAATTTGGAAGAAACTATCTGTAGTTGGTATGTAAATATAAGTCAATGATCTTACTCCATAAATAGTGGACAGCCCAGGGCCCATTTTGCTCTCCTGCACAGCTTCAGGCTGCACGTCAGGATCTCCCCTTGAGTAGGGATGCCTCTTAAGGTTACTCCTCAGGGTCAAGAGAATCCTTATCGCATCAGGTACTCAGCAAGTGAATTGGGAATAAGCGCACTGAAACTTGAAGTCTTAGCTAAGCGATATCAAGGTTTGACTGTGGACATAATCACAGAATCATAGAATCATTTAGGTTGGAAAGGACCTACAAGATCATCAAGTCCAACCATCATCCATGCCCACTAGA
>JAVJGG010000054.1:23114668-23156904 GCA_035590195.1 Aviceda cuculoides | reverse complement strand
CCCCACTGCCCTCCGGCACCAGTGACAGACTCAGGCCCTCCCCGCAGCCAGAGACCTGGACAGCTGCACGTTTACACGGGAGCTCTGTCTGTGTCATCACATTTTTCCTAACAATGGTTTTCCCCCGAGCGGCAACCGTACCTGGGTCTCCCTCTGGGCCGATGCTCCCACTTGAGTAGCCTTCTCTAGCTCAGCAGAGGGAGAGGAGGGCTGCGCCAACTGCCGCGCCATGCCCTTTCTGACGCGCCACGCCCTTGTCGCCAGCGCTCCTCAGGGCCGTTTAAATCTCCCATGGTTGCCCCTGGCAACGCCCCCGCCATTGGCTCTGGACAGGTCCCCCCGCTCTTCCCCGTGGCTCCTGGGCCTCGGGAACCCCCCAGTCCGCCTCCATCTACCGCTTAGCCGCCCACTCACCGTCGCCTCTGCTGGCCTTGCCGCTGACTGAATCCTTTAGACATAAACCGTTGACCAAGTCCGAGATTAAGTCTGGATCCAGCCACCCCTAAACTCCTCCCTGGGAAGGAGTTTAGAACGCAAAGGGGTCCTTTCTGAACCTCGTGACTCAACAGGAGGGTCTCCCTGACAGTTCCATCTGACCCTGTCCTCTATGCAGTAAATATCAAGCAAGCCTTGCCATTGAATGTTGTTAAACCACTGTCACATTTACTATCAAACTTTGTTAAATTGCTTTTATAATCAATAAACATATTGCTACTTCTCTCTTAGGAGCGCAGTGCGTCACTCCATCCATGACAGCTGGGGGAAGAAAGAAGGAAGGGGGGGGACATTCAGATTTACAGTGTTTTGTCTTCCCAAGTAACCGCTAGGCATGATAGAGCCCCACTTTCCTGGAGATGGCTGAACACCTGCCTGCCGAAGGGAAGTAGCGAATTAATTCCTTATCTTGCTTTTCTTGCATGCATGGCTTTTGCTTTACCTTTAAACTGTCTTTATCTCAACCCACAAGTTTTCTCACTTTTACTCTTCTGATTATCTGCCCTATCCCACCAAGGGGGGAGTGAACAAGCAGCTGTGGGCTGCATGGTGCTTAGTTGCCAGCTGGGGTTAAACCATGACAGTCCTTTTTGGCACCTAGCAACACTGGGCTAAGCTGGACTCATACTTAAGCACTCTTTTGTTGGATCAGATTTGCGTTGAAAGGTCTGGCAAAATTGCTAGAAAAACATGTAGCTTTATGGTTGACAAGGAAAAGAACTATATTTTAAATATTATTCAGAAGAAAGAAGAGTTTAGGGCTTATCTGCAGAACAAGAAACCAAAATTAGCACAGCATTCCTCTGAATAATATCTTCTGCATCTCAACAGGGCTATTTATGCCAAATATTATGCTTCTGTAACTCTTTGGTAATCTAAGCACTGTTATTCAAAGCTCTACAGGGGCAGTGCATCATGTCATGTAGACATAGCCTAATTGTTAGCATCTGGAAAAAAGATAATACATTACAGGTATTTGCAAAAACACAGTACAGCAGCTTCATCCACTGCATTTCTCCTGTTAAGCCAACAAGTGTTTTGCACTGGGTTTAGGCCGGAACCTGCTTCTTTTCAAGAAAGTTGCACAGAGTAAGCATGGCTATAGTCTCTGTTCTTAGCAATAGCCACAGCAATTAGCAGTTTTTATTATTATGCATGACATAGCAAATATGAAGTTGTGGGATAACAATTAATGATTTTTTCGTAGCCATAAAATAGTAGAAACACTGTAAGGTCCTCAGAGATGAGCCATTCCAAAGGCAAACAGTGGCCAAATTCCAGGAGCTTTAAGATACCATATATAGCATTCCATAAGTAGCAAGAGAACAAGGAGTACATTAAAATATAATATTTGGTGTTCTAAAAGTAGAATCAAATCTACAATGTTTATGATACTGTCAACAAACATTGTATTTAAGATGCCATTGTGACTGACAGTCATGCTACATTACATTTCCTTACAGGCTCCTTTGGCCAAGCTTGTGTGACAACTCAACTAACATCTCTGTCACCTTCTGTAAGTTAGCTCAAAAGCATTAAACTGAGATTGATAGTACAGGATCCAAAAATTAAGAAATTTAGCAATGTTTACATGGTATGAGCCCCCTGTGACAGGGAAAAGCTCACTTCATCTTTTATTACTGTAACTCCAAAGGATAGCAAATTTAACACGTATCTTCTGAAACCATAATATTTGCTAAATAGAAAACATATTTTCTATCTGGGGTAAGAGGCTGTTCCATAACTGTATATTCACACTTGGTGTGAGTATCTGAAACAAGCAGTTGGAAGCATCCTTCAGTTCTAGCGTACATCTCTACAAGCCTGGCTAAGAAAGCTAAACAAAACATATTTTGTGAGCAAACAGTTCACTGGATGCAACCCCCATAAATCACTTGGATCACCCACCACCTTCTGAAGATTCAGTCTGGACATTAGACACAGCTTCTTGATTAACATTACTGCAGCACTGGAACAGTTTACCCAGGAATATTATGGTATTTCCAGTGCTGAAGGCTCTCACGATCTGGCTAGACAAAACCACAACTGAGTTGACCTAACATTGACAACAGTCATGCACTGAGCATGAGCTTGGACTAGATGACCTACCCAGGTCCCTTCTAACAAATCTTCCATGATTCCACAAATTCACAAGAAACAAGTATTTGATGCAGAAACCGTATGATTAATATACATGAAACATTCCAACAAGATATACTCTAGCTTTTAATTTCTGGCTTGGTAAAAATCATAATTACAAGATTCCCCTCCTTCCCCTTTAGCTTCCGAGAGCACACAAACCATTAAGATCATCTTTGAATATTGCAACCGTTTTCTCCTGGCAGTAATCATCAACATGGTTCACTACCATATTATGGTGTGAGTCTCAGCAGTTTCAAATGCGCGGAACATAACATACATCTCTTAGGGGAAAATTAGTCAAGTCTGTGCTACTTTGCCTGGAAGAAGCCTCTCTAGCACTTTTGTATTGGCAGCTAACTGTCAAATGCCACTTTGAGCAGCAAAGAGCTCAAAAGTAGCTTTCCAACAAACCATCTTAAAAAACCCTTTAGCCTTTTTGGAACAGAGGTCATTAATTCCTTTCAAACCTCATCTTTGATCACTCTAATCTCCACAATTAGTGCAGCATGCTGTAGAAAACATTATAAACCCAGAAACAAATTCCAAAATATGCATGCACTCAGTTCCTGAATGTGAAGAAATCCTGAGTCTCAATGATTGCAGTGAAGTACCAGCACATCTCAAATCATTCAATGTTTTTGAATCTCTAAGTTAAGCTTTACTTGGCCTACATTTAAGACTTGATTCTACTGAAAACAGGATTCATTCAATCCAGAAATCTTTGGATCAATGCCATCATTCACGAAGGGAGTCATAAATGAAACAGAAGTCAACAATTCTGGGTTAATTACATAGAAGAAATCGACTCACCCCTTTCTTTCTCAAGTCGGCTTCTACTTCTACTACAACACAGGGAGCACCTTACGTGCCAATGTGCACATCCAAAACATCAGAGCTCTAGAAGACATAAGCAGGGAAACAATGCAATTTAACTGCCAGAAACTTGAAAGCCTCTCTCCACAAGCATTCTTAAGTCTAGATTACTCTTTCTGCTAGTGGCAAAGTTAAAATTTTCAGGAATTCAAACCATACTAATAGTATGAAGAATGACAAAGGTAAAAGACTTAGGGAGTGAGAATGATAGTACAGTATCACTTGTGGAACTATTTCCTCTTATAAGAAAGCCTGCTGATGTGAAGTCAAAAGTATGTAAGTCTGCAACATGCTCAGAGGCCAGAGTGACATTTTTAGCTTAACTGTTTCCTTTAAGTCTTCTAGTTTCCATCAGTTTAGGTATCGTAGTCCAGCATTCAAGGTTAGTTACACAAATACCTCAAGTGTTAACCTGTCTGTCTTTGACCAAGAGTCTCTTTCTTTGTTAAGAACTTCAAGACTATCAGAGAAGCGAGTCCTGGAACAATTAGAAATGTACAGATTCAACACAAACAACCCCACCCCCCCAAAAATCAGCTAACATAGTGAAAGGCAATGACTACAGACTAGGTCTCCAGGAAATAACAGCTACTTACTTGGCATCACTGCAGACTGAAAGAAATTTGAAGCTTAGCCTATCAACCCAGATACTATCACAATTAAGACCTATACATGCTTCTGTTTGAACTGGACTTGCATTGCTTTTTTGATTAACTTAAAGGATTTACCTCAACTTCAGGTGATTTGTTGTTTAGCAATCTACTACTCCAGCACCATCTATTATTCTAGCACCATTATTCACTGCCTGATTTTAAATTATTGAGACAGGCAGGAAAGCAGCAAATGTTATCAGGAACCCTGGAGTGCGTTCATGCAACAGAATGTCACCTTTTCCCTTGCAGTAAACACTGTCTCTCCCTCATTAACAGAGCATCTACTTTGCTGAGATGTCTCCCTGTTTTGCAACCACTACTAGCATCTTGTTCTGTATTTGCTTTCAAAAAAATTACTTCGAGTAAACCTACTCTGTGCGGGCAGTGGCAAATTAAGAAAGATAATTAAAAAAAAAAAATTACACATCCAACCTATACATGTTACGGGTTTTGTGTTTTGTTGAGGTTTTTCTCCCCTCAACTGACTGCAAGGATAAAATTCTGCAGAGAGCAGGAAACATGTAAATCAAACAGGCTGTTGGTTTAAGTGAACTTGAAATTGTGGATTAAGTTGCTTCTCAGTTAAATCTCTGTTCTTTAATACAAATTGCTCACCATATTTCTTCTGAGACAATTTTCTAATTCAATATTAATAAGAAACTGAGCACCCATAAAAGGTGTTTCAGGACTACATAGTAACTCTTGAGGTGAAAACACTAAACTTCATCCCACAGCCATAAAGCAGCTCCTCTGATAAAACTTTGTGACCTATTTTACAGCTACTTCCCCGGCTGGAAAAGGATTTGTGAAAGGACATGCATGTCACTTTCTCAGTATCAAGACAGCAATAAACTGTCAGTCACATTTCTAAATTGACAGATTTTATTAAGTTTGCATATTTGCATTAACCCCTTTGAAAAAATTACCGGTGCAGAAAAATGTAGTTCTCAGAGCCTGATTCAAACTTCCTTGAAAAACAGTATTAAGAATGAATACTATCTTTAAAGGCAATAATTACATTATTAGGAAAAGGCCCAAGTAAAGGTCAGAAATAAGCACAAAATAAAGAGAATTCAGGTTGTAAAAATGCTACTAGATATACACATATAGATACCTGCATATACATGAAATTGAACAGGTAGAAAAATCCGTGATAAGAAAATGCCAGATGTGTCAATAAGTAGCATATTACAGTTACAATACATTGTGTCAAAAATGTGATCTTGTGCTATACATACCCAGGCAAAACAAACTGAAAGAGCAAGAAGATTTTGTTGTTGTTGTTTATAACCTAAGCTTATAAGCTTCTGAGAGTCAGCATGCAGTCCAAAGTTGTAATCCAGTCACACTTTAAAGGCTCAGATACCAATTAGATTCTCAGATACAGCTGCCTCTCATTAGTCAAAATTGATCTTCCATCTGTGCCTCATGATGAGTCTGCAATATTTGTTTTGATATCAACTTCTCTACAATTATCTGTGTCTTTGTCACCTCAAAGCAAGTCTACTGCAATGCAGTCAATGACAGGTCATAATTCCAATATTTTAAAAGGCTCCATTGATGCCTTCTTTGATATTTCAGTTAAGCTGATGTCCTATCTCTAACATTTCAAAATAATGTCTTTTTACCTTCAGCATAGAACAGTTGTAAAGTCTTTAAGAGGACCCACAGTCTGCATGGCTTCCAACAGTCTGTCAAGGGGGTTTTATTCCTAAAGTCCTAAACACCTGGACCTTCTTCCAATTCGTTTCAATATTTTTAACCTCTTTAAATATAGTAAATCAAGAAATGACACTAACAAAGCATAAGGTTCCCTGCAAAATTCATTCAATAGATGAAAAAAAGGTTATGAACATACATAAGAAGAAAGGAATTCAGAAGCGACAGAAGATAGCTACAGGTCCAAAGAGTGAACCTCAGGCTTCCCCTCCCCCAGTTCAGCATGAGCAAGTGGATTTGCTGTCCTTGCTCCCAAACTTACAGCAATAATCGCAACCCCTTTGGAGGTCCTCTGATTTACTGACCCTACCAGAGAGGGAGGCAGGTAAAAGGAAGAGACAGCAGAGACTGCAGTTACCATATCCTACACACACACCACCCGAGCACCTGCACGCCAACTAGGAGATACAGCTGGACAGGACCTGCTACCTCACCTGTGGACTCCCACACTTACCTTGTGTTTTTTGCTAGAATGCAGGGTGAAATAACTTCCAGGGAATTTTAGGGATTTTTTAATTTTTTTTTAACACCTTAAAAAAACAGGCAACTCCAAAGACTGAAAAAAATTTATGGGACACAAACTTTTAAGAGTTCTTTGCCGTGGCACACACCTTCCACCTCTGTCCTCACCTCTAGACATTCCAGGGAGGGAACTACTCATAGAACATAAAAGCACTTTGGGTACAAAAAGCTTTTGTGGATTTTTGGTTTGCTGTTTTTGCAGGTTGGGGGGTGGGGTGGGTGGAGTGTTTGTGGTTTTGTGGGGGGTTTTTTGTTTTGTTTTAATTAGAAAAAGTGAAAAGCCAAAAATTTCTGCAGATACAGGGGACAGCAAGTCAGGAGAAAGGGCAGATTGTATTACCATCCCCATCACCCCCCTTTTACTCATGCATTCATGAAGACTTAAAGCAGCACATCTAAAAGACAGCTGAAAACAAGCAAGTTTCCTCCTGCTTAAACACAATAATGCCCTTTCACTAGACTAAAAGTTGAACCTATAAGCAATTCACACTCCTGACTCAAGCAGAGCAGCAATGCATTTTCTACAGTAAAAAACCTAATAGGAAAAGGCAAGACTACTGCTTTGGGGTAATTAAATTTTTATTGCTTCTAAAAATCTGTTCATCCATTTGCCTCTTACTTGACTTTCACACAGCTAAGGTTTGTACCTTCATCCACCTTCACATCAACCTGCATTTGAAACTACCTTTGAGACAACCCAGCCATGATATCTTTAGGTTAAAAAACCTTGACACACATTTCTGGAAAGCAGGGTATTGTTCATGTTGCCTGATGCTAATGGGGAGTTTTCATCACACCATCAATTGTTATTCATCACAGGCCCATTAAAACCTGCATTCAAATGGTAACTAAATTTTCTGCAAACTCAGCTTGCTTGTAGGCACCAATTCAACCTATGTAAAAAAAATACTCCCATTTTGAGATCTTGGGAATACCACAAATAGGACATACAATGACGAATATTTGATTATTTTCCTTACTATACTTTTTGTACTATTGACAGTTCTTCCACTGTCATTTGCTCCAGCTTTTACAGCATACTCCTGTTAACCTGCTGAATATTCCAACCATTTTTAAAAAAATACCTCCAAGCCTGCTGTCATTGAATTAACTGGAATTTTTTACCACTTAATTTACTCATAACAAATGCAGTTAGGCCATCTGGAAGCACCTTTGAGAAGTCTGTTGCTTTTCCATACAGACACACACTTGTATGGACTTCTACCTCTTGTGAAGACCATGACCTCCCAAGAATGCCGTGTATTCAGTTTTTCCTCAAAAACTGCCATTTACACAAATAACAATAGCAGCTGCAGTTATACTAATGATACAGAGTTACAAGAGCTAACCATATCTAAAATTAGGTCATGAGCTCATCACAGCCAAGTCAGAAATAAGTTCTTTGGAAAATATTGCACAGTGCCATGGATACAGTACAGGCAAAGAGAACTAATGCCTCGTTCTAAAAGTAGCTAGTCATTGCTACTTAATATTGTTAGTCCTCACCATGATTCATGACATAGCCATGTTAGGTTCTGTACAGTCTGTACAGAATTAAATAAATACACTACAGCAGGAAACCTACAGTGAAGGGAGATTCTAGCTATTAAGAGGAACTTGGCAATAGATGCAGGGGTATATTGTTATTCAGTTTTGACTACAGAAATTTCAGAGTTGTTATGATAAAACTCAGTTTTGATTTACTCACATGCAGTGTAAATCACTTTACATGAACACATGTACCACTACCACCTGTGCAGACAGACTGCAAACTTACCAAATCAAGGCAACAGTGGCAAATACCTCCTTTAACTTCTAATTAAATTACTACCAGGTGCAAAAAAATGAAGGACCAGGCTCATGCTCTCTAGTCATACATTCCTTATTCAGTAGTACTACAGAACTATAGTTCTTCCTTTCTTTTGTAGGGATAAGTCTTCAGCCAGTTCTCTTCACATTTCAGTTTTGAAGATGCTTACACCAGCAAATAACATGATCTGTCAAAAATGGCTTCTTAAGTTAAAGTTGTCAACAAATCCTGTAACAAAATAAGTAATTCCTTGATCCAGTTTAAGAAATGAAATGAGAATAAATATATATTGTGTGAATATAGTTCTTCACAGGTTTATGAGAAAGAGGATTTATTTTACAGAAAAACAAGGAAAACAATCCCAACAATCTTTAAATGCCTTTCCTGGGGACTGATTCAGTAGCCACTGAAGTTAGTCCAGAAATGGCTTCATTCCCTAGAATAAGGGCATCACTGTTTTATATTAACTCCTATATCCTTTCAACAACTGCAGAAAATATCAGGAAGAATTTAAGTCACTTAGAAGCCATTTTAAACACAGAACTCAAATGCTGCCTCATACAACCTAAAGATTACATGTGCATGTTATTCAAATGCTACTATAATAAAAAAAAAGTACCAGTAGAAGAAATAATGCATTTTTCCACAACTCTTGTTTAATGTCTACAAGAATATTTTTCATTGGAAGATGAAAGACTGATGTGGAAGTTTTACTGTAACTTTACTTGCATGTTGGCAGGGACAAGAGGCTAGCCTGCCAACTGCTTTTTCATCTGCTTATAAGCATATTGCAAATTTAGTTGTGATATTAATTAGCTCTCAGATGATTTTTTTTATTAACATTTGCCCTTAAACTACATCTTCTTTTCACCCAATGTATTGGGTTTTACTGTTATTTAAAAAAAAAAAAAAAATAAACATTCTGACTATGCTGGACTATAGTGGTACAGCAACAGCCAGTTGGTCAAATACAAGTCAAAAATATGCATTTTACTGTAAATAAGTAACTCAGCAGTTTAATTATAATATACTGGAAGCAATAAGTGATTGCTTTTCATGAAGAGGAACTGAAATGTTAATTAGCACTTGTTAAAAAAGTGTTTAAGTTCATACAAGTGTTTACTGCCAACAGAAAAGGATTAATATAGCTCTCCTTTTGTGCAGTTGCATTTAAATTTGCCGCTATATTGTCTTTAGACACAGCTTGTTTCTTGTTGGAAAGCATGGTGGTGGTGTATGCATCAATAATTCTTCTAGTTTCTTAAGCCTTGAACAAAAATAACGCAGTGAAATGATGACTCATGCAATAGAGCTTAAATACTTTTATTTGTACTGGTCTCCAGGGTTAAGATTTCAAGTTTGATATGCTTTCTTTTCCAATTTATTGTTTTTCGTATCATCAATTAAATAAGCACATGACCATTTCGCTATCAAGAACATTCATTTTCACAGAATCTGCATTTATTTCCACAGCTATGAAGTTCTTTGTATGACTACATCCATATAGCTTGCTTTCTTATACCTCATTCATGGACAGTCTTACACACAAACAATCCCACATGAATGACCTCTTGATTGATATCCTGTTCAAAATAGTATATCCCTGGCCAAAAACACTCCTTCCCAAAGTATGTAATGCACCAGTTTCTCACATCTATTTATTTCCCTCCTCCTCCTCAGCTCTGTAGGTCACAATACATTAACCTTGCATTTGATATGCACATAAGCCATGTGCAAGACACACATCACACTTCAGACAGATGCAGACAAAACAACACCCTGAATTAATAATCTGTAATCAATATGGTAGATAGCTCTGAACTAGCTACTCGCAACGCAGAGCTCGGCATGGCTTCCAAAGCCTGCTCAGGTAGTGCAAGTTCGCTTACCAAAGTTGTGTTGTGACAGACCTGGGCTGTTATTTGTGTCCCATCCCGTCCCGTCCCCCCCGCCAACTCCGATGTGCCAAACGATGCATCCCCATTGTGGTTCCAGCCAGCCAGGACCATCAGCCTGGCTACTCACAAACTAATCCATGCCAGGTCAGAGAGGACTACTATTTCAGCTCCAGTTTAGATTAACAAAAAATTTAGAAGGCTCCAAGACCTCTCAAATCCTACCTATGGATATCTCCCTTGATTTATTTGGAGGCCCTGGTAGGATTGTGCATACAAGACCTATTCTGTCAAGTCTGTTCTTGTTTCCAATTCATTTCTCACATAGAGGTGTCAGTTCACAACTGACAAACTATACATGCTTGGGTACTCGCCTGTCTTCAGTCTCAATCCTCAAAGCAAATCAAATACAGTAACCCTTCAGCTCAAAAGCTGTCTCATTTAAGCTCATAGGTTTCCCTACAGACAAGAGTATCCTCTATTAATCTTCTAGTGGCTTCAGGACATTAAAGAAAATAACCTGCCTGCATACCTGTCAGCAGCATGAGCTGCTGAGATTCTCACTCCCTAGCACAGATACGAGCAGCTTTAGGTGCATGGCTTTAAGACTCAGGATCCACTCCACTTATAGTCAGTGGATTGTCATTTATAAGCATGAAACTGGTTATTTCATTCATAATACATCCTTAACTAAAACCAGCATATCTCCCACGAGGAAGAAAAACTAAACCAGCATGCTTAAAATCTTACTCTCAACATCTGTTGCAAGTGCTTAGAAGGTAGAAAAGGTAAGCTTTAGAGTCCCAACCAATTTCAATTTGACAAAGGAGAGCTATCTCAGGAAACTTAAGTCCCTTCAGGTTTCAGGAAAGCCAGCAGAAAGATAAAAGTCTAATTATCTGCTCACCCTTCTCCCCCAGACATCAGGTTGGCAGACAACTTCAGGCTTAGGGCTTTGGTAGTTCCACTTCTCACAGGACTTCCATAGACTACCTCTTTACAAGAGCATAGAAAGAATGTTTAATATGTTGGAATACAATTGAGCTAGAACCATCAGGAAAGAGCACACCCCAGTAAACCCGTCTAAAGAATTCACAATTCTATTTTCCCCTAACCAATGACAGAATACACATCTCTTGCAACACAAGCTCTGGATTTGCAGTAAAGGACACAGCACACAGCACACTAAGTCACAGCAAGGGCAAAAGTGTTTATGTTTGAATGCATTAGCAAAATCTCAAGAAATAGAGCACAGATTTTGCATGGAAGCACAAAAGAAGACATAATGGTGAGGACCACCTGAAATGCATGTTACCTTCTTGCAAACTTCTTTCAACTGTTTACCATAAAAATCTAAGTAGAAATTGAATATAAACTACAGAACATTGTTATTTGAGTCCACTGTCTGCAACATGTTAATTTCACTCTTAACTGAGGTCTCAGAGTGCTCATATTTGGAAAAAAAATTCCATTTATCCACCCAGAAGTGCTGTCTTAGCAGCTAAAATTCTAAGAACACATGCAAAACTATTCAAAATCAGTAATTCTCCACCACTGAACCTGGTACAACACCAGGTACATAAAGTCAATATTTTAATTATTAAAAGTGCAAGCACACCTGCTTTACTCCAGCTAGCACAAAATCATCTTTTTGAAGACAAGGAGTAGCTTCACCCTTAGCTAATTCACTGTTTAGCAAACAAGGTAGTATATTGGAGCCAGCACAATTATACCCATCAGTGCTATGGTTACTCCAGATTTATTTGCACATTTATATCAAGACTAATACAGCCCTTAAATTTTCATGACTAGCTGCTTGTGATGAGGGCCTATTTTCTCCCTAGCTACACCACATTTCATGGGCTACCATCTGGCCCTGTAAAAGCAGCCTTACAGAGACAGAAATAAAGCAAACTTTCATAGCTTAGGCCCATAGCAAGAATAAAAGTTAAAACTGCTTATTCTACTCCTGAAGCTATTTTTAAAACTACTTATCCCAACATGCACTTTACTTATCATTTATATGATACCCAACAGGCGTTATGCTAAAACGAGATTTTAGTCTGTATTAGGTGATTGCATCTTGTGCAAAATGCTTGCTAGCTACCAAAAAGTGTTTGCTATTCTGTTCTAAATACCTGACTCAGTAACTGACATCGGGAACATTTGTTTGACATGAATATGTAGATATGTGAAAATCTGTGTTCTAAACAAGACAGATTATGATGAAAGGTCAAGTTTGACAGGCTGGAAAAAAGCCTTAAGGTTCCTCTTCAAATCAAGTTTCAGTTTTCTTCAAAGGTAAATGTCACTGTGACCTATTTCAATTTTCTTCATTAGTAGGCCTCAGGAATGCTTTGAAATATTTTTGTTCTAAGCATTTGGGGAAAACCTTAAAACTGATAAAAATTTATCACTGCATGACCAGCACAATGCAGCCTCCATAGCATGTCAGTTCCTGTGATTAAAGAGGCTTCTCTATGTCATACATCTTTGCATCAAAACGTAGAAACAGTTTCAGTCTAAGTGTTACAAACAAATAGTCTTTCAATATGCTCACAGTCTAATTAATATTCCTCCAAATATAACATAAATCTTTTTCACGTAGCATTCCAAGTAACCTGATTTGGGGGGAGGGGGGGGATAAGCCAATGATTTTTGTACTCCTAGTGCATACCAGTCAACGGTCATGAGAACATTCACATGATGGAAATCAAGTTGATACTTATTTGCTTTTTCCCCAGGCTTCCTCAAGCATCCTGCAAAGATGACATATCCTGTCTGTTCAAGTCTAATATGACTACTGCATCAACTGGCATCACAGATAAGATCCATAATTATCAACTAAAGGTACTAAATAAGGCATTTCCTAAGATTAATGAGATTTGTAGGTATGGAAGATGTTTTTTAGTTTCAGTCAAATTTGTTTGTGTAGTTCTTCTTAAACTGACACAATCATACGAGTAAGATTTTATTGAAAAAATCTGCAGGGGGGGAGAAATCATGGCATACTACTAACTTTTTGTATTAATTACCTTTCAAAAGCGTACCATTTCCCTGAAAATTCACAGATAAAGTTCTTCACCACTAATATCAATACACATCACAATTAGATAACGTAAGAAACTAAAGGTCACAATCACCATATTCCTTGATGTACTGAGTATGGTTCACCCCTTATTTTAAAAAGGGTGTTCATACTATTTATACCATAAGAAGCTTTCATAAGTGGCTGTGTTGGGTTTGTGTGGTGGGATTTTGGTAGCAGGGAGGGGCTGCAGGGGTGTGACTCCTGTGAGAAGCTGCTAGAAGCTTCCCCAGCTCCAAGTCGGACCTACCTCTGGCCCAGGCCGAGCCCATCAGCGATGGTGGTAGCGCCTCTGGGAGAACAGATTTAAGAAGGGGAACGTACACTGGGGGAGGAGGTTGGAATGTGAGAGGAACCCCTCTGCAGACACCGAGGTCAGTGAGGAAGGAGGGGGAGGAGGTGCGCCAGAGGAGGGGATGCCCCTGCAGCCCGTGGTGAGATGGCAGGCTGTCCCCCCCAGCCCATGGAGGGGAGCAGGGGAGCAGATGCCCACCTACAGCCCGGGGAGAGAGGAGCCCATGCCGGAGCAGGGGGATGCCCCCCAAGATGGCCGGGACTCCATGGGAAAGAAAGCCTGTGCTGGAGCAGGCTGTGACTGAAGGACTGCGCACCTATGGGAAGGACTCACATTGGAGCAGTTCATGAAGGACTGCAGCCCATGGGAGGGACCCCACAGTGGAGCAGGGGACAAGTAAGGAATCCTCCCCCTGAGGAGGAAGGAGCTGCAGAGAAAATGTGTGAGGAACCGACCAAAACCCCCATACCCCCAAGGGGAGGAGGTGGAGAAAACCAGGAGTGGAGTTGAGCCCAGGGAAGAAGGGAGGAATGAACGAGCAGCCACGTGACACTTTGCTGCCACCTGGGCTTAAACCACAACGGTGCCATTTGAGTGCTTTGCAACTTCAGGGCAAGAGATACAAAGGTTGAGATAAATATTTGTTTTATTGGTAATTTAGAAAAATGCAATTTAACACAAGGCAGCTTTAGCATAATCTAACCCCTACAGACAGAGTGATGTCTAAACAATGACATCTCTTCCCCACTCATTGGGAAATTGTTTGTTCCATCTTCCACTCAAGTGCATCCAGAGCATTTGGAGACAGCACCTCTTTGCATTAGCACCTGGCTAATTTCAATACACTTGATAACATTAAACATCCTGCTACAGCAAGAGCATATGCCAGACACCTGAAAGCCATTACAGCAAGAAAGCCAAGTACTCCAACTCCAACATCTGTAGGCCACACAAAGCTATTTTGCAGGTACAGAAGAGGCACGGGAAAGGGATGGGCATCCATAGACAACATAAGCAACTAAGGGTTGGTTTGCTGGAGCTGAAAGTTCTGCTTGCAAGAGCTGAAATCGTAATTGCTACCATGCATACTAGTGCTTCTGCTATACTTGCATAGACAACTTTCAGGCTTTGCTAAGCCCCCAATCCTCCTTCCACCAAGAAGCAGGTTAAAGAGATTTCTCTGCACAGATTTTGAGCAACTGTTTCATCCAAGCTCACAGTTACCTCAGAGAAGCATCTTCTACAAAAACAGAGGTCATTCTTCAAGAAGTTGCTGCAAAACTTAAATCACTAGTTCTGCTCACTCATCCAGAACCCAGATATAAGTATGGCTGAGCACAAAGGACAAGAACAGCACTCACACTAGAAAGGGATTCACCACGCCTGCTTCAGAGGAAAACTAGACTTCAATACAGAGTAAAACATGATGATTTGAAACAGCCAGAAAGAAGTACACAACATTTTCATCTCTATAGTCAGGTAGGGATAATTAGCTGGTCAGCACAACTCAGTGGTCATTGACTGGCTTAAATACCAAGCAAGTCTTCCTCTCCCTCATCTTCTCCTGCCAAAGGATCCGTTTTCTCTCCTGCCACATGCAAAGAGGCTGTGAGCACACCTCAGAACCAGATTCACTTACTCACAAACCCTTCTTGCAGGAAGTGATGTCCAAGGTCATCTTGCCATGCTAGCAGCAAATCAATGTGCAAGGGGTGTACACGTAGAAGAGGACGAGATTGTTCAACACCCCACAAGTTTACAAATATTCCCAATCAGTAGAGTATTATGCACATTAGCAAAAAGCATCTCCACAGGAGAGCCTGTTCAAATATGACTACAGTATTAGGGCTCCAGCTGCTCTAAGGAAAAGAAACCAACCCAAAACACAGATATTTTTCAGATTGAATCGCACATTTTTGCATAGACTCCTCTCTCTGAAGCAGAGCAATACCTCTAGCATTGCCACCTAACAAAAGTATCAGATATGCAGTTGTATGACCCCTTTTACTAATAGTAACTGCTTTACCAAACCTACAACACAGGAAAGCACTTCCTCAGCCTTTGCATATTCCCTTTTTAGGGCAGCCTTACAACATTCCTGTAAAAGACAGACATTATGGAGTAAGCTCAGCTCAAGTGGGAAATCATGAAAACTTTACCCAGGAACGCCTTTATAAGCCCCCCCTCTGTCCTCCCTCCTCTTTTATTTCCATGGAAAACTTTTCATCACAATCACACCTGCTTTATCACAGATAAACTACAGCTACTTTTTTCATGTAGCTGCACACTTAATTACATTTCTCTTGACTTCTCTTAAGGGAGTCATGTGTTCCCTCTCAATTTGTATAAAGAGGCAGAAACATTCACGGAGTATGTCTCCTATATCCAGGACTAAAATTCAGAACATGCTGAAGAATACTACAACATCACAAGTATGCCCACACCTTCAGCATCCCCCTATCCTTTCGATTACTTTTTCTAACCCTACCTTCTAGAGCTTTTCTCAATAAGAAACTCACAGCCCCTTCCTAGGAACTTTTTTCTGCCTCTTTTTCTTCCCTAGCTCCTGGAAAAGTGAACTTCTACTTACCCTTTTTGCCTTCAATGTCCAGGTAACAAGCAGACAGAAACATGGCCCATCACTTTTCCCTTCGAAAAGCAGAGCCAACAAACCATTCCTCCACTTACTTTGGTTACTGCAGGAGAGTCAAAGAGCACAAGACAAAACCTTACAGATAACTAGCGTAGCTTTCTCCTCCTCATTTCTAGGTGCAGGTGCCACCTGGCCTGCCCACCTTGTCAGGGCCAGATGGGGAACACCTGCTCCATGGAGCAGCAGGGAGGGCTGACTCAATTTTTCTTTACATGCAATGAGTCCATAGCAGTTTCAGTTGGTTTTCATAGCTTAGAAAGAGTTGGAATGTCAGTAACTTTGCTAATTCTAATGAAACCCTGGCAGATTTCCATAGGTATTTCACTTAGAGAAAGCTAATGGCATTGCTTTTTAAAAAATGCTTGTACCGAGTAACTATCTTTTATGAAGTAGCAGCTTGGGGGTTTTTTTAGCTGTTCTTAAATGATCTATGAAAACTGTAGTTCTGTGCAATCTGGAACATGATTTCTTTAATCAAATAGTATCTCACATTCTTTTTGCAGAAAAAAAAAGTCCTAATTATCTCTGCTGGACCTAATAAAAACAGGACAGTTATTCTGTGACATTTCCATGTGCTAGGAATTGCTGAATAGTCTTCTTTTACTGATTTAGACCTTTCACAGATCCTGAAAAGTCAAAGGCTGGCTTATAGTTTATGAATCTTGAGATACCAGAAAGGAATTGACTGAGTAAGTCTTAACTACCGAAACATGATGTGCTAGCACCAGGGCAAGTTAATCCCAACCAAGACTAATCTTGTAAAACAGATGACCTGAGCCAGATTTAACTCTAGTTGGACCTGTATGTTACAGTTTCAGCTGAATTATCACTTTGTAGTCTCTCTCTTTACCCAAAGCAAGGCACTTAAAGGGTCAGTTTTCATTTTGTGCCCCTCTCAAAAAAGAAAAAAACAACCAACAAAACACCAACAACCAAACAAAAAAAAAAAAACTGAAACAGCAAGAGAATAACAGGCTTATGTCTAAAAAAAAAGGAATTATGCTGTTGCATACATTTTTTTAGTTCTCCTTGATTTACAAATACACAGTCCTTATGCGGCCTAGTCTAACTGGCAGCCCTGGCTTGCTTCCTCTTACCCAAAGGAGAAGGGAACCAGCATGTCCAGTGAACTCAGCCCAAACAGAGCCTCCTCCTGTTTTTGCACCAGCTGTGGTTTGCCTCATGGACTGGTGCGGCTGCTTCCACGGGTGGGAAGCCTTCGCTCCTTGCCACAAGTCACAAGCATCGCCCCATTCACAACCCAGCAGAGCAAACCAGCTCTTGGCGTCAGGCAACAGCCATTCCCCCACTCCCAGCAGTGAGAACAAAACACAGCCCACGAGGGATCCTAAAACCCAGATCTGTCCCATGCAGCTGACAAAATTGGACCGCCCTACAGCAAGGAGTAAGCACATTCCTTATCTAAGTGCTGGATCTCTTTTCATTAGATAACATATGTTTGGGATTGTTGGGAAATGTTGCTGCTTCACTTCCTTGTGAGAAGCCTAGTTACCATATGTGCATTGAAGTTATCTTATTGCCAGCAGCTGAAAAACTGTGGGTGCCAGTGTGTGAATACCAAATAATAAAGGAATCCCTGGGAGACATCTGATTCAATTTCCTCTGTAGTACAAGACAAACATGAAAATTCATTGTCTTGATTAGCTTTAGTGCAGGGAAACATCTTTCACAGCTGATTGTAAATCTTCTGAATGATCTCATTTAGCTTTTAACCTTCCTCTCTTTTTCATCCCTGCACAGATTATTCCAGCCCAGACATTAATTTATTTAAATAGCCTAAGACATGCATAAGTTGTCTCCAGTCAGAATGAGAAACCTCTGAAGTGCACAAATAAGACCAAGAACATTATAAACATTCTGCAGAATTTCTTAGGACAAAGATATACTGCAGATCTTATTCCTAGAAATAGGGAAACTACGAGGAGCATCCCATCACAGATAAAATACATCTACTTTCCTCAAAACTGCTAATGTTAAAACCAGGGGATGGAAGAATACTTTAAAAACTGGAGACTGCGTCCTGTGTTTTAAATCACTTTTCTAAGGACTTCCACAATGACATGAAAGCTAGTAATGTGGAAAAGCACGGTGCCAGTGTAGGTCACAGAAACCGGGGGTGAGTGTTGTGATCTAAGGAGACACTGGCAGCATGCTCACACAGCTGCATTATTCTTACACTCACTGCATCTGGTTTATCTGTGCCGACTCCTCTGCCATTCCATTGTTTCATCTGTGATGTTTCTGTTACAGTTACAGAAGGAATTCTTCAAATGTCAAGAACTGTTATGACCAAGAGAGAAATCACTCTCTAATGTGTTTTTCCAGAATTTTATTAATGCAAATGATGATGGAAATTACTGATCTGCTTTCAAAACGCATATGGGAGATTAAATCACAAACAGACCATCATACTTCAATCTGGTTTCTACCAGTATTCTTCCTCATAGGTCAGGAAATCTAAAATCAAACCTGTTACATGCTTCACTAGGCAAAATATAAGGAATTACAACTCACAAGATATAGTCCTACCTCAGATAGTCTTCAGCCTTAATCATGTTTTAGAAACTCCAGTTAGCTATTAAATGTACGGAATCTTCATGAAATAACTAAAAATCATCTTCTTAAAGGTGCAAAATGTCCAAAAATATTGGGATGTGCTTTTTCCCACCATCTCTTCCTAATGTAAACAGGAGGCAACAAAGGTCAGCAGGAATATTTTGTTTGCATGTTTTTAATTCACACACATATCCACAAGACCTTAGAAGAATTATGAAAATTAATGCCTGCCTTCAAATAGAATGTAAAGACACAAAGATTCAGGACATCTCACTTTAATTCTTCAAATTCAGATCTAATCTAAACTAGCTACCTAGGTTTCCTCCACAGTCTGCAGGAAGAGATGGGCATGTTTAACCAGCTATCCAATTCATATATCCTAAAACCCCTCAGGATGCAATGTAGAGCCTGTGGAGATACTTTCTCTAGTCATGAATGATGACAGCCCAAATGATTGGTTTAACTTAGGTATCTGACTCTTAGAAAACTAACCTACAAAAATCCTACCTAAACTCTTTATGTTAGATTTTCCATACTACATACCTAGAGACAAGAAATAATTAACAAACAAACAATCATTATCACCAATATATTGTCAGTGTGTCATCAAAGAAGTGCATATTTGGACAGTTTTTACAGCTGTCTGGCATGCAGCCACCATCCTGAAACATCCATTACAACTGCACAGAGTGGCCATCACCCTTCCTCCTCCAGAGAGAAGGAATTCATAATATGATGTGTTTTCTGGTAACTTTAATTGCATTAAAAATAAGGAGTATATAACAACACAAAAGCACATAAATCAGTTTTTAATAATGTTTTGTATGCATGTTCTTAAGAATGCATTGAGTACCTGTCACTGTCCAGAACTTCCAGTGAGAAGCAGATGAATATTTCTCCCCAAAACCAAGGGAGAACAGAACAAATCTTCCAATTCTGATTTCAGCAGGGACTAGGAATGGCAGCAAAGGTGAAGTAGTGCCCAGTCTTCTTCAAAACGAACTTAATTTCCTATGCATTTTGTCTTTTTCTGGTTATTTTATTATCAAATCAATAATACAGAATATCAACAGTGTTGAGACAGCTTGAGGATACATCTCTAGATATCCACCAACCATGGTACATGCATGTCAATGCCAGATACACATCTGGTCAACCTGCATCAGAGGACAAGTCTGGAGGGAACTGAGTGAAGGCTGCCACCTCTTGGTGAATTAAATAGCACAAAAATTGGCTAATCTGGAAAATGACATGCCATATGTATTGAGTTCGCATTTGTTCATTTGAAAGTATGCAGTCAGTAACAGATCGTTTATGTCACACCAGTGCATGTTTTAATGTATGCTGGTGTAATTAAAAAAAAAAAAATTATACAGACTGTCAAACAGTAACACCAGTTGAGGTGATGTCTTATATTCTGAACAGTGAATAATACTAAAACATCCCCCCCACTAATTTTTTATATGTAGTGTGTCAAATAGATCAGATAAAGGGAGTATTTCAGACTTAACCAATCTCTAAATTGAAGTAATCGGTAAACTCCCCTTCATTTTGCTCTACTACTAACCTTTAATAGATGACAAGTTAAAATGACTTCTATATAGCATGCTTAGCACATACTGATGCATGTTAACATCTTTTTTCCCCCAGCTGAAATGTAAGACTGCTTTGTAAAATGTTGCCATTTTCCATTTATTTTCTTCTGGTTCAATGCCACGATTTGAATGTTCCAGCTTTTCCTCTTCCTTAGCAATAGTTCTGGATCTTTCATGTAAGTATTGCAATATTGATAAAATCCCCAAAGCAGCAATAGCAGCACTGCGAGAGTTGCTGCTCTTGCTGTTTCTATCAAAGACCTTTATATTGAATTAAATCTAATGATGACTCTGCAAGGTCTCAATAAATACCAGCATGCATTTGAAATAACATTTGTCTTGTATTTTACATACATTACCTTGATCCAGCTTGTACTGATGCCTTACACAGGACAGCAATCTGACAGTGACATAATCCACGTATTTTTTTTCAGGTAAAATCCTATAAGATAAATACAAAGTCGGTGCATTCAAATGCCATTTAACTTTCTTTCTGTTGAATTTCTGCTTGATGAAGAACTGACATATTTATTCCTCTGACCAATACTAAGAAGATCAAATTAAAATGAAACTTCTATTTTAGTGTGAAGCAAGTGCAAAATGCATTTATTGGTATGTAAATACAATTGCCATAATGATGCTACTTTTACTGACACTCCATATTTTATCTTAAGAAGCCTGAGACATAACTACCTTCTCTTGACTGGACAAAACCCATCCCAAGAAACATCAAGGAGGCCAGTTTGCCCATCTGCACTACTTACCCTGGTTTTGGGGTGCTGGGGCAGGGAGCGGGGGGAACAAGGCTTGGTCCAGTTTGGGGAGGAGAAAGAGATGAGGTACTTTAAGACTTTGAACCAGCATCCACTGAAATTAATGAGAGCATCTCAAAAGAAGGTCCCACAGGTTCTCTTCAGAAGAGCCACTGTTAAGTGGACACTCAGTTCCTGGCTTGTCTTGAATTCCCTTTCAGGTAACCCTAAAGGCCCAGTCCCTGCAGAGGTCAGTGCAGCTGGGGATTTGGGTCAAGACAGAAATGGTGGGTGGATAAATGCTCAAAGTACTTGTACTACACAGCACTATATTCATTGTTCTGCTGGGATCAGCACTGCTAAAAGTTTCTGAAACAAAATTTTAAAAATTACCCACTACATCTGTTAAAGCCAGCTGTAGTAATGAAAAACTTACGCCAGGCATCTGCAATGTTGACAGGTCTTTTTATAGGCCTACAGAGTGTGTTAAAGAAAGTATTATCAAAATAATAGCTTTGAAAACGGCACACTTTAACATTGCTCATTGGCTCCGAGTTCATAGCTTGCTATGTGACACTAGGCAGTACATCCTACTTCTCTTCAGTTTAGAGTAAGTGCCACCAGATATTTATGGAATAAAGAAAAATGGTTTAGTATCAAAGAAGTATTTAAGCCTTTAATAGGATGGATTACCAGCTCTGCCTCAGAAGAGGTGTGCAGACAGATATAAATACTGTTGCTAAACTGACATTGAACAATTACTCCCACTATAGGCATGTCCCACAGAATAGGAAATGAATTAATCTGCTCATAGTGCAAATAATTTTGCTTTTTACTACAGGCCTCATTTAAGCAGCACAGTAAGTTCTGGAGCTAGTTTTTCACAGAAGGTCTGCACAGTATGATTTAGCTTAACAATATCTAACTTGCCAACGATTTTTTTCTATCTTCTGCAGAGCTTTTCGACATCTAAACAAAATCCTTACTCAAAATTGCATTTAGAGTACAGAATCACAAAAGAAACTTGAGTGACAACTTGAAGAAGAGTTTGATTTTATAACTGCAAAGACATTCCTGGGAGAATGACACGCTCTTGTAGCCTCTTAAATTCTGCTCTCTGGACTTCGGAGTATGAATTACTTCTACATGCCCTAGCAGGCATTTTCATATTATTTATACACAACTTGTTCTGGCCTACTACATGCAGAGCTTACTCCAGTGTAAGTTCAAGAATCACACTTTCATTAGTCTAGGCATTATATGCTCTTCCCCATAACTGGCCTCTGAGCATTATCTATATTGCAACTCCATACTCATATGCACCTACCAGAGCACACAGAGTTACCACGTGCTAGACTTGGAGTCATCCAAGCACACAATGAAAAATACGACACATGATATCAAGCAAGATTGTTTTTCACCTAGCATTTGGCCTTCATCACATTTGTGACTTGCTCTCTGGGTACTAAATAAACCTTTTCCATCCTGTTCTATAACCTCTTAATAGGGCTGACATACTTCTTGTAAAAAGCTTGAACACTTTTTTCTCCCACAGGCTGGCTACAACCACTCTGTAAGTATCTGTTCTAAACAGATTGATATATTGGGGCAATATGAAAGAGCAGCAACCAGGGCATGTATGTAGTTTTAGTCCAATCACCTTCTTCAAAAACTTGCTCTGATGCATGGACCTGTTCCGTCTGGAACCAGCTGATTTGAGTTTGGGAGGAACAGATTGCTTCTTGGGGGTCAGCAAGTTCCTGGGTGGAAATGAGGGTGTTCAGGGATTTGGCAGGAGGAACTACTTTTATCTTCAGAGCAAAATGAGTTTCCAGTGTAGAGATATGAGAAGTAAATGTATCACTCATATCTGAACAGGTGTTTAAAATCTTATCCTTCTAGCAATGTAGTTAAGTAGCTATGCTATTATGTCAGGCTATGCTCCCACAGCAGAATCACATCTACAGACAGTAATTCTGAAACATCACTATCTCTATTTTAAAATAATCTAGCACAGAATCAGAGCAGGAGCTATAGATGTTGTCACCAACAATTTGTGGTGTCTAGGTGGGTGAGGCAAAGATAATCCGTACAGCAGCGATAACACAACATGGAACTTAAGCTTAATTCCTTAGAAAACTTACAGCTCTCTACTATAAAAGTATTTTAAAAAATCTGATTTTAGGTTCCTCAAGAAAACATGATTGAGTTATTGCCCACATAATTTATAATTAATTCAACAGAGAATCATCCTTGTTCATAAGCTCTACTGAATACTTGAACACGCTGAATGTTTTTTGTTGGACATTTCAAGATTACTTTTCTCATAAAATTTCTGTTTAATTCTGACTATGCAAAGGCATCTAAATCAGTCCAAAGTCATATTACAGTGGCTTTCCATATATATGTAAAATATATAACTTCAATAGGTAGTAACAGTGCCTCCTCAAGTATCAAAATAATTACATGACCTACAACCACATCTCTAGCCTTTTTAGCCAGTGCTTAGTAATTTTTAATATCAGCTTCTCTTGCACTTCAACTACTGTAAGCTGCCTGGACTAACAATAGCAGAGAGGATATGAACGTAGCTCTGCAGATGCATGCTGTAGTTTGACCCAAATATATCCTATTGTTGTAGGATTGCCTGGTGAAATCTTACGGCTCCTGTTACTCAGGAATTAAACTTGCTGGAAATGTTCTGATGAATACTTGTCAGAAAACGTCAATGATGTGTGGAACACAAACTGTTTTATTAAAAATATCTCAGGCTTGAGAAGCTTTTGCCAAATGCCGCCTGAGTGCTTTAGGACATGGAACCTAGTGGAATCAAAAGCCCTCAATGGTCCAGGTGTGCCTGCCCCCAGAGCCTTTCTAAAGTCAGGAGCACAACTCTTTCAACATCCACAATTTCAGGGTGGATCTTTTGATAAATAACCCAGGATTCTAGCTCTGCAGTGGAGCTGGGAATCTAAAATCCCTACCTCTATCCAAAAACACAACCCCTGGCATTTCAGACAGCAGCTCAGTGAATTCAGCATTCTTTTTAATTGGCCAACAAGTATAAGACAAGGGTTTCAGGTTCACAGAATAGCTCCAAGATACAGCAAGCATATTTAACTTTGAAAATATATGAATATTTAAAAAAAAAATTTACTTGGAAAATTTAAAAACCAAAATGGTTACGGTCCAGATCTCAACTGAAAAAAAATTCCCATCATCATACACTTACAGAAGGTAAGAACCCAGCCTTCATCAGTGACTTTGCTTATTAACAACTAATCCACACCTGCGCAAACCTGTTCATGAGCAGCTGATCTTCAGAAAAGCCTACAGTTATGCCTACTTGTCTGAATCTAGAGATGAAAGCTTGAAAGATAGATGCTTCCACTGAACAGAGAAAAAGACTGTCCTTTTCTTCTGAGAAATGCTGAGGATGTTCTTGCTAGCAGATAGAATAAGAGTGACTTTACACTTTACAGCATGGATGTGGAATGGAAACATTGATGGTTCCCTTATGATTTCATTGACCTTTTTGTCAGTAAGTGAACTCTTCAGATGGAGATACTCTTCAGTGAATAAAAGCTGATTAAAAACTCCTTTGCAAGCCAACTGAAAAATGAAAGTAGAAAGCACCTGCAGCACCTTTCCCATCTCAAAATGCACAAGAGAATAGAATGAGTTAAGGATATCAATGCACTGAAAACATTACTTTAGTCAGCTTCAGGTGAGGAAGTCAAATTGAAATTACTGTGATGATCCAGCCAAGCACTGACCTGTTTAAAATGTGGGTTTAAAATATTAATCTGGGATTTGATATCTGATTTGATATCTATCTCTAACATAGACCTTCTCATCAGCTTAAGCAAGCCGGTTGGTACATAAATTTCTCATGTGCCAGAATGAGAGCAGACTTCCGGAAGTCACAGAAGCTCAGGAAAATATCCACTGAGAAGTGCAGAGTGCCCAGGAGACATAATAAATCAACTTCTGAGTATTTTGTAAATATAGTGGTGGCATCTTAACGAAAATTATCCTCACCAAGTGCAATATCTAAGCAGTCTTACAGCCAGTTTTTGTAGTTTTCATCATTTCTGTGTTTAGAAATAATTAATCAAACTCAAAGATATTAAAATAGTGGAAATAAAAATCAGGATTAGAGGAGAAACAGGACAGATGTAGTAATCAAAACAGGTCACACATTTTTTATTTTTCCCTAGTCTCACTCAGAATCACTGCAGACCTAGAATGTGTTACTTGATGAATAAAAATGAAGCCTCTATTCTGTAATTTAGCTCTGTTAGGAATAGCATTAGAACTGCTGTCAACAGCTTAAATATACAAACTGTCCACATAAAAATTGTTGCTCAAAAAAAATAATTACATTCCACTTCCTTTAAAAGATCACAGTAAACACATGAGGTTTGCTTCAGAAAACCCAATGCAACAAAAGTCTGCAGCTCACCCTCCACCAGGACTAGATGTGCCCCCTCTTTAGTACCCGCATGGTCTCAGATTAAGCCCTCAGGCTCCAGTCCCTCCTTCATCCTCCAAGCTGGTTTTTTTTGGCAGGAGCCTTGCTCCTGCCTCACATCCTTCTGTAATGCTTCTCTGAGACCCTTCCCTTAGCTCCAGTGCCCGACTGCAAGTGCCTTTTGCTGCAAAGTTGTTAAGTGGGGAAGGGAAAATCATCTTCAGCGCTACCAGATGGGAAATAGTGGTGGGATCAGGACATGGCCTCTCTGCAGTTTTCTACACTGACTGTCACTGTGGGAAGGTAGCTGCTACAACCTGAGTCTCTGCAGGCAAAATGCCTCCAGGAAACATTATTATAGATGTTCCACATTTAAATAAGCAACAGAATGTATCATTGACTTTCATTCATACATAAGAGTTGTCTGTAATTTAGCGAAATGCTTCTGAGTCTGGATCATGGAGCTCTTCCTATTCCTGTGCATTCAACCATCTTTCTCTTACCTCAGCCACAGCCTCTTTCCTCCTCCATAACCTTCTCTTGCTTGACTTTTCTTGCTACTTCACTTCTATTTTTCCTCTCTTTTGGCATCTCTTCTTCTCATTGACATCCAAGGAATCACTAGTACTTTCCGCTCTCAAACACAGTCCCTTAACTTCAGTTTCTCTCTTCAGCCTTTGTTCTTAGTATTATTATCTTTGAGTGTGACTCCTCTGGGAAAAGAATCCAAAATACACTTGTGGTTCCCCTTCATTTAAAAACTCCTTGAAAAGGACATTAAGATCTACTACCCTCCTATACGTTGTTTCAGTACCTTTCTGGAACACTTCAAGCAGACACAAAACTTTGGTTGTGGAGAGCCACTTAACATTACACAAAGTCACAAACTTCCCTTTTGATGAAAGCATAGTGAACGTGTGTAAATAGTTAAATGCCAGTGTAGAAATAAGTTGTCCAATAACAATATCCTCTTCACCAGGATATTAAGTACAAGCTTATGTTTGGCAGATCTCCTTGTATTTTTATAGATTTTTTTAAAAACTTTCAGGAGTTACTGGATGAAAAAGCATCAAAAATTAATTCCGGTTCTTATTCTCCACATAGCACATGCATCAGGATCCTAATTAAATGGTTCAAGAGCACAAATCTCAACATGAAAAGGTGTTAGCTCATTGCCACCTGCAAGTGACAGATACAATGAAAAAAAGATATTTTTATGGGGAGTCCCTTGAATTTTGGTAAAGTATATGCGTGCAACGAAATTCTTCTGAAATCTTTGCAGTGTTTTAACAGTCATTCTCATGACCAGGGTGTTATGCAGTCACCTACCTGGCTAGCAAAACTGCACTGAGCCTATCTATCTAATTTAGATCAACTCTATGCATTCCTTCAAAAGCAGTATGCCAAAAGAAGACTGTGAGCAATACCATCCTCTTAGAAAAGTTAGAGAGACAATCAGTTAATGCAAGCAGCATCCTAGGACTAGCACCAAGACCTTATCAAGAGGGCAGGATAGTAGCAGACACAAATTCTTCAAGAAATCCTGCCACAGCCAAGGATCTCAAATTTACTTTGCTGAATTATTCTCCTTATACACACTAACACAGCCTTTTCTCAGAATGCCACAGCAGACAGAAAGCTCAGCTGTCACACAACAGGGAGAGGCACCAACATACTTCTCTTTCATTGCACAAGGTACAGCTACTACTGTAATCACCTCACAGGCCCGGACAGCTTTGTCCAGGATGCAATATTGTCAAGGGCTGGATGTAGCTACTGCTTCCACCCTCTTATTTTACATCACCAGTTAAATGAACACATTTAACAATTGCCTTATTGTTCTTGCTTGTGCAAAAAGGACTAATGAGGCTCTAGCAAACTTCTGTAGAAGATAGGACAGCCTGTGATATGGCACTTGTTAAATTATGAGTAGAAATTAAAGTAAACTAAATTATCCAAGTGTCATTTGAGACAGTAATCCACGGTTTGTTCAAAAAAAGCTAGAAAGAATCCTCTTATTCTCCTGATAAGAATCTGAAACAATATTCTACACTTATGTCCATTACACAGAGCTCCAGAATGGACAGGTCAGCAAGCAAAGTAAAGCTTGCTCTTTGAAAAGTGTTTGTTTATTTTGGATACCTCTGCTTTTCATCTCCCAGTTTGGGAAGACTGGAGCTAGTTTTCTGCTCAACATATGCCACTCTTCATTTGCGCAGCCCTAAAAATTACTGACCTTCTTTGCAAATGTACAGGGTCTCCTGTGACCACCAGATGTCCATGGAGGAGAGTCACTCTGTGAAGGCAAGTGCCCAATGCAAAATCATTCATTCTGCTATAGGGTGTTCAGGTTTTTTTGCTGGAATGCTGCCCAGTTATTTCTGACAAGCTGGTTATGTTGCAAGCCTGCTAATATGTTGTAACGCAATAAAAAATGAGGGGGTTTTGCATCAATTTCTACCAATTTAGAAACACTGAACCCTGTTGTTTCTTTTGCCCTCAAGGGAAGTGCATCATGAAGTCTACAGATTGCACTAATCAAATGGTGAATTCTCCCTTTTATTCAGGCAAATAGCCAGGCAATGAAGACTTTCCTATCCAGAAAAACTAATGGCTGCCTCTGTCACCTTTTCCCTTCAATTATTTAGACTTCCTCCACATTTAGGCTGGCTTCCTGCTGGCAGCACTGCGGATTGTGTCTATTAATCATTAACCGTCATCTTGCTTTAAAAGAAGGAAAGTGAAAAGGTTGCTCAAGAACAAAAATAGACCTCTCTTTTTTCCCCTGAAAAATAAACGACAGTTATGTGCTACCTGGATTTACCGTGTCTTCAAGTATGTTTTCCATTTTTTCCAATGAATAACTAACATTCTAGACAAGCAGAGCAAATTGGCTGTTCCCAGTAAGTCCATATTCCAGGGCTCCCTTTTCCTGTCCTGTCAAGGTTTGGTAGCCTCTGTTAAAGCTTACGAGTCCTCCTCTGCCACCACCTGCAGACAAGTATCAGGGGAACAGGATTATGTTCTCCATGTAGTATGGGAGGCTTAGCCTGTTAAATCAATGGGAAGCTATCTCTTCCAGCAGTCAACCTGACGTGCTTCACTATTTCCCAGAGTCCCTCCCAGCAGTATGTACTCTTAGGCCTCCTCTGCTGTCCTTGCCCAGACAGACCTCTTGTAGACCACAGCCAGGATCCTCCTCTGCAAGTCCCCCCATGTGGCCTTCTCACCACGGAGTCCACAAGGAGGTTCCAGGTCCAGAGCCTCTTTCTCTGAATGCTTAGTCTTCCCACAACTTGTTTTCCTAGCAGGTCTTCCTCTTCCTCAGTTGTGTCCTCCTCTGGAAACTGCAGGCACAGCTGAATGCTTCGCTCTACCAAGACAGACACCACAGAATGAGAGCGATTCCCAAGGCTTGTGCTTTAAAGACACATAAAGCTCATGCCAACACAGAAAACAGGAAAACATTCATTTGGATTTGCTCTGTGTGTGTATACAAGCATGTATATGTGCTGGGGTATCATGTAGTCCCCCTCACCTAGTATGTTTATCACAGCTGTAAGCAGGCAATGCACATGGCTGGGCTGATTCAACGCATCTTTACTGAAATTTCATTACAAGTGATTTTATTTTTTAGGAACAGTGGAACAGGGGAAACTAAAGTCAAATGTGCTGACTATAAAGGAGTCAACACATTGGCCACATTTTCCATCAAAAACTGATTATCTAGCAGTAGAGAGAAACTGGAGCAGACTAAATTATTTCCTGGCATCCTTATTTCTGATCTTTCAATTGCACAGGAATTCAAATGGTGCAATTTAAATAATCAGTTGTAATGCGCAAGAATGCTATTTCTTTTCTGACTACTGAAAAAGTACAAATCCTGAGGTCTGTCTTTCTATAGATGAGGGATATTTCCTGTTCCCAGTTTCCTGGAAATTATCAACAGAAAAAGACTCTAGTTTGTGCTACCTTTTAGCTAGGTCTACATTAGCAAGTAGCGTGGACCACTCTAGAGTAAAACTGTTGATGCAGAGGTTTTGACACCAACAGCACACCATTTCAGGCTTTGGTATTTTACTTCAGATTATCTCCGGTCTGGCCCCATGGGCTGAATGCCACAGCTTGTCTTTCAGTTTAGTATCACCTGAAAAGAATCCAGTTCATGCACTCCAAGACTACTGTCTGCTGCCAGCCAAAGCCCAGGAAGTGGGGACAACTGGGAGAGAGATCTCGAAAGTGCCCTTCAACCCAAACTGAATATGGATCCTGTAACTTAGTAGTGCCTGCCCTTCCACTGCTGTCACTTCTGGGTTTCAAAATCAATCGGCACCACAGAAGAAAAGGCAATTCTCTTCTTCAGCATCCACTAATTTGTTAAGTATAACATGGATATTTATTTGCAAGGGAAAGCAGGGCAGATGGGACCAAAAAATATTAATGTAAGTATCCATCAAGACATTAATTATAGCATAGTTATGATAGCAAATTAATTCACACTTAACTACAGTTAATTAGACCTAATCCTGTTTACTTAGAATACATATAAAATTAAAGCTTTACACCTAAGAGAAAAAGTATCTCCACTGACCATCTTAGTGCCTCCTGAAAACACAGCAAGACTGAAACGTAATAGCTGTAAGGTGCCACCTATCTCTATATTGCTGCAAAATGTCACAAAAGCCCTTCTGAGCGTAGAAGTAAACAGCTTTATGCATTTCACTGTGATACCTAATTAAGTTTGTGAGTAATAAGCTTGTGAGATTAAAGTTTGTGAGACTTTACTGTTGTCAGACATTTTCAGTGCTATTTTCTCTGAACAGTCACGGTATCATTGCACTCTGAAGGCACAGCCAGTTATTTGCTCAACAGATTATTTGGCAGCGAGCTTTTATCTCCTGAACAGCTCAGCTGCCCATCTCCTCTGGAGAGCAGCAAGCAACCTCTGTGAAACCCTTAATATGAAGAATGAAACTTTAATTCATTGCTAAATACAGGCCACCCCGATGTCAAGATGCCTCTGTGCTGCTGGTTTCCTGAAATACCGCCAAACTGTGACCACATTATTTGCCAAGCTGCTCTGCAGAAGTGGACAGACCCAGCGATGCAAATAGCCTCAGCACCTGGTCTGAGCTCATAACGTCTCACACGCGAAGTTTGTGTCTTCAGAGAAAAATGTTCTATCTATCTGAAAAGCTCGGTTTCAGTGTTATACCTGAAAACAAAAATAGAAAAAGGAATACTTAATACAAACACACTGTCCCAGGAAGCAGCGTCATGAAAAATTCAGTACTTGCATAAAAGACACTGGTCCTCAAGGGAACCATTAAGTGGAAATCACAGAGGAGGTGCCATGGTAACTTGTAACGCCTGTCTACTCTCACTGATTCAATACCACAGGATGAATTTAGCACAGGATGTGGATCAAAATGTTATTTTCCAGGTGAAAAGCTAAATGACGTCTTATGTGCTTGTGTTATGAGAGTATCAAAAGCAATCCTCTCAAGAGTAGTAGTTTAAGTAGTTTAAGTCCACTGTCCTGGCCAAACTCTGACTTGGTAAATTAGATTATTTCAATTTTTTAAATTAATTTCTTCCTTTCTAAGGACCACAACCACCAAAATCTGTAAGGACGTCCAGTAGTACCTGGAGGGTCTCATGCTTATGTTTTCCTCATGATCTCTACTGCTTCCAGTATCCTTGTGAGGCAAGGAGATACTAAAGCTTGTATCTTATCTCCCTCACAGCTCACAAATGAGGAAAGGATGTATATAAACTTACAGCTAAAGCTATTCAGTCCTCAGCCCCAGCTTTGACTCCCTGACTCCTGAACATCCATGGGAAGAATTATTTTCTGAGGAGAGAGGCTCTCAGAAGCCATAAGGCTGAGTGACCTAAATTAGCAATTTTGGAACTAAGGATTCAGCAGCAGCCAAAGAAGGATTGTGATCACCTGGAGTTATATCCTTAAATTTCTCAGTAGACCTAGGCCTAATTGACTTGCTTAGTCATTGCACAGGAAACTTTGACAGGGCTGGGAGTTAAATCCGAGTCTCCTGACACCCTGACCATGCCTCATTCAATAGACAATTCACTCAGTGATTTGAACAGAATACATAACATGTATTTGGGCCAAAGAAAACCTAAAAGGAAATCCATTTTACTTAGTTACATATTATTACACACCATAACACATTTTTCAACACCCAGTAACAAACTGAAGCCTGCACACTTTGTACAGCACTTCAAACCCACAAAATTACTATAGGCATGAGAATTTGTGGGGTGAATACGCCCAATGACTGCTTGAAGCATATGAGGCCACCTGCAATAGTGGGTAGCAGAAATAGCCAACAGTCCTAGCCCACCCGTCCCATAGGGAACAGTCTTCCTGACTCAGATTTAGCAATTTGCTTAACTATGCGTGTACAAGCAAGATACAACCTAGCGGGAAGCGGAGGGCTTCATCCCAGCTGTAGCCATGCTCCATCTCCTACTGAAATCAAGAGGAGTACTCACGTCCTCAGAGGAAGGCACTTTTCCTCAGCTTCCATGCTTTTATATGCTTTCATGAACAAATGAATTTTGGAGGGAGTGACAAAATGCTCTTTGTTGCTTTTTTTTTTTTTTTTTTTAACAGAAAAAGAGCAAGAACTGAACTTGAGTTTCAGTCACTTCAATAAAGACTCAAGAATTTGGGGTCCAGTTCGCCAAACATACCTCACCTGTCACTTAGCATCTCCAGGCCTCACTTCTGTCAATAGAAGAGGGCCACAAAAAAAGCCAATAAAGCAAGTTCACGCTCTCCCAGTGGGAGAACAGCTCTATTTCTGAACAAGAGGGATTTATTATTTTTAGGCTTTTCGTGGGTAGTTGGACACCTTAAAGCAAAGCTTTTACTTAAAGAGTCATTTTTATAAAGGATTTAAAGACATCCAACTGGTTTCGGTTGGCATCCAGACAAACAAGAGAATACTGTGTCTCTTGGAAGACCAGCCACCAACTCTCTTACGCAGGAAAACTAAAAAAAGAGTGGCGGCACCCATCGGCAGCTCAGCCAATAGGAAATATTAAATCGTACATGCAGCAGACTTACCTGCTTGCGGAATACTTGGCAAAGAGAGAGCCAGAGGCTGGTGCCTGGAGTAAGCAGCCAGTGAGTGTCGGGGCACTTGTCTCTCTGTCTGGTGCCTGCTGCTGCTCCCGTCTAGCCCAAACATGCAGATTCTCTTCACAAGAAAAACTATGCACAGGAGGGGCTGGTACATGATCTCACCCTGACAGTGACCTTCAATGCAACTGTGTAGCTGGGAGCTCTGAAACATTTTTGGATCTGCTGGTTTTTACATACCTGCATTGACGAAAGGGCAGACTCCGATGCCATTCTTTATAATAAGTAATGCATAACTCATAAAAGAGACTTGTTAAATTATTTAAATGGCTTACCAAACATGATTAATGGCCAAGAAAAGATCTAAACTATTCTTGGTTCTGTAAAAAAAAAAAAAAAAAAAAAAAAATTTACAGAAGCAATGACCCAAATGACAGATTTTATTCGGGGATAAAAATTATTTCAAATTAAAATTCACCCTTGGATGATGATAGTTGTCTTCACGATTCTTCAGCGAATGTTTTTACATTCAGGCTGCCTAAGGGCCTTCATAACGCTTCAGAGCACAGCACTGTACAACTGTGGCACAGCAATGGTTGCAAAACATGTCTATGATGGCATTTGGTAATAAGGTACTCCATGTTCCATCAACTTACAGAAATCAGTATTAGCAACAGTAGACTAGAGACACAAATCCACTGCCATCATTTCTGTGGCAGAACAACCAGATTCATGCAGAGAAACTACCTTTTGCTCTCAGTGCTTGTCTCCAAGATCAAGTACTTTGTTCTGGACTTGGAGCAGGTGGAGAGCTTCCTTTTCCCCCAGCATAGCTGCAATATCAATTCAGGAGCCAGATGAAAAATGATGGCATATACTAAATAAGACTAAAAAAAGTGACAGCTGCTTTTTTCAGAACCCCTGCAGGTAAAACAAAGCTTAGCAAGTTCGTGGTTTTTTCCTTTCTTAGCACTAAGTAGATAAATTAATGTTGCTATTATAATCCCACTCCCCTGGGTCTTCATATGTCTAAAATAAACTTGCCATGTCAATAAATCCCATAAAATCACATGAACAATGGAGTGTAAATGGCTTCATTTTCTATTAGCACAAACACATCAGAGTAGAAATTTTATTTTCCATGTAACGTGCACAAATAAATAAATACACACACACACACAAACGTATAATCAGATTGTTAAGCTTTATTCATCAGCAACCTTGCAGCATGAATATTTTGACTCATCTATTTAAAATTCACTGGCCACACATGCAGCAGGTGTAGTTCACTTAGGAGAAGAAAACAGTCATAAAATCCTGCACAGCAGACGGCCCTCTCCTAACTCTGCTGCAGACATGTACGTACTCACTAGGCTCAGCCTCTCCTTAATTGCTGTTTCAAATGCAATTCCAAGATTACTTGCCGTAACAATCTATGCAAAAGCAGCAGCACAGAAACTTGGACAGACTTGCAGAGAAACATCTCAGCCCTCTTTCCCTCCTCCTCCTTTACTTTCTGGTTTGTATTCGGACTGCGTGTCCTCAGAGGGAGTGCAATGTGTATCTTCTTTGCTGCCATAAGCAACTTCTAGACCCAGCAGCTTTTAGGCCCATCTCAAATGTTCTCACCATATGGAACTTTACCATGCTTGTCACCACTACCAGTATATATAAAGACTAACGCTCCTCTTTACTGTCCTAGGAGAAGTGTCTGTCAGGGAGCCGCAGGGGCCATCCCACCCCCACCACCGGATGGGAGGGAGCAGAGCAGATGGAGGGGAAAGGGAGGATGAAGTTAGATGGGGAACTGGGCAGAAGGGGAGCTCAAAACAGCTATGCAAAGTCATGATCCCTAGAAAACACAGGGACAGATGAGCTAAGAGTGAGGGGTTGACCAAAGAGATGAGGACAAGGGGGGGGTGGGGGTGGGGGTGGTGAGGGAAGAGACAAGAATCTGGGAAAAGGATAAAAGGACTAGGTAAGACAAGCTGAATGGGATAAAGACACGGAGAGTGAAGTACGGTGAAGTCCCTAGGGAAGCAGAATAAGCATGTGGGAAGACTGTGATTGTGGGCTGAGAAGGGAAATTACAGCTTACTGTGTAAGTCAGAAACACACTGGAGCGTATTTTGCCTATTTCGTTGCAACTATGGATAACCTTTAAGGATGATGCAGAACTGTAAAACAAAGTAGATTGCTGATTTATTTTTAGCTGAGGTTAGGAAGTGCAGGAATAAGGCAAGGAAAAGATCGTTTCATGGCTCAGAAAGTGAACAGTGCACCAGAGGGGGAGGGAATTACATTCCATCCTAGCTTCCACCACAGATTCCCTAGGATGCTTATTAAGTAATTTAAATTTTTCAGAGGTGGTCATTAATTTTAGGTTCTTCATTTTCTAGGCACCTGACTTGGAAGTCTGAAGGTTGAAACACAAAAATACTGAACGCTCTCAGCTACAACCGATAAAAATCATGTCTTGTACTTCGTATCTAATACCAGTTACTTTGAAAAAACACAGTCCTTGGTATCTCAGTGAGGGCATCCAAAATTAACAGATACTTCAGGTGTTAATTTTCCTGTGGTTCAGTGGAACAAGTATGCTTCAGTAATGACACTTTCTCTGGCTTGAGTGTTACTCAGATTTTGGAAGTCCTTATATACTTACTAACTTGGAAAATAATATAGAAGACCTCAGGAGAAAAAGACTGCTGCTGTCATCTAACAGGGTCCAAACAGTGAGCTGCAAGTATGCCACCAATTGCACACTGACAAACAGTTGAATACTGTTCATTAAGTGAACACCCCTCTTTTCTGCTCTGAGTTATGTCAAGGGATGGTAAAATAGAGTACGGGGTCAGTTGATTAAAGATTGTTATAATGTATATGCACAACAGGGTAAAATTTAAAGCTATATGGGCAAATTTGAATGACTAACTTGGAAATCTTACTACTGCGTACGCCCTGTGTGAATTTAGTAATCCATACATCCTTGCGTGTGTTTTGAGTGTGTGTGTATATGTGTGTATGCACCTATCCTTGGGGAGCACACATCTATACGTATGTGTGCAAAAGAATACTAATTCTTTATGAAGAAACAGGTTTCTTTTAAGCTTCCAATAGAAACTAAGACAAAAATAATTTCCATGCCTTCACCATGTTATTTTAGCTGCAAAGAACCTTTCAATCAAGTGTGACATGAGATAAAAATAGAGAGGTGGTGTAGCCACTTACAACATTTTAAGAGAAAAGGCTATGTTTGCCATGCTAGGTTTCAAAGAAAACAGAAAATTTCTAAAGAAGCTCAAAAAGAAGAAAAAAATGAATAATAACACACACACCACCACCACCACCCCCCCGCAGACCTCTTCCATTTCCAGACCACTGTCTTTCCAGGCATTAAGGCAGATTCCTGGTGGTGCACTGTTTTTAGGATAAAGTAGAATCCCTTGTGCCAATACCAGCTGGCAAGTAAGACTGAGACCTGGAGGTGAGAATGAAGTACCACTGTGCTTACAAAGATACAAACCTAACTGGCTTGGAAGTATTATCTTCCCTGTTTTCCTTGAACTATAAATTAAACTGTATATTTTATAGGAGCATAATTACATTGCTTGGCAGCTCCTGAAAACCAGGATTGTTCTCTCAGTTTGGAAGTCTTATTCCAGGTTGGAGTACCCTCCTTAGCACTTGTGAAAGTGATGCAGTTTGAAGGCTTATCACATATTCCATTTCTGTATATCCAAAAGCCAACTTTTTTTATTGTTAAGTTGCACAGAGAACATGGAGAAGTTACCAGAATTTCATTACAGGCTCACCCACAGGAAAAAAATTATTCCTGGACTAAAAATCACAAAAACTCAAACTTGTCTTTGTTTTATGAGACCAAAGTTTAGCATCCTCTTCTGAATGTAGTAAGGTAGAGGTTCCAGAGAAAGTGCAAGAACATTCCAGTGGGCCAATGTGGGATAATATGCCTCCCATAAATCTCCTCTTAACATGACGCAGTGATTGACTAAAGTTGCAAAGTCTAATGAAATGTAATATGCTTTCCAAATTCTTATTACTTATGATGAAACTGGATTGTCTTTTTTTTGTAATCCAGATACATTTCATACCTTGCTATTAAGGATCTTGATGCATGGCGAAGGCTGACCCACCAATGCTTTCAGTGTATGCCTTCGGATGACATGATAAACCTAACTGTGAACCTAATGCAAAGCAATAGTGTCATTTCTCAGACCTTGCAGTCAGCTCACAAAACTCTGCTGCTCCAAGTGGCTCCTCTGAAGAGCAGTAGAGCAAAATGACTATCATTGCGGACAGGTTCTCTGTTACAGCTTGTAACCATGTTGTCAGTGAGACTGAAGGCTACCGTCCACTCTATTGGCAAAGCCTGATACAGCAACCTATTCACAGCATGGAAGAGATTCATCCCAAAAGCCTAGAGGTATCAGAGCACAAGGAGTGAAGGGGGGGGAGGGGGGAAGGAAACAAACATTTTTGGCACTCAAAACCAGGTGTAAAATGGAAGTCTACATCAAGTAGAGTTAACTGAGCCCTGAAATGGCTGTAAAAGGTCCTTACAGGAATCCAGTATCCATGTAAGATTTGCTAAGACATCTCTTATTTCTTGCAATCAGTTTCTTGACATAAATATAAACTCAGTAAGCGTTGGCAGACTGTCATTCCCAATTTGCAAGGATAATAATGACAGGAGGGTTTTTTTCAATGAAGCATGAATTCCGTGAGCTCTCTAGTCTCAGCACATCTGCCCCTGCTCTTCTGCCAATCCAACCACCCCGGCAATAGTTAATACAGCATTGTCAAGAAAAAGGAGCAGAGAACAAGCACAGAAAGTTTCTCCCCTCAGTATCAGCAGCAGCAAGCTGAAGCAGAGACAAGAACAAATAGATGGGATGTTCAAACAACAGGACTGTGGCTATGGTTCCTGCGGTAAGGAGATTGTTCAGTCTCAGCACCCTCAGCAGCTTGGGGAGAACGATGCCTGGGGAACACACCAAGTCCTCATTAAACTGGCAGAAACAGGCACAGAGTCACAAGGTCACTTCCTTGCTTAAAATGGGATTTTATTGCCTCCTTTCGTCTGTCGCTCTAGGCAACTGCCTGCTTTGCCTGCTCCTAAAACAGGGCCAACTTGCTAGGGAGCTGCAAAAAAACACTCAGCTTTAAGTTAGTATTCAACAAGAAGACATTAACTCCACATAGGACTCCTTTAGCTTCTGTGTGAAAGGGGAGATGCTGGACAATTTGCTGACCCTTAAACTTAGATTTTTGACCTGATCTTAAATCTTTGCCTTCCCAAGTCCTGCAAATAGCTACCATTTTGGAAAGAAGACAATAGGAAGGCTGAACATGCAGCCCCTGGCAGAACCAGGTTCCAAACACCTGAGGAGAACTGATGGGTATTTTAAGTACCTAGGTCATACCTCAGTGGGTATATTTTAGTGCAGGGCAAAATACTTTAAAGATATGAAAAAGAAAACCCTCAGCTATTATGACCCTGTCACATACTTGGTATAGGATTTCCAAAAGTGCTAACTACAGGTACGCCTGCAACAAAATTACTGAGTATGTCTCCACTGATTGCAGCAAGACTGAAATTAAACCACTACTGAGCACTTTTGCACACCCCACAATATGTATTAAAGTATTAAAGCAGGTATGAACAAGAACAGAAATTTTGCTTGCAGACAGAATAAATTTCTTTCTTGTAGATAACTTCGTATCACAACACTGCCTATAGCACATCACTCTGGTTACTTTCCAAGCTCTTCAGACAATTAGAGCTGCTCTATAATGCTCATTTTTACATAAAACTCAACTCGGAATGACATGTCTCAGAAAGTTGTTTGTTAACTGCAAACCCTTATTCATGCTGGGTTTAAGACAAACAACTTGCTTCATTTTTTACTGCTCTCCATGGATTTGGATCAGGACTACTGAGCTATACTTCATACCTCTAGTGTCTTAGCATTGCCTGTGGGACTGCTCAAGAAGTAAAGCACTACTCTATCTGAATTACAGCAGGATCAGGCCATCAGGAACAACTTGGGTTTACTCATGTGTTTAATCAAGGGATGCATTCTGTAGCTTCATTTAAATATATCTGAACTTGGAGCAAATGAGGCCAGAATGATAACCCAGGAAATATTCAGATAAAAGGGAAAAATTTGTATACTGAATATAAGGCAGTAAAGATTCCCTGCCGCTTTAACTGATTTATGGTTTTTCAGGATCAAGCTACTAGCCATGTTTATATGAAGGCACCTGCAGAATTACAGATCTGTTTTCATTCCTGTTCAGCACAAGGATACTTCCTGCATTCCTTCCTACTTTAATGACAGACACTAAATATCTCCTCCAAGTACAGTAAAGTCAGTGTGAAAGTTTGGGGATCATGCCTTCAGGCAATGCTCTGCAATCTTTTCTGCAGGATGAGAATCTCGGCTCAGGCAGCTTCCACGTAACTAGTTTGGGACTCAAATACAGACATTGATTGTAAAATACCACTTCCAAAGTAGTACATTTTCCTAAATGAAAAATTTAAAACATCTGTTATTCAATACGAAACAGGATAATTTTGATGTATGATTTATAATGAACACAGTAGTATCCTCTTCATGATTTGTATTTGGGTTTACATAATATTCTCTTAGATTCTTTTTCTTCTCATTGAATTAACAAAATAATTCTTCTTAATTTAAGAAAAGCTGCCAACTAATCTCCAAACTGAGTTAACCCAGAGTGCTTCTATACTGATAAAGTCTCAGGAAAAGCGATGAATTAGTTTCTCTGTAATCACTTCTTTATCCTCTCCATTTCAGCCTCACAGTACTTTATTCCCAGCATTTGACATTCACAGGTGCTGAATCTGAGGATGTTGAGCCGCAAATGCAGACAGATTGAAGCTGGACAGCTGAAGAGATCACCACTCTGAGGCATCTGCCCAGTTCAGCCTTCACCGAGGTGGCAACTACCGTGATGGGAAGCTGAGTCATGCATAAAGGCAATCCACTTCACAGATCAAAATAGTAATACAGATCGGCACAGGTTCTGAACTGCACAGTGGGAGCCTACAAGCTGCACGGACTACCTGCTTCATATGCAACGCAACTACGCCTGCCGCAAGAGCGGTAACCCCCAGGCAACAAACACATGGGGTGAACAGTTGGAATGGATAGGCTGGGTCCCATTTCATTCAGCCTGGGTTCGTGAGACAATATATTCAGTTAAAAGCGGATGCTGTTGTCAACGCTGTCAAAGACAAAATTCCAAAACAATTCAAATCATGCAAACTCAAGTTTTCAACTTAGTGAAGAGGGCTGCCAAAAAGAGTCTTAAAAAAACACTGCATTACGGCTGGCACGGTAAAGGGGTAGATCAATGAGCCTCATCTTCCAAAGAAGCTGTCTGAGAAATTTATTGATGATAACACTAAGGCAGAAGCAGTATGAAGTGAGAGTCTCTGCATCCTTATCAGGAGCTGCTTCCACAAGCAAATTCGCATTTAAGAACCGCCTAGTACTTTATGCTGGAGAAGCAAAGGAGATAGCCCAGCTGAGAGTTAGTCCCAGCAAAGTACATAAGACGTAATTCAGCCTACACTATAAATCATTTCCTCCATGCATTCATTAACTGTCTGCAGCCTCAAGGAGCTGCTTTTCAGCTCTGTATTAGAGACATTACCTGTTCATGACACAAGCCAGAAAAAGGCACGTCCAAGCACATTGGCTCTACAAAGGTAAGTGAAGTGCAGATAAGACCAATAGTTTTGTAAGCAGTGACATATATGAAGCCTCATTTCCTAGGGAATTGCACCTCATGACTGTCAAGATTTTTTAACTGAATTATACCAAAGCTTCAGGCTTGTCTTAAACAGAGCATCAGAAAATCCACAGAGAAGAGAAATATGCATGTCTACCATGAAAGGCTTCAAGTGAGATTTGCTCCTTATTGGACACCACTGAATCCTACAGGAATACACATTTTGATTGAAAGAGGCATATTCCAATTCCTAGGCATTCAGTTCCCACCACGGTGGAACAACCTCTCTGTCCAATGTTGATGTTTCAATATTAATGCTCGTATTTTTCCTCTTTCCTCCCCTGCCCAGCTATGTTCACAGAACTTACAGGGAATGTTATCTCTTCGAGAATTAGTGTCTTAATATTTGCCCCTTTGTTTCATGTGGTTGAAATTGGCCCCAAATTTATGGGGTGCAGAACTAATAAAGCAACAGCAAGCAAACAGCAACAAAATTACTCCCTTATACTCACATGCAAATGCACACGGGAAACAATTTTGCATGTGCCTTATTTCTTTAAGAAATCAGGATTAAAAAAAAATCTGCTCAGCAATACTTAAGGAATCCATCTGGCTGTCACCTTCGTTTCTGAAAAAGAGCTGAGCAGTTTGCTTTTGCCTACTTTAGCAGCATTACCTCCTTGAAAGCCAGCTCAGCCTCCCCCGTTGCTGACACCGCCTGCCACAGCGGGCAACTCGTCCGGCGGAGACGGCAGAGGGCAGGGGGGGAAGCAAGCGAGTACCGAGAGGACGCGGGGGGAGAAAGACCTCAGCTCTTATACCGTGTGGAAATACACAATAAGGTTGTTTTATATACATTAGGCACAGCGCGTTAGGTATTTTAATACGTGTGGATACACAAACCACCTTTGTGTCGGATACAGCACATGAAATAGCCTGTACAGACACTACCCGCGTCAGGGACCCCTATCTCCAGCCTTTGAAGCGTACAGCAACACCCGCAAAGCCCTCTGTCGAAGTCCGCGGCTCCCTCCCAGGCAGGTAATCACTCCCACGGCCAACAGACCCAGCAGGCGAACCGAGCCCCGAGCCCCGCGCCCACCCCTCCCCTGCCCCCCCCAGCCCCTCCTCTCCGCTTGGCTGCCAGGCCCCTGCCTGCCCGCCCCTCCCTGGGAGGTTTCTAAACTCCGCGGCTCGCCCAAGGCCCGCCGCCCGCTGAGGCTGGGGCCGCCCCCGCCCGCCCCGGCCCGAGCCCGCCGCCCTCCTGAATATTTCATCGGCGCTGCCCGACGGGATGCCCCGCCACTGACTGCTGCAAAGGGACCGCATCCCGCCGGCTGCTGGTCTCGCTGCTTCCTTCCTCTTTCATTCTTCAAACCGGGGCTTTTCATTTATTCCCATAAATAAATAACTGATTAAAAAAAGACAGGAAAGAAAAAGACAAAAGCAGCAAGAGCATCTCTTTTGTATCTGAGCAGGCGGGACTCCTGTGCAGGCGATTACCGAACGAAACACAAGAAGGGCTCTGAACTCTTCGGAGCGCGGAGGATGAGCCGGCAGCAGTTCTCCTATAAAAATCCGGTCCCGGGGCCGTGACACACTCGGAGGAGGGAAGGCGCCGTCGGCCTTGCCGGAGACCTCCCTGCGTTGGACGCCGCAAACCCTCGTGGGCGGACGGGCACCCCGAGCGAGTCGCCGGCCCGACCGCGCAGCGGCTCTCCCGGCCTCCCGCTGCTCTCCGCGGCGGCGGGCGGCGCTGGGGGGGGACTGGCTGCCGGGCTGGCAGCCGCCGAGATC
>JAVJGG010000054.1:23077312-23113629 GCA_035590195.1 Aviceda cuculoides | reverse complement strand
GCCAAGGGGAAGCTTTTCTGGGGGGGTGTTTCGTGGAGCTTTCCTGGGGAGGCTGGTTAATAGAGTTTCCGATTGATTTCATAGCAGAGTGAAAGCAGGTCTCAGCAGGCTGAGGCTACAGCAACGGTGATCCTTTGATCCCGGTCACACTGCTTCCAAGGAAGCGTGCACTGAGACCTGCAGTTTTAGCTTGATAAAGCCGGGATCGCATACTCGGTATCTGAACTAATTAGGCATCCTGCTACTTAAAGCCTATTTTTAAAATTACCCTTTGATATGAGGAATTTGCATACATTCAGGAGCTGTCATTCCCACTCGTAAGATTCAAGTTGCTGAAGCATATTCCCACTCGAAGCACGGAAATGATAAATTAAGCGTTCGCACCTATGACATTTCTTGTCTGTAAAAATGAGCCCACTGTATTCACAATTCTCTTTCACACCACCACCCACCACCTTCCCCCCCAACAGTTCTAATTCAACAATACTGTCACCTTTTATGCAAACATCAGAGATCTGAAAATCATGCCTGAAATGACAAAATAGTTTGAATATTGAAGTGAAAATTGTCTTGGCACCAGTACTTAGGGGAGTATGAGAAATAGTGCTCACAAGCAAAAAAGTGGGCATAGTGCTGCCTTGAAGAATTCCCACACCTCCAGCAGGTCTTCCGAGTTGCTCTCGACACAAGGAAACTCTCAGCTCTCACATCCGACATTCCTGTTTGTTTAAAAAGATGCCATGCTTTAGGAGGGCATGAAAATGCTTGCAGTTTACCGTTGCAATCTCAGCAAAGATATATAAATAGCGATAATAAAAAAAAAAAATGTTTATTTGGCTCTGATAGAAAATTAGTGTGGATTTTTAGAAGATATGTTATTCATTAGAAATGGATTTCTGCCAGCGTCGCCTTAACTGTGGAGCTACTGATGCCTCCGTTATTTGACGTGAATGGCATTTATCATCAGGATAGCTTGGTATGTTAGGTAGATATTTGCTAAAATAAAACAAACAAACAAAAAAACCCCACTAAACTCATTCTGAAAGTTGGGGTTTGAAGCCATATATATCCATTTGGAGGATTTTACCCTTGCATTGTTATTTCAAAATTTCAGCTTTAAAAAAAACATTAAGAGGAAGAAAATAATTTGGTCGGTTTAGGATTATTTATATCAGCCTCTTTGTAGGATCACATGGTCACAATGATTAACGCTTCTCATGTCCAAAATTTCATCGGCAATATTGCTCCTGCTTTCAGAAATTATAGTTTGGGACAGAAATTTCAGAGTGGTTACAGATTTTGATTATTAACGTTTAGGGACTCTAAATGATGAGAAACTACCTTGACTTTTTCCCAGTGGTATCACTGACATAGAAGTATTACTAACTGCATGTGACCTTAAAAAAAAGAGTGTATGGATAAACAAGACAAAGTAGCCTACAATTGGATGTAGATACCATCTAGTAAAGTATTTAGAAATAAATATGCTGTTTGCAAAATACCTAGAAGAGTTCACAATGCAAAAGTTGTGGAAAAAAAGGTTAACCTTTTCCAGCTTATTAAACTATTTAGCATATTTAAGCCCCAAGCCACAATGTATATTTGCATGACTAAGGCCTTTCTTGTTAATTTTCAGCATATCAATACAGTTTATACCCATTCTTGGTGCAGAGCATTCCCGAAAGGGGCAGACTGGGGCACCAGAGAAATGTAGGGATTAATCCTGCTAGCAGTCACAGGAAAACTTTATCTACAACTTAAAGTGTACAAACTTAAATGTAGTTTTCTTGTATTATATCAGTTTAATAACTGTATATTGCAGAACTATGGTAAATCAGTGTTTGAGCTGTTCTTTACGAACATACTTTAGTATGACTGAAATATATTATGGTTTTATTATGCAACTGGGAAGACGATTATTTGTAAAATTTCTTAAACAGAAATCCCTAAAAAAACCCAATGTGGCGACAGTGAGCATGGGTAATAGGAAAAAAATTGCTTCATTTTACAGTCTCATTTTCTAGAGGAAATTTTGAAGATCAGTGAAACTGTATGTTCCCCCTAGTAGTTAACAGTATTGTCTTGCTCAAATTGTTGGTATCAATTAATCAATCCTTGTACCACTCAAGATGATTGGATTTTTAGAGACATTGACGTTGCTTTATTATTTGAATATAAATAAGTCTGTTTTCTCATTTCATTAGATATAAGCAATCAGACATTTTAAATATGTATTTTGGCTAAGAGAGGTTGAAAACTGCTTTAAATAAATAATTTGTTGGTTTTCTCAAGGTATTTTTATTGCTTCAGAGTGATGAGGAAAGTTACATTCCCCTGACTGTAATAAAGGTTTTTACTGTTTCATGTAGAAACCTGTGGACTGTAACAGCAGGCAGTTAATGACAGTTTCTCTGCTACTCAATAGTGCCTGTATAGATGCCTGCTATTGACATACAGTTCATCTGAAATACAACAGGTATAAATTTCCATATGGTCCTGTTACATGGAACTGTGACATCAGCCCCATATAGGTTCAGAACATTCCAATGATTCTCATCACTACTTCAAACAGAAAATTATCTGAGTTGCAAAGTTTGCTACTTCAAGAAATGACGTGGTGATACAAGGCAGTATTACAAGCCCTGGTTGAAACTGATGCCTTAACCGGAGTTAGGAATTTGTCTTGAAAATGAAATCCTGTGAATTGGAACATACAGTCAAAACTGATAATTTTAAATTCTCTTGGCTTTTCTGAAAGTGAGGAAGTTAGCCCTTTGGTAGTTTGACTTAAGGTCTTGTTATTGCTTTGGTTAGTTAAGACATTGATAAGTTTTTACTCTGAGCTCTTTAAGTTTTGGTTGTGAAGGTGCCTTTCACATCTGAAATTTAGCAGAGGTAAATGAATGCACTGAGGTGGGATATGTATAAAACCAAATACTACACACAGGTGGTTCCATTGAAGACAAGGTGATAAGACCTTTATATAGCATCTGAGTGTGTCCTGACATAGGTGGTGTTAGCCAGTCTTATCTCCAAGTGTAAACAGGGTTGCATTTAGCACTTCACATGGTAAGGATGCTCCCTTTTCCATCCACTATTTCTGCAGCATATTGCTCACTGTCCTCTGGGCAGCACCTCTGCAGGCTTCCTAAGCTCCAACATAGGATTGCTTTGTCTTGATCTTGACAGTTAATACTTTTCAGCCATTTTTTAGCCATTCAAAACATATCTGTTGTACAGAAACAATTGTGATGAGATCATGAACGAGCTTTGTTTTAACAGCCCTTTTTAATACAGAAAGGCTATGTTCCTCATGGTTTCTGTGCCTGCAGTACCCATTTTTTAAAACTATAAAACCAACTACATATAAAAACCCTAACTAATACTAGTTTTGGCATGATTAATAATCTTAAGTATGAAGTCCTATGTATACATGTAGGAATGTAAAATGGAGATCTTATTCTAATAGAAGACATGAGCGGTATTACCACCTCTTTAATGCCTCCGTTGTACAAGGACGGTATAAAACTAACCTGTACAGTTAGAACCTCAGCAGTTTCTCCATAGATTGCCTGAGTGAGATTTCCTTGTCTTACACTGTGGAATGAGTTTGAGTTTTCTTGAGTTATACAGTTTTTCTAACTTAGTTTATTTCCATTGGCATGCATCATCCAGAACATTGTATTCATTTGAAAAACACTTAATTCTAATAAAGTACAAATGTTTGATGCCCAATTTACATATTTTCTCCTGATACATAAAGCAAAAATCTCACCTGCAGTTAGTTTTGCTGACTAGAAAAGGATTATTCCTATAAATAATGGTTGCGGAAATGGGTCTTACCAATGTTTTTGTTTGGACCTGTTGTTGTAGGCTGCTTTGCTGGAATTATATGTATTTCTATGCATGTTGATGTACATGTGAAAGAAAAAAATGTTATATGCATTTGTAGTTTAGTGCTACTGAACATGAGGGTGGATAACTCATAACAGATGAAGAGTTATGATTGCTTTAATTACAAAGTTATTGCCATATGTGATAAGAGAAAGGTATAACTTTGCATTCTTAGCATGTTCCAGGTGTATTATATTATTTTTACCTGAAATGTTGTTTCTCTTAAGAAAAATATCATTGACGAAATGTCAGTCTGGAAAAATACTCAAAAAACAGAATAATGCTTAGTTAATGATGGTCCATTTTGGCCAGCCGCAAAATACCATATGGTGTCCCTACTTGGATACATTGCATGAAGATCTTTTTATAAAGACAATTTTATATAATCCTGGTGGAATTTATTCCTTAGCTCAAGAACAACACAGATGTTCAAGTGTATGAAATTGCAAGGGAGGTGTTGCGGAGATGTGCAGACAAATAACTTCAGGACTTTTTTTATGCTAAGTGTTAGTTCTGGTTACCTAACTTTGTACCTATTTATGGTCTTACGTGACGCACATCACTGTAGTGTTTAAAAGCTACAAACCAAGCTACACTTGGAAAAAAAAAAAGTTCAGTAGTTTCAGAGATAAAGTTGAGTATCTCAGAGTTTGGGAATCTATTAGGTTGGAAAGAAGCCTGCCATTTTCAGTATTTCTGCCTCTATGTGAAGTCTTCTCTTTCCTCTTATGCCACAGAACAACTCTGTTGTCGGTGTGGTTGAGCAGAAAGCAAGATCTGGCTCTCCTTGAGACTGTATGACCAAGTCTCATGTAGGCTTTAACTTTTTTTGCAAGGCAGAGCTGGTAGATCTCCAGCAGAACCAGTACGAGATGATGTTTTGCTGAGCAGATCCTCAAGCCTTTGTTCCTGTTGGAGGAAATGATTGTTTTGGGCTAGGATGGAGTCTGAATTGAAGTTTAATCTGCCAGACAGATAAACTTGAGAAACTGTTGATAAACTGTATGAAAAGAAGTGCTCTTCTCATCCCTCTGTCCTTTTTGTGGACTTTTTGCTTATGCAGCCTGGCGACTGGGCTAAGGATTTGCTCTAAATGTACCAAACATGCAAGTGGAAACATTGAAAACTTTTGTTTCACTTTCAACAAAATTTTTCATTCACATACTGAAAAGGTAGGATATGCATTTGGGGAACAAGATTAAGGTCAAGAGGTGTGGGAGGCTTTTTTTTTAGTAGAACAGCAAGCTATTTAGTTTGTTGGTTTTGTTCTTTCTTCTTGATACTTGCAAATAAGCAAAACTACCTGAAACCCAGTCACCATCCCACTAAACAGCATTTGGAATTATCAGCTCCAAAAGTTTGGATTAGGTATTTACCCTACCTACTTAAAAAACAGCACTTAAAAATTTTTAACCACATGACCATTCTTTTTTAGTTTAAAAAAAAAAGTTATGAAATTTGTGTTTTTCTATAATTTTTATGTATGTGTCTGTAGTGTGCATGCACACACATACACACAAATTATATAAAGTAGTATAAACTGTACATAATGGTATAAATGGATGTATAAAACTCAAGCTACACTGTCACAGACTATTTTCAAACTTGCTGTTAGGACCTCTTGTGAGAACTGAGTATTTATGTTCAAAGGGCATCACTCAAGGTTGTAATTCTAGCATTACTGAAGAACAGCCTAGGTTTCGTTAAATGCTATTGTAAAAGTAAAAGCTTTACAGAGGAGTTTAGATTTTATCCACAAGTAAACATTTGGGGTTCTATGGACCTGCAGTTTAGGTTCTATAGCTGTTTTTCTTAGCATTGAAGAAATAATATTAAAACAGAGCAGAACCTACAATTTCTTTTCTTTCTTTTTAACTTCGCAAATATTGCTTTATTTCTTATATGTATTTGCATGCTAGACTGGTTCCATATATTGCAGTTTATGTATATATACATACATATATATGCATGCATCTTTTTATTAAACTAGAAATACAGAGCAGTCAAGATGTGCACAGGACACCAGAGCGTGTTCTTGTGTAAAGTGGTCATCCTTTCAATGACAGTCAAACAGGAGTCTGCAGTCCCTATACACTTGACACGGTTTCTAAGTACAGGGAGGGACAATGAAACACTTGTGCAAATTCCAAGTGATATTAATTTCTCAAATAATATGTTAGATGACGGACAGCAGCAGTATTGAATCGAGTCCTTACTGTGAACCGTTCCCTCAGCTAGGTACAAGATCTAGCTTGAAATGAGAGGCAGCACCGTGCAGGCAGCGTTACAGTGCCTTCCCCCACCAACACAGGGGAGCTTCTTTCCTGCCTGATCAAGGGCAGCGCGATGACCTCTCAACTGAGCAGCAGTCTGGTGTGCAGCAAGCTAACGGGGATTTACGAGGCTGTGTTTCAAGGAGATGACGTGTATTCTGTGTGGGACTTGTGTAACTGCGTAAGAACAGTGTAGTACAAAGGGTACATCACTTGGCGTCCTCTCTCTTAAGCTTACGCAGTGGAATAACTCCTTTTAAGAAGCTTACATACATGACTATGTGGGCACATGCATGTGTCCACAGATGTGTGAACACACAAGAGAAAATCCTACATTAGACTTTAAGTTTTGTTTGGAGAATTCTAAAATACTTATTATGGAAAGAAAACTTTAGATCAAGTAGTTACTAAACTCTAATTCAAGATACAAGGGCAGTGGCAATTTTTTTCATCTGAAACAAATGAAATCTCTTTGAATTTTCATCTGCTGAAAGAGTATTTTATGATAAGATATCCTTTCAGGCTGCAGTAATAATCCATTAGTAATATTTAGCTACCAGTAATTTAAGGTTTTAATATATTGAAGGTGGTAGATATAAATATAATGTAGTCATAGATCATCGTGTGTATGGAATACAAAGCAATCTGGCAGGTTTTAATATAGGCAGTGCTGTTCAAGACAACTGCTTTATCCCCTTACTGGAATTTTAATTAAAGAAGGATAATAATAGATAGAATTAGAGAACCCGATTTAATCGTGATTGTGCCAGTGCAACTCTAAAATAACTCTACTGGCCTGATGCTACTCTTACTAATTTAGGTTTTGTATCAGAGACAGGCTTTTACTTACAAAATCTTCAGTCAAAAGGGGAGTAGTGCTAAATCACAGGTAGCTGAAAACAAGGAGTGTAGCAAGGTAAAGAGGGAAGCCCCGAGTCAGTGCAGAGTACCATGTGCATGCTGCTGTGTTGGACAAGGAAGAGATGTACCACGTGCAACTCTTGTAAGCCACCCATCACCGCCATAATTACATGCCTGCCTCTATCTTTGTTTGACCTGGCCTTAAACTCCCTCTATAAGCATCTGCTATTGCCCATTGTTGGAGAGAAGATGCTGTGCTAGACAGACCTTATGCCTGACCAGCTGCAGTCATTCTTGTACAGAATCTCTATCTAGAGGGAAAAAGTCACAGTTACACACTAGATTTATCAAGCTGTTCAAAATACACTTGGTGCCACAAACTGGACAGACTAGCAAATGGCAGGACTTCCACACTGGACTTAATCCAGAGTCCTGCTGTTGCTAAGTATCAGTCCCTGGGACTGATCAAATAGCTAAACAGACCGGATTTCAAATTGTCAGAGCCTGACAAATATTCTTGTACAACCTGCTCCTAGTGTTTGCTTGGGGTGGCACAGCTGCAGTCTTCAGTATAGCAACATGCCTCTGTGGTAGGATTAAACACTTGAAAAAGTTCATTAATAGAGCCCATTTCACCCTACTAGCAATTGAGTACCTTTGCAGTCTCACCTATGCTTTTTAAATCTCCAGCTTTGTCCTCCAACTCTCTGATACTTGAATCAGGTATTGAGACATGTAGTTATGATAGTGTATGTATGATACATAGCAATGTTTTTTTGTAAAATTATTATTTAGAGTCTCTAATTAGTAACATTTTACAAAACATTAAGATGAAACGACAATTAATGACTCAGAGCCCTGTCTGGACAGCTTTAGTTTCAGAGAGCTGCCCAACTGTAGTGTTTGCTCTTGGCGGGCATTTCTGAAGCCTAGACCCTTTGATGTGTTCGTATTATTAAAGAGCATTTGCATTTCTTACAAGCTACAGCACTTCATAAAAGTACAAAATAGACATTCAGAAGCATATAGAAGTTCAAAGTTAAAAATCATTGGCAAAATAAATGGCTTGTGCAAATCCTCCAAAACCCCCTTTTAGCATAGTGGTTTCAATATATATTATCTGTTAGTTAGCATTGCTTATTTGCATTGTACAAGATTGATGCCTGGCCATGCAATGTAGGAAGAAATGACTGGCACTTTAGAGTATATGTAAGAGAAGCCCTGACACTGCCTGAGCTTACACTCCATGTTTACTCACAAGCGATCTCGCTGACTGGATTTTATTAGATGAAGATTACTTTTAAATGATTGAGAACCATCGAATAACCATGTGGGTTTGATATTTTCAGATGAGAGGAGTTATCCATATTTGTAGAGTTATGCACATCAGCTATTATATGAAGATAAACGAGAAGCAAATGCAGTAAGATTGGACTTTGTGAGTTAGACCAAAGGAGCCTGCTACTTCTCTGACCCTGGCAGCTTCAGATGCATGATGAAAGATTAAGAGATTACACCCCGGACAAAATTCTAAAGATTGTATCTTTGTGTTTAATAATCTGTGAGGTCCTTTGGTTCCATGAATTTATCTAGTTGCTTTACTAATTAGTCAATAGTCTTGGTACTTAGAAGAACCTTTCAAAGTTTTGAGATAGATTACTGCGCAGTCAAATGCCTAATCCTAACTTCAGTGGGAATTTTGTATGAACAAGACCATGTGTACTCAGCCGAAGAAGAGATCTCAAAAAACAAAAGTGGAAATATCTATGGAGTACGGTATCTAAAAGCAGATCTCCCTATAAGAGTAACTTTATTCAGAACCATAATTGTAATGATCCATTTTTGTCTATCTGTCTATAGAAAGAGAGGTTAGCTGCGAAGACCTAGTTATCTGAATGTCCTTATTTCCATGGGTTTATTAAAATGGAGCCATACTAAGAAATAAATAAGGAAATGACGTGTTCAATAATCTAAGGTATGGAGTCTAATCTAAAGGAGTCCAGTGTGTCATGCAGGACTCTAATCTAAGGGTTACTTTATTACCAAGAATTTTCCACACCTACTTATGCGAGCACGACAAAACTAGAGGATCTTGCTTTACTGTCATAATCAAACATAACATAAATCATGTATGACTGCTTTATTAGTGATTTTCTTAAAATGAAGGACTTAATCTTTTTATTTTTTTGTACCTACTGTTGTTTAATAAAGGCCCCAAAAATTCTAGAAAAGAGGAACAGAAGAAAAATATTTTCTTATTTGATAATAGTCCTGATGGCTAGATTCATAGTCTGTACTGTTCTGGCAAGACAAAGTTATTTGTTCTGAAGAAAACACCTATTTTTCTCCTTCATTTTCCACTCTATAATATTTTTGATAGCTCAGATACTGAGAGGAGTGAGCAGTGATCTTTTTAGGAGTGGTTACTGGAAAATACTGGGAGAATGATAAAATCATATTATTGTTTGAGAATGGTCTTGATTTGTTTATACATTTATTGAATTGCATTTAAATGTGAATTATGCAGCGCTCTTGAAGCAAGTTATTGAAACATTCCTGTTTATGTCATCATTAATTTGGTATATCAAGACACTAGCAAAGTTTGTATGACGATTTACTTTGAAATGCAAGTCATTTACAACATGGGATTATAAAGAATTAAGCAATCTTTGGTGAGCAAAATTAGTGCTGTTGAGTTAAATGACATGCCATTTAAACCAGGTATATGTGGCCGTAACAGAGGTCCAAGGGACCTTAGGCAGTTATTTGAATAGTCAGTTATTGTGCAAATCACAGAGCAGGAGGCTGGAAGGGACCTCTTGAGGCCTTCAGATCTGTCCTCCTGCCTGAAGCAGGATCAAACATACCTGTGCCATTCCTGATAGAAGATTGTCAAGCTCTTCATGAGCTGTCTCCAAACCAGTTAAGAAAACACACAGGAAAACAGACTGTACAGCATACTGCTGCACTATGTCTTCCAAAGCACGACGGGTAGTGCTTACAGCAACCTACACAGACACAAAATAAGCTCATTAGTCAATAATAATGACCAAAGGTAAAAGATTTCCCTGAAAATTTCCTTGCTTAGAATGAGTTTCAGTAACTTTCACTACTGCATGTCATTATTCATAAATTTCTCAAATCCTGTTTCTGCCTCTTCATCCTTTTACCATGTCAGGAAGCCGATCTATGCATCCATGCAAAAGATAGATAATATAAAGCAATAAACTCCCATAAAGATTATTTTCCATGGATGTATGCCCTGCAGAGGCCTGCTTGTTTCAGGTGAAGCTTTCCTGCAAATGAGGCATTTATGAACTGTCCAATAGCTCATGTTACAGCTTTTCCTTTGGTGGTTTATTTATGAATGGGGGGAGGTGACTCATTTACAGGACTATTCTTATTTACCTGGTGAGTTATTCTCATGTAGGATATTCATTATATTTCAGATTAATATCATTCAGTCAGATTTGTTTAATGTCAGTCAATGAGTTTAAAATATTTTTCAAAACCAAAGACATATAGAAGACACAGATCATCATTTATTTCTCCTTTCTTTAGAAAACAGAGCTAAAAATGCAAATGACCTCCTTACACTCCACCTGTTTTAATTATGAATGTTCTATTTTATACTTTTTATAATCAACCATGTATAATACTATATAATTCTATTGAGGAATTCCATTGCTGTTATATTGTTCCAGTGTTAATACCACAGTCAGCTTCTCATAGTCATTACATAAATTCAAAATCATTTCAAATAAAAGAAATGAGATTCTCAGTTGTGGATTCAGTTGTGTTTAACTGTATGTAGTTGTGGAAGGTAAAAGATGGCTTGCACGTGTTTTTATCTGTTCTCTGGCCAAGGGACAAATACCTTCACAGGCACTGAGAAAGACTGCTAGTGTCTGGCAGTGCAAGAAATGGAAATGAAGTCAAGTCCACCCTTTCAGCCACCTTCTACACTGCCGTTCAGAGTATAGCATCATAGAAGATCTTTATCCTCCCTTAAAGGTAATTATAACTCATTGGGTATCATTATTGTGAAAATAACAGCAAAGAGTTGGGGAAGATGGCTAAAGTCATTTGAAAGTACTAATTCGGAAGACAGCCTGTAGTAGTCACCGATCGATTAAATTGGTATGCCAGTTCTGGAAGTTCTTCCAATGTTATTTTCTGTATCCCACTTGTAAAAGGTATTTGTGAGAAATTGAACTTAGTTGTTCCAACTACATCTGCTTCTCAAATGGAGCAAATGACAGGAACATGTGTTGTCATTTTTCAATTACTAATGCCACAAGATTGTTAAGCTGCAAATTTACTATTACCTTAATATATATAATCAACCAAATGTGGTTAGCAAGCAGAAGAAATTAATAAAATCTGGAACAAGAAAACAGTATCTAGTAAAATTAAGGCATCAGAAAAATATTTGACTCATAAAAACAGATACATTGTAGAATTTATTAAAAATGGCCTTTCCAGCTGGATTATATAATCTTCACTAAAAATAATGCTTAGATGAGTCATTAGAATTGGAAAGGGTAAGGGACAACAGAGGTAAGATAAATCACTCTCCCTTTACATGTCAGTCACTGTTTTCCTCTCAGATGTTACATAATCCATCAAAACAAGCCAGTTTTGTGAATTATTTGGTCATGTTCAATGACTTTTAGCGCAGAGCCCACCTGGAATTCTCAGTTTTAAAAACAGTTGTACTGCAGTGCCTGTAAGTGGGTGGTTATAGCTAGGAAGAAGTTGTCTGTCAGTATTTGAAACAGTCCTGTAAGAAATCAGTTGAGATTCTCTTATTTAGGCAAGGCATGGTTGAGTTTCTGGCATCCCTCCCTCACATAGTCCCGTTGTTCTGGGCTTAATGCCCTCTTGCAGCTGCTCTCCTTTGCTGGGATTGTCATTTAGTTTCTTCATCTTTGATAACTGTTTCTACAGCAGCCAAGAACTATTCTGACTGTGCAGTGATGTTATTTAATAGTCCTCTCCATTTAGCATCAAGAAAAAAAAAGTCTGTTGCAAAGAAAACTCCTACTTTGTTGATGCAGAGTTACTGCACTAATAGCAAGCAGCACCTCTCACTTCTTCTGTGGGTGTCTCTGCACACCCACAAGTGTCAGGTTCAAGACTTTTCATCTTCTGGCGTAAAAGCCTTCACATCTTTCACTCGAAGCCCATACAGTAGGCTACATTTATCAGTCATGCTTTTCCAACTGGCCCAACTGACTTCAGCAGTTTTGTAGCAACCCAAACCGTGGCCATGTTCCACCAAACTTAAGGAAGAATACGACCAGGATTAGAACTTCGTGACTTGTGAACTTAAATAGAACGTTTAGAGAAGGGAAGGGCAACTTCACCGGAGAGCAAAGAGTGCTTGCAGAGCTCTTCAACAGCTTTGCAGCGCTGCCAGATGTAAAGTCACATAGGAGCGTTTATTGGAATTTCTCCAGAATGAGGTGTATTTAATGGGCCCACGCCAGCCTGTCCTGTGAAATACATGTGTGCTTTTGCAAGCCTTGCTTTCTCGTGGCTTTTTCTGGCTTGCCTCTGCTTTCTGCCTTCTCAAAGCATACAACATACTACATTTGCTGACAGCACTTGAATCTGCAGTTCAGTTAGGAGGTAGAATGTCTGTGACATCCCGTTGCTGTATTGATTGCCACTGCCTCATTACCTCAAGTGCTTTAGTAACATACCCTGATTGTTTTCTCTTTGCTCTAGTGATGTCAGAAAAAACCAGTAAAACTACTGCAATACATACAACTTAATTGTTAAAAACATTTTCCAGTGTTGTACAGCTATTTTTCTGCTTTCTAGGTAATTCCATAATTTTTTGAAGTGCGAGTTGACACCTGTAGATGAATTAGTAGGATTTTTTGCTGCACTGGCCCTTTTTATGTTTTCTGTTTTGCTTTTTTGCACAGCTCACTCAGAAGTCCTCTTTTAGATTTCAAAAGAAGTTTTTCTTTCACGTTAATTTTGATTATAGTTGCAAATTCTTGTCCTCGCAGGCTTTGCTGGTTTCCAGTGCTTAGCTGTAATAAGCTTTGGTGTTCTGCAGAGATAATTTTCAGACTTAATTTTGGTGTCTCTAAACGTGCTGTGTCTTCAGTTTCTCCTGTCACATCATTTTATTGTATGACAATAACTGTTTGTAAATCATCATGTTTTCAAGAGCTTTTCCTAGTTTGCTTTATTAAATGAAAGAATTAGATTTTGTTGAATACTTCCAGTTGTGCAGTTTGCAGAATGCAGAATTTTTTCCCTGTAGAGATTCTGCCTTCAACCCATGGTGCCACTAAAGCTCCCACTGTGCACTGGCATTTGCATGGAGATGCATTTGCATTTGCAGCGTTTGTCACAAATCACAGTCAAGGGACGCAAGGACACCTAGGCACCCAAGCTGCAATCTGGGGACTATTTGCAGAATTGGGAAACAATTCCAAGTCAACCTAACTCTTCTTTTTTCTTTAAGAACACCTACATGTAAGGGTGAGGTTTTCCCAAGAGGTAATGAGGTTCGTTATTAGGATACATTATGAGATAAAATTCTGCTTCAGAGTCCTCACCCATACCATACCCTCTAGATTTAGTGAGTATGTAGTGTTTGATTATTTATTTATTTATGGGCTGAAGGATTTCATCCAAACTCTGTGGAAGTCAGTAAGGCATCAAAAAGTACTGGGTTTCAATACGTGCCACAAATGTAGAACTTCATTTAAGATCTACTGAGATTAACAGATCTTTCCATTAACTTCACCAACATTTGGATCAGAATCCAAATTTGTTTCATGTAAACATATTGTACGCATAATAAAACTCAGAACGCTCAGCAACCAACATTTGTTTTAAATTGGGAGCACAGTCATGTGTGAATAAACAAAAGTCTTTTGATATTTAGATATAGGAACTTCTTTTCCCTTCTGTGTCAGTTCCATACTGATATTTCCCCAAAATTCTATATTTTAACATGAGTCTTGACCCCATTGATTTTACTAGTTGCTTCATTTTTTTATGTATATAAATTGACAACTGGGTGTTACTGTTAAGCCAATAGGTGGCACTAGTTAATCATATTAACAGTCAAGATGCAGGGTATTTTGTAAGAAAGATGTCACTGAAATGTGGCCAGCTATTAAGCATTATAATTAAAAAAATAATAAATGCATATTCTATCTGTGTTGTTTTAAATTTGTCATCTTACAGAACTGACAGTAGGGAACATTTCACAGAAGTAGGTTTTAAAACTACATCTCATTTTAAATCAGATATTGTTTGATTTGGGGCTACAAAAGAAGAGCTAATTGCTGCAACTAGAAGTTTTAGGCTTATAATTATGCCCTACATTTTGAATCCTGCATCAGATAGTTAGGTCTTTTGTTTTGAAAATGTGTTTGTTTAAATGTTCTGGTGTAGACCACAAATTTGTAGTCACATCCTGTCATTTCTTTGCAACTGAGAGACACATTTCAGGATTACTTCCTATTTTAATGTTATTTTCTGTTATTTCTTCTGATTTTCAGGCCAAGCGACCATTCCTTTGGGCTCAAATGCTCAGCCCACTGTTGCTGTATTTATTTTTTTAAGAACCGAGACGGTTGAGGAGAGGGAGATGCCAGCATTGTTACACTGCAATATCCTGGTGGCTAGAGCACCAACCTCTTTGCTGAAGGACTGCTGCCTGGGGCCTCCTTAGCCCAGCACAGTCGCGCACACTTTCTGCACACCCTGTGAGAGAGCTCCCGCCATCAGGCTGCGTGAGGACACGCAGCTCTGTATGTCACAGTAATGTTGCAGTATTTTGCTAGTCAGAATTTATTTAGAGGGTTACAGTCAGTTGCGAGGTTTAGTTTAATTAATGAATGGTCTTCACTCTGTCCAGCTTCTCATTTGCCTTCTTAGAGAGCCAGTAGACACCTGCAGATTGGCAGTGTTGTTCAGGGAGGGCACACTGGAAGAAGTGACCCAGACCAATCTGTTCCCATTCTCTAAAAAGAGTCTTGGGGAGCTTTGGATGCTTATTCTAACGCTCTCTAATCACAGAAACCCCAAGGGAAGGAAATTACAAGAGAGTCTATGCAGTTAATTTTCTAGGAAGGCAAGGGTACAAGGTAGCTCAAGTCATTTTTCGCTGTCTTACCAGCTACATGATTCAAGCTCATTGCTTGCAAAGTGCTCTGAGATTCTCAGATGAAAGGCACTATAGAAAGGCAAATGACTTATTATTATGGTATTACTTTCAGAGACAAAGTTTCCATAATATTTAGGTACATTTGTTACCTACTGGTATTCAAAGCTTTCAGTATCAGGGGTAATATACAATGCTATTTTGCATTATTAGTAAAAAAAGGTAGTTTAAAAGGAATAATTCAGTTGAATAGTCTTATGTGACAAGAACGTACTAGCATTAAGAGGTTTGGCAGCCACTTCCTTACTTGGTATTGCTGCTAAGTAATTTTTAATCTTATTTGCATCATATCCTTAGATAATTCAAGTACAGAAATTCCTACTGCAGTTAGTAGGCAACGGTTATAAAATACCCACATTTTTTATTATTGCAATGCATTAAAAAAAATCCCATGGCAAGAATCTGTCCTACCCCTCCAGCAAATTTAAGCATTTAGAATACTTAGAGGAAGCAGATAGCTGGGTATCTTAGTGGATACCCATTCGGGACTAGATTAGAAGATATCCTCTGCTCATCCAGGGCCTCGGACCTCCATAGTCACACAGAAGACTCCAGCATTATGTGATAATAAACATATCTGTGTGCATTTGTACAGGAGACTAAGCTAGCAGAGAAGCAGCCTGTGGAAAGAGGTGAGGGCAAGACCCCCAACAAGCCTCTGTCCTGACCCACTGCAAAGCATGGGAACACCAAGCACAGGAGGGTGATACAGAGATTGTTTCTTCTGTGCATACAAGGAGCAGCTCCTTCCTGGGTGACGGGCTGGAGATGAAACCTGCAGGCAGCTCTGTGACCCCGGAGTTCATTTCTGTGGTACCCTGAACAGCTGCAAGGGCAGCTTTGGTCTTCTTGCTTTTTCTGCCTTGGTCCTTCCAGGTTCAGCTGCCTGCCTCAGCCTGTTACGTCAGTCAACAATTTTCCTGCCGGCTCCTGCGAGCTGGGTAACGCCGCATTCCTGTCAGTCGAACTGGCAGTGCAAACACCCTCCCTGCTTAGGACCTTCCCCTGCTTGAGGGCCTTTGCATCGTGCCTGGGTAAGGTCACTCGCAGGTTACATTTCTGTGAATAGGCTCTCAACTTGAATGCACTGCTCCTTTGAGGATAGTCGAGCAGGGCTCACTGTCCCCACATTGGCACCCCCTGTGCAACACATGGTAACAGGATGGGGCTGAGCAACCTCCTTTTTCAGCTGCGTCGAGCCTCGGTTGGGTACAAGTTGTGGTGTGACTCCAGCCCATGCACGTGAAACAGCCATTCCCATCACTGTGGCTGAACTCAGACCAGTACAACCACCAGCAAGAAGAGAAACTGTTCGGTCTTAGGGCACAATAACTGGTGCTTGAAAATGTGCGGTTTCCATTGGGCTTCTGTGTTAACTGTTTGCTTGTATATACGTTTTGAAATTTTCTTCAACTAGGCTATTTTCCATGACTTATTTTATCCCAGAGATTAATGTTTGGCAACTGTTTGTAAATACACATCATCTGTTTACTAACACAAGAATGTAAAATGTACTCTTCCCTATTAAAAATAAAATAAGTGACTTTAATAGCAGAACAGCTTGTGTTTGAAGGTCAGACTTTGGCATGGAAGTAGTTCACACTGAGAAGTAGCACCTTGGAGTACTCTTAATGAAAGCTGGCAGTGATTTGACTGAGCTACAAGCCTTCAGAAATCACACCTCACACAAACAGTCGTGTTTAAACAGCGATTGCCTGTTATTTGGTGGAAAGGCCGTAAATGTGTATGTGGCTAATTCAGTCCAGTCTTCAGCATTACACTGGGGAGAGGGAGGGCTGCGATGGCATTCTCGGTCAGTTCAAAGTGCAGGGGTGGGCAGCACAGTGTGGTTATGGACTGGCTTAGGAGGCAACCATTTGCAAGAGTTAGCACTTGTATGGAAGGTGTGTGTTCAGCAAGTCACTGTCTTGCTCAAGACAGTGTCATTTTTTGGTTTCATTTAAACACTGGACCCAAGTTTAGGGTTGGGGGGTTTTTTTTAAGTCTTGTCTTATGTTTTTGCAGATGTAGTTTCATTCCCACACTTTATAATGGACTATCGTTTGGATTTCAGAGTATGAGAATTAACATTAGGACGTGTATAAAGCTCATCTCACAGCCACTGTCTCATTTTGGCTGCTAGAAGAATGTCATTTAGTTAATCCATTCATCTGCAGCAGCAGCCTGGAAGGTGGAATTTGCCTGTGTGACATTTTTGTTGTTAGGATCTGCCGGCTTCACAGATTTGCTGTCACTGTAAATCAGGTTAGATTTTATTTAATTAAACCAGCTTATCTGCCATCCATACTAATTACTGTAGTTCATCTTAACTACATGCACTTCTGTTTCCTTGAAGTTTCACAACTTACTACAAATACAGGAATTGTTAAAATTCATTAATATAAGCACTAGACTCATTCAATTCCATTAGATTTGGAGGTAGGAATAAAAATACAGGATGTGTATGCCAAGTGTCATATCCAAAACACAGTTCTAGCTGAAAGAATGTTTTATCTCTTTCTGTTTCATTTAATAAAGTATCAGAAATGTAGCACTGCTCTTGCAGTGTGTTGTTTCATTTTCTGAACTAGACTCTACAAGTAATGCTGTAGGGAATAGCACCATGTCCTAAAACTAGAGCCAGTGGGGTTCTGCAGTGTAAATCCTATGGGCATAAATGGAAAGCAGCAGAATATGGTTTTATCTGTTGTATACCTCAGACAATATACTTCCCATTTATCATTCAATCACTTTTACTCTTAACTTCTGCCCTTTTCCAATATTTTTTTTGTTCCTGCAACTTCTGTCCACTGTCACATTGATCATTTAAGTAACTGTAATCAGTAACTGTGAATTGTTTCTTCCTTAATAACAAAGCTGTAGCCATGATTAATTTCCATTTAGAGAGGCAAGAATAATTTGGTTTAGCTCAGTAACTGAATAGTAAGTTGGCTTTCAACAGAGTTTATTCTACTCAATAGTAAAGATATGGTGGTCTGTGTTTTTGTAGACTTGCATGCCAAAATTAACCAGTGTTAAGGCAAAGAATATAGAACATATAGTCTTCTATCACTGACTGATCCAAGGGCCTCAGTTACTGTGAAGGTAAAAAAAAAAAAAAAGTGAAGTATTTCAAATGAAGCAAAGAACACAGGTAGCTTTTATCACAAAGTACAGCAACACCGTGCAGTACAGTGACTCAAGCTAGCACTGACAAAAGTTGCTTTGGAGCCAAAATAATACTGCTGCATCAGCACAGTGTAGCCCTCTGGCTAATTAGCCTTGTTACCTGTGTACTACATTCTGCAAGAAAAGGTTGACTTAGGCACTAAAGTGTGAGAGAAAATGACTGTGGATCCTAAGGAGGGAGCAGCTCATCCATCCCTCTATTCCTTACGTACTAACTCAGGCAGCTCTGGGCTGAGAGCACTGTTTTTTGCACTCCATTCCTAAATATCTGTGGGATGTGTCTGTATTCATCCAGATCTGGAGTATACTTCTGAGGTGAATCTCTTGGTCATCACTATCTAATATACTTTGACTCACATCATAGAGTGGTCTTGGCATGCATGAACTGGGTTCCTTTTGGACAAAAACCCGGAAGATAACTCCAGGATCTCACTTAATGCACTCCAAATGTTTTTGGGGGTTGAGCCCAATCCAAAGTAAAATCCCCTGAAATACATATGGCATGGACATTGGATCCTTGGCACCAGCTATTTTAGTCTACATTTTTGTTCCCACTGGCCCACGCTGTAGCAAAAGTCTTCCCAGACACTGTACAAGGGGCCTGGATGACTAAGCCAAACCTGCAGGATCTTCTGAGAGACAGGATCACTGCTGGTGCAAGGGGGACTTAGGAGGTCATCTGGGCTAACCTCCCTCTTGAAGTGCTGCCAGCAGTAACTTGGTCAAACATGAACTTGTCTAGTCGAGTCTTGAAATGCTCCAAGGACAGAGGAGCTTCTCCTAGTGTCCAACCTGAACTTTCTAAGCTGTAATATGTTGTTGCCTTTGCTGTACTGTCTGACACTGCCACAAAGAGCTTGGCTCCCTCATATTTTTAAGTGCCTTAGAAGTAGTTGTAGGCTGCGGTTAGGTGCCCCTTACACTCTTCTCCAGACTAAACAAGCCCAGATCCCTCAATCTTCCCTTGTGCTCTTGGCCCCTGACCATCTCAGTAGCCTCTCCAGTTTCCTCCCCACCCTCCTGATCTGGGGTGCCCAGAGCTGGGCACAGCACTCCTGGTACAGCCTCTTCAGTGCCAGGGAGAGGAAGGTACTAACTTCCCAAGAGGGAAGTGAGGAGCAAGGGAGTGAGGCCACACTACTCTGAATGTAGCCCAGAGCAGGGTTTGTCTTATTTGCAGTGTTCAAATTGGATATATAAAAGCTGTGCACTTCAGATTTATGATCTCGCCTTGAGTGGTGTGCCCACAGTCAAACAGAAAGCTTGCAATGGAGCAAGGACTTGACTAATGCCTCTAGACCATTGGCTTCAGAATACATTAGCACAGTTAATATATTTTAAAATGTGAAATCATGAATATATAATATTGTTGCACTTACTTAGAGAGGATGTTTTATAAAAACTACTACGCTTTTGACTCTTTTCCCCATCAAAAGTTTGTGAAGGAAGAACTGTGGTAATTCAGATAAACTGGATTAAGCTCATGGCTGTACTTTTGAGCTTTTGTGGTATAGCCTTTTTACCTTGATGAAGATTTCGCAAGAAATAATTCTCTGGAGGTGTTCTGGATTGCTTTCTGTTTATAAAAATAAATGGTAATTATACCACACATTTGTGTAATATGTCAAAGGTATATTCAAATATTAAGAAGAGTATTACGAATTTGGTGTAACTAATTAAATTACGGATTTCATACTTTCTTAGAGTTGTCAAAATAAAAAAATATTATAAATCTGTGGCCATGGTTCTATGAACAGATCTCTGACTTAGACGCATCAGCTGTGGCTCTGGTAAACAAAACATTGTTAGATTTGCATGCATATCTCCGGTTTACAACAGTATGGGGATTGTTAAATCGGTTTTAACCTACTGTTTTGTTTCAGTGCAGTTATACAAATATTGCTTTAACTGCAGCAGATGTTCTCCATCATTCATAAGTTAACACTTTGTTTTTCATCACATGGCGCTCAGACCTAGTGGTTTACAACAGTTGAGTTTTATTTTTGAAAATAACTTAGCAACGGTGTCATCCCTCTGTGTCTTAACTCAGTTGACACTGATTGCAATCTAGACCTAGCAAAATCCATCACATATCTTAGTCTTATTGGGAAAGACAATAAAATTTATTACCTATACAAGATTTCATTACTAACCAAATTTACTTCACATTTGACAGTATGTTTCTTGAGTGGTATGTTTTATAGAAATGTGTTCAGATTAACTTAGATAGACAGTACTTAATAATAATTTGGGTGTCATTGCCATATTGTACTTCATTATCAAAACACATGTAATTTTGCATGGTAGGAATAACATGATGTCAAAACTGTGCGTTTAGTATGATAGCAGGAATCAACTGGACCAAAAGATACCATAAATAATGCTATTAACAGCTTTTTTTCCTTTTAAGATACTGTCAGATAAAAGATGCTGATTAAAGTGATAGTGTTTTACACAATGTCATTAATTCATATTATTGATTTATTTCTAAGTATAGAGCTCTCTTTTATCTTTGGTATATCTCTTTGTTCCATGGTGTTTCTAGTTGTAAAATCCAGCTTCCTGAAAATTAAATAGAAGCCAAACTGATAAATTCAGACTGCTGAATTACAAAATTAATTCAGCTGCACTGTATTGAAATATGCTGCAATATTAAGATGTGTATGAAGCCTAGTGTTGGACATCAAACACATTTATGTGTTTGTGCAATGTACGGTTTGGAGATTAAATCCCAGCATTTGATTTTCATTAGGGGTAGGTGGGTGGTGTGGTGGGTATGTGTTAAAGAGCTCTTTTTTATGTGATAAATCTCTCTGACTAAAAGAACAAAGTTCATATAAATATTGTTAATAACATCTTTCTCCCCAATACAGATACAATAGCAGAAAGGAGTGCCCTAAGAGAACATGTGTATCCTAAGCTGAGGGAATTCTGCAGGGAGAACTATGGGCTGGAATTTCAGGTAGGTTTTGTTGTGTTGAATCTTGTGTTGCTTTTCTTGAAATTAACTCTATTTAGAACAGATAACATTTTTAAATATCATTGGTAAAACAGAAAATTGCAAAAAATGTATTTCATATGTAATTGTACTGAATTGACGTACTTAAATTATTTTACAGGCAGATTTGAGGTAAATTCTAAATAGATGAAAACCACACAGTTTTACAATGCCACATTGCACTGGTGGTAAAAGCAATAGGGCAACAAACGGACAACTTTCACATTAGAAACTTAATGAAACCACCTCTATTTTAGATATTCAAAGTATTTAAGAAGAAATAATGTTACATTTGAATTACCATGTTGTACTAGAAACCATACTTAAGTTAATGCAACCTTTTTTTCATTTAATGTAATCATCATTGGAGTAGCAACATCTGTATATTCACATAACTGTTATATCTACTCTAACTATGGGGTTTGTCTTCCACTGTAATGTGTAAATAGTTTAACCAGGTGAATATTCAAACTGATTACCAAAACCAATTGAATGTGGAACATTTCTATTGTGATTATATACTATGGAATTTGCTTCCTTTAACATCAGTTGTAAAATTCTCATTGCTTCAGTCAGTTCATGTTTTCCTTTGTGTTAGGGAAGACATAGGCCCACCTACATCTTTGGTAAGAGCCAATTGTTAATAAATACAGTTGCATTTGACTTAAAACACATGAGTTTGGCATCACAGTTAAAGTCACTGGTACTTTTAAGTCAGGTATATCCTGTTCACAGTCCAGTAAAGTCATCCAGTAAAGTCCCGTATATGTCAGCAGGCCTGGAACTGGTTCTCTGCTAAGAGAAACAATTACAGTGTGTGATGATGTAAAAATGTTGTTCAATTTTTCAAAAATTCTGGTTCTACATCCTCAAGCCTTCCTCACATACTAGTATTAACCTCCTATCTTAGTGACCCCAAAAACTCAGCTCTTCAGAGTGTAGCTTACTTGGAAACAGCTAATGCCTTTTATGCAACATCCTGTTCCTCCCAATGTATTATTCTTGATGCACATGCAGCTGGTTTTTAATCAAAATAACAAGTTCTTAAATTAGGATATTTGGTTTTAATTCCCTGAGTCACAGTGGAGCTGCTGAATCTGCATGGTGCTAAATTCCAGAGTGATTTTTGATTATGGCTATAAAAGATTTTCATCTGAAGGTCCTAGCTCATCAGCTGATTGGGAAGTCCCAGCTGCAGTGGTACATGCAAGGCATAGCAAAAGATATTTAAATAATAAAGCATTTTTCTACTGTTACTACCATGTAATACTAATGGAAAATATAAACTTTATTTCTCAGTCATCTTTGAGGAGACATCTCAGTGACAAGAGGGAAATGTCTCTTCCAAGTAGATCATAATCCTCTGAATTCTTTGTGAGAGGAAACATGTCTTTCTCCAAATGGATTGTAATGTCATCTCTAGGGGAGGTATAATTGCATTTTTTGTAGTTGATATTCATGGAAGCAAATTATTTTATTACATAGTTTCGACACTAGGAGCATCCTTATGTGATATGAGGTCTGAAAGACAGCTCCACTGACACATTTCTGAAAACAGCTAGAAAGCTATCACGTTTCTGTGGAAGCAAAGTAGGAAAACCTGTACAATAAATTACTGAGGGAAAGTAGTAAGGCATTTTGGAGGAAGCTTTGAGGTAGACTTTATCAAAACATTATTTTTTGCCTTTTCCATTCTTGATACACTGAGTTTCTTAGGTTAGCATGCAAAATCAAGACTACAGTTTTTAGTGCAGTGGTGTCAAGAAAGTATTATGTACTTTTCAGATACAGGGATAAATTTGTATTTCCCTGCACAGAGCAGAACACATAACTTTTCATCCTGATATGTAATCTTCTACTGACCAAACAAGAACTACCTTGCATGTGACTACCACAAATGCACTATAATATCAGTGACCTGAAGACACCCTCTTCCTGATAAATAATGACCCAAATGAAATGCATTTGAGTACATTTCATTGCTTCAGCTTCCACTGAGTTATCTGGCTGCACTGATAAGTGTTTCAGTTGTTGCAAAGCCTGAGATCTGTCAAGCATCCTCAAGCTGGTTGGAGCTGTTGGGGAACATAACCACCATGTGTGTGGAAGCAGAACTGAATGTATTCAATCGCTCTTCGAATTTGTTTGCTCGATGGACTTCCTTTTCCATTGAATCAGAAAATATTTCTGAAAAACAGGTATTGGTGAACACAGAAAGCAAGTAAGCTGAGAAAAAGACTTCCAGAATGCATGGTGTTTTGTACCTGAAATACAGTATTTTTTTAGGGGAGGACAGAGATGTTAAAGAAAGTAGTTGTAACAGAAAATTTTTGAAGGATAACTAACCATAGTTAATTAGCAGCATACTCTTTTCTTCTTGGGAACAATGAACTGTTTCAAATAATTTTCACCATGTGATATATGCTAGAAGGAAAGTGGAATTTCGCATGAATGAAATTTTTTAGTGTTTTTTTAAGCACTTGGAAGCAATAAAATTCTTTCACTTCCTTAGAAAAATCTGTGAAACTGTAAGATTGGTAGGACAAAAGCTAAAATAAGCAAAAGGAAACACTGAATTATGAACAAAAAGTCTCTGTTAGGTGACTACTGTGGAAGTGAATTAGACCAGTGTCAGTCCACTGTGTGTAAGTAGCTCTCGCACAGAGCACTGGTGGTCATCTCACCTTGGCAGCCTTACTGAAAGTTACAGTGGGTGTTTGTCACACAGTTTTTCGAAGTATAAGTAAAAACATACTTCAACATCAGATACAGTTGTCTTCTTGTTCTGTTTAATTTTGTAAATCCTACTTATTTTAGCTAGCATAAAGAATAACTGATAAGCCTCTCATTTTGAAATTCTTTGTGCCTTTAGAGGTTTGATGGCTCAAATATTTCTTCTTGCAGGACAAAATTATAACATGTTAAGCTACTATGCGCCAAAACTGTGTTACCCAATAAAAATAACCTATAACATTGTAACACACAGAAGGCAGCCACTGAGCCCCTACAGTATCTGCTATTCCAGAGAATTTCCTCTTCACATTTACAGAGTTAGCGTGATTTCTGAACAGTTAATTAAAATAGAAATTGCTTTTATGTTTCAGATGAACTTGAGCAGCACAATAAATTCATTCAACCACTAATTCAAATATTTTTGACTGTATGCTGAGATGCTCTAATTTTATGACTGGAATACTTAAGCTCTATCATACATCATTCATGTAATCAGACAGCTGAATACAATGTGAAGTTCAATAATGAAGTCATATAGATAAATAGCAGAAGGGAGAGAGGAAGAAGGGAACATTTTTTTCCTAATTGGACTAAAAGAGAAGAGGAGAGAGAAGAAATCAGTGCAAATGAGGGAGATGGGAAGGCTGTTTGAGGTGCAGTTTTGTCAAGCAGAAGCTGCTTGTTCCAGCAAAATTTTGGAACAGAGCTTCTGTAAAAAAATAAAGATATTAAGTGTATTTTCTTGGCAGTGTAAGCTATAATGCATTTTATACATCGAGCTATTTCCCTCATCATCAGTTAGATGGTGCATTACCTCTTGTGTTTGTCAACAGTATGCCTACTCCAGCAAACACTGACACATGTCCCAAACTTTCCTGGAAGAAATAACAAATGAGACTGTTGGTGGTAAAACTAAACATGGCCATAAATGCTTCTAGGATTAGGTCTTAAACCTTGGCATTTATTGTTATGAGAAATTTCACAAGAGATTAACCAGCTGTAAACTGGTGAATTTTACTTTTACATCAACCCATTATTATTTCTTATATTAGGTCTTCAGGCTGATTTTATGATCTGTTTAGACAACAGCTAGTTTTCTGGTTCTGTTTCTTGTGGAAACAGCAGAGTGCTTCCACAGTACAAATAATATTACAATAAACAATATTGTAATATATTCATGTCTTAATACAATTTTGATTTTTTTTAACTATCCACTAGACCTATTTTTTTTGTTCAAGGTACGTACATGATGTTAACAATCAATAGTAGCTTAAATGAGAGAGTAGTAGCATGTACCATAAGTTTTATTCTGAAAGAAATGCATACATATGATCCCTATTCTTTTAAATTCAATTTTCCACAGTAAGAATTCAGCCTTTTAGTTAAAATATGTAGTGAAATCACACTTCATCACTTAATTTCTTCGAATAAGTTTAACATCCATATTCCAGTTTCTTCCAGGAATTTGTTTGCAACTAATTACCATCACGAAACTGAGCTTAGCTACAGATAAAAGGCTGAACAGCAAGCTGTCTGTCACTGCCTATCTATACAATCTCTGCTTCCAAAGTAACAAAGACCAGCTGACAAAGGAAGTACAATATTACAGAACCACACATATTCTTTCTTTTGAGCCATGTGCACAGAATGAGTTTATATCCTGTGGATACAAGTGACACAGGGTGTCAAGTTGTGGTCTTGACTGTGATGCACAGCAAAACTCCCATTAATTTCCATGGAGCCAGGATTTTATCAATGCTTTTGTCATTCTTCTTACCTATCCATTATAAGCAATCTAGTAGCAAATGAAGCCTACATCAAATCAAGATCTTGTAATGCTAATCTCTGCAAAAAAAATATGAATATGAAATGAGAGACTGTCCCAGGAGGGACTATCTGGGAGGGAAAATAAGAGGCTTAAATTGTTACTTATGTAAGAAAACCCTGCCAGTCTGTGTAAGGACTGGTTATAGACCTCATTGCCTTTTACTGCACTGCAGAGCAATGCTTAGCAGTACATGAAATGTTCACAAAGCTCATTTTTAATTTGATAGGTAGAAAGGGCATATGTTAAAGTAACAATGTTACATACTATTTTCCAGGTCATAGACTTATACTGGGGAGTTGAAGCAGATGAATGGGACAGTCCTGAGCTGCAAAAGACTCGTATGAAGCTGTTAGAAGATTGCTTGAAAAGTTCTGCAGGTCCATGTTTTGTTGTGGGTATAAAAATAATGTTTTACTTTACAACAAAAATATAATGTTAGCTATCCTAACATGCATGATTCAGTAACAAATGTATTCTTTTCTTCTTCCTAAAATACTTGATATTCCTCGCTGTACTTTTGCTGTACTGCATCCAAATGTTTCCCTATACAGCACTGTAGATTAACAGTGATTACTCAGTATTAGTGGAGAGGAAAGAAGGATCTTTCATGATCAGTCCTCATAGCAAGATGGGTTTAGAAACCACAAGGTATGACTGTATTACTGTCACAACAGAAGTATGGACTACTTGTTTAAGGAGGCCACCGTTAATTAACTCTTGGCACTTCTCACACATGCATTATTGGCTGGCCTAGAAGGACTTAGAAAAGCACAGCAGCATCCGAGAACTATCTGCTCTGAATTGCATTTGTGTCATAAACCCAGGGCAAGTTAGGATGACAGGTATTAGAGTGTGAAAAGACTGGAGGTCAGTGACAACCTGAGGAGGCTGAGTCTTTGTGGTTTTACTACTCTCTGCCTTCTCTTTACTGTTGCCAGAACAAGCATTGCTTTTAGGATTCTTCAAGAGTCAGTAAAGCTGGCAAAAAAGATAGATCTTCACTGGCTTTTCCTATTAGGCCTAAAGGAGAGACTGAACCATTTTTACAGGAGTGGTTTATAAAGCTTTCTGTATTTATTTTAATCTCAGAGAGGTCTTTCTCTGTAGATAAACCTGTTGTTTTACATCAAGCTCAATAGTCTTCACCTATCCATCACAACTAAGAGCTGACGCAGTATGAATTTATGAAGTTATGCCAAACATTGTGTAGGGTTCTAATAGCTGAAAGGCACTGGGAGTAGGCTGTATATATAAAGTTCTGTCAGGTATGCTTTCCTCCTTCCAATGAATCGTATAGAATAGATTTTGCTGTCACTGCTTTTATGTTAAATATACAATTCAGAGTAGTGCATTTTTTTTCTTTCTTCTGTGTCTAGAAATATTTGCACCATGTTTTAAGATGAACACAGTTAACTTGAAAAATATTTAAAGACCAGTTTAGTGCGTGGTATGCTGACTGTGTTAGTTTTCAGTGCATAGACAAAAAGATGACTTTTGATAAATGCCTTTTTCAAGCTGCTTAGAGAGTAGCCTATCTTCTTTATCTATGAAGAGTAAGGCTATTCTTTAACTTTCTGGGTAGATCTAGATAGAGAATCTCTCTAATGAGATTGGCTATTCAATGGTATATAGTGCATACTTAACAGCATCTATTAAAGCATCAAAACAAAAGACAAGATGATTTGGGAAGAATGTGGGTATATTTTGTACATGAGAAGTACTATGTGCAAGGGAGTGAAAGTACAAAAATGACCACAATGAGTAGGATTTGCTATGATCAAGGATACTTCTCTAAAAGATAAGTATTTCTATTATTCCAAAACATATTTAATTCTTTTATCAGCTGTCTTGAGGCTCCATCTTTGTAAGAAATAAATAGGGGATGTATGACAATTATTTTTCTATGCATAGTTGTAGGACTGCAGAGATAATAAGATAAGTCTCGAGTTAAATTAAGCTCTATAAAACTCATCATTTGTGTTTAAGAAGACAACCAATATTATTTTAAGACAAAGCGCCTGCAGAGAAAAAAATAGATAACCTGCCTACATTAGATAAATTCAGTTCTGGTTTCATTTTAGTGGTGTAGAAGGACCAGAATATACAGGGCAAAAGACAGACTCATCCAGGATCTATCTGTCAGGCTGAATGTTTTCAGGTAAACTTGCCTAATCCTACCTAACTAATTTTGACAATTATTATGCTAATTGTTAGTGTAAGTTTTACTAAATTACAAGCATTTTGCTATTACATATCTTTATTAATTTTTCAAGGATTGGCCTGAAAGTAAAAAAACATTGCTTCTGTTTACTGCTGATATACTACTGATTGTGTTTTCCATAGTCGCAGTTCATTGCAACTGGAAGGGTAGTGGAAATGCTTGTCACTCAGACATCAAAGGACACCTGCCACTCTCCTTTGACAGCTTTAATTAACCTGTATTTTGATGTTAAGACTTCAATGGAAAACAATTTTAAGACCATGCCTTTGCTATTCCAAATTTACTTTTCTATAATATATTTATTGTATATCTATAATATAAAAATATTATTTTTAGAAAATAAATAAATAGAAAAAAAGAAAATAATTTAGGAGAGGTAGATTTCTCCTTTATACTTAAATGTAGCTAAGTGAACTCTAATTCTTAGACTTGTCATAATAAGGCAGAGAAGAGTTTTGAAAAAACTGCAAGTCCTTGATTTTTTTTTTTTTTTAAAGGAAGAATTTGAAAGATTTAGCAAACTGAAACCACAGAATCCTATGGGGATGGAAGGGATACAAAACACTGCCTGCTGTGAAGGCTGGAGATCACTTCTTTCCATGCCAAAGATGAGACAAAGAGCAAGCTGTAGCATGTGTTGTTCTGTACTTTTATCACACCCTCACAACCATCTCGCTGGCTCTGTTTCATTCACCTGCTTGCCTCACTCTCTTATTTAGCTTCAGAGCCCTGGGGAACAAAGGCTGTCCTCAGCGCTTGACTGTAAAGAGCCCGGCGCGTGGAGTACTGAGTCTGAGGGGGGTTTGATGCTGTCATGACACTGTTTTTCACGAGGACACACTGGCCCAGATCTCTACAGAGTTTGGATAGCTTCCATCTTACATGACTAAATTTAGTTTTCTGGGCTTATTTTTCTACTTTCTATCTTCCCTTTGATGAAGAAACAGAGTTGGAGCAGAAAGGCATGGCATTTTTCCTGTGGCAACACCCAGTGTCCTTAGACACGGGTGTTCTAAAATCTCTGACAGTGAAGGAAACCTCGTCATGTACCATTGCTGCATATTTTAGCAGCTCAGAATTTTGAAGCTGTTAAGAACTGCCTGGGTGATATTGTTACTAAGGAAAGCAATCAAGCCAAATCAGAAATTTTAAACAGAACAAAACAGTTAGCAAAGAGGTTGCAGTGAGCCGACAACTTCAATATTTATTCCAGGTTTTCCAAGTATGGGCCAGAGTAATAGTTCTCCCAATGACTAGACTGGCAAAACTACAGAAATCTCTATGCACATTTGTTGTTTGCTTTGTTGTACCTTAGTGGGATGGGGTTTATTTCATTTACAACACCAATTGAAGATAATTCTACTCCAACAAGCATAATTAGTTTTAATTTATAGTAACATAATTAAAAACTAACTTTGGCACTGAAGGCTTTGGGCACCTTCCCATTTCTTGAGAAAATTCTATAAAATGTGCCACTTCCATTCAGCTGGGTTGGTTATTTTTTTGCTTTTCAATTGCCACTTTTTTAATTCAGACGCAGATCTGGGATTAAATCAGACTATTCAAAATTAACTAGCAGATATGGATTGATTTTAGAAAGTGTTTCTTTATGGCACTTTGTGCCTGCATTGTGCTATCAGATGGAGAGAAAATGAAATTCAGTTCTTGAATTAGTGCAATGTGTAACTTGGAAGTCCTAAGCTTTTCTTCAGATACAAACCAACAAAATCCAAATGAACACATATCCGTAAACACAAAGAAGGAAGCAGTTCTGAAAAAATGGGTAATTCATTTCCTGTGACACTTCTTTGGGGATGTACAGTCCCTCTGTTACCTACTGCCTGAGCTCTATCAACACTGTATCCAATTAAGGGCAAGGGGAGTTGTGTGGGTTTTGGTTAGGTTGGTTTTTTTGTTTGGTTGGTATTTTGCTGTGTAAAATCACAGCCTATTATAAGTGATCATTTAAAAACTCATAGACTTTACTGTAGCTAAATACATACTGTAGGTAGATACATACCAGGCTATTTTTGATTTACAGAATAATTTATGAAGATTTATTTATGAGGGCAAAAGTACTATTTCTGTAGGAAAAATACTTTCCATGCAAATTTTATGCAGAAATCATATTGGTTGTCTCTGGAATCTACATGGGGAGATTGAAATGCAGTGTATTTATTAAATTGTGAACTGCTTAAACTCTGCATTGCATAACGATGTCAAAGAAAAAATACATTCAGTGCATCACTGGAACCTTTACATTTTGTTGGTTATGTTTCCTAGTAAATTCATAAGAGATGGTAATACAGACAGGACGGTAGAGTGACAATAAAGGTTATATTATCATCCCACAACTACTACGGATCATGAACAGGATTCATCTATTACGGATCTAGTCTCAATACCTTTAACAACAAATAGAAAGTTATAGGTACCTCCACTAATATCTGAGTCATCTTCTGGATGACTGTTTCTCCATTAACAGCAATGAGACACTAGGGAGTTAGACTGCTAAGTTAGGAACCCAAGTACTGTGCTTGATATCAATTAAGGCCTTAAGCCTTATAGTGATTATTTGCAGAATATGTTTACCGCCCTTTTAGTGGGGTTTCCTAACTAACACTCCATTACAAACCTGCTGTTGATTATGCCTTAGTACAGATGAGGGAACTGGCAGGCTTCTCTGCACTTCTCTTCAAACACACCCTGCAAGTTATAACACGTGGGTGCTCTCTTCCATCTGTGCAGCACCATGCAGTCTGTGCCTGAACTGCTGTTCTTGCATGACTACGTCCTGAAAAATCAGAAAATGAAAGGGAGAAATGGAAATGAAATAGTTTGTCACCTGTAACAATTTGCTCAATTAAATATGTTTGGATTTGTACAAACCTAAGAGATTGTCTCCACCCATCAGGCAAATCATCTAGTCCAAAGAATAGTAAAAACATTTACTACCTACTCTGAACAGCCATTGAATTTATATTATCCCTCTCAAATTATTGACAGCCTGTTGTTAATTTCAGCATTAATGAACCATTAAAAAAGACCTAGCATTACAAAATGGGGGTTCCAGTGGGATTTTAGAAGAATACTAGCAATTTACAATATTTGGCATGTCCTTAAATCAGCCAGAAACTGAAGACAAAATATGGTAAATTGAGGAGTGAGATGTTTTTTACACCTTTGGATCTTTGTGTTCCTATAGTACAATGCATGCTTTAATCATTCCATGAAGTATACTGCTACTTGGTTCTCTCTGCTTAGTACAAATGGTTGATAATTAATTCTGAGCACATTCCAGCTCAGAGAAAATTCCAAATTATATTACTCCACCTCTGCTGAATCTCCTCAACTCCCATTTCAGTTCTGGTTTTACTTTAGGGTTTACTCTAACGTGAAAACCACACATATACAGGTTCTGGAACAGCTGACTTACTTACATTTTACTTTTGCTCTCATGGGAAAATTGCCACACATTTTAAGTTAGAGAGGCTAAAGTCAGTCAAATGTGTCTATATTAAAACAGCCAGTTTAGGGGGAATGCTAAGCACCCAGTGCTCTTCAGGAATTCAGCAGAAGTTATACATGCTTGTACATTTAAGAATTCAATTTTTCTCAAGGAAGCAGCTCTATATATAGCTTTTAAGCGAATGAAGAGAAATAGCTGGAACCAGACTTGGCATAGCAGCCCACCTCTCCCAATAAAGTATATTCCAAGAAACAAATATCAAATTATGAATTTTATTCTCATTCCGCATGTGGTTCAAAACCTGTCCAAATAAGAACTCTCTCTAATGTGAGTGGGTTTGGGGTCATACAGCATATCAGGAATGGCTCCACAGGACTTGTTGGCATTAGTCTGAAGTAAAATATATGTCTGCGGACACTGATCCTGTTTTAGGAAGGATTTTTCTGTGAATGTCAAAGTAGAACTTTGTATATTTTTTTAAACCCTTCAAAACAGATAAAGTGATTAAATTTTAAAGACATAGTATGCAATTTTCCCCCCAGAAAGCCTTGGTCTTCTTTCACTGCCTCCAGACTAACAAGCAAAGGGTGTATATCTCTTTCCACGTTGTTTGTCCCTGAACACCAGATACACACACAGAGTGGAATCAAGCACGGGGTGATATCATATTGATTAAGCTATTGTGAGTGAGTTCCTTGATCTGCTTTAGGGCTGGGAATGTGTTTTCCTGTGAATCATCTCTGATTCTCTAAATCTGAATTCTAGGGTCTAAAAATGCTTACCCATTTTTTAAACATATCCCATTGAAAATAGCTACAAGATTCATCAGGCAGCTTTTCCATGGAACATAGAAACTGCATGGTTTTTAATGCAGTCTTAAAATAGCTTATATTTTCAGCATACAGTCAGAAGACTACATATTTTCTGCTAAGTCACTGTATTTCTTTTTCTTGACATAAATAGAATTTTTGGTGCTGCCTTTCAGAAAGGTTAAGTATTATATTTAATATAAATGACCATATTAGTGAGAACAAGATTAGCATGAAATCAAATTTCCATCATTATATGTATAATGTGTAGAGGAAGAAATAGGCTGCATGAGATTTATTTTCTCTTGACACTCAAGAGCTTTACCAAACCATCTTCTGAGGTAATATTGTAATCAGCTAGAAGTAATGGTCTGTTCTGTAAACGAAACTGTACATCAGAAAGCCAACACTGGCTAGTCTACAGAAGGGGGAGGAGGCAGGAATCCTAAAACTTGCAATTCTATTTCATGTGTAAAGAAAAAGCATACTTTACAGTATTTAGCAGTAGGTTGATAAGTTTAATGAGACATCTTAATGCTATTGCTTGCACCTAGGGTATATACCTTCCCTTTTCTCAAATACAGAGATTCATTTCAGGGATCCTTTGGTTCTCCAATTACAGACTCAGAAACAAACACCTACCCACAAAGTAACTAGTTCACTTTTCAGTCTGATTATTGTTAAATCAAGCTAGCAGTAGCTGGGTCTGGTTTTTTAAGATAATCAGAGTGTATAATTTCACAGGTTCCTTTTTTCTTCAATGAAAGATACTAATTTACAGAAGTAAAATAAAAGACAGCATCAATGTTCTTCATAGTGATGCTGGTATGCATCCATAAGGTGTTGCCTTGTTTCTCTTAAAATATTTGCTTTCAGTGCAAGGTGCTTTTTTTGGAGTTACTGTTCTGTTAGCATGCCACGTAGCAGCTAATTATCATATGCTTCTTTCTTTCATAACTGGAAAACCTCACAGACTAACTTTTTATTTATTTCATTCCACTTTTTGAAAAAATGAAGAGAATACTTGTTTAGAATGCTATGGAGACTGCAATTATTATGAGTAAATGACATGTTCTTTTCTTGCTAACTATTTTGCATAGTATAGAAATTGCTTTAATGCTTAAAACTGTTTTAAAAGAATTTAGAATAGTAGTGCCACTCGTGGCTGGAAAAACAGCGCATCGCCTGGCCACATACTTTTGCAGAGTATATACTCTGCCTCTCAGTCATGCCATTGCATGGCATAGGCAAGATAGTGTTTTTATTGAGAGAAGTGTCATGACCTGATGTTCTTTGCTATATTTCATTTGTTTCCCATGGGGATTTGCTACAGAATTTTTAAACATTTAGCTAATGACTTGACCTATTAACTGCAGGCAGTATTTACTATTTAGTGCTTGTACACTTACCATTAATTTTAGGTCTAATTACCTTTTAGTTAAAAAATAGTGTTATAAAAGGCATGAAGATATCCCACTAGAAAGCTACTATAGGTAAGGTTTTATTTAAACCTAGTCCATTCTTGAAGAATTATGGTAAGTGAAAACTAAGAGGATTTATAAAGGTGATTTCTTTCATCTATATTACAAATGGAAAACTAATATTGGGTAGGTTTTGAAATGTGGCGGTTCTCAAGGTGGCTGTATGAAAAGATGGATTTATATTTAATATAAATTAAATTATTAGAGTTAGCATTCTCATTGTAATATTTGTTGATGTGAATTAACTGTATAGATTGTTGACACAGTGAATACTTTAAATAATGTTATTCTTCACCAGCCACAATCTGTGTCAAGTGTGTAAGGGGTGTGGTTTATGAAGCCAAGGAAAGCTTTAATCTCTATTATCACAGTGCTTGCTTTAGTCTTTTTCCTTCAGTTCAGCTTTTCTGAAGATCCCTTCCACATTTTTCTCTCTCTCCTTAACTGTTATTACAGTTTAGATTATTAGTTCCTTTCACAGGAATTAGTTCCTTTCATCCTGCCACTGTGCTACTGTCCTTTCTAGCCTCCTACAATTTTATATTTTAATAAACCAGAAGAAACAATTCTTCCCCTCTAAGCATGTGGGAAGTAGGGAACACATGCAAATAATTTAAGAACATACAGAAGGGACTGATAGTCTTAAGTTTACTGGGCCATCATGCTGCTAGCATTGTTGGAGAAGGAAAATTATACTCTTTCTATATGTGTCTTTTCTTGTGCAAGGACTTATCTAATAATTTCTTTTTATCTTTGAAGGACTAGATTGAAAAAGTATCTGTTCAGAGAGTACCAGTCACCAACTGTCCCAAATAAAAAGCCCTCAAACCTACGCCAGCTGGCTTGGAGGAAAGAATGTTTCATTACAATTAGCACATAAGGATACAGAAATCAAATAAAAGTCATCAAAATCCAGGAACTGGTCAAAATAAATAATATAGGCCATTCCACATGTACTTGCAAAGCAGATTTGATGTTACATTATGCTACTTGTTTTGCATACTGGGATAAACACTAAATTCTGGGTGCTGTAGAGAGGTGGCATTATCATCTGCTAGAGCTAATGTCCCTTATACTAAAATTTTGCCTTTGAGCCTTCATTTATTTTATATCCCTGCAAAACATGTTTATTAATGGTGTTTTAGGTGCTCCATTACACACTGTGCAGTCATGGGTCATATCACGCTCATGGGGACGGTATTATTGTATGCAAGTTGTGAAATCATTTTCTTGACATTTAATTACAAAATCAGGTTTTCATTTGTAGACTCAATGAATATCAATCTGTTTAGTTCTAATAAGAAGGGGGAAAAAAACAGCAAAAAGAAATTTGCAGCGAAATCTCATATCATGTTACAACTAGCTTCAGTATTCCTAAAGTTGGGAGGGGTGTTAAAAACTCTGTTATACCATCAGTGATCTCTGCCTCTGATAATGCTCATTAATTAACATTTTCTAATACCTTCATAGTGGCTATATAGGTTACTGAGAAACACAGCTTAATTATGTTAGAGAAAAGCATAAATATATAGGTCTATTTCTAATAGAGTGTGTATGCGCTTACAGTAGCATTCGGGTAGGTTTTGCAATCCTGAAAACCCCTCCTCAGTTGCTGCAACTTTGGCAAAGTTTACAGACTAGATGCCTCTCTGTTAATCCCTTAGATGCCTAATTCATCTCTTCTTGCCAGGCTTAACATTAGTTTAATCTAAGATCTTTGGCTCATCATTTATCACTTAAATACCATCCCAAAATGGGAGTTCAGAAACTAAGCAGCCCTTCTGATGAATGCTAGCAAGATCATATTTCCCAGAAAACAAAGACATGGCCCCTTGTTTTTAGAGGGTGCATGGTTGCGGCATGAGGCAGCATCCTTTCTTACATATGAAGCATACCCAAGAGGGCAGAAAGGATGCAGAAGAGTCCTAGTTTTTAACTCCTGGATTTGGTGTCCAGAAGCCAGTCCCCTGCCCTCCCAGCTGACTACACTGATAGGCTCAGAGTATCTTCCTCCTTCCTGGCTCCATGATGCCTGTATCCCTGGATGCTCAGTAATGCACATTAAACAGCAACAGTAGGAGAACCTTTTCTCCATTAGCCAGCCTTCACCTGTGAGACACAAGATAGTACTTAAAACCCTTCCACCGTTCCTCCCTGCTTGGGTGAGTGTTGTGATTATTTTACAAAACAGAGGTTACACCACCATGCCTTCCTCTAAAAGACAAGTGTCGTGGTTTAACCCCAGCCAGCAACTAAGCACCACACAGCCGCTCACTCACTTCCTCCCCTGCCCAGTGGGATGGGGGAGGAAATCAGGAAAAGAAGTAAAACTCGTGGGTTGAGATAAGAACAGTTTAATAG